>CM035841.1:345337428-346018857 GCA_020510985.1 Pholidichthys leucotaenia
AGCGGTAATAACTCCGTTTGGCCTATTCGAGTTTTTGCGCATGCCGTTTGGGCTTAAGGGCGCTGCGCAGACGTTCCAACGCATGATGGACGTGGTGTTGCACGATCTCCCCTTCGTATTCGTCTACCTGGACGACATCTTAGTAGCCAGCACGTCCGAAGACGAACACGAAAACCACCTCACGGCAGTTTTCCGGAGGTTGGGAGAGCACTGTTTAATAATCAACCCAGCGAAGTGTCAGTTCGGGGTGACGCAGATTGATTTTTTGGGGCATCGCGTCTCCCCAGAAGGAGCGGTTCTGCTGCCTGACAAAGTGCGCGCGGTAACAAATTTTCCCCAGCCACAAACAGTCAAGGCATTACAGGAGTTTTTGGGAATGGTGAATTTTTATAACCGTTTCCTCCCCCACGCAGCGCAGCTCATGCAACCATTGTATGCCGCACTAAAAAAACAAAAACCCACAAATAAGATCGAATGGTCTCCGGAGCGAGAGCGAGCATTCTCTGAGGTCAAAACAGCCCTGGCAAATGCTGCATTGTTAGCACATCCAGACCCAACGGCCCGCATAGCGCTCACTACTGATGCGTCAGATGTGGCCATAGGGGCGGTCGTGGAGCAGCATGTAGCCGGGGCTTGGAAACCGCTCGCCTTTTTCAGCAGGACTTTGCGCCATAGTGAACGAAAATACAGCGCATTCGACAGGGAGTTGTTAGCTCTCCACTTGGCCATTCGCCACTTCCAGTTCTGGCTGGAGGGACGCCGTTTCACCGCGTTCGTTGACCACAAGCCACTGACATTCACGATGGCCAAGGTTTCAGAACTGTGGTCAGGCCGGCAGCAGAGGCAGCTGGCCGCAATCTCAGAGTTTACTACCGATATTCAGCATGTGGCGGGTAAACTGAATGTAGTGGCAGACTGTCTCTCGCGCGCCGTGGCGGCCCCAGTCCGCGTAGGGATAGATTATGCAGCCATGGCCGCAGATCAGAGTAGCGACGCTGATGTGCGCGCGCTCCAGTCTGGACCAACAGGGTTAAGGCTGGAGAACAAGGTGCTGCAGGACGGTATGCCCCCCCATATCTGTGATGTCTCCACCGGGCGACCGTGTACTGTGGTACCGGCCGCATGGCGGCGCCGCATTTTTGACTCGATTCATTCTCTGGTGCACCCGGGAGTGCGCGCGTCGGTCAAAATGGTGGGAGAGAAATTTGTTTGGCCGAGCCTGCGCAAACAAGTTAGAGAGTGGGTGGCAGCCTGCATGGCTCGTCAACGAACCAAGGTACACAGACACACGAGAGCCCCCTTGGAGCTGTTCCACATCCCGGCTAAGAGGTTCGATCATGTTCACGTGGACCTCGTAGGCCCCCTCCCGCCGTCACAGGGGTGCACACACCTTCTGACAATGGTAGACCACACCACACGCTGGCCGGAAGTGGTCCCACTGTCGTCAACCACAGCCGAGGAGGTGGCGCACACATTTTTAACAGCATGGGTAGTGCGCTTTGGAGTCCCGTTGGACATTACGTCCGATAGAGGTCCCCAATTTGTTTCCGAGCTTTGGTCAGCAATGGCCCGCAGCCTGGGGGTAACGATCCACCGCACAACAGCGTACAATCCGCAGGCTAATGGGTTATGCGAACGTTTTCATAGGTCATTGAAAGCGGTTCTCAGAGCGTCGCTTACGGATGCAAATTGGGTAGACAGGCTACCGTGGGTTTTATTGGGGTTGCGTTCTGCACCTAAAGAGGATTTAGAAGCCTCCCCGGCTGAGCTAGTTTTTGCGCAGCCACTTCGGCTGCCCGGGGACTTTCTCCCAGATAATCCTGCGCCAGAATCTTCCCCGGCCCAGCGGTTGCAGAGTGGCACGGAATCGGGCACGCTGCCTGGCCCCGTTCACCACAGTTTTCCGTGCGTTTTTGTACCTAAGGCCTTAAAAAACGTGGAGTTTGTTTTTGTCAGACACGATGCCCATCGCCCACCGTTGCGACCACCTTATGATGGACCATTTAGAGTGCTGGAAACAGGGGATAAGCATTTTTTGCTAGATTTGGGGGGCAGGAAAGAAAAGATTGGCATAAACAGGCTCAAACCCACCTTTGTGGTGGCAGACGAGGATGTGCTTGTGGCCAGGGCTCCTCGGCGCGGCAGACCCCCTAGGGGACATTCCCCAGAACACCCACAGTGATTGACTAACAGTTCTCACCCTCAGACAGCAGCTCCCCAGCAGGATGGCGCCGCGGAAGTGGTAAAACCCGCTTACAGCAAATACGGGAGGAGACAGAGGCCCAAGCAGCACGTGGACTGATGTGTAATGGTTTATCATGACATGCAGACTGGACTGATGTGTAATGGTTTATCATGACATGCAGACTGTTATTCCGTTGTTCCATCTTAGACGTTTGGGGGGGGGTCATGTGGCACACATATGCACATATGTATACCACTTTATGCTTCATATGTATACCACTTTAGGCTTCACATCTTAGATTGAACAAAGAACTGGGTCTCTTTGGAGATAACAGGAGGATGTGAAAGTTTGGGCTTTGGTATGCAAAGAGACGGCCTGGGGGGATTTTCCTGGCCACCAGAGGTTGGGGGTGGAGGTGATAAGATCTGAAAGAAGATGCATTGTTACTTGGGATTAAATACAATGTGACTGTGTGCTTTGAAGTCCTGAGGTATTTAAAGGACGAATGTCTGGGTTTCTTCCTCTTTCTGTTTTTGATGATGTTGGAAGATGTGAATAAACCTGACTCGTGAGATGAACTCTGCCTCGTCATTTTCACATTTTCCACAGCATGCTATTTTTTAATCTCATGATATTTCTCAGTGGGTTTGTTTTTCTACAAGAGCACTCATCCCACATATCATTAAATCATATTAGATGTCAACACCAACAGGCATATTATCAAACGGGAGCCTGTAAGACAGTTTGTCTTCAATTATCTACATGGCTCCTCCTTTCGAAGAGTGGGATAGTAATAACACATCTGTCAAAAGTAGGAATTACTCTCTCTGGAGAGAGGACAAATAAAGTGGAAATTTAAAAAAAAAATCTCATAACAGTGATTTTCAATCAAAATCTTTCATCCATCATCAAATTATTTCACAGGCTACTATAAAGCAATTGTCAGCTTGGATTAAATTGGTTGTCATTCTCAGCTTTGGTATGGCAGTGTGTGATGACTTGTTGCCCAACATGAAGGCACTATAGCAATAAAGATGATGATAACTGGTGGCATCAATTATCAAAGCCACAGCCACAAGCGCCTTCATGGCATGAACAAAATATATAAATACCACAATACATGATTATTTTCATCAAGAAAACAAATTATTTTACTGAAATTTTTTATTATACTGTATGATCAGCAGGACTTCTTTAAACACATTTTAATTTTTTTAAAATTACATGCTAAGTCAAGTAATCTTTATTTATATAGCACAGTTAAAAACAACCAAGGTTATACAAAAGCTTTTATTTACTTTTAAAGCTTTATTTATTTATGTTTTATTTAAATATCTGTTTTCTCATTTTAGCTTTTTATGTGTTTTACTTTAATTTGCTGTTGTATTATTTATCATCATTGTGTCTTTTTAAATTTTGTTTGTGAAGCACTTTGGTCAGATTTGGTTGTTTTTAAATGTTTTCTATAAATAAAGGTGACTTGACTAAAATATATATTTTTTAAATATAGATATTTATTCTTTATGTTCTCCCGTGATCTCTTGGCAAACCTTGTTTCTTAGCACCATGTTGCACCTTTCATTTATTGTGACCTGGACAGTCAGAGGACAAATTCAATGACCCTCTCCACAGTCATGGAGGAGACCTCAGAGTAATGGAAAATTAAGTGTTCTGGTTTGCCGCCTTTGGAAATAACCTCTCCTTCACCCCAGGCCTAAAAGAGAAAATCAGTTTCACAGTTGTCTGTGTTTTGCTGGGGGAAATTGAATTGCCATCTCTTGTAATATGAATATTTATGCTATTCAAATGCCATAAAAATAATTGCTTCCTTTAAATGAAACCTAAAACATAAAACCCTGCTAGAATTAGCTGCCACTGGCAGCTTAAAGTGTCATGGTGTCTTGTTTAAATAAAGTGTTTTATTGTGGTTGAACTCACAGGGCCATTTGATATTGCAGTCCATCATCACCCTCTTTCTGGTTGGATCTAACTCCTTAAAAGTTCTGGTCTTTAATTCACATATTAAACTTGTTTCTAAGACTGCTTTTTGTCATTTGCCTAATATTGCCAAGATTAGAAACATCTTGTCTCAGAGTGATGCTAAGAAACTAATCCAAACTTTTATTAGATTATTGTAACTCTTTATTATCAGGCTGTCCAAAAACATCTCTAAAAAGTTTTCAGTTGATCCAAAATGCTGCAACTAGAGTTTTAACAGGTACTAGAAAGAGAGATTGCATCTCTCCAGTTCTGACCCCTTCATGGGCTTCACATAGAATTTAGAATTAAGTTTATAAAATCTTGCTCATTTACAAAGCTCTAAATAATCAGGCCCCTTGTTATTTAAAAGATGTGATAGTACCTTATCATCCGAACACAGCACTATGCTCCCAAAATGCAGGATTACTTGTAATACCTAGAATTTCTAAAAGTACAATGAAAGGCAGAGCTTTCAGTTATCAGGCTCCTCTCCTTTGGAACCAGCTGCCAATCTGGATTCGAGAGTCAGACTCGATCTCTGTTTTTAAGAATAGGATTAAAATCTTGCTTTTTGACAAATCCTATAATTAGAGTGGGATCAGGTGACCCTGAACCTTCCCTTAGTTATGCTGCTTATAGGTTTAGACAGCCTGGGGAACCTCCAACAATGCACTGGGCTTCACTCCTTTCGTCACTCTCAATGAAATATTTTTGCTGGTCATTAACATCTGTTTGTTCTCTCCCATAGATTGAGTCCCCATCGTGCTGTTTGCGCTCTACATGTCTGTTCTTTTCTTCTTCTTCTTCTCTATCTCCTCACCTCCCAGCCAGTTGCAGCAGATGACTGCTCCTCCCTAAGCATGGTTCTGCTGGAGGTTTCTGCCTGCTCAAAGGGAGTTTTTTCTCTCCACCATCACCAAGTGCTTGCTCACAGGGGATCAAATGATTGCTGGGGTCTTTCTGCAATTGAGGGGTTTTCTCCTACAGTTTGAAAGTGCTATGAGATGACTGTTGTTGTGAAATGGTGCTATATAAATAAAGTTGAATTGAAAAGTAAAACATTTTCCCATAACTGCTTTACTTAAATCAAAGTAATTAGTTATTCTGTGTTTCCTTGCTGCCTTCAGGGTCCTTAAATTTGAGGGGGAAAGTTCTTAGATGTCTTTGAATTTCTGAACCAACCAGAGATCTGTTTCCCTCTCTGTGGAATAAATTTCATGATGAAATATAACCAAATTACTCTAATTACATATCCCTCAGACACTTTGTTCAAGTTAGATTCTTCACTGAGAACTGTACTGTACTGTACTGCGCAGAGCAATAACAGCTTGGGTCTTCTGTTCAGTTCACCACTAAAATTCCCAACAGTGATTTTCTGCTACATGTATAATAACCACCATTGTTCATTTGCTGCTTAAAAAGTTTTGCCACCAGTTTTGCTTTCAACTTTTCAATAGATTTAATTACTATAATTAACACCTGCACATCAGAACATGGTTGTTATTTTTTTTTTTTTTTTTTTTGGTCTTTCAATCAGTTTGAAGGATTGAAAAAAAGTTGTTTGTCAAGATTTGAAATTGTGAAAATTCAGATAAGATTTTCAAGGATGCAGTGTTATTAAAAGCTCATTATCTTAAAAAAAAATGTGTCGGCAAAAGATCAGCTACTCTAATCTGTTGTGTCACCTGTCATAGCCTATTTAGATTGCAAACTAGTCATTAAAATGTGGCCTTTTTGTCTTTGTTTGGCTCAGATAAGCCCAAGATAAACATTTGTTTTAGACCCACATATCTGCAATGCAACCATGAGAATATGATGATATCCTATCCAGATGAATTCTATTTGAAAACACAATGCAAATACAACATTTAGGTCTTTTTGAATAGGACATCTTGGCAATTTTGAAGTTTGGTTGATTTAAAAATAAGTGAGAGAGATTGCCTCTATGTATTGCTCTTATCTGCTCTATGTAGAATCTCTAAGACAAAGTGTAGTAAGTTTGTGTTTTTAACGATACCATTTTTTTTATGTATTCATCCCTTAGCTTATGTAATAGAAACAAGCCTCGGTAGACTTCACTTCAAGAAATATCTTTGAAAGTATTTAGCACAATGGACAGTGGAGATCAAAATTAGAGAACAGTGTATTAATACTTGATATATTCTAACATTCGTTATTCTTTATTGTTCAGAATTTGACAGAATATCAGCTGTGGCTATACCACTGCTGTACTCTGACTTTATTAATGACTGACAGTATATGTATAGTCGCTCCAGCTAGGCTGAGAAGTGGTCGAAGAGACCACCTCTTTTCCTCACGACCCTCTTATACTCCGGGTGACGTCACCATCCATGTCACACCATAATGTCCTAATACCAACACAACCCCCCCCCCCTTCAAAAATGGTCCAATCCAAAACACACATACAATTGAGACCCTCCCAATTTGGAACCCGAATCACGCACTAAGATTAAACAGAAAATTTTTGAAGGCCTATAACATTCACACAAAACAACTAAGGCTAGGGGGGAACAGGTGGACTACTGTTCCACCCCCACACGGCTAGACGGATTATTCTGCCGTCTCTGCTACCATATAGTCCGTAAAATAAATCCTGCCGTCTTCCTAATATAAGGCATAAAACAATCCCGTTATCACAATGAACATATATACAAACAAACTATACCCTTGTAAACACACCCAATAAACCATCAGAATAATTTTAATTTCAACACCATGCATAAGAACCAAAATCTGGGCAATTTACACCACCAACATCTATTAAACAAATTGCCCCCCATTACCAGTCAGCCACAGTGGAAAGCCTACCTTCCGGAGACCCGTCAGGTGGGTCCCGACCAGAGCATCTTCTTCTCTTGGTGCCTGGAGATGATCCACGTTAGTGGCGAGACATCTCTCTCTCACCATAGATGCGCCGCAGCTTGTTGGGGTGTCTCCATGTACCATCAGACAGCTGAAGGTAGCCATCCTCCAGAGCAGCCACCACCTGCAGCCGCCCCTGGTCCTCCTGCAGCTTCAGCTTCTTGCGAACTCCTCTTGACTGTGCCTCCTCCCTGTGCCTGACCACATCAGCGACCCCCAGAAGAGTCCGACTCAGCTTCCAGTGTTCCTGAGTGGCACATCATTTCACCATGCCAGCTGGTCCTGCCCCGCTCTCTTTCATTTGTGATGCTGGTGAAGCTGTTGTGACCCCCTGTTTCTCAGTACGTTCCAGCCGAACTCTGGAAACAGGATGGACCAGCCACTCAGCTTCACCCGCCGTCACGGGTGTCCCACGGCGCCACCCAGTTCCCTCAGCTAGGGTAACTTAGGCTCTGAAGCAGGAACCCTCCTGCGATGGCCCTGGGTGGGGTTGGTCCTGTTCACCTCCCAGAATACTAGGCCGAGAGTTGTCCCATACAGCATCATCCACCACATGCGTCACCGATCAATCCCACAAACCACGGCCCGACCACAGCTCTCCAACGCCGCTGGTGATGGTGAAACCCAGTCCATAAAAGAGGTCACAGCCCATCACATTCTCGCCACTGGCAGTCACTATAAACTTCAGGTTGGCAACCACCGCTGACATCTATCGTGCCGTCAGCTCCACCGGACCCACAATGGACAGTCTATTTCCTCCATAACTACTCAATGAAATCGAATGACCTCTCACTCGATAGTACAGGAAGAAACTCCTCACTGTGTGCCAACTCAACACAGACCTCACTGCGCCCGTGTCAATCAGCAATGGTACCTCCACTCTGTCCAGTTTCACCAAACAATATGTATGGCCGTCGGTGTCTGGAGAGACGGTGTGGATAACCGTGGGAGTTGGAGACTGGGTGTCCGCTTTTTGTCGCCGTTCCCCTTGCTCAAATCTGCTACAGGCCCTGGCGAAGTGATGCAGGAGTCCACACTTGCCGCAGCATTTACCTCTCGCTGGACACTCTTTAGCCTTATACCGGTGCTTACTGGACCCACAACCCGAGCATCTGAGCGATCCCTGGGCAAACCTCATCTTCACAGCTGTAGCGCGTTCCTTCTGTCTGCTATCTTCGCTGTCTGGGTTCACAGCCTGCGCCGCTGATTGTGAGTCTGGGCGGTGTAGCGCAGCTCTCTCACCGAGGTTGTGTTATAATTTATCTGCCGCTTCACATTGTTGAGTTATCTCCACAGCCGTGGCTAATGTCAGTTTGCCGGAGTACGTAAGAAGTGTAGACCGTGCTGACAAGCACAGCGTGTGCTCTGCCAACTGATCGCAGACCATCTCTTCCTCTAATTCACCAAACTGGCAGTCTCCAGCCAGCTGCCTCAGGCCCGCAACATAATGTTGCTCTGACTCGCCAACCCACTGGTGGCGCTGTCGAAACTGGATCCTCCTGACAATGACGTCTGCAGGCACGCGAAAATATCGCGCCATTAGCTCAACCGCATCATCATAGCTATCACTAGCACCCAAGGTAGCAAGAATACGCTGTCCTTCCATACCTAAATTATGGACCAGAATTGCCTGCGCCTGTACTGTCTTCATTTCACCCAGGTTTAGTGCCACCAAATAGTTCTGAAATGCGGCAAACCACCTCGCCCAAGGGACCGGAGGCTCTCCCGGAGACTACAAAAACGGCCAAATCGAAGACACGCCAGTGTCCATAGCTTTACCCTCATCACGAAATGTTATGTGCCTAAAGCATGAAACAATGATGAGGTGAGTGATGAACTACACAGGACTTTATTAATGACTCACAGTACACTACCGTTCAAAAGTTTGGGGTCACTTAGAAATTTCCTTATTTTTGAAAGAAAAGCACTGTTTTTTTCAATGATGATAACTTTAAACTAATCAGAAATACACTCTAATATCTAATATACATTGCTAATGTGGTAAATGACTATTCTAGCTGCAAATGTCTGGTTTTTGGTGCAATATCTACATAGGTGTATAGAGGCCCATTTCCAGCAACTATCACTCCAGTGTTCTAATGGTACAATGTGTTTGCTCATTGCGTCAGAAGGCTAATGGATGATTAGAAAACCCTTGTGCAATCATGTTAGCACAGCTGAAAACAGTTTAGCTGGTTAGAGAAGCTATAAAACTGACCTTCCTTTGAGCAGGTTGAGAGCTGGAAAAAATTATTATTTCAAATACAAATTATTATTTCTAACCTTGTCAATGTCTTGACTATGTTTTCTATTCATTTTACAACTCATGGTGGTAAATAAGTGTGACTTTTCATGGAAAACACAAAATAATTGTCTGGGTGACCCCAAACTTTTGAACGGTAGTGTATACAGTGGGGTAAAAAAGTATTTAGTCAGCCACCAATTGTGCAAGTTCTCCCACTTAAAAGATGAGAGAGGTCTCCAATTTTCATCATAGGTATACCTCAACTATGAGAGACAAAATAAGAAAAAAAAAATATCCAGAAAATCACAGTGAAGGATTTTTAATGAATTAATTGGTAAATTCCTTGGTAAAATAAGTATTTGGTCAATAACAAAAGTTCATCTCAATACTTTGTTAAATACCCTTTGTTGGCAATGACAGAGGTCAAACGTTTTCTGTAAGTTTTCACAAGGTTTTCACACACTGTTGCTGGTATTTTGACCCATTCCTCCATGCAGATCTCCTCTAGAGCAGTGATGTTTTGGGGCTGTCGCTGGGCAACACAGACTTTCAACACCCTCTAAAGATTTTCTATGGGGTTGAGATCTGGAGACTGGCTAGGCCACTCCAGGACCTTGAAATGCTTCTTACGAAGCCACTCCTTCGTTGCCCGGGTGGTGTGTTTGGGATCATGGTCATGCTGAAAGACCCAGCCACGTTTCATCTTCAATGGCCTTGCTGGTGGAAGGAGGTTTTCACTCAAAATCTCACGATACATAGCCCCATTCATTCTTTCCTTTACACGGATCAGTCATCCTCGTCCCTTTGCAGAAAAACAGCCCCAAAGTATGATGTTTCCACCCACATGCTTCACAGTAGGTATGGTGTTCTTTTTCCTCCAAACGCGACAAGTTGAGTTTTTACCAAAAAGTTCTATTTTGGTTTCATCTGACCATATGACATTCTCCCAATCTTCTTATGGATCATCCAAATGCTCTCTAGCAAACTTCAGACGGGCCTGGACATGTACTGGCTTAAGCAGGGGGACACGTCTGGCACTGCAGGATTTGAGTCCCTGGCGGCGTAGTGTGTTACTGATGTAGCCTTTGTTACTTTGGTCCCAGCTCTCTGCAGATCATTCACTAGGTCCCACCAAGTGGTTCTGGGATTTTTGCTCACCGTTCTTGTGATAATTTTAACCCCACGGGGTGAGATCTTGCGTGGAGCCCCAGATCAAGGGAGATTATCAGTGGTCTTGTATGTCTTCCATTTTCTAATAATTGCTCCAACAGTTGATTTCTTCACACCAAGCTGCTTACCTATTGCAGATTCAGTCTTCCCAGCCTGGTGCAGGTCTACAATTTTGTTTCTGGTGTCCTTTGACAGCTCTTTGGTCTTGGCCATAGTGGAGTTTGGAGTCTGACTGTTTGAGGTCATGGACAGGTGTCTTTTATGCTGATAATGAGTTCAAACAGGTGCCATTAATACAGGTAACGAGTGGAGGACAGAGGAACCTCTTAAAGAAGAAGTTACAGGTCTGTGAGAGCCAGAAATCTTGCTTGTTTGTAGGTGACCAAATACTTATTTTATTGAGGAATTTACCAATTAATTCATTAAAAATCCTTCAATGTGATTTTCTGGATTTTTTTTTTCTCATTTTGTCTCTCATAGTTGAGGTATACCTATGATGAAAATTGGAGACCTCTCTCATCTTTTAAGTGGGAGAACTTGCACAATTGGTGACTGACTAAATACTTTTTTGCCCCACTGTATGTACAGACGCTCCCGCTAGGCTGAGAGGTGGTTGAAGAAACTGCCTCTCTTCCTCATGGTCTTCATATGCTCCAGGTGACGTCATCACACCATAAAATGTCCTAATGCCAACACAACAGTACTAGCATCTTTTGTTTTGTTTTATTAATAACCAAGGCACTTGAACACAAATATTTATTTTGTAAACAAAAAAAACCAGTAAGCAAAATTAGACAACAGTAGCAACTGTGTCAGAAGAGAAGATTTAAACAATGTTTGTTTTTTAACACTATAGGATTCAAAAATTAATACTAAGTGTAGATGCCCTTGCTTTGAATGACTTCAGCACATCTGCACCCACAGGACATCACTAGTTACTCACACAGCTCTGGTTTGGGGGACAGGATTATGCGTAGACTCTCAGTGGGGAATGGGTTCAACACTGCAACTGGAATTACTCGCCAGTTCACTGCTGAACAGGGCAAGGATCTGTCTCGACACACAGTGTCCACCGTTTAAGATAATGTCGACTCAAAGCTCACTCTGCAGTGACTGAACCTCTCATCAGCAGAAAGAATAAAAAGGCTAGACTTGCCTTTGCTGAGGAGTATGTTGTGTGGACAGAGGAGGATTGGACCAGAGTGCACTTCATTGATGAGAGTAAGGGCACATTCAGACGGCCACTGTTTGGTCCGAACCAAAGGGCCAAACAGTGGCTTCCGCGGATAGTTTGGTTTGTTTGGTGCTGTTTGAACGTGCATTGGATCTCTGGTGTACCCCAAACAAGTGAAGCCTTGTCCCCCTGAAAACATGGGTCTCGGTTCACTTGCAAACAAAGTCTGGTGCGCTCCGCTTGCAGTGTGAATCCAAATGGAGTATCCAGTGGGCCAAAGGGCGGAAGTGCCCCTCGCCATTAACCATAGCAACACTTAGTCTGAGAAGAGGAAGTGGCGTTTACCGTAGTACATTTTGGGTAGAGAATAACAATAAAGACAACCGTGCAAATCCGAGAAATCCTTTTACCAGAAAAAGTCGAGGAGAAAAATTTTTAAAAAGCGTCTCGTTTGTGGCAGACAAACAATCTGGCTGAATGGAACGGATTTCCGGTTTCAGTCCTGGCCAATCGATGAGCCTGATTTTTCTTCTTGTGGTGGTTTCAGCTACAGTGTCCCAAACAAGCAGTTGTTGTAACTGCGTGACATTGTCCAGGCAGTTTGGTCCACTGCAGTGTGAATGCAAACCAAACCAAATGAAGGTGCGAAAATTCTCGACATTTCCTGCCCAGTCAAACCGAGACCCCTGGACTATCCTGGTCTGAATGCAGCCTGAGTTCAATTTATTTGGGTCTGATGGGAAACAATATCTTCAGTGTCAAACTGGGGAAAGGGACTATTGGGTTATTGGGACTATTAGCTGTACTATTGGGTTGCTGCTGTCTCAGCGGTGTGTCCCCGGGATTGCAGTGCACTCACCTGCTCTCACCATCTCATCTGAAGTTCTGTAACTGCGCTTGGTCAGACTTCTCCCCAGCTCCCTTCCTGCTCCTCTCCTTCTCCAGCTCCTCCTGCCAGCTCTGCCCTGCTGGCTCCTCCATTGCCTCCGCTGGGTTTCACTGCCGGGTCCTCTGCTCATTCCTGCTGTGTGTTCCTTGGCGTATGCTGTTTTCCTTACTTCTGTGTTTTCAATAAATTGAATGTAAAATAAATGACGGTTCCTGTCAACCTGTCAACCTGCTGTCAGAGCATGTCACTCGGTGGATTTCAGTGGATTTCTGTGTTTTGGTGCTCGTTTTTTGACTTTTTTTTTTTTTTTTTTTGGCTTCTGAGAACTGAATTTGGATTACGAACTGGACATCCTAGTTTCGACCCCTGCCTGATTTAAGACGCCAATAGCGGCATCTACGGACTCGGAAACGAGAGCAGAGCGGAACGGCCCGCCATTCAGCTAGCTGAACAGCTGTTCATTAGCTGTTTAGTCAACATAAATCGTCCGGGATCATGGGTCCTAAGAAAGCTCAGCGGACTGAGGAGGTGGACGATATTAAAAGATCACTCGACTTGGCTGAAGAGATTTCTGCTGTTAAGCTGAAGCAAAAGAACATTCTGGGCCTGCTCGAGGAGGTGAAAGCGCTGCAGATCCAGAACACTGAGAAGGACAAGAGGCTGGCATATCTGGAGAGCAGAGTGTCGGACCTGGAGCAGTACACCCGGGTGAACGACGTGATCATCACAGGGCTGTACATTAAGCCCCGATCACATGCTCGAGCGGTGGCCGCGGACAGCGGAGGGAGGCTCGATGCGCTGGAAGCCGAATCCATGGAGCAACAAGTGGCGGCCTTCCAGCAGTCCCCAGGAATCCAGCTGGACTGTAACACCATTGAGGCCTGCCACCCTCTGCCCAGGAAAAACAGCGACAAACCAGCTGTCATCATGAGGTTTGTCAACAGAAAACACAAGACTGCGCTGCTGAAACAAGGGAGGAAACTGAAAGGAACAAACATTTACATGAACGAGCACCTCACAAAAGAAAACACAGAAATAGCCAGAAAAGCTAGATACCTGAGAAAGCAAAAAAAGATTCAAAACACCTGGACATCAAACTGTAAAATACACTATACATCAAATTAAATGGATCACCTGAAGAAGCCAAAGTTATTAACATCCGAAATATTATGGAACTGGACAAATACCAATGAATATTATGAATTGGAGTCAACAGCAACAAATGATAACTGTAAGACATTGAAGGATCACACTCATCTGCATCAGGACATTTAACAACATGAAACAAAAGATAACAAATAGGAACAACAGGAACTGACAGTTTTTGAATATACGGATCACAACCCACAGGACGTAGAATATAACATAGACCCTGATAATAATTTATTTAGCTCCATCAATAATAACTGTAGTTACTACACAGATGAACAGTTTAATACAATGGTCACATCTGATTTCAATATTTCTGTGATCCACTTCAACAGCAGAAGTCTCTATGCCAACTTTAATAACATTAAAGATTATTTACATCAGTTTAAAGAGCCATTTAATATTGTGGCAATATCAGAGACGTTGCTCAGTGAAGGGAAAGGAGTGGATTTTACCATGGATGGCTATGAATTAAATTATATAAATAGAAAAGTGAAAAAAGGAAGAGTTGCAATTTATGCTGACAAGAGCTTGCAATACGAGGTTGTTGAAAGTTTGTCAGTAACTGTGGATGATTTATTTGAATGTATTATAATAGAAATCTGTCTGGACAATGTGAAGAATATGGTAGTGAGCTGTGTATATAGAACACCTGGATCAAACATTGATTTATTTAAGGACTGGATGGAAAAAATGAATGCAAAACTAACTCATAAAGTTATGTTCATCTGTGGGGATTTCAATATAGATCTTATGAATTCAAAACAACATAGTCTGACAGAAGAATTTATCAACACAATGTACAGTATGGGCTTACATCCAACAACTACCAGACCTAGCAGAATCACGTCACACAGTGCCACACTAATAGATAACATATTCACAAACAATATGGAAAATAATATCATGAGTGGGCTTTTATTGAATATCAGTGACCACCTGCCAATTTTTGTTGTCTATCAATGTGATTATAGGAAGAAAAAGTATACCAAAAATATTAAATATAAAAGAATAAGAACTGAAGAATATGTATTTACTGGCAAAGGAATTATTAATGCAAGACTGGAAGATAGTTTGTGATGCAAATGATATAAATAAAGCATATGATAAATTTTTACAAATATTTCAATCATTGTACAATAAAAACTGTCCTATAAAACAATACAGTGACAGACAACAAAACAAAAATATTCCTTGGGTCACCAAGGGGTTACCTAATGCATGTAAAAAGAAGAATACATTATATAAACAATTCATTAAGTGCAGAATGGTAGAGGCTGAGATCAAATATAAAAGATATAAAAACAAGCTTACTAATATAATGAGGACCTGTAAGAAAGAATACTACAACAGAATATTAGAGGATAATAAAAATAACTTAAGAGGAATATGACAAGTACTCAATGGGATTATTAGTAATCGATCAAAGAATGCTAATTATCCAGAATATTTTATTGAAAATGACAATTTGATAAATAATATGGAGGACGTGGTCAGTGGTTTCAATAAATTTTTTGTAAACGTTGGTCCCGAATTAGCAAAATCAATAGTGACACCAGAAACAAACAACAGTGGTTCTGTAAATGAAATAGAAGATAGAAATCCAAACACAATCTTTTTGGGTGCAGTTACTGAAAGGGAAATTATCAAGACTGTGTGTAAATTTAAGAACAAAAAAATCAACTGACTGCAATGTAACTGACATGACAATAGAGAAAAAAGTAATTGAAGGAATCGTTAAACCACTCACCCACATCTGTAACCTGTCATTTCAAACTGGTAAATTTCCAAACAAAATGAAAATAGCAAAAGTAATACCACTATACAAAACAGGAGACAGTCATTATTTCACAAATTACAGGCTGATCTCTTTACTCTCACAATTCTCCAAAATACTTGAAAAAATTTTCACTAAGAGACTGGATGATTTCATTGAAAAACACAACCTCCTTACAGACAGCCAGTATGGTTTTAGAGCAGACAAATCTACATCTTTGGCACTGATCGAATTTATAGAAGAAATTACTAGTTGTATGGATAAAAAAAAGTTTGCTGTAGGAGTATTTATAGACTTAAAGAAAGCTTTTGACGCCATCGACCACAGAATTTTACTGAGGAAAGTGGAAAGGTATGGGATAAGAGGGGTCGGACTGAGTTGGGTGGAAAGTTATTTAAGTAACAGACAGCAATTTGTACAAATTGGTGAGCACAAATCACCCTTCATGAACATTTCTTGTGGTGTGCCCCAGGGCTCAGTTTTGGGACCCAAACTCTTTATCTTATATATAAATGACATATGTCAAGTATCAAAAATTCTGAAATTTATTTTGTTTGCGGATGACACAAATCCTTTGCACTGGTGAGAATTTGCAGCAGGTTTTAGGGGTGGTCACAACTGAAATGAAAAGGTTTACGCAGTGGTTCAACAAAAAATAAATTATCTCTAAATCTGAAAAAAACAAAGATTATGTTGCTTGGAAATTATAAAATAACTCATGAAATAATGGTAACGATAGATGATACCAGAATAGAAACAGTACAGGAAAATAAGTTTCTGGGGGTGACGCTAGACAATAAAATCTGCTGGAAACCTCACATCAGTCACATCTGGGCCAAGTTGGCAAAATGTATAGGGATACTGGGGAAGACAAGACACATCTTGGACTATAAATCATTGTTCTTACTGTACAATTCACTGTTTCTGCCATATCTTAACTACTGTGTAGAGGTCTGGGGAAACACCTACAGGACCAACCTACAGCCAATATGCACATTACAAAAAAAGCTATAAGGATAATAAATAATGTTGGATATAGAGACCATACCAACTCGTTGTTTTTGAAGTCACATGTCATAAAGTTCATGGATTTAGTTAAATTTAAGACAGCACAAGTAATGTAAAGGGCAATTAATAATCAACTCCCAACTAATATACAAAAAATATTCAAAAAAACAGACAATGATTATAATTTGAGAGGAGACTTAAACTTTACAAAACCTAAGGTACGAACAACTAAGAAAAGTATGTGCGTATCTGTCTGTGGGGTGGATTTGTGAAACAGTCTGGAGCTGGTACTGAAACTATGTACAAACAGAAATCAATTCAAAAATAGGTATAAACATTATTTGCTGAAAGAATATATGTTAGAGGGGTAATATTTATATGCACGATTCACTATGCTCACTCTGGGACACTATGGAATGGTAGGTTTGACAGTACTGTGTATATCTGTGTTGTTTGGGGCTGGGTTTTGAGGTATGGACTGTATGTATGTTGGGATGGATGGGTATCAATGTTGATATGTACAAAATATAGTTAACTGTCTACTTGGGGTCTTAAATGAGGTAATTTGTACATATTTCACATGGGTTGTATTTAGGGAAAAGAGGAGTTGGAGTAAATAAGTGTTCACTTCTTCATTCTCCCTTTCGAGCACTATATATTGTCACTTTTATTGCACTTGTCATTTGTTTTGTTTTTTTACTTTTTTGTTCGAAATAAAGTATCTATCTATCTATCTATCTATCTATCTATCTATCTATCTATCTAAAGACTGAACCCAAAGTGCGCAAAGAAGTCAGTTAAATTTGGAGGAGGAAGTGTCAGAGTTAGGGGGATGTTTGCTGCAGCAGGAGTTGGGCCTCTTCTCCAGCTACATGGCAGAGTGAATGCAAATGTTTCTGTGAACCTCCTTTGGCAAGACGAAATCCCTTGACTGCAATTGTCTCCCAATCAACCCACAATTTTCATGCAAGACAATGCCCCCTGTCACACTGCAAAACAGGTTAAACAGTTCCTTGAATCTGACAATACTGAAACAATGAAATGGCCAGCCCAAAGTCCAGATCTAAACCCCATAGAGAATCTCTGGAAAATCCTTGGCAACAAAGTAATGGCTAAGAAACCCACTACAGTTACTGAACTGTGGAAGAGACTGCAAGAAAAATGGACCAAGATCAAATCAGAGCAGTGTGAGAAACTAGTGATGTCCTGTGGGCACAGTGAATGAATGAATGAATGAATGAATGAATGATTCAGTTGTGCTGAAGTCATTCAAAGCAAGGGCATCTACACTTCCTATGAAGTTTTGAATCTATAACCCTAAAGAAACATTTTTTTTAAATCTTCTTATGTGACACAGTGGTCACTGTTCTCTAATTCTGCTCACTATTTTTTAATACAAAATACATGTTTCTGTTGAAGTGCCTTGGTTATTTAAAAAAGCATGCTAGTACAGCAGTGGTATAGCCACAACTGATATTCTGTCAAATTCTGAACAATAAAGAATAACAATATTTCCGAATAAATCAAGTATTAATACATTGTTCTCTAATTTTGATCTCCACTGTATTATGATTTGTTTGTTTAACCAGTTATTTTGCGCAACTGAGGAAAAAATAGTCCCTTCTAAATGTAGCCAGTAACTGTTGCAAAACATCTCAATCAGCATGAAGACATCATATTGTTATTTCACTCTCATGTAAACAAATTAAATATTGTCAAGTGCAAAAGTCAGTGTTTTGAACACATACCGGTCACCCGTTGAGTCGGTACCGCAGAAGGGCCGAGATTGAAAAGTGGCCAATGCTGGTTGCTAGTTAGCATGCCAACAATTTTGGCTTTGGCAAACTTTGCTCACTTTCCCTTGGCATTTTCAGATGAAACAAAGAGTCCATCACTACAAAGGTATTATGGTTTGTTAACTGAGACAATAAATCCAACTCTAGCACTGTCTATTTTTTTAAAATAGATGTGAAATAGCTTTATGATCTTGATCAACGTTGCCAACTTTTCAGAGAAGCTTGGAGTGAGATTTAGAGGGAATTGTGCATGGAGGAGAATGGGGGGGGTAGGGGTGGAATGAGTGTGCAAGTGCACAATTCACATACAGTAAATAGCTATATTTTTTTCAATAAATGCACTTGTTTACCACAGAATAAGTTGTAGAACATGTTGGGTCTGCTTAATGCTGCCTTGAGAGCTCTTACCATGGAAAAAAATTTGAAGAATGTCAGCATGATATTGGCAGTAATTTCCTCATTGCAATTATCGTGGAATAGAGTAACTCCTGGAATCCCCATTGTCCAATCAAATTGCTTGGTTGGAACTAACTACTTTATAATACCATACAGTATACATATAAAGATAATAAAGATGAATAGTATTCATTCCTTGAGGCTGACTTTCCAACATGGAGGGAAAAATGTTCCATTACAGCCATAAAACTCTTTGGTATGAGTTGTTTCCATGAAAACAACAGAAAAACAGAAATTAGTGGTAAAACACCTTTATAGACCCCAATGCCCTATTGAAGACACTGCTGAGTTTGATCATTAAACCAGAAAACACATCAGTGCTTGGTGGAAAAATTCTTATTAAAATGAAATACAATAAGAGGATTAATTCTGACTCAATACAGAATTAACAGTGTTTATAAGAAGGTGAGTAAATTTTACAGTGAGTATCATAATCATTGGAAAGCATGAAGCAACTGTGACAATGCTTAAATGAAGCAATCATGCTGTGAGTTAATTGATTCTGGCTTTAGCTTTACAAAATTTGGGCATCTATGATGACATGTGTGAGAGAGGGTCAATCTTATCCTAGCAATTATACATGGTCACTTTTGTTGCAGACCTCTTTTACTAGAAATCAATGCTTAACGGATGTGTAAATATGTTGATAGTGAATTTGAATTTGTTGTTATTATAACCAACAGTAGATGCTGTAAAGTGATCATAAGGTTACATATTTGGTGTTTGGACCAATATGAAAAAAAAGCAAAACACTTCAGTATATGATCAAATGTACCATGTTGAAAACGGTGATGTCACAGCTTTAAGACATCTTGTCCTTTCAAAACCCAAATATGAGGTGAGAGGATGACAGGGCATTAGAATCCTGTGCTCTTTTTGCCCTTTTGTCATTGCCATTTGTGTTTACTTCCACTTCCTCCCTTGTGACTCGCTTCTGGTTTTTTTTCTGGTTATGTATTTCTAGGTGGTTAAGGTGAGGGTAATGGTTGGGGTTAGGGCTGGGCGATATGGCTTTTAACATGTATCGCGATACATTTAGGGTTTTCAGTTCAATTCATTCATTCATTCATTCATCTTCTTCCGCTTAATCCTTTTCGGGTCACGGGGGGGCTGGAGCCTATCCCAGCATCTTTGGGTGAGAGGCAGGGTACACCCTGGACAGATCGCCAGTGCATCGCAGAGCTGACACAGAGAGACAGACAACCATTCACTCTCACAGTCATACCTAAGAACAATTTAGAATCCCCAGTTTTGAGGCCAATTAACCTAACTTGCATGTTTTTGGCATGTGGGAGGAAACCGGAGAAATCCCGGAGTAAACCCATGCAGACACGGGGAGAACATGCAAACTCCACACAGATCACTGTTGGTCGGGGGCTGGGATCAAACCCAGGATCCCCCGGCCAAGGGTGAGTTGCTGTGCTTCCGCAGTGCCAACCACTCCACCACCGTGCTGCCCCAATTCAATTCAACTTTATTTATATAGCGCCATTTCACAACAACAGTCATCTCATAGCACCTTCAACTGTAGGGGAAACCCCCAGAGTTGCAGAAAGACCCCAGCAATCAGGCGATCCCCTGTGAGCAAGTGCTTGGCGACGGTGGAGAGGAAAAACTCCCTTTGAACAGGAAGAAACCTCCAGCAGAACCAGGCTAAGGGAGGGGCAGTCATCTGCTGGGACTGGCTGGGGGGTGAGGGGATAGAGAAGATGAAAAGAACAGACATGTAGAGAACAAACAGCATGATGGGGACTCAATCTATGGGAGAGAACAAACAGATGTTAATGACCAGCCAAAAAAATATTTCATTGAAAGTGAAGGAAGGAGTGAAGCCCAGTGCATTACTGGAGGTCCCCCAGCTGTCTAAACCTATTAGCAGCATAACTAAGGGAGGGTTGAGAGACACATGATCCCTCCCTAGTTGTAGGCTATATCAAAAAGGAAGGTTTTAACTCTATTCTTAAAAACAGAGATCAAGTCTGACTCCCGAATCCAGATTGGCAGCTGGTTCCACAGGAGAGGAGCTTGATAACTGAAGGCCCCGCCTCCCATTGTACTTTTGGAGATTCTAGGTATTACAAGTAATCCAGCATTTTGGGAGCATAGTGCTCTGTTAGGATAATAAGGTAGTATCAGATCTTTTAAATAAAAAGGGGCCTGATTGTTTAGAGCTTTGTAAGTAAGAAGAAGGATTTTAAACTTAATTCTAAACTCTATGGGAAGACAATGATTGGAGGCCAGAACTGGAGAGATATGATTTCTCTTTCTAGTACCTGTTAAAACTCTTGCTGTAGCATTTTGGATCAACTGAAGTCTTTTTAAAGATGTTTTAGGACAACCTGATAATAAAGAGTTACAATAATCTAATCTAGAGCTAACAAAAGCATGGATCAGTTTCTCAGCATCACTCTAAGACAAGACGCTCCTAATCTTGGCAATATTACACAAATGATAGAAGGCAGTCTTAGAAACGAATTTAATATGTGAGTTGAAAAACAGATCTTGATCAAAAATAACTCCAAGGTTCCTCACAGAACTATTAAGAGAAAGAGGAACCGCATCCAAACTAAAAGTTTGATTTGGAAAGGTATTTCTAAGGTTTTTTGGACCAACAAGAAAGACTTCAGTCTTATCAGAGAAAGATCAGAGAAGGCAAGGACAGCTTCAGGAAGAAGATGGAGGACAAGCTGCAACAGAACGACATCGGCGGGTTCTGGAGAAACCTCAAAACCATCTCTGGGCTCCAGAATACTTCCCCCCAGGTCACGGGGGGGCAGGGAGTGGGCGAACAATCTGAACCTGTTTTTTAATAGGTTTGACCAACCGCCCTCCCCCCCGACTGCACAACAACCACTGCTGCCTCTAAAGACATCGAGTCCTGCTGCCCACTCCCCACTCCACCAACACCCCCCCCCACTCCCAACACACAGCCCCCAAACATGACCCTCACTAAGACCCAGGTGAGGACGAAGCTGAGGAAGATCAAGGCGAGGAAGGCGTCGGGACCGGACGGCATCAGCGCAAAGCTCCTCAAGTCCTGTGCAGACCAGCTGTGTGGAATTGTGGAGCACATCTTCAACCTGAGCCTGAAGCTGGGGAGGGTACCACAGTTGTGGAAAACATCTTGTGTGGTACCTGTACCAAAGACTTCCCACCCCAAAGATCTGAACAGCTACAGACCAGTGGCCCTGACGTCTCACATGATGAAGACCCTGGAGAGACTGCTTCTTGCTCACCTCCGCCCCCTGGTGGGACTAGCGATGGATCCACTCCAGTTCGCCTACCAGCATGGCATTGGGGTGGAGGATGCAGTGATCTTCCTCCTTCACCGTTCCCTGTCCCACCTGGAGAAGCCCGGGATTGCGGTGAGGATCATGTTCTTTGACTTCTCCAGTGCTTTCAACACCATCCAACCGATGATCCTGAAGGACAAGCTGCTGTGCGCAGGGATGGACCAGCACCTGTCATCATGGATCCTGGACTACCTCACTAACCGGCCATAGTTTGTGAGAACCCGGGACTGTGTGTCCGACACGATCATCAGTAGCACGGGGGGCCCCCAGGGAACAGTTTTGGCTCCCTTACTGTTCACCCTTTATACTGCGGACTTCTCACACAACACAACACACTGCCATCTACAGAAGTTCTCTGACGACTCTGCGATCATCGGCCACATCTCCAACGGAGATGAAGCTGAGTACAGAGGACTTATCCAGGACTTCGTGGACTGGTGCCATCGGAACTGCCTCCAGATCAACGCGAGGAAAACTAAGGAGCTGGTGGTGGACTGCCACAGGCAAGGACAACCCCTCACAGCACCAGTAAACATACAGGGACATACAGACATTGAGATGGTGACATCCTACAAGTACCTGGGTGTTCATCTGAACAATAAACTAGACTGGTCACACAATACCAATGCACTCTACAAGAAGGGACAGCGCAGGCTGTTCCTACTGAGGAGACTCAGATCTTTTGGTGTACAAGGGGCGCTGCTGAAGACATTCTATGACACGGTGGTGGCATCAGCCATCACTTTTGGAGTGGTCTGCTGGGGCAGTGGCATTACAGCAGTCGATAGGAAGAGACTGAACAAACTGATCAAGAAAGCTAGCTCTGTCCTGGGGCAACACCTTGACCCAGTGGAGGAGATAGGAGAGAGAAGGATGGTGGCTAAACTGTCATCTCTGCTGGAGTCCGAGTCCCACCCTATGCAGGACATACTGAATGCACTGAGGAGCTCATTTAGCAGCAAACTACATCATCCTAGGTACGCAACCGAGAGGTTTCGCAGGTCCTTCCTACCTACGGCTGTCAGACTGTATAACCTAAGCAGGGCTGCTTGCAGAGATAGCAAAAAAAAACGTGACAACCTAATAGTATTGAATGCAAAAGACGCAATGGACTTACACAATGGTCCCCTCCAGTATACAACTAGGACAATATCGGTCGCTACGGAGGGTGACAATATGTATGGGTACATATTCATACTATGTAGGATAACTAAGTAGACGGTTATGCTGTTTATTCCATCTAGCTACAATGCTCCGCACTGTGTGTATATATATTTATATATTTATTCCATCTAGCTACAATGCTCCGCACTGTATGTTTATATATTTATATATTTATATGTACATATGTATATTCACTGCTCTTGTTTTTCTTGTCTTCTTGATTGTTGCTCTGAGTGTTGCTATCCCTGTGCTGTTGCAATCCTGGAATTTCCCCATTGTGGGACTAATAAAGGCTTATCTTATCTTATCTTAATTTAATAGCAGGAAATTACAAGTCATCCAAACTTTGATTTCCTTAAGACAGGCTTCTAACTTGGCTAATTGATTACTATCATCTGGCTTCATTGACAGGTGTAATTGTGTGTCATCTGCATAACAATGAAAATGTATACAGTGCTTTCTAATAATGTTGCCTAATGGAAGCATATATAAACTAAAAACAGTAGGGCCTAGCACAGATCCCTGTGAAACTCCATGACTGAGCTTTGAGTTGAAAGAAAACTCATTATTGACATGAACAAACTGGAACCTATCAGATAAATAAGATCTAAACCACTGCAATGAAGTTCCATTAAGTCCAGCATAGTGTTCTATTCTATCAAGTAGAATACAATGATCAATAGTATCAAAAGCTGCACTAAGGTCTAAAAGGACAAGTACAGAAACAAGTCCATTATCAGATGCAATAAGGAGATCATTAGTGACCTTCACTAAGGCTGTTTCAGTACTATGATGGATTCTAAACCCAGATTGAAACTCTTCAAGTAAACCATTCCGCTGCAAGTGGTCAAATAATTGCGTAGCAACAACTCTTTCTAAGACTTTTGAAATGAAAGGGAGATTAGAGATTGGTCTATAGTTAGCTAAAACTCCTGGATCCAGCGTTGGCTTTTTGAGTAAGGGTTTAATTACAGCCATTTTAAAAGCCTGCAGTACATGGCCTAAAGTTAATGAAGAATTGATTATTTGAAGAATAAAGCTACCAATAAATGGGAAGACTTCTTTAAATAACCTGGTAGGAACAGGGTCTAAAAGACAAGTTGAAGGCTTGGATGAGGAAATTATTTTGTCTAACTCTAAAAGGTCAGTTGGAGTAAACTCATCCAAACAGATATCAATTGAAGGAGTTGTAGTAGTTACTGTATTTAAGTTAACGGTGGGAAGAATCTGACTGATTTTACCTCTGATAGATTAAATTTTATTATTGAAAAAGTAAATAAAGTCCTGACTAGTAAGCTCTAGGGGAATGCTAGGATTGACAGAGTCCTGACTCTTTGTCAGCCTGGCTACAGTGCTGAAAAGAAACCTGGGATTATTCTTGTTCTCTTCTATTAATGCAGAATAATCGTTCTAGCTTTTCTACGAGGTTTGTTATAAATTAAAAGATGATTTCTCCAAGCGAAATAGATTTCATCTAAATTAGTGGAGCACCATTTTCTTTCTAATTGACGAGTCTTCTGTTTTAAGCTACAAGTTTCTGTGTTGAACCAAGGAGTTAGAAATTTCTGATTAGACTTTTTCTTTTTTAAAGGGGCCACCATGTCTAGAGTTTGATGCAGAGAAGCTGTAACACTATCTACCATGCTATCAGTTACAGAAGAAGCAAGCTGTCTATACCTTATTTCCGTTGTGTTGACACATGGCATAGAGGAAACAATGTGCATAAATTTGGTAACAACATCATCTGAGAAGCATCTACTGTAGTAATATTTTTCTTTAGGAGCCAAATAGTCAGAAATAGTAAAATCAAAGGTTAACAGACAATGGTCTGACAGTACAGGGTTATGAGGAGACACTACCAGATTTTCTATTTCTATGCCATATGTCAGAACAAGGTCCAACGAATGATGGAGATAACGGGTAGAATTTCCTACTTTCTGAGAAAACCCCATCGAGTCTAATATTGAATTAAATGCCATATTAAGGCAATCACTATCTACATCTACATGTATATTAAAGTCCCCTACTATAATTATTCTATCTGATTTCAGCACTACATCAGCTAAGAATTCGGCAAATTCGGATAAAAACTCTGAGTAGGTTGATGGAGGATGATAAACTATGGCAAATAAAGTTGGGTTTGTCATGCCGTGACCCTCGCGGATCACCATAAGACGCTAAGAGTCCACCAGTGAGTTTTGCGAAGATGGTGATTTATTGACACAACGAGACAGGACAAGACTGTGAGCCGCTCTCGGCAAAAACACACATAAATCAATACACAAGCTCGCAGGGCGAACCCCAGCCACTACGAGCTAAACTGTGATATAGCATGAGACAGCAAACCTGACATGAAGGTCTAATGACTGTCTGACAAGGCTTGACAAGGTTTTGACAAGGTGTTGACAAAGTCTGACAATACGTTGACAAGGTTTTGACAATACTCCTGCCACCTTACTGCCGCTAGTGCCCGCTTAATAAAGGCGAGCACTAACGAGCAGTAATGACACAAAGCTGACCAGCCCTGACAGGCGGAAGCCCCACCGAGCACCTTCACAATAAGACCCCGGTGAGGCCAGAATACAACCCACAGCTGTCAAGGCCGGCAGCGAGTAGAGCTTAGCCCGAGCGTGAACAGAACACAGCGCTCGGGCCGTAACAGTACACTCCCTCCGAGGGCGGGCTCAGAATGCCCCAAGGACCACCCTGCCCCCACCCCCACCCCCCAGGGTGGGTGGCTGGGGGTAGGTGCGGAGGGAGAGAGACCAAACCCAGAAACAAAACAGTGACAAGAAAAACGACATACAGGACAATGACAAGAATAACTACTCAGAAAAAATGCACATGGAGAAAAAAAAAAAAAAACAGAACTACTGGGTCAGCACTACTAAACACAAGACTATGACAAAATACCAAATATTCAAAATCAGACAAAATACACAGAGGAAAACAAGGCAACAGTAGAACATAACACATACTAGGGCAACTGCAAGACATAGTCATAACACAAAATACACAGGACAGCAAGAACAAGAAAAAAAAAAGAGAACAATCACTGTGACGGATTAACCCAGAAAAACCACTACCCCCTTGACAGTCTATGCCGACCAGCGGAGACCAAGCACCACAGGAACAGTTCAGGTGGTCTCCCCGCGTCCAACAGCCGGCGGGTGGTCATAGGATTCGGAACATGACCAGGCGGCTCACCAGAGTCCAACGCCCAGCACGTCCGCTCCTCCGGTGGTCGAACCAGGTTGCCCAAAGACACACACAATACGTCGGGTGGCCGACCCGAGGTGCCAAACCGGCAAAACAGTTCCTCTGGCGGCCGACCCGTGTCCCTCCACCACCAGTCCCGGGGAAGAAATAGCCCATGGCGGCCTCCCTGACGACGACAAAACTCGGGAGAGCCGGGGCGAGCGAACAGGAGCCCCCACGGCCCCCGGCGATGATGCACAGGGGCGGTGACTCAGTAGAGGGGACAGATGGCTAGGATGAGCCTGTAATCCGTTCGACGGTGAAGGGTCTGCAGCTCCTCCCCCGTCTGCGGACCACGCTGGCGCTGTACCTCCGCTGGACCCCGATTGGGTCCCAGCTGCACCCACGTCGGGCCCCAATTGGGCCGGAACCACACCTGTGGTGGACCCCGACTGGGCCTCCGGTGCACCCACATTGGACCCCGATTGGGCCAGAACCGCACCTGCGGTGGACCCCGATTGGGTCCCAGCTGCACCCACGTTGGACCCCAATTGGGCCAGAACCACACCCGCGGTGGACCCCGATTGGGCCTCTGGTGCACCCACGTCGGACCCCGATTGGGCCACAGCAGCCTCCACGACGGACCCCGACTGGGTTGGTGCAGCTCCGCTGACGATCTCCACCCCCGAACCTGGGACCTCCAACCCAGTGACTCCGACTCATTCCACGCCGGCGACACTGCAACAAGGCTCAGAAACAATAAACCAGGATCAGAATCACCAGTAGCAAGAGAACCCAGCGAGACGAGCTCGGACGCAGCAGGCGGCTGCTCCTCACTCACCTCCCCGAGAGGCAGGCTAAAATGCTCCAACACAGGGGACAGAGACACCAGAGGGAGCACTTGCCTGCACTTGGGTTCTGTTGCCACCCAGGACTCCGACGATCCAGGTTCAGGGCGGCGACTCTCGTCAGCAGGCTCGAACTCAGCTGCGTTGGGCTCCGCAGCTGGCAGGATGTCATCTGCGGCCTGAGGTTCCTCCCGTGCTGCTGTCCAGGCCGATGACCCGTATGGCGTGGGGGCAGGGGACCCTCAACCCACTGGCTCAGACCGCTCCGGCGAGGAGACCTGGGGACGCTTCTTCGTCGGCTCAGGCTCCGGGCCGCAGTCCGCTCTTCTCCTCCGTCCACGACGTGGCTGCAGGGCCGGATCCAGGCTTTCCAGCACTGCAGGCCCCCTCTTCATCCGACGACGTTGGCCTGGCGTCGCGGACCACTCGACGGGGGGGACACAGAGGCAGCAAGTTTAGTAATTTTTTCTACAGCAGGTGGAGGAAGCTCAGGGGGCTGCGAACCCCGAACTCCGCCCCCAGGAGTCAGACAAGGCAGATTATAATCAAGATGTAACAAAATTATCATGCACTTGCCTTTCTCCCAGGGAAGAGATGGTTCCTGCTGTAGGGGACATTGTTCCGCCTTCTCCCCGCTGGATGGCGACAGAGGGCCCCCTGGATGGACGAGGTGGGGCCGCACTCAGCGGTTCGCTGACGGACTTTGCCGGCAGCAGGTCCGGCCGGGGATTCTGCTGAGGGTGACCTGGGCCGTTGTGCCGACGTCGTCGTCGGCCCCCAAATGGCGCGCACTCCTGGACCAGTTCCGGGACAGGAACGGGACTCCAACGCGGGGAGGGAGGATGCCTCCTCCTCTGCTTCCTGCTTTCTTCCTCCTCCAGCCCACGAAGTATCTTGAGCTGCGTAGCGAGTTCTTCTCTCCTCATGTATAGCTTAATGCTATACACTCTCTATGCAACACATCAGATTTTCTTTTTTGTCTATGTTTATTGCACTGTCCCTGACAAATAAACAAATAAAATAAATAAAATAAAAATAATCACCTCCGGGTGATCGTCATAATGGAGAGGAAGGTTGTCCAGGAGATCCTCAGCGCAGTCTAGGTGCCAGCGCATATACACTACCGTTCAAAAGTTTGGGGTCACCCAGACAATTATTTTGTGTTTTCCATGAAAAGTCACACTTATTTACCACCATGAGTTGTAAAATGAATAGAAAATATAGTCAAGACATTGACAAGGTTAGAAATAATGATTTGTATTTGAAATAATAATTTTTTCCTTCAAACTTTGCTTTCGTCAAAGAATCCTCCATTTGCAGCAATTACAGCATTGCAGACCTAACATGATTGCACAAGGGTTTTCTAATCATCCATTAGCCTTCTGACGCAACGAGCAAACACATTGTACCATTAGAACACTGGAGTGATAGTTGCTGGAAATGGGCCTCTATACACCTATCTAGATATTGCACCAAAAACCAGACATTTGCAGCTAGAATAGTCATTTACCACATTAGCAATGTATAGAGTGTATTTCTAATTAGTTTAAAGTTATCTTCATTGAAAAAAAGTGCTTTTCTTTCAAAAATAAGGACATTTCTAAGTGACCCCAAACTTTTGAACGGTAGTGTAGCTGGAGTTGACGTCGAAGGTAGCGGTGAGGAGCGCCCCGTCGACGTACTCCAGCGCGCTCGCTAGCTCTTTGCCCAGGCGCCGACCGCGGCCCCTGGGTGACGGCATTCTCCCAGACGTTGACACCCAGACAGGGAAGAACAATTGTCCAATTACTGCAAAAACTCACAGTGAAAGGCGTCTCGGTGTGGCGTCTCCGTTTAGACGTCCTGGCAGGAGTATACTGTCATGCGGTGACCCTCGCGGATCACCATAAGACGCCAAGAGTCCACCAGTGAGTTTTGTGAAGATGGTGATTTATTGACACAACGAGACAGGACAAGACTGTGAGCCGCTCTCGGCAAAAACACACATAAATCAATACACAAGCTCGCAGGGCGAACCCCAGCCACTACGAGCTAAACTGTGATATAGCATGAGACAACGAACCTGACATGAAGGTCTAATGACGCTCTGACAAGGCTTGACGAGGTTTTGACAAGGTGTTGACAAAGTCTGACAATATGTTGACAAGGTTTTGACAATACTTCTGCCACCCTACTGCCGCTAGTGCCCGCTTAATAAAGGCGAGCACTAACGAGCAGTAATGACACACAGCTGACCAGCCCTGACAGGCGGAAGCCCCACCGAGCACCTTCACAATAAGAGCCCAGTGAGGCCAGAATACAACCCACAGCTGTCAAGGCCGGCAGCGAGTAGAGCTTAGCCTGAGCGCGAACAGAACCCAGCGCTCGGGTCGTAACAGGGTTTAGACTAAAATTGGTAAAATGCCCAATACTGAGGACCAGGCCCTCAAAGGAATGAAAATGTGTTTTTTGCTTTACATTAACTAGTAATTTGGAATTGAAAATTATTGCTACTACTCCTCTACGACCAGAACTTCTGGGATTTTGACAGTTTAAATAACCAGAGGGAGTTGATTCATTTAAACCAACATAATCCTCTTGCCCTAACCAAGTCTCTGTAAGGGATATTAAATCAGTCTGATGATCAATTAACAGATCATGGACTATTAGAGACTTGGGAGTTAATGTCATTTATGGCATGTATTACAAGCCATCAATAAGACGCTATATATCGACTGGTGAGTTTGCACAGTTTATTAAAGGAAAAGAAAGATGACAAAATAACGAGCCAAGGGGGGCTAAAATACACTATGATGATAACTCAGACAATGACAAGGAAGAACGGATTCATGATGAAACACACTTACAATAATAGATGAAGGGTAGATAACGTCTGACCAGGAAGCTCGGCGAGGGATGCTCAACGATGTCAGACGAAGGGTTGTCTGACGGGACTGCCGCAACGTTTCACCCTCAGCTGCCCTCTTAAATAAGGCTCAGGGTGGAACAGCTGATGAGGCGATTAATGCAGCTCAGCTGTCAGAGCCTCAGCTCTGACAGCCGGCAGCCCCTCCAAGCGCTGTCACAATAAAAGCTCGGAGAGCCATAGGGAACACACACACACACCAGATAGGAGGAAAATACTGCATGGCCCGAGCGCGGACGAAATCGGCACTCGAACCATGACAGTACCTCCCCCCGAGGCGGCGAACTCCAGCCGCCGTATGACACCCAAGCCCCCTCCACCCCCACCCCCAGTGTGGGAGGATGGGGGAAAGGCCTCCAGGGTGAGAACCAGAAAAGAAAAAAAACCCCACCAAGACGAAGAATGGGAAAACACAGGGAACAAACACGAAGCAATTACAGAGTATGGTAGGGAAAAAAAAAACAAAAAAACAACACAATAAACACAATACTCCATAAAGCAAGGATGGTATAGAGACAGAACAAAAAAAATGCAAATAACAGAGGGAGGCCTATAACTAAAATATACAGGCCCATGAGGCACAATGTGGCAGACAAATCATCCCTCAGTCAGGGGAGGGGAGAAGAAAAAAAAAAGCACGCTAAACAGCGGAGAATACAAAGATCAAAAATAGGGCAAATGTCAACACACCAGAGTGACCTTTATATTTAGAGGAAATAAGAAACATACGGGGATGATGGCAGGCAGAGTCCAGTGATACACAAACAGTTCTGGTGGTGTCCCTGCGTCCAATGTCCAGATAGCAAATAGGGGGAAAAGGGAGCGTTCGGACGGTCTACCCCAGTCCCAGGCTCGGAAAAACAGGATCTCTGGTGACCGGACCAGGTCGCCAAGCAGACAGTCCAGTTGGTCGGGTGGCCGACCCAGGACGGCAAACGGGCGAGGCAATCCTTAAGGCGGCCGACCCGCATCGCTCAGCCTCCAGGACCGAAGGGGAGAGAACTACAACGGCTTCCTTGTAGAGGGCGATAGCGAGGGAGAGCCGGGCTGAATATGAGGAACCCCAATGGCACCCAGTGGAGAAGGTTTGGAGGAGAGATGAGGGGCCAGTCCGGCGTCGCTCCGCGGAGGATCTGCAGCTCCACCTCCGAACGTTACCAGAATAGGCGCTGTCCTTCTGTTGGACCCCGGATGAGCCCGCGCTGCACCCACAATGGACCCCAACTGGGTCGCGGCTGCACCCGCGATGGACCTCGACTGGGTCAGAACAGCACCATGAACGGCCTCCACCCCCGAACCCGGAACCTCCAGAACAGCGACCGGGGTTGACTCCCCACCAGTGACCCTGGGAGAAGGCTCAGGAGAAGAAGAAGAACCGGGATCAGGATCACCGGTAGCGACGGAGCCCAGCGAGACGAGCTTGGATACAGTGGGCGGCTGCACCTGGCTCGTCTCCCCGAGAGACAGGCAAAAATGCTCTAGAACAGATAGTAGGAAGGAAAAATAGAGCACTTGCCTACACTCGAGTTCTGTCGCTGTCCAGGACTTCGACGATCTGGGCTCAGGACGAAGAAGGATGTCCTCTGGCTCCCAGTCGGCTATGGCGGGCTCCGCAGCCAGCATGATGTTTTCTGGAGTCTGATGACCCTCCAACGCTGACGTCCACGCCGATGACCTGCACGGCGTGGTGGAAGGGGATCTTCGACCTGCTGGACCAAACCACTCACAGATGGAGACCCGGGGATGTTTCATTGTCGGTGCAGACTCCACACTGCAGTCCGCTCTCCTCCTCTGCCCGTGGTGTGGCTGCGGGGCTGGAACCAGGCTCTCCAGGACCGCAGACCCCCTCCCCATTCGGCGACGTAGGCCTGGCGTCATGGGACGCTCAGCGGAGGGAGACACAGAGGCAGCAGGTTCAATGTTAGAAGCTACAGCAGGTGGTGGGAGCTCGGGGGACTGCGAACCCTGAACTCCACCCCCAGGAGTCAGACAAGGCAAACCCCAACAACGAGGAGAAGAATGAAATTGCACTTGCCTGTTCCCCGGAGGGCTGATGGTGCCTGCTGTAGCGGGCGGAGTTCTTCCCTCTCCCCTCTGGATGGTGACGGCAGGCCCCTCGGGAAGGCAAGGAGGAGCCGCTCGCGATGGATTGCAGACAGGCCTCGCCGAAGTAGGGCTCATGGCACTCACAGCAGCCGGGGATGACGTCGAGGAGGAGGGGATGACAGCTGAGGCGATCCAGGCACGAGGTGCTGACGGGGCAGCAGGGACAGATGACCCAGGGGGAGCAACTGCGGGAATTCCCTCCTGACGTGACATAGACGAAGCAGCTGACTGGGAGGCTGAGTTCCTCCGACGACCCGGAGTTGGATCCGGATGGGATTCTCGCTGAGGCCAATTTGTGGCATGGCGACGACATTTACTGGCAGATGGTGGAGCGGAGATGGGACCAGGAACACATGGCACCTGGGCTGGACGGGTGACAGGAGCTGGATCCTGAGACGAGGAGCGGGGATGCCTTTCCATCGGCATCCTGCCGGGGTTCCCCTCCAGTCCGTGGATCTCCACCCTAGTCGAGGACGCCGTACTTGGGGGAGAAGGACAAGGTTCCTTGGTGGCCTTTTCAATTAACTCACACTGTGCCACAATCCATGTCACCCTTTCCTTTCCTTCTGGAAAAGAGGTAAAGTGGTATTTTAATATGGCCCTCTGGGCGAGAAACAGGTAATCATGTGCCGCGTGGGTAGGCATGAGGAGATGGGCCTTGGCCAGATAGCCATTGATCTCCTGGAACCACTCAGGGCAAAACCCAGGCTCGAGGGCAAACATGCTTATACCGACGAGCCCAAGCGAAGGGATAAAACTCCAGCCCACGGCAAACTCACGGCAACAGGCGTCTCAGTCTGGCAGCAGTCTACTGTCATGGATGGCCCTCACGAGCCATCAATAAGACGCTATATATCGACTGGTGAGTTTGCACAGTTTATTAAAGGAAAAGAAAGATGACAAAATAACGAGCCACGGGGGGCTAAAACACACTATGATGATAACTCAGACAATGACAAGGAAGAATGGATTCATGATGAAACACACTCACAATAATAGATGAAGGGTAGATAACGTCTGACCAGGAAGCTCAGCGAGGGATGCTCGACGATGTCAGATGAGGGGTTGTCCGACGGGACTGCCGCAACGTTTCGCCCTCAGCTGCCCTCTTAAATAGGGCTCAGGGTGGAACAGCTGATGAGGCGATTGATGCAGCTCAGCTGTCAGAGCATCAGCTCTGACAGCCGGAAGCCCCTCCGAGCGCTGTCACAATAAAAGCTCGGAGAGCCATAGGGAACACACACACACCAGATGGGAGGAAAATACTGCATGACCCGAGCGCAGACGAAATTGACGCTCGAACCACGACAGTTAAGAGACCTAATATTTAACAAACCGCATTTAATTTTTAAATTATGAGGAGGAACAGAGGCCAAATCATTCAATTTAGAGGCTTCATGTTTAATTTGAGTTTTACCAACTTTTTGTTTAATCACTTTGGGATGCTTATACATTATATTTTTATTTACTTTGGAGGGAGCAGACAATGATTCTTTGATGGGGAAGACGGGGGTTAGGTTAAGGGGTGGCAGATGAAGAGGAGCTGCAGAGAGGCATGTAAGACTGCGACTCTGCTTCCTGGTCCCAACTCTGAATTGTCAATGTTTTAGAAATTTGGATAAAAATGATGCCAGATTGTTAGATAAATGAGACACACCATCCAAAGTGGGATGGACACTGTCTCATCTAATAAGACCAGGTTTTCCCCAAAATGAGCTCCAATTGTCAATGTAGCCCACGTCGTTTGCAGGACACCACACAGACAGACAGCGGTTGAATGTCATCACTGGTCAGATTGGGGAGGGGCCCAGAGAATACTACAGAGGCTGACATCATTTTGGCAAAGTTACACACCGATTCCATATTAAGTTTTGTGACTTCCGACTGCCGGAGACGGATGTCATTAATGCCGGCGTGAATAACAATTGTGGAGTATTTACAGTTACTTTTAGCCAACATTTTCAAATTTGACTCAATGTCACCTGCTCTGGCCCCAGGAATGCATTTGACTATGGCTGCTGGAGTCTCTAGGTTCACGTTTCTGACTAAAGAGTCGCCAATGATCAGAGTTTTTTCCTCAGCGGGTGTGTCGCTGAGCGGTGAAAAACGATTAGAAACATAAACAGGTTGGTGGTGAACTGAGGCTTTGTGGCTAGGCTTTCTTTTCACCGTCACCCACCCAGTCTCCTCGCTGCTGAGGAGAGCCGGAGGACCACTAGCAGGCTGCCCTATGCTAGGGAGCTCCGCTGCAGCCAAGGGGCATCTGTCAAGATTAATCACATCCGTCAAGATTAACTGACGTTTTATCGCGATACACAATATACGTATATATCATGATATCTTGAGATGTCTTCTAAACCATTGTATAAATGTTAAAACTTTTGCAAAAAATGACACTGGCATGATAATAGAAACAGACCCATGTATTGCATTTTTTTAATTGCATACAGCGGGTGGGGGGGGGGGGGGTAAAAATCAAGTTAAATTTAGCAAACTTTATTGAACCAGTCAGACAGCCCCACTCATAAAAACCTGTAATAAAAACATTAAAAGGAAAATCAAACAAAAAAGCACTCAGCACAGTAAAAAGTGTATTAAGCAAGAATTCTAGAGAATTCTAAGAACAATATTTTAAAATCATATAAATTAAAGTCCACTTTTCTGTTTGGTCATGTTTTTAACAATAAGGGCCATGTCTTTGTCAATTTTAATGAAAATTTTTGTAAAACTGGTCAGATTTCAGGTCCTAAAGCAAACTGAGCATGCATTGGATCCTTTGCAGTTTGCATACAGGCTTCACAGAGGAGTGGAGGATGCCACTGTCACTCTGCTTAACATGCTTTTTAAACATCTGGATTTTAATAGGACACATGCCAGGCTTTTATCTGTGGACTTTTCTTCTCTGCTTTTAATACAATCCAACCTCACATTTTAGTTGAAAGGCTCCTACTATCATGTGCTGGCGAGCGCTCGCCCCCTCCTTCCTGCTCACTGGTCTCTTCATCAGACGCACCTGCTGATTCCTGCTGGGCCAGCGTTTATAAGGAAGCGCTCTTCAGTGATTCAACGCTGGCTCGTTTGGGTATACTGCTCAGCAGACAGCTCTCTAGTAAGCGGTTGTGTAATCTATGACTTTGTCTTACACATATTCTCCTCCATCTCTTCCAGGTTGCTGCAAACGAAGCAGTGCGTCTCCAGGGATTTGGTGCTCTCGCCAGCTCGTTGCTCCATCTCTACTCTGCTCATCTTCTCCACCCGGTCAGACCTCACTAACCATACCCGACCTGGCAGTTCTGCCTGCTGGTTCTTCTCCTTCGCTGAGTTCTGTGCTGGTCTCTCCTTACCTCCCACTTAAGTGGTGTAATTAGATTCCCCATAATTTCTCCATTCCTCCCTAATCAGCCTCATCTCTCCTCTGCAGGGCTCCTGCTAATCTGGCAAGTGACTGACTTTTTCTACAAGTGTGCGGTTTTCAAAATTCTAATAAAAGGTCAAACGTTTCCTGTGTGTTCGCTTGGTGATTGCACTTTGCACTCAGGCTGCTTGTCCAGTCAATATGACACCTACAACAATTTGGTTTGATTAATAATCTGGTGCGCTGGATTCTGGATTTTTTTTTTAACCAACAGGACAGAGAGAGTAAGGGTCAATGGTACATTGTTTGACCAAAAGTGTTCTTCTACTGGCTCTCCTCAGGGGTGTGTGTTGTCATCACTACTCTTCATCCTGTATACAAACATGTGCCAGAGCAGACATGACAACAGACACATTATAAAGTATGCTGATGATTCAGTTATTCAGTCTCCTTCAGGATGGTGAGAGTGGCCACGGCCCAGTAGCTGATGATTTTGTTCACTGGTATGAGGATTCCTACCTGCAGCTGAATACGACAAAAACTAAAGACATGATTATTGACTTTAGGAGGAAAACTCCCAGGCACAGTCACTTTACTAAAACGCCAGACCATTGAATGTGTGCAATCCTACAAATATCTTGGGACAATCATTAATAGTAATTTAAATTTTGAAGAGAACTGTGAAAGGGTCTGCAAAAAGGGTCTGCAACATTTGCATTGTTTAAGGAAACTCGCACACTTTCATACTAACTAACTAACTAACTAACTAACCTGCACTTATATAGCGCTTTTCTAGTCACAAAGACCACTCAAAGCGCTTTCATTAATACTAACCCTCTATTCTAAGGGCCTATAGGAAACAGATATCTAGGGACAATTTAGAACAGCCAATTAACCTAACATGCATGTTTTTGGCATGTGGGAGGAAACCGGAGAAATCCCGGAGTAAACCCATGCAACACGGGGAGAACATGCAAACTCCACACAGATCACTGTTGGTCGGGGGCTGGGATCGAACCCACGATCCCACGATCCCCACAATCCCCCGGCCAAGGGTAAACTGTGCTGCCGCAGTGCTAACCATTGCGCCACCGTTGACCGAATCATAATGACAATGTTTTATTGGGCTTTTATTGAATCTGTTTTATCCCTTTCTTTAGTGTCATGGTTTGGTCAGATAAAACTGAAACAGAGGAAATCCTTAGACCAAGTAGTTAGATGGTCCAGTCGTTTGCTTGGTGAGTCACAGCTGAGCCTGACATCCCTGTACACCAGACAGGTACAGAGGATGGCTACCTCCATTTTAAACGACGACTCCCACCCTGTGCACTGCAACTTTCAGCTTCTTCCCTCCAGACAGAGGTTTGTTGTCCCAAGATGTAAAACCCAGCGCTACAAAAACAGCTTTGTTCCTGCTGCTGTCAAAGAGTTGAACAAGATGTAACAACATATTGCACATAATTTATTTATCTATTTATGAATTTTATTTTATACTTATTTATTTTTGTAGGTTTTTTATTTGGGTTCTAAATCTTTTATTGGGTTTAACTTTCATTGAGTTTTCAATCGCTTTGATTTAGCTTTTAACTTTTTTACTATGACCCTTTTCTCATCTCTTTTTTTCTCTTCTCTCTCCTTTTTTTTTGTCTTATGTCCTGATTGGTGGAGCCTTGAGTACTTTAATCGTGTTTATAGTCAGCTTCATGTGAGCCTGTGTTTGTGTTCATGTTGAATGTAATTGTGTTTTGTAAATATGTGTCTAAAAGGATGTCACCTGACTGCAAAACAAATCTACCTACGGGTACAAATAAAGTAACCTAAACCTGAACCTGATGTCTTTGGCAGTATAATTTGTGACCGCAGTTGTGATCTCTTTCCATTTTGCACTTTTTGTGTAAGGGATAAATTTTCCAAATGAAGAAGCCATATATGTCATGATGCTGAGCATGGGTGGGCAGCCGTGCTCAGCCTCTAGGTTATTTAAGTTATCTTCTGTAGTTCTGCATCTCTACTTATTTTGTATTGAGTATGGTTTGGTGTCAGGAGCTGAGCCAGCTTGGTTTCCCCGGCTCGGTCCTGACCTCCTTGTTGGTTTAAGTGCCGCTGTGTATATGCTTATTATGTATTTCAGTGCTGCTTCTGTATCCTTAGCCACTGCTTTCGGGCTGGTAGCTGTGACGCAGTCCTCTATGGCTCACTCTAGCGTAGCACTGGCTGACAGCCTGCCGGTCCGGCCACGCCCCGTCTCTCATTACTGCCAGCTGATTCCCACTCCCGTTAATCATCTTTCCCGGTCCTCATCCAGGTGCTCCTCATCTCACCATCACCAGCAGTGCGTGTACTTAAGCAGCTTTTTGCCAGTCACGCATTGCTGGGTCATTACATTGCACTGTATTGTCTGCTGTTGTGTCAGTAAAGTTTGTGTTTGTGGATTAGTCTGCTGTCAGGACTTCTACAACATGTATCCACTCCGCACATTCCATGGTTCTCTTGCCCCCACATAGCGATTCTGGTTGTGGGACGCCAGCGTGGGTACACGTCTCTCCTCATGCGTTAGTGGGGCGATGCCGGCCCCTGAACACCAACCGTAAGTGTTTCTTTATATTTTTTGTTAGTCTTCACCTTTTGGACTGTTTGCCTTTACTTTAATAAATGTGCTGTGGTGTTACCCTGCGTGTTGATTCTCATCATTTCTCTCCTCTCTGTGCGCTGCGTAAAAGTGCACGGGGAGGTCTATGACAATTTGATGTATGTTGCTCTGGGTTTGTCTTTTTATTTCTGATCTTAGTTTCCTGTTAGTTTATCTTAGGTTGCTTATTTTATGTTTCTCTGTATAATCTTGTATTTCTAGTTATTTTCCTGTATTTATATTTGTTCTTGTCCTTAGGTCTCCTTTTGTAGTTTTCTCCTATTAGCTCTCTTTGGTTTGGTATTTCTTATTATTCTTACCTTCATTTTAGCGCTCTCTTAAAAGTGTATATCTAGTTTGTCTCTTACAGCCGTGGACAAAATTGTTGATAATAAATAAAAATTCTATGAAAATTAACCAATGAAAATCAGACAATGCTTTTGAATTGTGGTTCAACAGAATTATTTTAAAAAAACAAACTCATGAAACAGGCCTGGACAAAAATGATGGTACCCCTAGAAAAGATTGAAAATAATGTGACCATAGGGACATGTTCAACCAAGGTGTGTCCTCTAATTAACATCACAGGTGTCTACAAACTTGTAATCAGTCAGTCGGCCTATTTAAAGGGTGACAAGTAGTCACTGTGCTGTTTGGTGACATGGTGTGTACCACACTAAAAATGGACCAGAGGAAGCAAAGGAGAGAGTTGTCTCAGGAGATTAGAAAGAGAATTATAGACAAGCATGTTAAAGGTAAAGGCTATAAGACCATCTCCAAGCAGCTTGATGTTCCTGTGACTACAGTTGCACATATTTTTCAGAAATTTAAGATCCACGGGACTGTAGCCAACCTCCCTGGATGTGGCCGCAGGAGGAGACAGATAATACAAATGGTAACAAAAGAGCCCAAAACAACCTCTAAACACATTCATGGTGAACTCCAAGGTCAAGGTACATCAGTGTCAGATAGCACCATCCGTTGTTGTTTGAGCCAAAGTGGACTTCATGGGAGACAACCAAGGAGGACACCACTGTTGAAAACAAATCATAAAAAAGCCAGACTGGAATTTGTCAAACTGCATGTTGACAAGCCACAAAGCTTCTGGGAGAATGTCCTATGCACAGACGAGACAAAACTGGAACTTTTTGGTAAGGCACATCAACTCTGTGTTCACAGACGCCAAAATGAAGCATACCAAGAAAAGAACACTGTCCCTACTGTGAAACATGGAGGAGGTTCTGTTATGTTCTGGGGCTGCTTTGCTGCATCTGGCACAGAGTGTCTTGAATCTGTGCAGAGTACAATGAAATCTCAAGAGTATCAAGGTATTCTAGAGAGAAATGTGCTGCCCAGTGTCAGACACCTTGGTCTCAGTCGCAGGTCATGGATCTTGCAACAGGATAATGACCCAAAATGCACAGCTAAAAACACCCAAGAATGGCTAAAAGCCAAACACTGGACTATTCTAAAGTGGCCTTCTATGAGCCCTGATCTAAATCCTATTGAACATCTGTGGAAGGAGCTGAAACATGCCGTCTGGAGAAGGCACCCTTCAAACCTGAGACAACTGGAGCAGTTTGCTCATGAGGAGTGGGCCAAAATACCTGCTGAGAGGTGCAGAGGTCTCACTGACAGTTACAGAAGTCATTTGATTGCAGTGATTGCCTCAAAAGGTTGTGCAACAAAATACTAAGTTAAGGGTACCATCATTTTTGTCCAGGCCTGTTTCATGAGTTTGTTTTTTAAAATAATTCTGTTGAACCACAATTCAAAAGCATTGTCTGATTTTCATTGGTTAATTTTCATAGAATTTTTATTTATTACCACTTTCGTCAGATTAGAAGATTAGAAGTTATTTCTGTGACTGTTGTGGGTTTTTCTTTCATTAACAGAGGGGTACCAACAATTTTGTCCACGTGTGTACTTCTATCCGGTCCTTAGTGTATTCTTGTCCAGTGGTTTGTTTCTTGATTTTCATTCATTCTGGTCTGTGCTTAATTTATCCTTGTTCATGTATTCTTGAGTTTCCTCCATCACGGGTTGTGCTTTTATTTTGACAGTCACGCTTGTTTACTTCCTTCTGTCAAACCTTGTTCACGGGCTGTCACATCTGTTCATCATTAGTTCTGATTATCTTCACTCATGACCCCACACCTGTTGTTCATTTGGTTGTTCCTATGTAAGACCTGCTGTGAGGCTTTCCTCTCATAGCGGTCTTCTGGTTCAGACGTTAATTCTACGTCTCTCCTCATTTTCAGACGGAGATATCCCCCGGGTGTTCCCCGTTTCCCTGCTTAATCCGTAAGTGTTTGTGTTTGTTATTTTGTGTGTTCTTTAATAAATGTGTGAACCCACACTGCCGATTGGTGTCCTCATTTCTGCACTGAAAGGGCAATTCATGACAGAAGACCACTGATATTATAGATGCCAGCGGCTGTGGGTTTTGGTTTTGTTTTTTAGTTTTTTTTTCCCTCCCATCATTTTTTGGTAAAACCTGTTTTTTCCCGCTGGCATGGCAGCATTTACTGACTACAGCCAGTGTGGCCTTAACGACGTGGCGTGTTGGGCTGTCAGAGTTTTGGAAGGCATCGCGTCGGCGGCTCATACCTCCCGCAGCCCCGAAGTGGCCCGGGAATGTTGGGATGATGCAGCGCAGGTATTGGTAGCGTGCCCTAGTCTGTGGAGCCATCCAGAACTTATGGGCCTCCTCACCTCAGTTACCAACTCTCAACCCATGCTCTACAGGCTGGGGAGAACCACTTCCCCATCTGTACCTGCGCGGACGAAGACCCGTTCCCGAGTGCGGAAGTCCCCAGCCTCTCTTTGTCATCCAGCAGCAGCCCCACCTTCTCCTCCCGAACTGTGGCTCACACCATCTGCTGAGTAGCTAGAGGAGCACCGGTGGGTCTTATTATCTGAAACAGAGCTCCTGCTGGAGTACAAGCCATGGCTCCTTCCAGACTAGCGGCTCAGCTGGAGGGAGGCTCACCGGGTGGAACGGAGTCTGAGCTGATGAAGGAGCACCGCCTGACTCCATTGTTTCACCCACCTCGCCAGACGACCTCTGCAGCTCCCGGAAGTGCCTCGTCTGGACCCGCAGCGGCAGCCAGCTTCAAGCCCCGTGAATTAAGGCAAGTATCTATTCATTCTCTAACTTGCAAAAACTAATTGTCTTGCCTAATCAGAGGCAGCCGCACGGTGTTACTGAGCTCTCACAACCTGCTGCTGCAGTTAATCCTGTTTTCTCACCTGTTTCTCCCGTGTCCCCCTCTGCCTTCCTGGGGTGTTTGCCAGTTCTGGAAGGGAGCTGTCGGACAATGGAGGGTCCTGTGGCACCGACAGGCCCTGTTCCAGCCCTGCCGCCACATCCTGGATGGGAGAGGAGCGCCCCATGTGTTCCAAAACCTGAGCCGACAGAAGAGTGTCCCCTGGTTTCATTACCACCGGATTGGGCATCATTGGTGAGAGGATCCCCAGCTGTAGTGACCGCGTCTGGAGGCCCACCAGCGTCAGCCACTCCATCGGGGGTCCCACCAGCCATCATGTCTGCTGTCAGGGCCACCACAGCAGAATCGCCGGAGTCCTGGATGGCAGTGGAGTTCAAGTCCAGGCAAGTACTCTGTTCTGTTATTACACCTGCAGATCTGGAGAAATCTTCTCTGGCTCGTGGTGGGGGGAATCGTGTGTAGATGTCCTCTGCTCCTGAGCTCTCCTCGCCGGGCTCCACTGCTGCTGATGATTGTTCTCCGGTGTTTTTCCCTTCTTTTCCTTCCGAGGTGGCCGTGTCAGGTGAGGATGCCCAGACAGTGGACTCCCAGCTGGAGTCGCTGGAGTGCTGGACGGTGGTGGAGCTCGAGCTAAGGCAAGTTTTCTTCTTTGTCTTCACAGTAATAGTATTAGAGAAATCTTGCTTAGCTCTTGGGGAGGAGAGCCACCGGCTGCTCCTGAATTCTCCTTGCCGGGCTCCATTGCCGCCGGTGGTAGTAACCCAGTGTATGTTTCTTTTCCCCTGCCTGAGTCCTCGTCTGGGTCCATTGAAGGTCATCCGTCTCCGCCTGAGGTCACCATGGGTCCTCCTTCTCCACCCAAGATCGCTGTGGGTCCTTCGTCTCTGCCCGAGGTCACTGTGGATCCTCCGTCTCCGCCCGAGGTCACCGTGGGTCCTCCTGCTCTGCCTGAGGTCACCGTGGGTCCTCCTTCTTCACCTTTGTCTGGTTCCTCGCCGATCAGTCACCTTCTTTGCTGGGTTTTCTCACAGGTCAGCCATTTCCTTGGGGGTCATCCATCTTCGCCTGAGGTCGCCAAAGGTAATCCATCTTCGCCTGATGATGTGGAAGGTCATCCGTCTTTGCCTGAGGTCGCCGAAGGTCATCCATCTCCACCGGAGGTTGCCAAAGGTCATCTGTCTCCACCGGAGGTCGCCAAAGGTCATCCCTCTCCACCGGAGGTCACCAAAGGTCATCCGTCCTCTTCCTCTGGCTTCGCCGCTGGCCAGCAGTCCTCATCTGGTTACCCTGCTGATCAGTCCTCATCATCTGGGTTCCTCACTGGTCAGTCATCATCACTGAGTGTCAACTCCCCACAGCCACTGACTCTTTCCGTCTACAATGCAGCTCCAGTGGTCAGCAGGAAGCACGGGCTCCAGTTACCGCCTCAAGGTGGGGGGAGTGTCATGATCTGTGGCCTGTTGGCTCAGGGATGCTGGGAGGCCACCCGATGAACCACTCCATCTGTTTAGGTGGCTCAAAGACTCTGGGAGACCACCTGACAGACTAGGCCATTTGCTTGGGTGGCTCAAGCACTCTGGTAGGCCACCCCACCCATTCGTCCGCATGATCTGGTGGTCTTGGGACTCTAGTCGGCCACCTGAACTGCCTGTCTTATTTTTTTTTTCCACTTAGTTTGGTCCTAGAGTTCTGAGTACCTTTTCTGTTCAGTGTTGTGGGTCATGAGTTTGTCTTGTTATAGTTTCGGTCCCTCCTAGCCTATGTTCCCCCTCCTCCCTCCCGGGGTGGGTTATTTTTTCTTATTCTTGTTGGGGGGGGGGTTCTTTGTGGGTGGGTCTTTTTCTCTTTTTTGATGTTATGTTGGGGTGTCTTGGAATCCACCCCTTGGGGGGCAGGCACTGTCATGATGCTGAACATGGGTGGGGAGCCTTGCTCAACCTCTAAGGCTATGGTCACACTGCAGGTCTTAATGCTCAATTCCGATTTTTTGCCGAGATCCGATTTTTTTGTGTGGGCGTTCACATTATTTAAATGCGACTCCCATCAGACTCCAGTATGAACGGTCTACAGCTATGAAGTGACCCACATGCGCAGAAGAAAACGTAATGTCAGACACAGTGCTGTGTTTACCAAAGTGAATATGAGCCCCGAACAATTGAGGGGGACAGAACTTCTTTACCCTGATGCAGAGCAGCAAAATAAATGTTAAAATTATAAATATGAGACCAGCTTCCTTCCTCTTCATGCCAGATGGCCGCTGTGATCAGCTCTGCTTTAACAGAACTGATTGATTAAATAGCTCTTTAAAATGATAAATACCTATATAAATAAGGTTAATAATAAATAATCCTAGTGATTACAATAGGGCTCTCGCCCACTGATGTTGTCAGTGGCTCTTGCTCTAATAAACTGCATAGCTCATACCATCAGCATAACACCGGTCCCGCACAGGAAGGAGGAGCCGCCAGAGACTCCTCTCTCCTGTATGTCCCCCTATCTGGCCATTCCGCTCTACAGTCATGTCAATATTAACTTCACATTTTAGATATTACAGCAGCCAGGACTCACAGTGCGCTGTTTACAGGGAAAAAGGAATTTGCAGCATCCAGTAAATGTGTCGTTAGTGTGCCTGCTTGTCTGGCAGTTTCAGTCTCCCCGCCCCCCCCCCCCCCAACAAAATGTTGAACTTATTGTGCAGCCAGAGCTAATAAAATTACAATCCAGTGATAGAGGGAAGAAGATTGATTAAAAAGAGAGCACAAATCAGCTGTGTCTGCCATGCTTGCCACATCCTCCACCACAGAATTGTCACATCTGTCTCACTTCAATGAGGAAAAAGTCAGATGATTCTTATACACACCTTCAGCTGATCCAAAATGCTGCAGCAAGAGTTTTAACAGGTACTAGAAAGAGAGATCATATCTCTCCGGTTCTGGCCTCCCTTCATTGGCTTCCCATAGAGTTTAGAATTAAGTTTAAAATCCTTCTTCTTACTTACAAAGCTCTAAACAATCAGGCTCCTTTTTATTTAAAAGATCTGATACTACCGTATTATCCTAACAGAGCACTACGCTCCCAAAATGCAGGACTACTTGTAATACCTAGAATCTCCAAAAGTACAATGGGAGGCAGAGCCTTCAGTTATCAAGCTCCTCTCCTGTGGAATCAGCTGCCAATCTGGATTCGGGAGTCAGACTCGATCTCTGTTTTTAAGATTAGGGTTAAAACCTACCTTTTTGATATAGCCTACAATTAGGGAGGGATCATGTGTTTCTGAACCCTCCCTTAGTTATGCTGCTAATAGGTTTAGTCAGCCGGGGGACCTCCAGTAATGCACTGGGCCTCACTCCTTTCCTCACTCTCTATGAAATATTTTTTTTTTTGCTGGTCATTAACATTTGTTTGTTCTCTCCCATAGATTGAGTCCCCATCGTGCTGTTTGCTCTCTACATGTCTGTTCTTTTCATCTTCTCTGTCCCCTCACCCCCCAGCCAGTCGCAGCAGATGACTGCCCCTCCCTGAGCCTGGTTCTGCTGGAGGTTTCTTCCTGTTAAAAGGGAGTTTTTCCTCTCCACCGTCGCCAAGTGCTTGCTCACAGGGGATCACCTGATTGCTGGGGTCTTTCTGCAACTGTGGGGGTTCCCCCCTACAGTTGATAGTGCTATGAGATGACTGTTGTTGTGAAATGGCGCTATATAAATAAATAAATAAATAAAGTTGAACCTTACAGTGCTGCCTAGACACATCATCAGTGATGTATGTATGACATGACAGTTCAGACCGAGGTCGCTTTGGAAAATATCAGATAAGCATCCGAATTAGGACCACATTTGAAAGTGGCCTGGGTCTGGTGTGAAAAAATCGGATATGTGCTGTTCAGACAGTCATTAAAAAATCAGATATGGGTCACATTTGTGCAAAAAAATCAGAATTGAGCATTAAAACTTGCAGTGTGACTGTAGCCTAAGTTATTTAAGTTACAGTATCTTCTGTAGTTCTACATCTCTACTTATTTTGTATTGAGCATGGTTTAGTGTATGTTGCTCTGGGTCTTTTTATTTCTGATGTTAGTTTTCTGTTAGTTTATCTTAGGTTGTTTATTTTATGTTTCTCTGTATTATCTTGTATTTCTAGCTATTTTCCTGTATTTATATTTGTTCTTGTCCTTAGATCTCCTTTTGCAGTTTTGTACTATTAGCTCTCTTTGGTTTGGTATTTCTTATTATTCTCACCCTCTCTTTAGCTCTCTCTTTAAAGGGTATATCTAGTATGTCTCTTAGTTCTATCCAGTCCTTAGTGTATTCTTGTCCAGTGGTTTGTTTCTTGATTTTCATTCATTCTGGTCTGTGCTTAATTTATCCTTGTTCATGCATTCTTGAGTTTCTTCCATCACAGGTTGTGCTTTTATTTTGACAGTCATGTTTGTTTACTTCCTTCTGTCAAACCTTGTTCACGGGCTGTCACATCTGTTCATCATTAGTTCTGATTATCTTCACTCATGACCCCGTTAGATTTCAAAATTATACAGTTAGCAGAATCTTTTCAGTTAACCAATCAATAACGACAGAAGTAAAACTATTTCTCAGCTTATCTTTTATTGCAGCACACAGAGAGTCAGCACAGCTGTGGGTCCTTCTCAGCACGACCTGGCAGAAGAACCAAGAATAATGGTTTCAAACAGGTACATATAGGCTTCAAGTTACTGGGCATTCACAGTAACTTTCCAACAAAAGTCTGGTCTTTGTCCAAACTGGTTCTAACAGATCTTCAATGTTATCTTCACCTAGATGTCCTCTCCTCAACACTTTTTGACTCCACATCCTGTTGTTGCCTTGTCTGTGTCTCCCCAGCACTACGCAACCCCCACCCCAATACATGCCCATATATGGAAGAAAAAAGCAGTTACTTCATTGCACAGCAATTTGGGTGTGTGTGCAGCTAAAAATGTATGCATATACTGTACATGAGCACTCTATGTAATATCTAACTAACTAATCTTCACTATTTATTTATTATAGCAATTTCCCTCTTTTGACTCAGTTTTTAATGGAGTCAATAATTATGGCAGGCACAACAATAAACAGGCACCAGACACCTGATGTCATTTTCACGTGAGATGAGCGAAAAACCTGTAGGCAGTATATACTTTCATGAGTAATCATTGTAATCCAATTTCTTTATTCATTCAGTGCATATTTACAGGCAAAAACTCTCATCTTGGCCCCATTACCCTTGGCGGCCTTTTGAAAACTTTATTAGCACACGTTATATCAGGAAAATAAACATATGCAAAACAAAACATTTTCAGTCAAAACATTTCTTATCCGAGTGTGTTGTGTCTGAGCCTCAAGACCTGCTGCACAACAAAGCTTCAAGCCTTCTAATTCTATTCTGACTACATGACCACAAAATAGCAATGTTGATCTTCAGGATTCACCTGTAAGAAAACAGAAAAGTTGGAAGGGGTCAGAGCTTACAATCACATGACCCACCGCTGGGGGATACCTTCAGCGCAGCCCCTTTCATGTAAGTATATGCATGTGTGTAATGTTGGACTTTTTCTCCTCTTGGGAGTGGACTTGAGCCATCATCCTCTGGACTGGCTCTTTGGACAGGGCTGTGATTAAGCATCTTTCCAGCATTGATCTCAAGCATGAGATGCAGTAGCAACCCACCACAAGTATCACTGCTAATGAGATGACTACAATCAGGATTACTGAATGTATCACACCCACCCAATGTCCATTTTCACACCGTACTTATCATCTGAGACTGTGGCCACTCACCGCCTAGTTTCATGAACGCTCCGGTGGAGTTGAATTTTCCACCATAGGACTGGAAACATGATTAGTGACAGGAGCAAAAGGATGCATACAGTCTCCCTTGTGGTGCAGTTAGGCAGTGATAGTGTAATCATTGCTATTTGCACTGGCTATGTCAACAACAGTTTGTAAAAGGGGGCAATTTGGCTCAGCAGCTCTAGCACAATGAGTCATATGAATCCAATTACTGAGTTTTCCTTTTTTCCACACTTATAGTTAGGCCCAAAAATATTTGGACAGTGATACAAGTTTTGTTATTTTAGCTGTTTACGAAAACATATTCAGGATACAACTATATAATCAATATGGGCTTAAAGTGCAGACTCTTAGCTGTAATTTGAGAGTATTCACATCCAAATTGGAGCAAGGGTTTAGGAATTACAGCTCTTTAATACGTAGCCGCCTCTTTTTCAAGGGACCAAAAGTAATTGGACAATTGACTCAGAAGGCTGGAAAAAAATAACAAGGCTGCATGGGCTCTTCCCTCGTTAACCTGTCATCAATTAAGCAGTTAAAAGGTCTGGAGTTGATTCCAGGTGTGGCGTTTGCATTTGGAAGCTGTTGCTGTGAACACACAATATGCGGTCAAAGGAGCTCTCAATGTTGGTGAAACAGACCATCCTGAGGCTGAAAAAAAAGAAGAAATCCATCAGAGAGATAGCAGAAATGTTAGGAGTGGCCAAATCAACAGTTTGGTACATTCTGAGAAAAAAAGAGTGCACTGGTGAGCTTGGGAACTCAAAAAGGCCTGGACGTCCACGGAAGACAACAGTGGTGGATGATCGCAGAATCCTTTCCATGGTGAAGAACAACATCCACTCAAGTGAAGAACACTCTCCAGGAAGTAGGTGTATCAGTATCTAAGTCTACCATAAAGAGAAGACTTCATGAGAGTAAATACAAAGGATTCACCACAAGGTGCAAACCATTAATCAGCCTCAAAAATAGAAAGGCCAGAATTGACTTTGCCAAAAAACACCTGAAGAGGCCAGCCAAGTTCTGGAACAGCATTCTTTAGACAGATGGGACTAAGATCAACCTGTACCAGAATGATGGGAAGAAGAAAGTTTGGAGAAGAATTGGAACAGCTCATGATCACATCTTCTGTAAAACATGGTGGAGGCAGTGTGATGGCATGGGCATGCATGGCTTCCAATGTCACTGGGTCACTTGTGTTTATTGATGATGTGACAAAAGACAGAAGCAGCCGGATGAATTCTGAAGTGTATAGGGATATGCTTTCTGCTCAGATTCAGCCAAATGCAGCAAAGTTGATTGGACGGCGCTTCACAGTACAGATGGACAATGATCCAAAACATACTGCAAAAGAAACCCAGGAGTTTTTTAAAGTGGAATATTCTGCAATGGCCGAGTCAATCACCAGATCTCAACCCAATCGAGCATGCATTTCACTTGCTCAAGACAAAACTTAAGGCAGAAAGACCCACAAACGAGCAACAACTGAAGACCGCTGCAGTAAAGGCCTGGCAAAGCATCACAAAGGAGGAAACCCAGTGTCTGGTGATGTCCATGGGTTCCAGACTTCAGGCAGTCATTGCCTGCAAAGGATTCTCAACAAAATATTGAAAAGTAACATTTTACTTAGGGTTATGTTTATTTGTCCAATTACTTTTGAGCCCCTGAAATGAGGAGCGTTTGTATAAAAATAGCTACAATTCCTACATGTTTAATCATATATTTTTGTTCAACCCCTTGAATTAAACCTTAAAGTCTGCACTTCAATTCTGTTGTAGTTGTTTCATTTCAAATCCAATGTGGTGGCATGCAGAGCCCAAATCATGAAGATTGTGTCACTGTCCAAATATTTCTGGGCCTAACTGAATACTGCGTGTGAGGTGGTTTTAATTATTTTAAAAGGACCTTGCTACCTTTTGCCACACCCAGTCTCCAGGTTCCAGTGGAGCAGTCTGCTCCTGTATGCCCTTGTTAAGAATCTCTGACACCTGTTGGGAGAGAGCTTCAGACACTTTCCTTAGACTCTTTATATGCAGTGGCAGCTCTACAGTTTGGTTATTCCTCGGTGCTAAAGGTGAAGTAGTAAATAGTCCTGGCATTTTTCTTCCTGTTGTAGCAATATTTTATTATATGTGTAATAAGGTACAGGAATTATTTTATTTAGAAAGGGGTGTGCGTGGGGACTGAGGGTTAAACAGTCACCACAACACTCACTAAATAAGAGAGAAAAGCACTCGTAAATAGGGGGGCTGTTATGACCCGAGCGTCGGTTCTGATCGCGCTCGGGTTAAAGTTATGTCTCGCTGCCGGCCTTGACAGCTGCGGGCGGTATTTTGGCCTCTCTGAGCTCTTATTGTGAAAGTGCTCGGAGGGGTTTCCGCCTGTCAACGGTCGGTCAGCTGTGTGTCATTCTGTCATCAGTCCCTGGTTATTTAAGCTGTGTGTTAGCGTCATTACGACGCAGCAGTGTCTGATCGCTAATGGTCACATTACTGATCATTATTCTGTTCACCCATCGTCACGGATGCCTAAGGGCTCGACCGTCATTTCACCGGCATAGTAAGTGTGCTGTATAGCCTTATTCCCGCCGGTGTAATTGGTGCTGTAAGTCCCTGCTTTAGCAGTCCAGGTGCAATTATTACCTAGCTTGTCTGTGTGTGACTGTTTCCTGCCCTGGACCCGTAGTGTGCTGTATTGCCTAGGCTTCCTGTTCTGCAAGGACTCTGTCATCTGCTCAGCAGCTTGTGTAAACACCCTTTCGCCGTAATAAAACTCACTGGTGGACTTGTGTGCGTTTTATTGGTGGCCCGCGAGGGCTACCATGACAGTACACTGTTGCCCAAACAGCGTTTTTACGGTGACGCCATTTTGAGACGCTTTTTCACCAGTAAGTTGAGTTTTGGACGTCGTTTTCCCTGTCTGGGACCTTTTGTATGCGAGGAATGCCGTCACCGAGGAGTCACGTGCTGACGTGTCTTGGAAGCGGTAGATGAGTTACTCATCTCCGCTTCCATGTTGGACTACGCCCCCGGCATACATTGGTACCTGGACGCCGCCGAAGATGTGCTCTGTAACCTCTCTCCCTGCCAACCACCCGGAAGTCGACGTTAGGAGGGAGGACATCGCTGCCCAACGCGAACTGTTCCTGATAATGGAGGAGGAACGCGGCATGGAGCAGGTGAAGAGGCACACCTGTTTTTCGCCTAGGGATCCTTTTCGGGAGTTCGCACCATCTGGGGGCCGGCGAAGGCGTCGGCGTCACGGCCGGGCGCATTTTCGGCAAGCTCCAGCTCCAGATCCAGTTCCGGGCCGCCGGGATGACCCCCTCAACCAGCCAGCTGCTGAGTGTGAGCAGAGTCCTGCGCCGGTGGGCTCCGTTCTTGGGTCTTTCAGCATTCAGCGAGCGAGGGAAGGAACAACGTTCGCTACAGCTGATAACATCCTCCCCCCGGGAGACAGGCAAGTCCAAGTTCACTTTCCTTGTAATAATAGTGATCTGTCTTGTCTGACTCCTGGGGGTGAAGCTCAGGGTTCGCAGCTCCCTGAGTTTCTTTCCCCAGCTGTAGCCAATTATATTAAACCTGCTGCCTCTGTCTCCTCCTGCGGAGCGGTCCTCAGCGTCAGTCCCACGCCGGCGAACGAGGGGGAGGCCTGCAGCTCTGGGAGACATCCCGGTCTTGCAGCCTTGTGTTGGACAGAGGAGGAGAACGGACTGCAGTGAGGAGCCAGAGCCGACGAGAGAGCGTCCCCAAGGTTCTTCAGGGATGCAGCCCGAGTCAGCAGGTCCAGGGTCCTCTGCCTCCACGCCATACGGGTTATTGGCATGGACGTCTGCGCGTGAGGATCCAGCTGCAGAGACCATCACGCCGGTTGTGGAACCCGACACAGCCGAGTGGGAGCCCGACGACGAGCATCTTCATGAACCTGGATCGGCGAAGTCCTGGACGGCTCCAGAGCTAGAGTGCAGGCAAGTGCTCTTTCTTGTTTTCCTGTATGGTGTGAGCATTTTTGCCTGCCTCATGGGGAGGCGAGTGAGGGGCAGCCGGCCGCTGCACCCAAGCTCGTCTCACTGGGCTCTGGCACTGCCGGTGGAACTGATCCCGGTTCTCCATTGTGTTCTGAGCACCTCCACAGCGTTGCCGGTCCAGAGCCAGTCAAGGTCACGGGACCGGGGGTTCCAGGTTCGGAGATGGAGGTCGTCGCCGGAGCAGTCCTGACCCGGTCGGGGTCCAACGAGGTCCAGTGGGGGTCCAGCGCAGGTGCGGCTGCGACCCAATCAGGATTCGAGGGGGCCCAGGGTTTTGGTTGTCCCCCTCTCAGGAGCCACCAGCTGGGGGCCATTAGTGGATTTTGTTTGACAGATTGGCGCTCTCCTGTGTTTTCAGGTGAGCGGCTGCACGCAATCCCTCCACGGTCCTGCTGGTTGTGGTATGCGGGTCGGCCACCCGAAGAACTGCTTGGAGCGTTCGGCGTCTTGGGTTGGCCACCCAATATACTGTGTGGGTTACGGGGTGACCTGGTTCGGCCACCAGAGGACGTATTCCTGGGGGCATGGGACTGGGGCAGGCCACCTGACCGTTCATGTACTGTGAGGTTCTCTGTGGGCCCATATGGTGCCAATCCTTGTCTTGTACTTCTTGTAATTTTTTTTTCTTGTTTCCTTAGTCATAGTCAGGTCAAGATCGAGCAATTTTTTTTTTTTTAATTTTCTCGTGTTCCTTTGTTTTGTCATAGTCTTAGTCTGTTCTGAGCAATTTTAGATTGCCTCTTGTTTTTTGTTGTTGCCAAAGTCATAGTCTTGATCACGGTTAAGTCCGAGCAATTTTTGTTTACCCCTTGTTTCTTTGTATGTTATTGTCTTAAGTTCCAGCATTTTTCTTGTCACCTTGTGAGTCTTTGCCATAGTCTTGTTAGAGCATTTTTTTTTCTCTTGTTTTTTTTTTTCCCTTGTGAGTCTCAGTCTTGTCTTAGCCTTGTTTTGTCATGTGTTTTCTTTTCCTTAGTCGTTTTTTCCCCAGAGTCATGTATTTTCCTGTGGTGTGTGTGTTTTATTTTTTTTTTTCCCCGTGAGTCATGTGTTTGTATGCATTTCTTGTTTGGTCTTGTTTTTGTTGGTTCTCTCCCTCCATACCTGTCCCCCTACCTCCCACCCTGGAGGGGGGGGGGGCAGGGTGGTCCCTTGGGGCGTCCAGAGTCCGCCCGTGGAGGGAGGGTACTGTTATGACCTGAGCGTCAGTTCTTATCGCGCTCGGGTTAAAGTTATGTCTCGCTGCCGGCCTTGACAGCTGCGGGCAGTATTTTGGCCTCTCTGGGCTCTTATTGTGAAAGTGCTCGGAGGGGTTTCCACCTGTCAGCTGTGTCATTCTGTCATCAGTCCCTGGTTCTTTAAGCTGTGTGTTGGCGTCATTACGACGCAGCAGTGTCTGATTGCTAATGGTCACATTACTGATCATTATTCTGTTCACCCATCGTCACGGATGCCTGGACTATCTTCACCTCGGCTGCCTAAGGGCTTGACAGTCATTTCACCGGCATAGTAAGTGTGCTGTATAGCCTTATTCCCGCCGGTGTAATTGGTGCTGTAAGTCCCTGCTTTAGCAGTCCAGGTGCAATTATTACCTAGCTTGTCTGTGTGTGACTGTTTCCTGCCCTGGACCCGTAGTGTGCTGTATTGCCTATGCTTCCTGTTCTGCAAGGACTCTGTCATCTGCTCAGCAGCTTGTGTAAACACCCTTTCGCCGTAATAAAACTCACTGGTGGACTTGTGTGCATCTTATTGGTGGCCCGCGAGGGCTACCATGACAGGGGCATCCGTTCCAAAAGCACAAATTATTAATTTCTGTACCTGTAGGATCTTATATTAAATATATATTATGGTGGTGCCCTGGGCTGTAGAGGGGTGACACCCCACCTCTGGGAGGTGGCGTCACCTGGAGTATATAAGCCTGTAGCGGGAGGCATAAGGTCTCTTCACTGTGGCTCCTGTATGCACAGTAGGGACTCCTGTGTATATAGTTGGTGTTATAATAAAACTCATAAAACGTCACCTTGCTTCCTCGTTATTCAGACACAACAGTACCTTCAATCAATTAATGAATCGGTGTCAAACATTAGTGAGTTCTTTACTGCCGTGACCCAGGAAAGTGTATATGCAAAGGAAAACACTTGCAACTTCTCTCGTTTACAAGTTTATTAAATGAATCTCATTCAGATTAAATTACATTCAAATGATTGGTAAGCAGGTTTAAAATGATCAGTGGTCAGATATCACATCAGCTGTTAATGGATTCCTGAGCATAAAATCTATAGTTAAACCTTTGTGAAACCAGATTTTATATTTCAACTGTAATGCAATGGAAAGTTGAAAAAACTAGCAAAATTAGGCATAAAATTGGATGCATTTTTTTGGGAGAAAAATTGACAAGCTGATTATCTAGAAAAAGGAAACTTCTAAATTAACCTACAAAATGAACTGAGGTTACTGTAAAGAGAATATGGATTTTATAGCTTGTCCTACCGCTGGTGGACTAATTATACCATGAAATATTGGTCGTGTTCAATTATAATTGGTATTTGGGACATCTCGTTTAAACCCAGCAGAGAGGAGGGTGGGAGTCTCACGAACACAGCCGGGTCAGCAGATTTCCAGTGGCGATCACAAATGCCAGTAAGGTGGCAAATGGGGGGGGGGGGGGGGAGCGACTGCCAGTCATCTTTCCAGTCGTTCACAGCTGTGAGAAATGTAGACTCAGCTGGGGCCGGGCCTGGGTGTTCATCGCCAGGATCAACAGAGTCCTGGACAGCGGTGGAGCTCGAGCTCAGGCAAGTTTTCTCTTGTTTTTCTTATGTCAGTTCTAGAGAGATCTTGCTGGCTCTGGGGGGGGGGGGGGCGGGGGAAGCAGATGCTGAGGTCATCTTGGAACCAGGTCCGCCACTCAGCAACCCCGTGGGTCCAGCATCCCTGCTGCCCGAGGCCATCGTGTGGGTCCCTCCGCAGACTGCATCTCCATGGGCGCTGCAGGCTGGCCTGGAACCATCGTGGGGGATGCACTCCAAGATTAGCCCGACGTGGGTGCTGCGCTCCTGTTCAAACCCGTCCTGGAGGCCACGCTCCAGCACGGGTTCCACTGTGGTGCAGCTGAGCCTCAGACGGAGGTCTCCACAGATGCAGCTGAGCCTCAGCCAGAGTCCACTGTGGTTGCAGCAGAGCCGGCCCGGTCAGGGGCCACTGTGGGCGCAGTCAGGCTCCGCTGGAGTCCACCGTGGGTGCAGCGGAGCCAGCCCGGTCAGGGGCCACTGTGGGCGCAGCTGAGCCTCAGCCAGAGGTCACCGTAGACGCAGCTACTGTAGGCTCCTGCTGGAGTCCATCGTGGATGCAGCGGAGCTGGCCCAGTCAGGGGCCGCCATGGGTGCAATTAGGCTCCCGCTGGAGTCCATCGTGGATGCAGTGGAGCCGGCCCAGCCAAGGGTCACCGCAGGTGCCACCGTGGACCACCCAGAGGATGCCGTGGAGGTTCCCTCTCCCCGGTCCGGGCACCCATCGGTCAGCCTTCCGGTGGGCAGGCCACCTCCTGCTTCATCCCTTCGGCCCTGGTCGCTGAGCAACATTGGCCGGTCGCCAGAAGAATTGACTCCCCAGGTCAGGTGGCCCACGTTTTCTGGCAGGCCACCGGACGTTGTCCACCGGACCTTCTGCTGGGCCTGGGACTCTGGGCGGCCTCCTGAGCCCCAACGCCCGTGGACTTGGCGGGGGGGGGGGGTTAATTGTGGGCCCGGGCAGGGCATTGTGTTCCCTCCTTCCTGTTCCCCCTTCCGCCCACCCGGGCTTGTTTGTTGTTGTTGCAACGGTTGGGGGGGGGGGGGCTTCTTGATGTTGGAGAATCCACCCCTTAGAGGTGGGGCTCTGTCATGAGCCGAGCGGCTTGGTTCCCCCCGACTCGGCCCTGATCTCTCTGTGGGTTCTGGCTCCACTGTTTATATGCACGTCGTGTATTTTCTCATCCTAAGCCACTGCCTGACCGGCAGCTGTTAGTCAGCCTCTGATCTTTTTCCCACGCTGCTGACAGTTTGTCGGTCCTACCACACCCCCTCGCTCTTAATAATTCTACCAGCTGTTCCTTATCCCAGTAATTATCCTCGCCCAGGTGCTGCCTATTTGTGAGGCCAGCGGTGTTTGTATAAAGCAGCCTTCTGCTGGACAAACACCGCTGGTTCATTGAACGAGTCTCTCCTGCTCTTCACGGGGAGATCGTCACATCAGGAAGGATTATTATTTGCGCTCGCTGCAAGAATTGGACTTTTTGGGACTGCTCATCATTCGTGAGTAAACTTAGTGTTTCTTTTCGTGGTTCGCTGCTATGCCTTACCTGAAGCGTTTCCTCTTGCAGGAAATCTGCTACGCTTCAGGTGGCGTTTCTCCCTACAGCCTAACTGCTACGCTTAGGCTTAGCCCTGTTTACGTTCCCCTCAAGTAGTGCATTTCCCTGTAGTCTTCCCTGCTCTCCCGAGCGCTTGTGCGTAATTGTATTTTTCTTGTGGCCACAGTACACAGTGGTCTGCCCGCTGTCCACTTTGTGTTAGCCATTTTGTGTACAACAAACCTTCTTGTAAGTCTTTATTTTTGAACTGTTTCATGTTAATAAGTGTGTGGTGAACTCCTGCATTTAAATCCTCATCCTTTCTCCCCTCGCCGTGCGCATAGGAAAAGTGCACGGGAGGGTTTATGACAGAAGGAAGCAATGCATAAATTGATTTATATTCAGTTTCCTACATGGAAAACAATTTTGTTAATTTTTAAACATGAAGTTTTCTGAGTTTCCAAGAACAAAATCATGTGATTGTAGTACAGAATGTGATTGCAGAGAAAGACTGAAACCTTTGAAGTTAGAACAAAAGGTAAAACTCATTTTTAACACTGTTAACAGGGAACAGACCCTATCTTTGTGACATGGCCTGTGTCTGATGAACAGTGGATAGAAGATGTGCATTTAGTTTGAGAAGCTTTGAAGTGCTCCACCTGAGCAAAGGCTTAACCACACTTTAACAGGAGGTTACAAGCCCAATCTTTAAATCCCATGTTATTTGAGAGCAGACCCATATAAAACTCTCCTCTTGAGGAACTGCCAGCCAACGATGAGGTAAACTTTTGTTCCACGCTGGTTAAAAAAGGGCTTTTAAAACATCTGCTTGATGGAGCTGCGAGATGAGTCATAAGCTGTCTGACGTCACCTAATATGCATTAAGGTAGACTTGAAAATGAAGTATTCCATTCAAGAAGGATTTTCATTTTACTTATTTTTTCTTTTCAGTTTCACGCAGAACAGCACAAGAGTCACCCGCATCCTCCAGTACAGTTTGATGGAAAGTAGTGCCAATAGCTCCGGGTTTACCTTGATGTCTTGAGTGGTTTGAAGAGAAACGCTGTGCTTAGCGTCAGCAGGGTAATCTCCATTATGATGCCTGTGTGAATTCTCATTTGGCATTCCTGTTCTGGTGTACAGTAATGGCCAGACAAAACAAGTGTTGTGTATATGTTTCCCACCTTTTGTCGGCCAACATTTATCCAAGTAAAGTGTGGTTAATTCACTGACTTACTGGCAATGTTCCTAGGCTGAAAAGTTCCTTTTCCTTTCTTTCATCACAGCAAAACATGTCAGATTTGTCTCCCTTGTGTTTCTGAAGGCAGTGTGCCAGCAATGGAAAAATATTGAGAAATGCTTTTAAAAAAAAAAAAAAAAAAAAAAAAAAAAATGGATCTATGGAGGACAAAGGTTGGGGAAGTTTAGTTATGTCTTTTTGCTGATTTGTCTTCTAGTTTTAGGGTCTGGGAATGTTTTCTTTAGTGTGCCCTGAACTTTTTTTTTTGTCACTGAACTTCCTGTTTCAATGGAAATTTAAAAAATCCCAAATACATAAATTTATAAATAATCACATTCATATTCTTCTGTGGATAATTCTGTGGTTTATCTTATTTAATGTAACTCTGAAACTCAAACATGCACTGCAGTGGATATAAATCCCCTAAAAAAAAAACAAATCTAGATTGTGTAAAATTGTATCTTATTCCTATTTTTTCCTCACACACACCAAAAAAATTTCATTGTATTCTAGTAACTTGTGAAAATGTTTGCCCTTTTTCTCCACCTTCCAATGCCTGGATCTAATTAGGCCCACCCACCAGGACACAGAAGACTGCAAGATGGCAAATTGGAACAGCCAGTTCTTAGTCCTGATTGGCTCACCTGCTATAGTGACATCAACAAAAACGTTTTTGTTTCAAGGGGAGGAGCTTAACTGAACTTTCACAAAAGAAAAAAAAGATGACACATAAGAGGGATTTAGATCTTAATATGTCTTAAGTCATAAAAAACATGTTAAGAGACATGATAAAGTCACACTCTGGCAAAAATCAATTTTTCTGTAACATGTTTCCTGTCATTTACAGGACATATCAAGAGCAAAATCATTCCGAACTCTCCCAAGTATGTGTTTTTCTGCTGTGAATGTCTGTTTAAGCCAGATTTGGACAGCGTTTGTAGCTACATAAATCTTCCTGCTTAGTAGGGGTGGGCAATATGGCCTAAAAATGTTTTCGATATTTCTGTGAATTTTCACGATAACGATATTTTTCATGCTATTGCAGAATAATTTTTTTTTTTCTTTTAAATTTATGCAAAAAGGACAGTTTCACCAGCCAGCGTTATTTACCTTCAACATATTCAGGAAAAACATAAAAATTCTTATTTCTCCATTTTATAAACAGCAGCTCAGATTTAGTTTAAAATATTTTTTAGTTCTGTATCCAATATTACAAGAAAATAATATAAACCGTTACATCTTAACTGCACACGGAGTTTGGATTTTATGCAGAATCACTTAACCAGCATTGCTCCCGACCGTTGCATTGGACCTGTCCTGGGGCTTTTGGCTCTTGTTGCGCTGAACGGATGATTGTTTTTTTTTTTTTTTTTTGCCTTTCTCTTCCGGTGGTTGAATAAAATCAAGATAAAGTGGCCAAAATGGAAGTAAAAAGTCTACAGCCACTTCAAGTTGCACACACATTGTTCAACGTTAATACCACTCCAGCGGTGTTGTGGACATGTGGAAAAATGCTGGCAGATTATCCACACTGTTGCACCGTTTTTTGTTTTTTTTAACATGACAGCAGTCTGTAACAGAAAGTGAAACTTAGTGTTTGTGACACGATTTAGGAAGTATTGCTCAATATTCAGTATGAATTTATCTTTAATCGTCCACATAGTTGGTTCTGTTGACTTAGAACGCTAAATAAGTGGAAAAATATTTCTAAGTGTATTTAAATTTAGCGCCGTGTTGGAGTAATGCGAAACCCAGAGATTCGCCTCGTTTCCAGATATGACATCATGAGAGGAGTTTAATCTCGGCTGATCTGTGTTCTATCAATGTAAACAAACTGTTTAGCTTCTGTATCAGCGAAGAAATGCCAGAACGTTGCGTGGTGGCTGCGTGTTCTAATTGCCTCAGTGAACTTGTAAGCCTGTTCACATTCCCACATTTCACCCAGGCAGACGACGGTAGGTGGCGGTGCCTAGCGGAGGATTTACCGTGACCTCAGCGGAGCTCGGTGGCAGCGGCGGTGTGTGACGAGACTCGGTTGGAGGAGCGGGACGGGAGACCAGTTACGGCGACTATGAGCAACGAGACCAGCAACGGAAGGGGCTAGTTGGCTAGCTGAGGCCCAGCTGGATTCGAGGACGATCGGATCAGATTCTGGCGATATAAGCAGAATTTATTTTACTATCCACAGATTTTCCTTTTCCTTCTTGCCAAGAAAGACTGAAGATGGCTGCCACCGGATTAAAAAGTGGGCTGATGGGCACCACTAATAAGCCTTCTCTACTTCTCTACTTCCTCTTCGTTTTGTCTTTGTGTGTCTGGACCTGCAACAAGAAGGATTTTCCGACAAACTCAACCAAAGGTGAAGTTAAAAAGTTTTATCTGTATGGATTTGGGCTTGGACATCTCACCCTACACTCTATGTGGTCTTTAAAAGCCCTGAGCAAAAACTTCCAAATTAAGGCAAACATGGCTGTTAAGCAAAAATCACAATATGGCAGAGGATATACAGTTAAAGTTCTGTTAGTTCTGCTACTTCTGGCAGGAGATATTCACCTTAACCCTGGACCTGCCACTATTAAACAGCAGACCACTGGGTTAGCACAAAACCGAGCTGTACAAAAGCAAAAACATTTATTTTTCCAAACTGTTAATCATGCACGAGTTCTTTGGGACACCAAGGCTAAACCAAAGGGGATCCTCGGCGGTCATTTAAACATACGGAGCATAATCCCCAAAAGAGATGAGATTTCGGTGTTGCTGTTGGACTCAAATCTGGACTACCTTTGTCTCTCAGAAAGCTGGCTACACAGTAACATAGACACTAATATGATCGATATTGTGGGCTACCAGTGTTTTAGAAAAGACAGGCAGGTAGGGAGGGGAGGAGGTGTTTTAATTTACATCAAAGAGAAATATAAATGTCAACTGGTTGATTTGAATACTTCACTTGAATGTTTAGCTGTTAATGTATGTCTCTCTCCGGTAATGAATTTCAACATTGCAGTAGTGTACAACCCACCGTCACACAACTCTTCCTTTTATAATGAATTAAGTGATCTGGTTAAACAACTTGAGAAGATCAGAGAAACAATAATTCATGGTGACTTTAATATCAACTGGTCTGATAAAAAAGACAAACAAAAACTGAAAAGCCTCATGACTAAATTTAATTACCAGCAAATCATCAAAGGACCCACCAGGATAACCAAACAATCCAGAACACTTATTGACATGGTATTTACTAATAAACCAGAACGAATAACCAGAACCTATAATCTTGTAACTGGTCTCTCAGATCATAACATGGTTCTTGCTGTCAGGAAACTTACTAAAAAGCGACTACAGTATTTTGGGGGAGTCGATATTGACAAATCAAATTTTATTATCCCCAAATCAAAAAATGAGGAGTTTGAACATTACTTAGAGAATCAAAATTGGGAGCAGCTCATGGCAACATGTGAAGTAGATGATTGTTGTAATTTTATAACTGCAACAATCACAAAGTCTATAGAAAAATTTTCAAAGCATATTAAAAGTAGACAACAGAAGATTAGCCTACCATGGTTAAATAATGAAATAAGAAAACTTATGAAGAGGCGAGACTATGCACTGAAAACATCACTAACCTCCAAACTACAAAATGATCACCTTGTGTACAAAAGTTTAAGAAATAAAGTGGTACATGAGCTGCGAAAATCAAAAATATCTTATTACAATAAACTGATAGATCATGCAAAGGGTAACAACAGTTCCCTATGGAGGCATTTAAATAACTTAACTAATAAAAAAAATGATCAGAAGGGGGTAAAGGAACTTAGAATCAATGGCAAGACCGTCAGTGACAAGGCTACTTTGGCAAATGAATTTAATTCACACTTTGTGGGCTCTGTGGAAGACTTAACAAAAATTTTTGTGCTGCCAAATGTGCTCAACAACACAAATTCCATACTTCCAACAGATACTTTTCACATCGATGAGGTAAATGAGAAGTTAATTGCTGGTATTGTTAAAACACTGTCAAACTCAAAAACTAATGATATCTACAATATGAGCACCTCCTTTCTCAAAATGCACAGCAAAATATTAATCAAACCACTGACTCATCTCATTAATCTCTCCATTAGGTCTAGTACATTTCCATCTGGCTGGAAAAAAGCTGTCGTCATACCAGTTCATAAATCAGGCAGTAAAGACGATATATGCAATTACCGCCCAATCTCTATCTTACCAGTCCTATCTAAGGTTCTTGAAAAAGTTGTAGCTACACAGCTGATAGACTACTTACAAGACAGTCAACTTCTTCATCCACATCAATTTGGTTTTAGACCAGGATACTCAACAGAAACAGCAAATTGTTGCCTTATTGAAAACGTCAAACAGTCCTTGGACAGGGGTAATGTGGTAGGAGCTGTTTTTCTAGATCTCAAAAAGGCTTTCGATACTGTAAACCACAGTTTGCTTTTATCCAAAATGGTATCTTTTAACTTCTCCCCAAATACATTAGAATGGTTTGCATCTTATCTCCAGAATAGAGAACAGTGTGTAAAAGTTCACCAGGATAAATCCTCATTTTTAAACAACCGCATGGGTATCCCACAAGGGTCCATTCTTGGTCCTTTACTTTTTAGCATTTTTATTAATGACTTGCCGTTACACTGCTCAGCTGCAACATGCCAACTTTATGCAGATGATGCAGTTATTTACACAGCTGCCAAGACTCCAGCACAGGCTGCAGATGTACTGTCTACAAGTATGGTTGATGTCCAAGAGTGGCTCCTCAAGAACCATCTATTGCTGAACCTTCAGAAAACAGTCTCAATGTGCTTTTCAATCAAAAAATGTAACCTGCAACATTTTAAAGTTAATATACATGATCATGACATCAGTTTAGCTACAGAATTCAAATACCTTGGCATTGTACTAGATCCTCAACTCAAATTTAATCTTCATATAAAGAAAATTTCAAAAACAGTAAAAAAAAATCTGAACTGCTTTAAATTAATTAGATATTACATACCTTACGAAGCAGCTGCACTGTATATGCATTCTATGGTTTTTTCTCATATATCATACTGTTTGACAGTCTGGGCTCAAGCAGCCCCTTCCACAATAAGACATATAGGTTCATTATATAATCAAACCCTAAAAATCTTGGACAAAAAGCCCATTAGGTGGCATCACTGTAATGTTTTAAAAAAATACAACCTATTGAGTTTTGAGAGCTTCATTGACCTCTGTCTTCTGAAATTAACGTTCAAATGTTTCCATAAATCAGCACCCGAGCCACTTGCTGGTTTCGTCCAAAGACAGGACAGCAGCAGAGCCACCAGGAGTTCTGTTAACAATAACTGTAAAATATTCCACCGCAGAACCACATTTGGACAAACAGCTTTCTCTATAAAGGGCAGTCACATCTGGAACACAATGCCAAATGAAATTAAAATAATAACGGACTTTAAAACATTCACTAAAAATGTTAAAAACTGGCTGAAAAATAAACAAGAATGTACTCATGTATGAATTATTTGTCTGCAAAGTGAGAGTGAATGAAGGGAAGGAATAAATGTGTTTGTTTATAGTGAGTGACGGAGGGAGGAAGGCCTGAAATAGGCAAATGTGAGTTATGTTATATGTGTTAAATGTGAGTCAGGCTGTTATATTTGTGTATTTATAATATTTATAATATTTATGTTAAATGTGAGTCAGGCTGTTATATTTGTGTATTTATAATATTTATAATATTTATAATTGTGTATTTATAATTTTTCTGCATTGATGTATGTGGTTATTGTGTATATTTTTTATCTTGATTCTTTTTTCTAAAGCCCATCCAGGGACAAGAGTTGCAAATTAGCTAATAGCTATACACTCTATGTGCAACACATCAGATTGATTGTCTTTGATTAATTGTCTATGTTTATTGCACTGTCCCTGTCAAATAAACTAATCTACTACTACTACTAAAAGACCCCGAGCTTCTTAAAAAATGGCCGAAGCAAGTACAGAGAACAAGGGACAAATGGCAACCAACACCATCTTCTGTACTCTGTAGCGATCATTTCACTGCAAACAGTTTTAAGAAGGCACCTGCTATACAGGAATCTTTAGGCATGAAAGTTTGTTACAAACGGGTTCTAAAACCAACTGCCATACCTACGGTTTTCAAATGAAAACCCACAGCTCAAAACAATATCAACATATCAAAACAGCGCAGAGAAGCAACATTGTCAAAACTCACCCGGGAAAAAGTCTCTTTGTTTATGTTTTAGGGTGTGATAGTGTGTACACGTCAGATCTGCAAAAAAAAAATGGGGTGTTACAATCTCAAAACAAGAAATTCATTATGGATATTTTGTCTGTAGTTTTGTCATTAGTGTCGTTATTTCTTTAGCCTGTAATATTCATAGAGCTACCCATAGGTGGAAGATGTAAAATCTATTTCCAAGCAATTCTAAGGCAATGATTTTTTTTTTTTTTTGTCTATAAAAAGTCACGGTATACTATTTTGGGCAATACACATTGTCATGGCCGTGAGCGCTCGCCCCCTCCTTCCTGTTGTTTCCTTCCTCAGGTCATCAACACACCTGGGTGAGGAGACTCATCTGCTGCCTTACATCAGCCAGCGTTTATAAGGAGCATCTCTTCAGTGTGCTGACGCTGGCTCGTCTGGGTATACTGCCATAGCAGAGTACAATTGAAGCAAGCCTTATTTTCCCTAAGGTGTTGTTTCTGTACTCACCGGTCTCTCTTCTCCTTCCAGGTTGCTGCCACTGTGCTAGTGCGTCTCCGGGGACTGTGTGTGCTCACTGCCCCATCATCTCCACTCAGCTGCAATTATTCTCCACCCGGTCAGGCACCACCGACTCCACCTCCTTCACCCTGCTGGTTTGTCTCTTCCCTCATTCGGGGTCCTGCCGGTTCTCCCTATTATCCCACTTAAGTGGCAATTTGGCTCGCCCATTTTCCCTGTCTCCATTTCTCCACTCACAGCTCTCGTTCTCTCTCCACAGGTTGTTTCCTCTGGCGAGTGACATTTTCCATAAGCCGTGCTTTATTTTGATATTTAAACTTCTCAAACGTGTGTTTGTGTCTATGATTGTCCTTCTGTTGCTGCATCGCGCACGTGAGTTGTCTATAATTGGTAATCATGACACATTTTCTTTTGATGGTGTTTTTGGTGGTTTTAGAGCCATCGGAGTGTGTCTTTAACAAAAATAAAACTCAATTTTTGGTGGAGTGTCACTTTAAATATTAAACAATGCTGCTTTTATTTAGACTAATGAAGAACAGTGTCATGATCCTGGGCACGGTGGGGGCCGTGCCCACTCTCCAGTTGAAGTTAAGCCTTTTCTGTTTGTTTGTTTCTTTATTTATCATGATCTGTTGCATGCTATTTGTTCATTTTTGGAGTGTGGTTCTCTGGGGGTTGTCCCTCTTGCCTTGTCTATTTATGGGGTGTTATTTTGTAGTATTTATGGCTTTTTGAGTTGTATTATTTAGTTCTGCTCTATACTTTTATTTCTGACAGTGCTGTGCAGCTCCCGGCTGTCAGATTCTGTTTGCGGGCTGCACAACTGCTACCTGTTGTTTTGATTGCTTTAACACTTATGTACTCACACCTGATGACCATCTGCACAGGTCTATTTAAGCAGATCACTGCAGCGGTCTCACATCTCCAGACATGTTGGCACTTCCATCGCTGGTAAGACTGTGTTCACGCCTGTGTCTTGTTCCCTGGTATCTTCTGCAAGTGTGCGTGTATGTGTATTTTGGTTGTTGTTCATCTCTGTTAATAAATGTGCAGAACTTACTGCCTGCGACTGGTGTCCTCTGTTTGGCCTTAATAAGGCAATTTATGACCAACAGAAAGATTGCTTCATAATAAAATCTTTTCAGCTTTCCTTATCATTACATGGGCAACTTTGGTCTAGTAGATCTTGATGTTTTATCAGGTAGAAAACAGATTTGTGGAATACTTTTTGCTCCTCAGCCATCAGTGTTTTAAATTCTGACAGAGCTGATGGATCTCAGTTCTGTGCTTTAATCTGCCCCCACTACTTGCTTATTAGAAGTGACAGATGGTGGGGAATCTGGAAAGATTTTTTTTTAACAGAGTGGGGGTTTGCTCATGTTAAAGTGGCATTGCTATATATATATATATATTTTTTTTTTCCAGATATAGCTTTTTCTTCATCAAAAGAACTGCATTCCTGAGGAAAGTGAGCTATTTTACTGTGCCACTTATAAGAACAGCCTTTACTGAGTCACATTAAAATTAACCAGGACCCTTTTGATATTACACTTTAACTTGTAAATTAATCATGCCAGATTGTTGGAGAAGATGCAGAAAAATATTTCAGACATGCAAATTATAATGTCGCTACAGCATGACTTTTTCAGTATATTTAATCATGTTTTTACAACTTAACAGAAACAATGTGTTTTATCAGTTTGAGATGGTGATAATAAAAACATAATTGAGATACTGCTTTTATCTCCTTGGGGGGGGATTATACAGTGTTACAGCAGCCATTGTAGGCACAGGCAGAAAATTAGTAGCTTTGTAGGAAATATCTAAAGATATAGAGTGTACATTTATTCACACCTTCATCTATAGAGAAAAATATCCACTTTTCTATTCATGTGCACACATGCAAACAGTCTACATATGCACATCCTAAACTGAACATCTACCTGGAGCAGTGATTTCCCTCGGTTCTCCAAAATGCAGAGCTAAGGTGATCTTCATACTTATTTATCCAAAGGAAGGACACATTATCATACCAAATTCTGAAACCTTATTCTTATACCTTATGGATGATAAGGTGTTTAAAATTTAACACATTTCCACAATACAGTAATAACTGCTGAACACTGAAAACTATTACACTAACTACACTAATGCTGTCATATAGTGCCCTCCTTTGTTAGAACAGAAAACAGCATGAGTAGGGTGACATAATTCTGTCTTCTTTTTAATTCAATGCATGTCATTTAAAGGTCACATTCACTAAACCTGGCGTGTTTTGTGGCTTTTAAGAATCACATGATTACAGTAAAAATCTTAAGAACTATCTTCACTGAGAAATATTTATACACTTAGGCAGAATGGGCAGAGTATAGCTCTTCTGGGTTACATTTCCCTTCGTCACTAACACATCATCTTGCCTTCAGTTACAACCCATCAGCGTGCCTTTGGCTGTTATATCAATCAGCCCATGCCCAGAGTTTCAAAGTCTCGGGCCTTTTAGTTTTAGAACGGACAACACCACCACTGGACCGTAAAAGTAATCCTGTTTTACTGGAGACAAAATGGTTTTTAATGCACCTCTGTAGAGATTAATCAGGCCTGGACTCTGCAGGCTATCAGTTATTGTAAGATAAACACCAGAGCGGACCCCGATTCACGACCCATAGATTATCAGCACCCTCCCCACAGCATGAGCCATGTTAGCTAGAGAACTTCCACTCAGACCCAGGGACAGGGTTGCCAGCTTTCTCACAGCCAAATAAGGGACAGAGGGTTTTAACTATTGCTCCATGCTACAATGTTGTGGACATTAGTATTGTCATAATACTGGGATTCTTTACCTTGATATTACCTTAAAAAAAATACTGATATTCAATGTCATGTTTAATACTACAAGGAAAAAAAACACACTGTATGCCTAGAAATTTCAGTTTTTACAGAATACAGAATCTTAGTTTAAAAATGTGTAATAGCTATGATTTTAATAATGGATTGCATTTACTGTATATAGCACTTTTCATGACACCCATAGACACTATACAATGAGTCCATTATTCATTCACTCCACAGACAATGATAGTGGTGAGCTACCTCTGTAGCCACAGCTGCTCTGGAGCAGACTGTTGGAAACATGGCTACCAATCCACACCAACGGCCTCTCCAACCACCACCAAACATTTATTCACATTCATACATCAATGTCATGAACCATGAACGCACCTGAGGCAAGGTAGGTAAAGTGTCTTTCCCACGGACACAACAGGAAGGTGGGGGAAGTGAGATTCGAACAGCCAACCCCCTGGTTAATGGGCGACCTGCTCTACCTCCTGAGCCACCATGGCCTCATTTTTGTTTCTCTTTGAGAAATAAGGTAAGATAAGATAAAATGAGATAAGATAAGCCTTTATTAGTCCCACAATGGGGAAATTCCAGGATTGCAACAGCACAGGGATAGCAACACTCAGAGCAACAATCAGAAGGCAAGAGAAAAACAAGAGCAGCGAGTATACATATGTACATATAAATATAAATATATATATATAGACACACAGTGCGGAGCATTGTAGCTAGATGGAATAAATATATGAGTATATAAATACAGTGCAGAGTATTGTAGCTAGATGGAATGAATATGTAAATATATAAACACACAGTGCGGAGCATTGTAGCTAGATGGAATAAATATATAAACACACAGTGCGGAGCACTGTAGCTAGATGGAATGAAACAGCACAACCGTCTATTTAGTTATCCTACATGGTATGATTATGTACCCATTCATATTCTCACCCTCCATAGCGACCGGTATTTTCCTAGTTGTATACCGGAGGGGACCATTGTGTAAGTCTATTGCGTCTTTTGCATTCAATACTATTAGGTTGTCACGTCTTTTAATAATAATAATACAACTTTGAGCTAGAAAACACAACTACACTGCAAAAACTCAAATATAAGTAAAATGAAATAAATTAAGGTTGTTTATGCTTTTTTTGTCTGACAAGATATTTATTCTTGCTGTGCAGTTTATGTGTAAGAAAATTTTACATGCTTTCCAATGGGTTTAACTTATTTTACACAATTTGATAAGTCAAATTTTCTTGTTCTGTTGGCAGATAATTTTACTTAAAATAAACAAAAGAGAATTCTGGCAATAAATAATTCTAGTTAAAATTAGAAAAAAATATCTGCCAAAAAAAGTAAGATTAAATTGCTTAAAGTAAAAACTTTCGTAAAGCAAGTAAAATCTTACAGAAAACTGTGCAACAAGAAGAAATTCTTGTCATCTTGTGACAGAAAAACAAGCATAAAGCCTTGATTTAGGCTATTTTATCTTACTGAGATTGTCATGTCCAAAAACATGCAGGTTAGGTTAATTGGAGACTCTAAAGTGGCCCTAGGTGTGAATGTGTGTGTGAATGGTGAAGGGATAGCGCCATACCATGGCTGCTTCATCCATCCAGGTGGATGCCCCAAATTTTCCCTCTGGGGATCAATAAAGTACACAAAATCCCCCCAAAAATGTCCACTGCATAATCATGCATCGCACATATGAATGGATACAAGCCCAACGTGCAGTAATGTAATGTGTTTATTAGCGAGAGGAAAAATGTACACAATGTCCAAATAACAGTTACTGTGAATAAGAGTAGACAACCCGCTACAGCCCTCATAGGCTTAAAGGGAATGCCTCACGCGCTCCGGACAGTCAGGAACGGAAGGGAAAGGCACAAAGGAAGACTTATAAATATGTTGGAGTGGAAAGGCTCTAAAACACAACATACAGAGTCCAGGGGAAGGAAGCCAATAATCCGGGGAGTCAGGTTGTCCCATGTCGACATAAGCTGCCACACTGGCTGAGCCCACTGCCTCCCAATAAGTACTCAATATACTGATGAAGGCAAGTGGACACAGCCGTGTGGCAAGCAGGTGCGTGATAATTGGATGCGTGTGTGAGTGTGTGTGTGTGTGTGTGTACACATGTGGTGAAACAATACATGCCGGTGAATGTCTGGTGAGGAGGAGGCATGGCTGTGGGACTGGCAGAGAGCAAAGCTCAATCTGTCAGCTGGAATTAATAAGCAATAATCAAAACCTTGCAGCCACAGGTCATGGACAGAGTAGGACAACTCCGAACATGACAGAGGTTTCCCTTTTAATAGTGTGACGGATACCGCCTTCAGCATAAAATTACATCAGTGAAGTATTCAAGATTCAAGTTAAGATTTCTTTATTGTCATTTAGTATGTGCATGCAGATAAAAAAAAAGAAATTATGATTCCCCCAGCATAACACAGTACCACAATATACATAGAGAATAAGTTCAAAAACAACAGCATAAAAAATAAAATACAACAATAACACATCAATTAAACTCAGCTAAATTCCTGATTCAAACAAGCACGACAGTGGCAATGGAAAACCTGCACAGGTGGCTAGAAAGCTCTGCAAATAGCATGTCTTACCTTTTGAGAAGTTCTTTCTTCTGGCCTTCTTTAAAAAAAAATCCTTCATTATGTCCTTTAAGTCCAGCTCACGAATAGTGTCATACTCTGTGGATGCATGCTTGATCCAGTCTACTTTTTACCAAGTTTGGAGTCCAGTGTCCTATGCACAGCTGTCTGATGTAAGCAATCATGGCCTTTTTTCTCCCTTCTCCTCCAGGTGAGGGCGTTAATGGCCCACCTGCCTCCTCCATGCGTAATTAGCAGCCTCCTCTACTCAGTGGTCCAACTTAGAAAAATCCTTTACGCTTCGTGATTTCTTGAGCAATTCGCTTTCGATAAGCTCTTTTCCTCTCAATAATTTTATGAGCACCACTTTCGAACTTTTTTCCTGACATTTTGACCCAGCTAATTACTTCTTACTTTTCATTGCCACTTGCATAGTCACATGTCAAAATAATTCCTCTGATAGGCTATTGTTACTGGTACCCACGTGAGGCACTTGTAAATTTGACCAATCAGCAGCTACACATGAATATCAAGTGATAGACATAGAATTTTACCAATGAACAACAATGTGGCCTTTTTCATTGGCTCTTGATATGCCCTGATCTTCTAGCCCAGGGGTGTCCAACCAGGTGCCATGGAGAGCCAAGACCCTGCAGGTTTTCTCTTCTACCCAGTCTCTTCAGCAGGTGTTTTCACTTATCAGCAATCAGTGGGAAGAAGTTCACAGAAATCTGCTGTTGAAGACACTGGTTGGAGGTAAAACCTGCAGGGTCTTGGCTCTCCATGGCACATGGTTGGACACCCCTGTTCTAGCCCATTCATTAAGGTGGCCATAAACAGGACAACGCACGTCCCACTCGGGACGGACATATTTAGCCCAATAAACGGGATGTCCCGGCTAAATCTGTACAGTTGGCAACCCTACTGAAGGATCCAAGTGTGACCTGTTAGCATCAGAGCTAATAATAGCTAAAGGGTTAACTCCTGTGAAGCTACTTCTTTGGGATGCTGCTGTGTTCACACATTTAGGCTGCTCTCCAGACCCACAGAGACTGTTTAAATATTTTATTGGTGAGGCTGAATAACTAGATATGCTGCTGCTGAGGCTGTTACCATAGCATTTGATATAATGTTGAAACGAAAGAGAAGACATGTATGCTTTGCAATCTACATGTTGGTGGCGGTTTCTTTTCTTTTTTCTTTTTTTTTTGTAATTATTGCATTTACAGCTTCTCTGCTTTGTGTACAAACATCAGCTGAGGTGAGATGGGCCAATAATAGTAAGTCTTTAACTATAGCATAGCAAGTATGCCATTACTTTTGATTGGCCTTCACCATGCTTAACTTTTGAAACATAAACTTTGCCCAATCAGAAAAGGGTTTCATAAATGTGAACAAGCACAAAAAAATGAAGTTTGAAAATAAGGGACACAAGCCATTTTTAGTGAGCTGTCAAACAACACAGGAATGGGTTTTGGGCTTTGAAAACATGCAGATATAATTGAGGAGCGCAAAAATGTTACACCTTTAAATATGCATTGCTTTATGGAATGTCAAATTGGGTTATATTTAGAGAAATGGGCCAAAGGGCTTATGCCAACAGATAATCAATTAGTCTCAAAAGTGATTGCTAAAAGTGTTTTTAAAGCTCTGAATATTGGCTGTTATATCAGTCACCTTAACTCTCATTTGTATGTCTTTCATTCTTTCTTTCTTTCTTTCTTTCTTTCTTTCTTTCTTTCATTGCCTATTCCTGTTCTAAAGCTTGCACACCATGGTTCACTGGTCTGTACAAAAGATTAGACAGAAAAACTGAAACAGAAGCTATCTGAGTAAGGAGTGGGTGATTGGTGCTCATGTGTCTCTTCACACAGAAAGGCCAATGTTGTGAAATTGGCATGTATCTAACTGGGTTAAATCAATCTGAAAGCAAAGGAGCATGATCGTGTATTACAGGATAACTCTTGTGTCTTCGTGGTTATGACCGGTTCATTTTAATTGATCACACTGGGGTTTTTTTCATTACTTTTCTATGTAACTCAGTTTGTCATGAAAAATGTCTTACAACGCAACATTTAAAAATACTGGTGGCTGCCAGTGGTACCCCTCAGCCTCCATTTGTTCTTGAGATGTAGTTTATATTGCATTTTAACCTTGACATTTGACCGTGCAATCCCAAAACCATAGGCAGATGTCCTGGTGACAGGGCGAACCTGTGTACAAAGTTTGGTGACCCTTGTATAGGGCATAAGGGAAGTTAACCATGACCTTTGACCTTTTGACTCCAAACCCATAGCCAGAGGTCGGGGTCTCAGTGTGAACTTGTACAAAGCTTGGTGACCCTAGATGTCATTGTTGTTGATATATTGTTTATCGAGCATTTTGACCTTAACCTTTGACCTTTTGTCCCCAAACCCATAGTTGTACGTCGGGGTCCCAACGTGAACCTGTGTACCAGGTTTGGTGACTCTAGTTTTCTTTGTTGTTGTAATATAGTTTAAATGGCAATTTCACTTTGACCTTTGACCTCGCAATCCTAAAACCATAGTCAGAGGTCAGGGTCTCAGGGTGAACCTATGTAACAAGTTTGGTGACCCTAGCTTTACTTGTTCTATAAAGAACCTAAGGCACACCCCCTCTACTCCTGTTTATGGGATCTTAAATCAAAAAAATTCTCCATTGAAATGAATGGCAAGAGCAAAATTTGACATAATGCACGGCCCAGGAGACACACACGCAGGCTCAGGATGGATTTAACAGCTTTATTAGCAACAAGGAAGTGTATGGCTGCGTGTCTGTGGAATAAGAATGTATTGGTGGTGGCGTCTGCGTCAGGCACGGGGGCAGGAGGCCATACAGCCGGACAACCCTGTGGGAGAGAGCAGAGGGAGAAGGGTAACGGGCACCACACCAATACAGGGAATAATGATGGTAGCTGGCTTACTTGGTTATGACAGGTGGCTGGCGTCGACAAGGGCGAAGCCCGGGAGACAGCGACCTGCGGTACCTGTGGCAGCAGCGTAGAGCCAACGGCGAGATGATGAAGTCCGCCGCCGGGAATGTTCACCTGTGCACAGGGGAAGGCTAGAGGAGAGAGGTAAGGGGAGCTTACCCAGGATATCTTCACTAGTCGGTTTGAGCTCCGTAGTAGCGAAGGGCCGAAGTAGAGAGACGGCTTCAGGCCGAAGCCCAGGGCAGAGTGGATTAAATACCTCGCCGCTGACGAGGAGCAGGTGTGCGCGCGGCTGGCGCCGCTGATGAGCGGCGAGTCATAACAAAATTATCTTTTGATCCCAGTCAAATTTTGCCACAAGTTACACATATGTTTGTCAATGCAAAAGATAATTTTCCACGTAATTAAAGTGGTCAGCTGTCATATAATAGCAGAGTAATATTTTGTTTTTGTTTCACGAATACTGGACAACATCTCTCATCATCCCACATCAAACACGATCATGGCAGGAAATTAGTAAAACCTCACCTACTGTTTCCTGACCGATGAAAAACGAGACAAAGGTATTGTTTTGTATTGTGAGAGCTGCAGCTGATCCAGAGGACTGTAGTTACTTCACCCTGGGTACGCTTTGAAAAGATGACATAAGCTCCGTCCATCTGTGTTTGTAGTTTTTTAATATACAGTACGTATTTTCAAAACCTTATACCTTAACAGTTAGACAACAACCTACACTGTTATTTGCAAGGAAAATTATCTTTTACACTGACAAACATCATATGTGTAACTCGTGGAAAAATTTGATCAGGATCAAAAGATAATTTCGCTCTTGCCATTCATTTCAATGGAGAATTTTTCTGATTTAAGGTCCCATGTGTGGAAGTAGAGGGGGCGTGACTTAGGCTCTCTATAGTAAAAGGGCATAGGGAAAGCTAACTGTGACCTTTGACCTTTTGACCCCAAACTCAAAGTCAGAGGGCAGGGTCTAAGCTATCACGTTAACAAAGTAGGTATTGACTCTGCTGTGGTGTAACAATATGGCATGGAGCATACCCTGGGTGTAGTGGGGGTGACGGCCCCGCCTCTTCGGTTCCACAGTCACCAGGGGTATAAAAGGCTGAGGCGGAAGAGCACGGTCTTTTTCACCGTTGACCCCTTGGCCTGTACGGAGAACCTTGTGATTTGTGGTTCATTATAATAAAGTTACGTTCAACTGCATCTCCAGCCTGTTTATTGTTTACTCAAGTTATGGATATAACATTTGGCGATGAGGAGAAAGGTATGGAGAGAGCTGTTTCTACTTTTTGGCTGTTTTTGAAGGTTCCAGGCGAGCCACCGGTCCCCTGGGCTAGGTGGTACATTGCTTTCCAGAACTATCTGCTGGCTCTAAACCTCGGTGAGTTCAAGAAACCGCGTGCGAGAGCTATACTGGTCCATAGTCTTGGCATGGAGGGTTAAAGAATCCTTGGCGCATTAGGAGGGGTTGATAGCTTTGAAGACATGGTTGAGTTAATGGTGCGCTACTTTCGCGCTCCGGAAAACGTCATAGTCCGGAGAATTCAGTTTCGGCAGTGCCACCAGCGGACAGGAGAGTTGGTGCAGCGCTACGTTGCAGACCTACTTCAGCTGGCGGGGGAGTGCCAATTTGGAGCCCTAGAGGAAGAGATGGTCCGTGATCAACTGGCAGAGCACACTCTTTGTTCTGCGGCATGAGCGAGACTCCTGACTTACCCGGATGAACTGATGGTAGCCACGGCAATTGAGATAGCAGTTTGAGACAGCAGAGAAATTATCAAAAGACCTCAGTGAGAGAAGCACGTCGGGGTGATTTGAACCACGTTTGAAGGCACTGGCTGTGGACTCGGACAGCGAAGACAGCGTGAATGAAGAGGAATATGCTGCCACTGTAAAAATTAGGTCCGCCCTGGGTATGCCAAGCTGTCATGGCTGTGGGTCCACCAGGCACCGGTACAAGGCAAGAGAGTGTCCAACGAAGGGCAAATGCTGTGGCAAGTGTGGTCTTCTGCATCATCTCGCCAGGGCCTGCAAGAATTTTGAGCGTGGGGACCAAAGACATAGGGCAGATTCCCCCACAGCGACTGCTACGGTTGTTCATACAGTCTCCCCGAGCACAGATGGATGAATTTACTGCAACACTTTCCTGGATGGCATGGAAGTGCCGTTGATGGTAGACACGGGAGCGGTAGCTTCAGTGTTGAACTGGTCCACTGTGAGGAGTCTGTTCCTGCACTACCACGTGAGTGACCTGTCAACGCCTTACTTTGGCTACAGTGGAATCAAGTTGGCCATCGTGGGTTCACTGGAATTGACCGTGAGGTACAAGTCAGCGATGATGTCTAATGTCCAATTTGTGGTGACCGCCACTGGGTTGAACATCATGGGATGTGATATGTTCTACGGCCTGGGATTCACAATCACCTGCAGTGTCGGAGAAGAGTGTGGGACCAACCTGCTCCGCATGTGGAGGATGATGCGGTTTGAGACAGTGACTGGCCTGGTATTATGGGAGGTGTGCAAGACCTGCACTGTGGAGTGCCATCTCGAGAGGGTTCCGATGCCAGTGTCCAAGTTACCCTGGATGTGGGAACTGGATGGCACAGCGGAACATCCGGGACGGCTGATGGAGCCAAGATGCTAGCTCCCTCGACTTCTGGAGTTTATCCTGGTGATGCCTAGAAGCGAGGAGCTGCAGGAGCTGAGCCAGCATTTGGGAGGAAGGAGAGTGGGGCAGGACCAGCTGGCGTGATTTCACGACGCGCCAAACAACAACACTAGAGGAGGGTTTCGGACCGGGTCTGCGGAACGGTTTGACACAGGAGGGAAGCCCGGTCACAACGTGGTGGTCTTCTGAAGCTGAATCGAGCCCCTCTGCGCATCAATGACGAGGTCCGGCCTAGGGAAGAGGCTCGGCTGAGGGGCGTCCACGAGAAAAGAAAATGACGAGATGATCGGGGGCGGCTGTGGGTGGTGGCTGCCTGGGAGGACGGCTACCTGAGACTGTCCGATGAACCGTGGAGACACCCTAACGAGCTGCGGCGAGTGGATGAGAGGAAACGCCGATGTGGCTCGTCCCCAGAGACGAAGAGGTGAAGGCACTCTGGGAGGGATCCGCCAGACGGAAATCCACGGGGTGGGTGTCCCATTGGAACTGTAAGGTGACTGTGTGTATGTGTGTGTGTGTGTGGGGGGGGGGCTATTGGCATGGTGTTATGGAGTTGCTAATATGCCATTTTACCCAAGAGTCACAAAGTTAATATGTACTGGTTGCATTTTGCCCTGTGGTTTTGTTTTTTTTTTAAATCCTCATCACTGTTTGTGTTATATTTGGTATATGTTTTGTTTGTGTGAATTTTCCAAGTAGTTGGGTGGGTGTGTTGGAGTGGGGGCTGGCAACGAATTACGATTGTACATATTAACTGTTAATTTATGCGTTCTTAGTATTATGAGAGTTTTGACAATATATACTGTATGTTCTGTAACGTTCAACTGCACCTCCAGCCTGTTTATTGTTTACCTAAGTTATGGACATAACAACCGCCACCACCCATCTGCCTGGCAGGGTGATGGCAATACTCCTTCAGCCTTTAGAGGCTGAGGGGTAAAAAAGTGAGAAGAATAAAATGCTGGATTACCTTTGAGTCAGTGTTATTCCAATATTGCTCTTGGCGTTCACAGCCTGTTAATAATGAATGATTTACATCACCTTGAAAAGCCACCAGAAAGGCCATAAATCTGAAAATTTAACTGATATTAAAGCATGAAGCCAAGCACAGGAAATGCAGTCAGGTTTGTTTTCTGCCATAGTTAAAGCCAATGATTTATGCCCTTTTACGATTACCTCGGTCTGTATATTTTATATTTCTAGACCTGCAGTCTGAAAAATCAAAAACCAGCACAAGTTTAAAGATGTTATCCTTAAATTGTTAATTCAGCTGTCACTGCCACAACCGAGCTTCTGAAGGTAGTCATTCTGCAACTCAAACCAGTCATTTCAGACACTTGTGAGTTATCTCACAGCTGCAGCATGCAAGCCTGTGAGCTACAACATGACACTGTGAAAGTGTGCTGGCAAAATACAAGAGAACGCTATAGTTCACAGAAACCCAGTGTGCTTTTGTGAGTGCACTTGTGTGATAACTTTAGTTATGTCAAACTTTTCAAACACAAGCAAGCTAGAAAGGAAATCTGAAAAACCACAGTGGGGTGAATAACAAGCTTAAAAAAAGAAAAGAGTTTCTTTTTTGGCTAGTAACCACCTAATGCAAATACAGCAAAAAAGAGGAAAAAATGAACTGATTTTGTTGTTAAAAAGGAATTACACAAGTGATTCTTCATAATTCAGCATTTACTGTATTAGTTTGTTGTATGTACATTACTAAATGCTGTACTATAACAATGTGATATGAATCATTTTTGTTGTTAAACCTACATGGGACACTACAGATCACATCAGTTTGATAGTGTCAGGGATTCAAATCCACAATTTGCTCCAACAGAAGGACAACAGCACAAAAGATAGATAGTATTTCAGCTATGCTTCACTGACAAAAATTATTCAATGTGCGATCAACCTTTTACAGTGAATGGGCTCGACTGTGGCTGACAGATGTTCCCCTGCTGCTCCACTCTTTTGTTTTATTTTCCACTTTTTGACACAGCTTGGATTGCTTTGATCCACTCCTTCCGTTCTTCAGCTGTAGCAGCTTGGAGAAAGTAATGAGTCTCATCTGAGGTGATGATCTCAAAGAGGTTCCCATCAATGTCGTATTTCTTGGCTGAAAGGAGAAAATTAAAGTGCAAAACAAGCTGAAGGGTGGGGGGAGAGTGCAACAAGAATCTGGTAGTAAACAACAGTTACTGTATATGGGTTGGTCTGTTATATTATTGCGTTAGCATGTGTATCATGAGGAGACGGTCTTTCCTACCGTCAGGCACAAACTCCACAGCTGTGACCACCGCACCTCGCAGATGGACTGAGCCCAGAGGGTCATCACCCTGACAGGACAACAGCCGAAAAATGAGAAGAAAGGATGAAAACATATGTGATTTTTTTTTTTTTACATCATTTATTGAGCAACTACAAGTCAGCCAACATAAGTAAGTATAGCACTCACAATGTAATTGGTGTGAGGATAAATACAATGTAAGTATGGTATAATTACTGTGCAAGTACATTGTAAATATGGCCTAAATACAGCCTAAGTATGCCATAGGTATGACGTAATTACAGCATGACTTATAACAGTATAAATAATCTTGTTTTACTTAGACCAGTTGTAATTACAGGTAAGTATGGCCTACTTCAAGTACACTGTGACTATGATACAATTACAAATATGGAGACACAGGTTTTATTCTGCCTCAGCTTTGATCAGAAGTAATTACAGTATAAGTATGGCATAAATACAGCATACATACACTGTAAGTACTGTGTAAATTCACATTAAGTATAATGTAAGCATGACATAACCATGCCTTAAATACACTGTAACTGCAGTTTTTTAACTGCTACTTCAACTTTAACTGCTATAATGATGTTGAAATAGTTTCAGTATAGCATGCAGCCTGCACAACATACTTTTGCTGCAGTGAAACTGCGCTTATGTCGGGCTTTCATCATACTTACATCATATCTACACCATACCAATATACACTGTACGGCACTAAGTGTAGATTGTAAAATGCATTAGTTACAGTGGTGTGAAAAAGTGTTTGCCCCCTTGTTGATTTCTCTTTTTTTTTGTATGTTTGTCGCACTTAAATGTTTCAGATCATCAAACAAATTTAAATATTAGACAAAGATAACACAAGTAAACACAAAATGCAGTTTTTAAATGAAGGTGTTTATTATTAAAAGAAAAAAATTCAAACCTGCATGGCCCTGTGTGAAAAAGTGATTACTCCCTAAACCTAATAACTGGTTGGGCCACCCTTAGCAGCAACAACTGCAATCAAGCGTTTGCGATAACTGGCAATAAGTCTTTTACAGCGCTGTGGAGGAATTTTGGCCCACTCATCTTCGCAGAATTGCTGTAATTCAGCAACACTGGAGGGTTTTCGAGCATGAACCACCTTTTTAAGGTCATGGCCACAGCATCTCAATTGGATTCAGGTCAAGACTTTGACTAGGCCACTCCAAAGTCTTCATTTTGTTTTTCTTAAGCCATTCAGAGGTGGACTTGCTGGTGTGTTTTGGATCATTGTCCTGCTGAAGAACCCAAGTGTGCTTCAGCTTGAGGTCACCAACAGATGGCCAGACGTTCTCCTTCAGGATTTTTTTGGTAGACAGCAGACTTCATGGTTCCATTTACCACAGCAAGTCTTCCAGGTCCTGAAGCAGCAAAACAGCCCCAGACCATCAGACTACCACCACCATATTTTACTGTTGGTATGATGTTCCTTTTCTGAAATGCTGTGTTACTTTTTCGCCAGATGTAATAGGACACACATCTTGCAGAAAGTTCAGCTTTTGTCTCGTCAGTCCACAGAGTAGTCTCCCAAAAGTCTTGGGGATCATCAAGATGTTTTCTGGCAAAACTGAGATGAGCCTTCATGTTCTTTTAGCTCAGCAGTGGTTTTTGTCTTGGAACTCTGCCATGCAGGCCATTTTTGCCCAGTCTCTTTCTTATGGTGGAATCATGAACACTGACCTTAACTGAGGCAAGTGAGGCCTGCAGTTCTTTGGATGTTGCTGTGGGGTCTTTTGTAACCTCTTGGATGAGTCATTGCTGTGCTCTCGGGGTAATTTTGGTCAGCCGGCCACTCCAGGGAAGGTTCATCACTGTTCCATGTTTTCGCCATTTGTGGATAATGGCTCTCACTGTGGTTCACTGAAGTCCCAAAGCTTTAGAAATGGCTTTATAACTTTTTCCAGACTGATAGAGCTCAATTACTTTGTTTCTCATTTGTTCCTGAATTTCTTTGGATCGCAGCATGATGTCTAGCTTTTGAGGATCTTTTGGTCTACTTCACTTTGTCAGGCAGGTCCTATTTAAGTGATTTCTTGATTGAGAACAGGTGTGGCAGTAATCAGGCCTGGGTGTGGCTAGAGAAATTGAACTCAGCTTTCCAAAGATGTGATAAACCACAGTTAATACGTATACGTTTTAATGGGGGGGATCACTTTTTCACACAGGGCCATGGAGGTTTGAAATTTTTTTTTCCCTTAATAATAAACACCTTCATTTAAAAACTGCATTTTGTGTTTACTTGTGTTATCTTTGTCTAATATTTCAGTTTGTTTGATGATCTGAAACATTTAAGTGTGACAAACATACAAAAAAATGATAAATCAGGAAGGGGGTAAGTACTTTTTCACACCACTGTATTGGTGCTGAAGTGACTGTTTACCTTTGTGGGATCATAGTAATGCATATAAGCTGGGTCATCTCTCAGTATGAACTTTCGTACTTTCCAGTTTTTTCTTCTATGACCCTGTGACAGAATGGCGCAAAGGGCTTCATGAGAGCAAACTACAAAACCGCTGATTTGTCAAACACATGTGAAGCAGACTTCTTCTTTCAGTAAAGGCAACAAGCACAGTCTGGTATTTTTAGCTACCAGTCTGTGCTTGATGTTTGTAGTAGTAGCACTGAACTGTTGGGTTTTTTCAGTATTCTTCTACACTTAGAATATCATGTATATCATGCTACCTACATACCTGTTTTAGTAAGCAGCCTTGTTTTATGATGTTTCCTCTGAATTCTTCCTTCACAAGCACATCGTCATCACTGGAGTAACCTTCACAAAAGAACCCACTGTCTGCCTGCAGTCACAGCCATGCATGCAACAATAAGCAGAAAATGTTTTCATGGTGATTTTCTATTACATATTCTTTCTTACTATTTTTTTTTTGGGGGGGGGGGTAAGTCCTACTTATACTTCTGTAATTAATACCATTAGGTTCTGATGCTTTTATCAAATCCAAAATATAAAAGACACAAGACAATTTCACTCAGTTGGACTTACAAAGTAGTAAAGAGCTTTTGTGTCATCTAAAAATGCTGTTTGCTCTCCACTCTCCGCTCCCTCTTTTGACAAGTCACCTGCAGGCTGAAGAAAACCCTCGCTCAGGAGACCTGTTGCTAACATGAGGGCTTCAGGTCTATTTCTCGCTTTGTCTTTAGAAATAAGCCACTCTACCACAGTTGCACCTGGGTGAAAATAGGGAAGCGGTGAAGAGTGAAATTAAAACAAAAAACAAAAAAAAGGAAACATTCTCCCTACACATGTAACATTGATTTAAAAAAAACAAAAAAAAAACACACACAAAGCCAAAAACAACCCAGTTGTACCAGTGAAGCAGTGGTTGAAGACTCGATTATCCTGTTCCAGTTTTAACTCTTTCACTCCATCATCTTGGTCTTTCATCAGAGTATACAGCTCACTGAGGAAACACAATGATGTCACAAACATTTGAAAATTCTACCAAACTCCTAAAACACAGGGGCCTTATTATGATGATCAACAGCACATTTTTGTGCAGTGTCCCATCTTATGAGAGTACTTTTGTTTCTAGCAGCTAATTATCTTTTTTACACTTTTTATCACGTCATCTCATTGCCAGTAGACAGTGTGCCAGCAGTGCTCAATCTCATGCGCACTGGTGTTTTGGTGCATTTTATGAAAATGCGCTTTTGATCAGGAAAAAGGAGGTCTGCCGTCAGAAGTGCATTTTTAATGCTATTTCAGCAGTGTATTTTGAAATTGTGCAGGTCCTACTGACAGGAGCTCATGATTTTCTGTTATTTTAATGGAGAGTTGTAACAGCTATGATATAATCACCTGGCATTTTAATTATAATATGATGATAAACTTAATAGTTATTTATTCCATCCACATTTTCATTTTAATTGCAGACTCACCATTGGAGTGCATAGATTAAGCATTAATATATTAATTTTTTAAGGGACTGAATGAATGAACATGGAGCATGTGCATTCTAGTGTGGATGCAGCACATGAGGGAGGCATGGAGGGATACTGTCAGTCTGAAGATTTTAAATGACAAACCTCTTCTGTGATAAACTATTCTGTCCACTCATCTGTCATGTGTGTCTGTCATATCACATCTTATGTCCGTTTGTGCTTGTGCGTCCCAAACAATAAAAAACACACAATCAACCATTGTTTTCTGTTAAATGAGGACAGTAAATACAAACTATTTGAAGACACAGCAGAGGTTTATACTGTACAGAGGGAGAAAAAAAAAAACTGTGAGTTTATGGTTCAGTCCTCTTTTAAATTTAACTACCAGACAACAGCAGGACCAATCTGCCTTATACTGGGAAAAGAACTGTCACTCCGCCCCGGAGAAGAGCCAGCAGGTGCATGCAAAATATAATTATCTAATGATGACAGTTTTTACAATTTTTTTTTTACCTCATTTACTGTCATTCTTTTAGCAGAATTCAAAATGAAAGTATCCCAGCAGTTGCTTTGACTGAAAGCAACAGTTTTGCATTCAGCAAAGGAGACTAGAACAGGAGAGGAGGAGATTCTTGGTTTAAAAGAGAAGTTTGGATGAATGATACAGGGTTACAAAAATAATTTTTTTGTAAGTTGTTTGTGTTTTTTCAACTGATTTAAACCAATTTTGCACTGCTGAATCCGAAAATGACATCCGTTTCTCTCAATCAGGTCAGGTTTTTATGCTAAGTTGATTTTTTAAAGAACTGACCTTCTGACTAAATCAATTACATCTTTGGGACATTATCGGTTGATTTTTGTTAATATTTCTCATCTGAAATAGATTTTTAAGAGAAAAAATTATTTTATAACACAATTTATTGATTAAATGTTACAAACTTCGATTACTGTAACATGAATAGCTGACATTGATAAAGGTAAGTACATGTAAATTGAATGTTACATCATCATTGTTGAAAATTCAGAGCTTCAACTTTCATTTATTTGAACCTCTAGAATGCTCAGCAGCAGGAATGTCTCTCTTCAGAGTTCAACAGTAATCGGCCATCATGACAATTTATGACATCATGTCATAAACTGGTGCATGCAAACTCTTCAGAGTTCGAGAAATTTCAAGAAATAAAAATAATTTTGCATCATATAAAGCAAAAATACCCGTACATGTAAACAAAACGTAAAAAACAACATGTGGCCATAGTTCAAAAAGTTGACCTGATTGAGTAAAACCAATGTGATTTTTGGATTCAGCACATCAAAATTGTCCAAAATCAGCTAAAAAAAAAAAACTTTGACAATAAATTTGGTGTTGACCAGTGTAATATACCAGAAGAAAATTTTAAACTCTGTCAAACTACTCATGGACAAAGAGAAAGACTGGTATAATCTCTGAATTGTAGCCTATAGCTGTCATCAGTGCTTAATTATAATCATGTCTCCCCAGTGCAAGCAAGGCTATGGAGGTTTAAAAGCGCCTTGCTCTTAAATGCAGTTTCACTTTATGAACAGGCCTGCATTGTCCTCAGTGCAAAATGGACTTGTCTTCCCATTTAAACACTGTCATATTAGTATTAAGCCTTTGATATTTGTCTTTGGAATGAGAGCAAGACATCGATTGGTTGATTTCATGTGACGCCCCAAGCACACTTCTGAATAATTAAGAGCATTAGGACATTCTCTTTGCACTTTGTGCCCATTGAAAAAATTGTTTTTATGCTGCTGTAATAGCAACATTAAGTTGGAAATGCCCATAAAGGCACCCTGCACATCTGATAACTGATTATGGACTGTGCCACTGTAATAGGGCCCACAGTCTTCCATTTCAATTTCCAGTGCACAGTGATTACAAGCATTGAGCCTTATACTTTCTGCATACAATTTCCAAGCAAAGCCTTTAGAACAGAAATGTAAAAGTCTGGATTTTTCTGTGGACTTATACTATTAACTGAAGATACTACAACTAATCTGCCTTGGTCTTAAATAAAGTTTTCTGATTTTAAATAACCTACTTCAAGTTGACTTTGTCAGGCAGATGGATGGAGCGCCTTGTGGACTTCCTGGCAAACCTTTTTCCCCCTTGCAGACAGCTGATCACTCGCTTGATGTCCTTCACCCAAAGTTCTCTCTCCTCTACGTAAGAGGCTTGAAAGAAGTGATCTTGCTTCTTCTCTGTGGTGATCTTGAAAACCAGCTGAAGTAGACATGAGTGGGTGGTCAGAAAATTCCCATGCAACTAACCCTAACCATTCCCCTAACATTAACCACCCAAAACCTCTACTGTATATGTATTTATGTATTTAATGTGTAACATAACTGTATCGCTAACCAGGAAGTGGAATTCAAAGAGAAAGTAAAGAATTTGAACTCACTCTGAATCCTATCTTCTTAAATTTATCAGTCAGTTTCCTTTGAAATTAAGTTCTTTGTGAAAAATGTGTAATTTCCCTGTTTAATTGTTCACAGCTAGCTCTGATTTGTACTTAATGAGTGTGTATTCTTATGTTTTCTCACCGTCCTCTTGCCAAAATCTTGACAGGGGCTGAGGAGTGTGACTCCCTTTAGTGGGATCATTCCTTTTGGTGAACGGTCTGTTTTCTTTTTATAGAATTCAATACCATCTTCTGACAAAACCACCCACACAGCACTCCAGGAGTTTAGCAAAGTACCCTGGGGATCAATAAGACAGGGGACAACAGGAAGGCATGAACAAGAGAACAAAAGAACTGACTGAAGAACAATTTTAAAATATACATCTGGTCTCAAAGAGGATTTTTAAAATGTTCCCTTTTGACTTACTTTTTTTTTTTTTTTGGCTGTTTATGGTGCATTATTTAAAGTAGCATAGATTCTGCTAGAGAATGCTGCAAACATTTTTTTACATAGTGACTTGGTTTTAAACTGAAGTCAGAGTTATTACTGGAAGCGTTCCACTGAAAAGCAGAAATGAATCCGCTGATCTACTAATATCTGTGGAAAAAATGGAATTATTACTGTTAAAAATCTGTCTTTATACTGTGGGAATGTGAAAGTGACGAGGCAGAGTTTATCTCACGAGTCAGATTTATTCACATTCTCCAACATCAGCAAAAACAGAAAGAGAAAGAATTCCAGACATTCGTCCTTTTTATACCCCAGGACATCAAAGCTCACAGTCACATTGTATTTAATCCCAAGTAACAATGCATCTTCTTCCGGATCTTAACACCTCCACCCATAATCTCTGGCAGCCAGGAAAATCCCCCCAAGGCCGTCTCTCTGCATACCAAAGCCTAAACTTTCACATCCTCCTGTCATCTCCAAAGAGACTCAGTCCTTTGTTCAATCTAAGATGTGAAGACTGTCACGCCGCGCCATTCATCAGCGGCGCCACCTGCTCACGCACCTGCTACTCGTCAGCGGCGAAGGATAAAAGCCGCCTCGCCCTGAGCTTCGGCCTGAAGCCGTAGACTTCATTTCCCTTCCATGGGCTTCTACCACATTCTCTTCAGCATCCTCGTCACCCTCGTAAGAAAATCGCTTACCTCATCTCTCCAGTCTGCTCCCCTGTGCACAGGTGGATTCCTCGGCGGCGGACAATCCCGTCCCTCGTCTCTCCTCGCTGCTGCACCGAGCCCTGCAGGTGGCTGTCTCCCGGGCTTCCATCCTTGAAGCGCCAGTCATCTGTCCCAACAAGTAAGCTTCTCTCCCTCGCCTATTCTCCTCCTGTGTTGGTGTGTGCTCATCTCCCTGTGTCTGATTTCTCCCATAGGGTTGCCGGCTGAACGGTCTCCTGCCTCTGGGTCCGAAGCAGACGCCACCACCAACACATTAACATTCCGCAGACACGCACCCAAACATCCCTGTTGTTAATAAACAGTTTGAACTACTCTGAGCCTGTGTGTGTGCGTCTCCTGAGCCGAACGTTATATCAGTACGGCTTCAGCAGAGCGGCTCGGCAGACGGCGGGCTCGCACACCGGTTTACCATCCTCGAGGCTCGGGTGGATCAGATTGTTTATCAGCAACAGGTGGTTCTTAATCAATTATTAGAATTAACTAACCGATTGAACCGCTTGGACCCCCAACAGCCGTTCCTCCCGACTCGCCAGGGTGGCACGGCTCCTGCTGTTCCAGCGGCCGTCCAGCCGGCTCCAGTGGCACCGGTTCGGCTCACACCGATTCCGACCCCCGCCCGCTTTAGCGGTAAGCTCGGCGGAGCGCGGGGGTTCATTATGCAGTGTGAGTCCGTGTTCCACCGTGTGCCCGGAGATTTTCCCTCGGATCACAGTCGAATTGGTTACATAGGGAATCTTCTGGAGGGGCGTGCGTTAACTTGGACCTACGCCGTAATGGCGAGGCCCAGTTATGCCACCCTCACCTATGACCAATTCGTGAGGCGCTTTCTGGAGGTCTTTGACCATTCTCAAACCGAAACGGTCCAGGTCGATCGGCTTCTCGCTCTCCAGCAGGGAAGCCGGTCGGCAGCGGACCACTCGGTCGACTTCTGGGTAGCGGCGGAGGAATTGGGCTGGGAGGAACGCTCCCTCTGTGGCCTGTTCCTCTGCAGCCTCAATAGTGATCTGAGGGATGAACTGGCTGGTCGGGATATCCCTGGGACGCTAGCGGAGCTGACGTCCTTAGCGGTAAGTTTGGATAACAGGCTGCGCGAGCGCTCCTCGGGGCGGAGGTCTTCTTCTTCTCGCCCTCGTGGAGCCTCGCCGCACCTGTTCCAAGCTCGCCCCCTGGCGGCGCCGCCAGCATCGCACCCCGAGGAGTCGGAGCCGATGGTGACGGGCTGGACTAAACTTTCCCCTGTGGAGAAACAACGCCGCCGTGAGTTGGGCCTCTGCATGTATTGCGGAGGCGACCAACACACCGTGGAGCGTTGTCCACGGAAAGCCAGTCGGTGGGGTCCGCGAGTCACTGTTGGAAGCCTCGCGGACGTCAATCGGTTAGGATCACTCACTCAATTGAAGCTGCCCATCCGTTTCTGCCATAACCCCACTGGGCACCTCACCCACGCACTGGTGGATTCGGGCGCAGAAGGCAGCTTCATTTCACAAAGCCTGGCAACCCGATTGGGCATCCGCTGCCAGGCACTCAACACTCCCATCTCCCTAGTCCACCTCTCCCGTGCCACCCTTGGGAGAGTGACACATCAAACTGTCCCCCTACCGGTCATCATCTCGGGAAACCACCGGGAGGAGATGACCTTTTACGTCCTTCCCAACTCTGTGTCGCCCGTCATCCTGGGGTATCCCTGGCTCCGCCTTCACAATCCGGTCCTGGATTGGAAATCAGCTGGGATATCGGCATGGAGTACGTTCTGTATGGGCACCTGCCTTCAGTCCGCTGCCTGCTCTCCGTCCGCTCCTCCCCCTGCGACGGACGCTGCACCCCCGGACCTGTCTCTGGTGCCCCCAGAATTTCACGACCTGGGTATGGTGTTCAGCAAAGTGAAAGCTATGTCTCTCCCCCCTCATCGGCCCTATGACTGCACCATCAACCTCCGCCAGGGGGCTCCCTTACCTTCTGGTCGCCTTTACAGCCTGTCTGCGCCGGAGAAGGAGACGATGAACGCCTACCTGAAGGAGTCATTAAGTGCTGGGATTATCCGCCCATCATCGTCACCCGTGGGGGCAGGGTTCTTCTTCGTGGGAAAGAAGGATGGGTCCCTCCGCCCTTGTATCGACTACCGGGCCCTCAATAATATCACGGAGAAGGACCGTTACACCCTGCCTCTCATGGACACTGCTTTCCACTCCCTCCAGGGGGCGACCTGGTTCACCAAGCTGGACCTACGCAGCGCTTACCACCTCGTCCGGATCCGGGAGGGAGATGAGTGGAAAATGGCCTTCCGTACCCCGAACGGCCACTTTGAATACCTGGTGATGCCGTTCGGGTTGACCAACGCTCCTGCAGTCTTCCAGCGCCTCATTAATGACGTCCTCCGGGACTTCATTGGCCTTTTCGTGTTCGTCTACCTGGACGATATTCTCATCTTCTCCAAGTCCAGGGATGAGCACCAGGTCCACGTGAGGCGGGTCCTCCAAAGGCTGCTGGAGAATCGTCTGTACGTTAAGGCAGAAAAGTGTGAATTTTACGCCAGGAGTACATCCTTCCTGGGGTTCATCATCGCCCACGATAAGGTGCTCCCCGACCCAGAGAAGGTAAAGGCGGTGGTGGAATGGCCCACACCTGCATCCCGGAAACAGGTGCAGCAATTTGTTGGCTTCGCCAATTTCTACCGCCGCTTTGTCCCCAACTTCAGTGCCATCGTTGGACCACTGACCCACCTCACGTCCCCGAAGGTCCCGTTCCGGTGGACCGAAGAGGTCGCTGCCGCCTTTGAGGCGCTGAAGGCGGAATTCTCCTCCTCCCGGGTCCTTCGCCAGGTCGACCCCGCGCTGCAGTGCATTGTAGAGGTAGACGCTTCGGACACGGGAGTGGGAGCAGTGCTGTCCCAGCGGTCACCGGACGATGGCGCCAAGCGACCGTGCGCCTTCTTCTCCCGGCGCTTGTCCCCGGCGGAGAGAAACTACGATGTGGGGGACAGAGAGCTCTTGGCCATCAAGCTCGCCCTGCAGGAGTGGCGCCACTGGTTAGAGGGGGCGAACCTGCCGTTTGTGGTCCTCACGGACCACAAGAACTTGGAATACTTACGATCTGCCAAGCGCCTGAACGCCCGCCAGGCGCGCTGGTCCCTGTTCTTCGCCAGGTTCCAATTTTCCATCACCTTCAGGCCTGGCTCTAGGAACGTCCTGCCTGACGCCCTCTCCAGGCAGTTCGCCCCCGTGGAGTCGGAGGAGGCGCCCCACTCCATCCTGCCCAGGTCGTGCGTCGTGGGAGCCATCTCGTGGGACATCGAGAGCAAGATCCGGAAGGCACAGGAGGTGGAACCTGACCCTGGCGGCGGACCGGAGGGGAGGCTGTTCGTGCCATCCGCGGTCCGAGGAGAGGTCATCCACTGGCTCCACACCTCCAAGCTCACCTGTCACCCTGGCACCTCCCGGATGAAAGATCTCCTCCAACGGTCCTTTTGGTGGCCAGGCCTGCGGAGGGATGCAGCCCGCTACGCCCGGGCTTGCCCAATCTGTGCCACCTGCAAGTCGGGAAATGCCCCTCCAGCGGGTCTGCTCCAGCCCCTGCCCGTCCCTGGCAGGCCCTGGTCGCACATCGCGCTGGATTTCGTCACCGGACTCCCTGTCTCCAACTCCTATGACACCATCCTGACCATCGTGGACCGCTTCTCCAAGGCCGTGCACTTCGTCCCCCTGCGAGGCCTCCCTACTGCCCTGGAGACGGCGGACCTCCTCGTCCAACACGTGGTCAGGCTGCATGGGATTCCGGTGGACATGGTCTCGGACCGGGGCCCCCAGTTTTCTTCTGAGGTTTGGAGGTCTTTCTGCAACGCCATCGGAGCCAAGGTGAGCCTCTCCTCCGGCCATCACCCCCAATCCAACGGGCAGTGTGAGAGGACCAACCAGGAGCTGGAGGCTGCGCTCCGCTGTGTGTCCAGATCCAAGCCCACGTCCTGGAGCAACCATCTTGCCTGGGTTGAATATGCCCACAACACCGCTCGCTCTTCTGCTACAGGGATGTCCCCCTTCAAAGCGTCCCTGGGTTACGACCCCCCGCTGTTTCCGGAGCAGGAGAGTGAAGTAACTGTCCCGTCAGTTAGGGCCCATCTCAGGCAGTTCCGCTCCACCTGGGCTGCCGCGCGCCATGCGCTATTACGCACAGCGGAGCGCAACAGGACTGTGGCGGACCGGCGTAGAAGACCTGCCCCGGCGTACAGAGTTGGGCAGCTTGTTTACATTTCCACCCAGGACGTCACTCTAAAAGGCGAGAGGAGAAAGCTGGCACAGCGCTTCATGGGTCCCTACTCCATCACCCGGATCATCAACCCGGTGGCTGTGCGCGTGGCTATTCCCCCCTCCCTCCGCATTCATCCTACTTTCCACGTGTCGAAGGTGAAACTGGCAGTTACTGACCCCCTTTGCCCTCCTCCTGCAGCGCAACCCGCGCCCCGGATGATTGGTGGCCATCCGGCCTGGTCCGCCTCCTCCATCCTGGACTCCCGGCGCCGGGGTCGTGGGTTGCAATACTTGGTGGACTGGGAGGGCTATGGACCCGAGCATCGACAGTGGGTGCCCCCGTCGTTTGTGTTGGACCCATCGCTCATCGCGGACTTCCACCGAGCGCACCCGGATAAGCCATCGCCAGGAGGCGCTGCTAGAGGGGGGAGTACTGTCACGCCGCGCCATTCATCAGCGGCGCCACCTGCTCACGCACCTGCTACTCGTCAGCGGCGAAGGATAAAAGCCGCCTCGCCCTGAGCTTCGGCCTGAAGCCGTAGACTTCATTTCCCTTCCATGGGCTTCTACCACATTCTCTTCAGCATCCTCGTCACCGGTAAGAAAATCGCTTACCTCATCTCTCCAGTCTGCTCCCCTGTGCACAGGTGGATTCCTCGGCGGCGGACAATCCCGTCCCTCGTCTCTCCTCGCTGCTGCACCGAGCCCTGCAGGTGGCTGTCTCCCGGGCTTCCATCCTTGAAGCGCCAGTCATCTGTCCCAACAAGTAAGCTTCTCTCCCTCGCCTATTCTCCTCCTGTGTTGGTGTGTGCTCATCTCCCTGTGTCTGATTTCTCCCATAGGGTTGCCGGCTGAACGGTCTCCTGCCTCTGGGTCCGAAGCAGACGCCACCACCAACACATTAACATTCCGCAGACACGCACCCAAACATCCCTGTTGTTAATAAACAGTTTGAACTACTCTGAGCCTGTGTGTGTGCGTCTCCTGAGCCGAACGTTATGTCAAAGCCTAAAGTGGTATATATATGAAGCATAAAGTAATATACATCTGTGCTTATGTGTCCCACATGACCCCCCCCCCCCCCCAAACGTCTAAGATGGAACAACGGAATAACAGTCTGCATGTCATGATAACATCATTACACATCAGCCCACGTGCTGCTTGGGCCTCAGTCTCCTCCCGTATCTGCTGTAAGCGGGCTTTGCCACTTCCGCGGCGCCATCCTGCTGGGGAGCTGCTGTCTGGGGATGAGAACTGTTAGTCAATCCCTGTGGGTGTTCTGGGGAATGTTCCTTAGGGGGTCTGCCGCGCCGAGGAGCCCTGGCCAACAGCACATTCTCGTCTGCCAGCACAAAGGCGGGTTTGAGCCTGTTTATGCCAATCTTTTCTTTCCTGCTCCCCAAATCTAGCAAAAAATGCTTATCCCCTGTTTCCAGCACTCTAAATGGTCCATCATAAGGTGGTCGCAGCAGTGTGCGATGGGCATCGTGTCTGACAAAAACAAACTCCGCATTTTTTAAAGCCTTAGGCACAAAAACGCGCAGAAAACTGTGGTGAACGGGGCCAGGCAGCGTGCCCGATTCCGTGCCACTCTGCAACCGCTGAGCCGGGGAGCAATCCAGCGCAGGATTATCTGGGAGAAATTCCCCAGGCAGCCGAAGTGGCTGTGCAAAAACTAGCTCAGCCAGGGAGGCTTCCAAATCCTCTTTAGGTGCAGAACGCAACCCCAATAAAACCCACGGTAGCCTGTCCACCCAATTTGCATCCGTAAGCAACGCTCTGAGGGCCGCTTTCAATGACCTATGAAAACGTTCGCATAACCCATTAGCCTGCGGATTGTATGCGGTTGTGCGGTGGATCGTTACCCCCAGGCTGAGGGCCATTGCTGACCAAAGTTCGGAAACAAATTGAGGACCTCTGTCGGACGTAATGTCCGACGGGACTCCAAAGCGCGCTACCCATGCTGTTAAAAACGCGCGCGCCATCTCCTCGGCTGTGGTTGACGACAGTGGGACCACTTCCGGCCAGCGCGTGGTGCGGTCTACCATTGTCAGAAGGTGTGTGCACCCCTGTGACGGCGGGAGGGGGCCTACGAGGTCCACGTGAACATGATCAAACCTCTTAGCCGGGATGTGAAACGGCTCCAAGGGAGCTCTCGTGTATCTGTGTACTTTGGCTTGTTGACAAGCCATGCAGGCTGCTGCCCACTCTCTAACTTGTTTGCCCACCATTTTGACCGACGCGCGCACTCCCGGGTGCGCCAGAGAATGAATCGAGTCAAAAATGCGGCGGCGCCACGCGGCCGGTACCACAGGACGCGGTCGCCCCGTGGAGACATCGCAGATTAGGGGGGGGCATGCCTTCTTGCAGCACCCTGTTCTCCAACCTTAACCCTGTTGGTCCAGACTGGAGCGCGCACACGTCCGCATCGCTACCCTGATCCGCGGCCATGGCTGCATAATCCATCCCTACGCGGACTGGGGCCGCCACGGCGCGCGAGAGACAGTCTGCCACTACATTCAGTTTGCCCGCCACGTGCTGAATATCGGTAGTAAACTCTGAGATTGCGGCCAGCTGCCTCTGCTGCCGGCCTGACCACGGTTCTGAAACCTTGGCCATCGCGAATGTCAGCGGCTTGTGGTCAACGAACGCGGTGAAACTGCGTCCCTCCAGCCAGAACTGGAAGTGGCGAATGGCCAAGTGGAGAGCTAACAATTCCCTGTCGAATGTGCTGTATTTTCGCTCACTATCGCGCAAAGTCCTGCTGAAAAAGGCGAGCAGTTGCCAAGCCCCGGCTACATGCTGCTCCACGACCGCCCCTATGGCCACATCTGACGCGTCAGTAGTGAGCGCTATGCGGGCCGTTGGGTCTGGATGTGCTAACAATGCAGCGTTTGCCAGGGCTGTTTTGACCTCCGAGAATGCTCGCTCTCGCTCCGGAGACCATTCGATCTTATTTGCGGGTTTTTGTTTTTTTAGTGCGGCATACAATGGTTGCATGAGCTGCGCTGCGCGGGGAAGGAAACGGTTATAAAAATTCACCATTCCCAAAAACTCCTGTAATGCCCTGACTGTTTGTGGCTGGGGAAAATTTGTTACTGCGAGCACTTTGTCAGGCAGCGGAACCGCTCCTTCTGGGGAGAGGCGATGCCCTAAAAAATCAATCTGCGTCACCCCGAACTGACACTTCGCTGGGTTGATTATTAACCCGTGCTCTCCCAACCTCCGGAAAACTGCCGTGAGGTGGTTTTCGTGTTCGTCTTCGGACACGCTGGCTACTAAGATGTCGTCCAGGTAGACAAACATGAAGGGGAGATCGCGCAACACCGCGTCCATCATGCGTTGGAACGTCTGCGCAGCGCCTTTAAGCCTAAACGGCATGCACAAAAACTCGAAAAGGCCAAACGGAGTTATTACCGCTGTTTTGGGTATGTCCTCAGCGCGCACTGGGACTTGGTGGTAACCGCGGACCAAGTCTATCTTAGAAAAAAAAGCATGCCCCCGCCAAATGAACGGAAAAATCTTGGATATGCGGGATTGGGTAGCGGTTGTGCGCTGTAGCGTTGTTCAACCTGCGGAAATCTCTGCAAGGTCGCCACGAGCCATCAGCTTTAGGGACCATGTGAAGCAGGGAAGCCCATGGGCTATTCGAACGCCTGATGATGCCCAACTTTTCCAGGTTGGCGAACTCCTCGCGCGCTATGGTCAGTTTAGCTGAATCCAAGCGCTGAGCTTTTGCAAAAACGGGCGGTCCAGTGGTAGTAATAAAATGTTCCACTCCGTGTTTAGCGACGGCTGCTGAAAATGTGGGAACCGTGAGTGCTGGGAACTGAGTGAGCAGTGTGTGGAACTTACCGCTTGCCGTTGTGACGTTGGCTTGTGCTGTGGGCGGGGTCACTCGGGCTGCACAGGGAATAGAATAAAAAGAAAGTGCATTAACCAGGCGCCTGTTAGCAAGATCAACCAACAAACCATGTGAGCACAGAAAATCGGCCCCCAACATATTGAAATTCACTGCTGCTATGATAAAAGTCCACTCAAATGTACGGCCCTGCAGAAACAGCAACAGAGTCTTCTCACCAAAGGTCTTAATCTCCCAGCCGTTCGCTGCTACCACCCGGGGTCCTTTGGAACCTGTTAGCCTGTCTGCATAGGAAGGTGTGATGAAACTCAGCTGGGAGCCTGTGTCCACGAGGAAATGCCTCCCCGAGCGGGCGTCCAACAAATAAAGCAGCTTGTTCTCCTCCCCGAGGGCCGCAGCTGCTACCGACCCCCGGTCTTGGCGTTTCCCGAACGCCCGAACTGGTACGGTGGTACACATTTGCGTGCCCTCTCTGCAAAGCAGCGATGGTAGAAACAAAGGACGTCATCTGATCCGTGTTTCTTGGCCCCTGCCGCCGCCATCGTCGGTGAGTCTGGTACTGCTGTCTCTGGCCCCCTGCCATCTCTGGACGCCGCGCCGAGCTCCGCTGCAGCGGCCATGGCCGCGCGCCGTTTGGTGGCGTTGACGATTCGTTGCACCTCCTGGCCCAGCGCGTGGTAGTCTCGTTGGGCCAACAGTGGCGAACTGGCCAGGGTCGCTCTCACCGCTGACGGTAGGGTCCTGAGGAAGAGGTGGGTGAAGATGAAGTGATCATCGTCAGAGTCCTTCAACCTCAACAGCTTCTGCATCAGGTCCGCGGGCCTGTCGCTTTCAAATTCAGTCAGCGCCAGGAGCCCCTCTGCTCGCTCCTCTGCCGAGGGGCTGAAGTACTGGATGAGTGCAGCCTTCAACGCGCCGTACTTGTCGATGTCCAGCGGCTGGTCGATCAGGCTCTCCATATGCTGGGCTGTGTGGTTGTCCAGTTTTGCAACACGTATGTTTTGATTGTATTTTGTTCCTCCGTTAACTGCTCCTTTCATTTCACTTCTTATAGTGCAAGAGTAGGAGAACATAAAACATATTTGACATTTATGTCATGACACAAAATTTTAAAGAATATTGGATTTTACCAGTGACGTGTAGTGAGGGCCCACAAACAAAAAGTCAGATTTTCAAATGAACACAATACCATAAACTTGAATTTAATTTAAATTGAAAGTTTGCATGTTTTAGGATCTGCTAATTGTGCATTATAAAATTTGATTATATATATAATTTATCAACAAAACAGCTAAGGTATTTTAATGAATTGCCTCTTGATAGAATGCAAATGAATTTAAGTTCAATTCTGCAATGCATGTCTAGAGTTTTTATTGTGAAGGGAAGAAGCAGACATAGTAGTACACTCCAGTTGCTTTTGTTTTGCAGAAAGTCAGTTAAAGTTCTGCTGACTAACTCAATGCCTACATGTTTTCATTTCATTCAACTCTCCTGAATTTAAACAAAGTGCAAAGACCCTTGGCTACACAAATACAGTCAAAATTATTATGCAAATAGGATTTTAGTGTCATAAACATTCAATTTATTGTTTTTCAATTAAACTCGTGGATGGTGTTGTGTCTCAGGGCTCTTTGGATCACTGATATCAATCTCAGACACCTGTCATAATTAATTTGCCAGGTGAGCCCAATTAAAGGAAAACTACTCAAGGATGTTCCACATTACTAGGCATGCCACAGGTTTCAAGCAATACGGGAAAGAAAATGGATCTCTCTGTGGCCGAAAAGCATCAAATAGTGCAATGCCTTGGACAAGGTATGAAAACATTAGATATTTCACAAAAACTTAAGCATGATCATCGTACTGTGAAGAAATTTGTGGCTGATTCAGAGCACAGACGGGTTCGTGCAGATAAAGGCATAATGAGGAAGGTTTCTGAAGTGGTGGCCTAGGTGATAGAGCATCCGGCCCACAACCTCCGTTGTGGGTTCAAATCCCAGCCGGGTCACACCAAACACCATATAAAAATGGTCTTCCCGCTTTCTAGCTTGGCGCTCAGTGTAATAGAATGGGGGAAGGAGAAGTTGTTTGTGGTGGCATCTGGCATGGCAGCGACCCCTCTGATTCTACATGTGATTAACATTGTAGGTAGGAGAAACATAATTTCGTTCTGCTGTACATGATTGGCTGTATGACTGAATGACAACAGAGATGGCTGCTTCTTCTTCTTCTGCCAGACAAATTTGTCAGATTAAGAGAGCACCTCCTACAATGCCATTACAAAGCAGCAAACAGGTATTTGAAGCTGCTGGTGCCTCTGAAGTCTCACAAACCTCAAGGGGTAGGATCCTCCAGAGGCCTGCAGTTGTGCATAAACTTACTATTCGGCCACCCCTAACCAATGCCCACAAGCAGAAACAAGTTGCAGCGGGCCCAGAAATACATGAAGACTAATTTTCAAACAGTCTTGTTTACTGATGAGCGCTGTGCAACCCCAGATGGTCCAGATGGATGGAGTAGTGGGTGGTTGGTGAATGGCCACCATGTTCCAACAAGGCTGTGACATCAGCAAGGAGGTGGTGGAGTCATGTTTTTGGCCGGAATCATGGGGAGAGAGCTGCTAGGCCCCTTTAGGGTCCTTGAAAGGTGTGAAAATGACCTCAGCAAAGTATATAGAGTTTCTGACTGACCACTTTCTTCCATGGTACAAAAAGAAGAACCATGCCTTCCGTAGCAAAATTACCTTCATGCATGACACTGCACCCACCATCTCATGCTGCAAAGATTACATTTGTGTCATTGGCTGCTATGGGTATAAAAGGAGAGAAACGCATGGTGTGACCTCCATCCTGCAAGAATTGTGAAAGTTATATCAAAGAAGGGGTCCTATGTTAACATGTAACCTGTCCTGTTAAGGTGTTTGGCTGTGACAGCCTCACTGGACTTCTGTGGTTGTCTTACTCCAGCTGCTGGATGTAAATATTTATATTATTGTCGACCCACCACAAATTACAAAATTTTTTTCATCATGTACTATTTTTTATAAGAACATTAAGACTTACATTGTCCACGTTTCTAAACGCTTTGTTGATTTTTTTTTTTAAATCTTTGTTTTCATGAAAATCTTCTATATTTCACGTTTAAAGTTTAGCTATAAAATCTTCCATTTTCAGTCTGTATAAAATAGAAGCGCAAACGGAGTCCTCGGTACACTTGACTTTTTGATTTTACCTTTAGCGAATTTGGCGTTAAGCCTCGGCGCAGAAGTACAAACCCCTACAGGGCTCAAGCAAGCCCCCTTCATCTGAGCAACAGTACTCTGACCGTGGTTTTTAACTAAAGTTTGGGCTGCACGGTGGCGCAGTGGTTTAGCACTGTGGCAGCACAGTTTACCCTCGGCCGGGGGATCGCGGGGATCATGAGATCGTGGGTTCGATCCCGACCAACAGTGAGCTGTGTGGAGTTTGCATGTTTTCTCCCCGTGTTGCGTGGGTTTACTCCGGGATTTCTCCGGTTTCCTCCCGCATATCAAAAACATGTAGGTTTAGGGCGCTCACGCACGCGGCGACCGCCAGCCGGTGGCTTGTCACCAGACTGCAAACCAAATCTACCTACGGGTACAAATAAGAAAAAAAAAAAAAAAAGTTTTATGTCAGATTAAGAAGACTAAATATGTTACGTACACACATTAAGTACATTACATAGACTATGGAAAAGGAGGACACACAATAAAAGCCCCTACAAACATTGCATTTTTAACATACACACAGAGCTGTCACAAGGAACACGCATCTTGCATGAGCTCTAACCGGACTGTGAACGATTGCGCAATCCCTTTGAGGCTGCGGTTGTTGTTGCTGCTGCTGCTGCTGCTGCTGGCTTCTCTCCCTTGTATTTGAACAGGAAATACACAGATTCGGCGATTCTAAATATATGAATGTTGTTGAGATGATTGGAATCATTCAGAAGTTACATTTAGACCTACAAGACAAATTAGTGGACAAATAATAATATATCTATAATTCTTTATTTTTTATTACCTCCGCCAAGCAGGTTATGTAATCGGGGTGGCTGGTCTGTCTTGTCTGTCTGTCTGTCTGTTAGCAGGATCATGCAAAAACTACTGGATGGCTTTAATGAAATTTTCACCAGAGGTAGTCCTCGGGCCAAGGATGAACCCATTACATTTTGGTGATGATCTGAAGGTGCATGCCTCCACCAAGTGTCACGCCGCGCCGTTCATCAGCGGCGCCACCTGCTCACACACCTGATCCTCATCAGCGGCGAGGGATAAAAGCCGCCTCGCCCGGAGGCTCGGCCTGAAGCCGTCAGACTTCGTTTCCTCACCGCCGTGAGCATACCTTTCTTCAGCATCGCTATTTTGGGTAAGAACCCTTACCTCCTTCTCCAGTCTGCTCCCCTGTGCACAGGTGGATTCCCCGGCGGCGGACATCTCCGTTCCATCGCCCATCCTTCGCCGCTGCACGGAGCTCTCCAGGTGGCTGTCTCCCGGGCTACGTTCCCCTTGCTGTGCCAGCTATCCTGACAACTCAAGTAAGATCCTCTCTTGCCATAATTCATCCTGTGTTGGTGTATGCCCGTCACCCTCTCCCTGTGCTCTCTCCATAGGGTTGCTCGGCCGAACGGTCATCTGCCTCTGTGCCTGAAGCAGACGCCACCACCAACACATCTGCATCCCGCAGACACACACTCATTCACCCCTGCTGTTAATAAACTCTTTGAACTACTCTAAGCCTGTGTGTGCGTGTCTCCTGAGCCGTGCGTTATGTCAGTACGGCTTCAGCAGAGCGGCTCGGCGGACGGCGGGCTCGCACACCGGCTTACCACTCTCGAGGCTAGAGTGGATCAAATAGCTTATCAACAGCAGGTGATCCTAAATCAATTGATAATTATCACTGGCCGATTGGACCGCCTGGACCCCCAGCAGCCGTTCCCCCCGGCTCCTCAGGGTGGCGCAGCTCCTGCTGTTCCGGTGGCCGTCCAGCCAGCTCCAGTGGCACCGGCCCGACTCACACCAATTCCGACCCCCGCCCGCTTTAGCGGAAAGCTCGGCGGAGCGCGGGGGTTTGTGATGCAGTGCGAGTCCGTGTTTGATCGTGTGCCAGGAGACTTTCCCTCAGATCACAGCCGGATCGGCTACATAGGGAACCTCCTGGAGGGGCGTGCTTTAACTTGGGCCTACGCTATTATGGCGAGACCCAGTTATGCCACCCTCACCTATGCCGAGTTCGTGAGGCGCTTCCTGGAGGTGTTTGATCACTCCCGTTCCGAGGCGGTCCAGGTCGATCGGCTTCTCGCTCTCCAGCAGGGAGCCGGTCGGCCGCGGATTATGCCATCGAATACCGGGTAGCGGCGGAGGAACTGGGCTGGGAGGAGCGCTCCCTCTGCGGCCTGTTTCTCCACAGCCTCAATAGTGATCTGAGGGATGAACTGGCTGGACGGGATATTCCCGGAACGTTAGCGGAGCTAACCTCATTAGCAATCAGCTTGGACAACAGGCTGCGCGAACGCTCCTCAGGACGGAAGCCGTCTGCTTCTCGCCCTCGAGGAGTTCCGCTACGCCTGCCCCAAGCTCGCCCCCTGGCGGCGCCGCCACCATCGTGCCCCGAGGAGTCGGAGCCTATGGTGACGGGCTGGGCAAAGCTCTCCTTGGCAGAGAGACAGCGCCGCCGTGAGTTGGGTCTCTGCATGTATTGCGGAGACAATCAACACACGGTAGAGCTTTGCCCACAAAAGCCAAACGGTGGGGTCCGCGAGTCACTGTAGGGGGCCTCGCGGACGTCAATCGGCAAAGTCCCCTCACTCAATTAAAGCTGCCCATCCGTTTTTGCCACAATTCCACTGGGCACCTCACCCACGCACTGGTGGATTCGGGCGCAGAGGGCAGCTTCATTTCACAAGGCCTGGCAACCCGATTGGGCATCCGCTGTCAGGCGCTCAAACACCCCATCTCCCTGGTCCATCTCTCCCGTGCCTCCCTTGGGAGAGTTACCCATCAAACCATTCCTGTCCCAGTCATCATCTCAGGGAACCACCGGGAGGAAATGGTTTTCTACGTCCTGCCCAACTCTGTGTCGCCCGTCATCCTGGGGTATCCCTGGCTACGCCTCCACAATCCTGTCCTGGACTGGAGGTCAGCTGGGGTGTCGGCGTGGAGTACCTTCTGCATGGGCACCTGTCTTCAGTCCGCTGCCTGCTCCCCGTCCGCGGCTCCTCCTGTGGCGGATACAGCACCCCCGGACCTGTCACTGGTGCCCCCAGATTTTCACGACCTGGGTATGGTATTCAGCAAGTCAAAAGCTATGTCTCTTCCCCCGCATCGACCATATGACTGTGCCATCAATCTCCGCCAGGGGGCTCCCTTGCCATCTGGTCGGCTCTACAGCCTGTCGGCGCCGGAGAAGGAGACTATGAATACGTACCTGAAGGAATCACTGAGCGCTGGGATTATTCGCCCATCGTCATCACCCGTGGGGGCGGGGTTTTTCTTTGTAGGGAAAAAGGACGGTTCCCTCCGTCCCTGTATTGACTACCGAGCTCTTAATGACATCACTGAGAGGGACCGTTACACCCTGCCCCTCATGGACACTGCCTTCCACTCCCTCCAGGGGGCGACCTGGTTTACCAAGCTGGACCTCCGCAGCGCTTACCACCTCGTCCGGATCCGGGAGGGAGATGAATGGAAAACAGCTTTCCGTACCCCGAACGGCCACTTTGAGTATCTCGTCATGCCGTTCGGGCTGACCAACGCTCCTGCCGTCTTTCAGCGCCTCATCAATGACGTCCTCCGGGATTTCATCGGCCTCTTCGTGTTCGTCTACCTGGACGACATTCTGATCTTCTCTCAGTCCAGAGACGAGCACCGGATCCATGTGAGGCGGGTCCTTCAAAGACTGCTGGAGAATCGTTTGTACGTGAAGGCTGAGAAGTGCGAGTTTTACGCTAGGACCACATCCTTCCTGGGATTCATCATCGCCCAAGACCAGGTGCTCCCGGACCCAGAGAAGGTGAAGGCGGTGGTGGAGTGGCCTACTCCCGCATCTCGGAAGCAGGTGCAACAGTTTGTTGGCTTCGCCAATTTTTACCGCCGTTTTGTCCCGAATTTCAGCGGGATCGTTGGACCACTGACCCGCCTCACGTCCCCGAAGGTCCCGTTCCGGTGGACCAAAGAGGTCGATGCTGCCTTTAAGGCGCTGAAGGCGGAGTTCTCCTCCCCCCGGGTCCTTCGCCAGGTCGACCCCGCGCTGCAGTGCATTGTGGAGGTGGACGCATCGGACACGGGAGTGGGAGCAGTGTTATCCCAGCAATCACCGGACGATGGCGCCAAGCGACCGTGCGCCTTCTTCTCCCGGCGCCTGTCCCCGGCGGAGAGGAACTATGATGTGGGGGACAGAGAGCTCCTGGCCATTAAACTCGCCCTACAGGAGTGGCGCCACTGGTTAGAGGGGGCGGACCTGCCGTTTGTGGTCTTGACGGACCATAAGAATTTAGAGTATCTACGATCTGCCAAGCGCCTGAATGCCCGCCAGGTGCGCTGGTCTCTATTCTTTGCCAGGTTCCAGTTTTCTATCACCTTCAGGCCAGGCTCCAAGAACGGCCTGCCTGACGCCCTCTCTAGACAGTTCACCCCCGCGGGGGCTGAGGAGACGCCCCACACTATCCTGCCCAGGTCGTGCGTCGTGGGAGCTATCTCTTGGGACATTGTGGACAAGATCCGGAAGGCACAGGAGGTGGAACCTGATCCTGGCGGCGGACCGGAGGGAAGACTGTTCGTTCCGTCTGCGGTCCGAGGAGAGGTCATCCACTGGCTCCACACCTCCCAGCTCACCTGTCATCCCGGCACCTCTCGGATGATCAGCCTCCTCCAACGGTCCTTTTGGTGGCCGGGCCTGCGGAGGGATGCAGCCCGCTACGCCCGGGCTTGTCCAATTTGTGCCACCAGCAAGTCGGGAAACGCCCCTCCAGCGGGTCTGCTCCAGCCTCTGCCCGTCCCTGGCAGGCCATGGTCGCACATCGCACTGGATTTCGTCACCGGGCTCCCAGCTTCCAACTCATTCGACACCATCCTGACCATCGTGGACCGTTTCTCCAAGGCGGCACACTTCATCCCCCTGCGAGGTCTCCCTACCGCCCTGGAGACGGCGGGCCTCCTCGTCCAACACGTGGTCAGGCTGCATGGGATCCCGGTGGATGTGGTCTCGGACCGGGGTCCCCAATTTTCATCCGAGGTTTGGAAATCCTTTTGTAACGCCATCGGAGCCAAGGTGAGCCTCTCCTCCGGCCATCACCCCCAGTCTAACGGGCAGTGTGAGAGGACCAATCAGGAGCTGGAGGCTGCGCTCCGCTGTGTTGCAAGATCCAAGCCGGCATCATGGAGCAACCATCTCGCCTGGGTGGAGTACGCCCACAACACCGCCCGCTCTTCTGCAACGGGGATGTCCCCCTTCAAGGCGTCCCTGGGTTACGACCCCCCGCTGCTTCCAGCGCAGGAGAGCGAGGTAACTGTTCCGTCAGTTAGGGCGCACGTGAGGCAGTTCCGCTCCACCTGGGCCGCCGCGCGTCATGCGCTTTTACGCACAGCGGAGCGCAACAAGACCGTGGCGGACCGGCGTAGAAGACCTGCCCCGGCGTACAGAGTTGGGCAACTTGTCTACGTTTCCACCCAGGACGTCACCCTAAAAGGCGAGAGGAGGAAGCTGGCACAGCGCTTCATGGGTCCCTTCCCCATCACCCGGATCATCAACCCGGTGGCTGTGCGCGTGGCTATTCCCCCCTCCCTCCGCATCCATTCCACCTTCCACGTATCAAAGGTGAAGCTGGCAGTCACCGACCCCCTTTGCCCTCCTCCTGCAGCGCAACCCGCACCCCGGATGATTGGTGGCCATCCGGCCTGGTCCGTCTCCTCCATCCTGGACTCCCGGCGCCGGGGTCGTGGGTTGCAATACTTGGTGGACTGGGAGGGCTATGGGCCCGAGCATCGACAATGGGTGCCCCCGTCGTTTGTGTTGGACCCATCGCTCATCGCGGACTTCCACCGAGCGCACCCGGATAAGCCATCGCCAGGAGGCGCTGCTAGAGGGGGGAGTACTGTCACGCCGCGCCGTTCATCAGCGGCGCCACCTGCTCATACACCTGATCCTCATCAGCGGCGAGGGATAAAAGCCGCCTCGCCCGGAGGCTCGGCCTGAAGCCGTCAGACTTCGTTTCCTCACCGCCGTGAGCATACCTTTCTTCAGCATCGCTATTTTGGGTAAGAACCCTTACCTCCTTCTCCAGTCTGCTCCCCTGTGCACAGGTGGATTCCCCGGCGGCGGACATCTCCGTTCCATCGCCCATCCTTCGCCGCTGCACGGAGCTCTCCAGGTGGCTGTCTCCCGGGCTACGTTCCCCTTGCTGTGCCAGCTATCCTGACAACTCAAGTAAGATCCTCTCTTGCCATAATTCATCCTGTGTTGGTGTATGCCCGTCACCCTCTCCCTGTGCTCTCTCCATAGGGTTGCTCGGCCGAACGGTCATCTGCCTCTGTGCCTGAAGCAGACGCCACCACCAACACATCTGCATCCCGCAGACACACACTCATTCACCCCTGCTGTTAATAAACTCTTTGAACTACTCTAAGCCTGTGTGTGCGTGTCTCCTGAGCCGTGCGTTATATCACCAAGGACCTTGTTTGTATTTCTGCAGCAGGATTACACAAAAACTATTGCATGGATTTGGACGATTTTTTTTTTTTTTTTAACCAGAGGTGGGTCTTGGGCTACAGAGGAACTCATTACATTTTGGCGACGATCCGAGAATGCATACCTCCGCCAAGGTTCTTATCTCCTCACTGTCATGTTCGCTGCGTAATTTCGCAGCGAACATATGAATTAGCAGCAAGCCCAAAGTGCAGTATGCAACGTGTTTTATTGACAAAAGGTAAATGTGCACAGAGTCCAAACAACAGTCACTGTAACATCAATGAGACGACCGGCTCCAGCTTCGTTGCTAATGTTGAATGCCTAACGCGCTCCAGACAGGGTAGGAGCGGAGAGGGAAGGCAGAAATAAGGGAGGACTTACGTAAATGTTGGAGCGGAAGGGCTTTGAGGAACAACACTAATCAGTCCAGGAAAAGAGTCAACTGTCGCAAGTTGGGTAGTCCAATGTTGACAATTGAAGCTGCTGCAACAACTGATCGCACTCAACTCTATTAATACCTAAGCCTAAATGGGAGCAAGTGGACACAGCTGTGAAGTAGCACGAGTGTGACTGATTGAACGGTGTGTGTGGGTGTGGGTGTGTGTGTGTGTGTGTGTGTGTGTGCATGAGTGTGTGAGTGTGTATGTGGTGAACCAGAAAACTGGTGAATGCCTGGTAAGAGAAGGAGACGTGGCTGTAGGACTGACGGAGAGCAAAGCTCAATCCATCATCTGGAATTAATAAACAATAATTAAACCCAACAGCCACAAATCATGCTCAAGGTGACGACCCCTAACATGACACTCACAGAGTGTTAGCAAGAATACTCCAAAACTACTGTATAGACTTGGTGCAATTTTCACCAGAACTGGCTCGTGGATTGCACATGAACCCATTACATTTTGGAGGTGATCCATGATGGACAAAAGGAGCCTTGGCGGATGTATGCACTCTCTGAGTGTTTTTCTAGTTTTTCCATGATACCCGATCGCACGTCACTGGATTTTACAAAAGATCATCATCAAAAATTAACTATGGCAGAAGGAAAGTTTTCCTGATATGACTACATAAAAATTCCATGGAAACATTGACCCAATTTGTATGATACTGTCATATGAAGAAATTACATCCAGCTATGTTTACTTACCTTTAGTAGTGGGTGCATTAATCACAATTAACTCACCACCCCACTGACTACAATCGATTTTTAATCACAATCGCGGTTAATCACGAATTTAAAAAAGCGGAACTTTCAAAACATGGGTACTGTTTCTCTCAGACAGTCTATTGCAGGGATGGGCAACTTGCAGCCCAAGGGCTGCATGTGGTCCCCAACGTCATCCACTGTGGCCCGCGAGTCCATTTCCAAATATCCGTTATTTATATCCTGTTTGAACTTATTAGAACTGCATTCTTAAATGCAGTTATAGAGTCCACCAGCAGAGGAAGCGCTAATCGAACCCTAGGTGCCTTTCTGTGTGAGTGGTCGAGCGAGAGTGAGGGAGCCACAGATAGAGGGAACAGTGTGCCCCAGAGTACATCTTTTAAGGTATGTATGTGTTGCATGTTGAGACTGCATTAATAGGCTGTCAACAGCAGTAAATGTGCAGAATAGGCTGCTTTTAAACAACAATAAATGCTACAGCTTCTCACTGAGGAGTGTTTGCATAACAAGTTTCAAATTGAAAGGCAAATTTATATAAGAAATGGTAAATTTAGGACAGAAAAACTCATTAATTTAGAAAAACCCCAGTACACCTAAAAAGTTATAATTTCTTAAATAAAATGATGCAGATTTATCAGCAGACGCTTGAACATCTAATTCCAAAATAAAATATAGATTTGCAAAAAAAGGCTAATTTAAACCAGAAATGTAGCATATTTATTAGGGATGAGCCAATCTGATCCGTCATATTGGTATTGGGTTTGATTCAGGCAAAATGGCTGGATTGGTATCAGTAAGGAATAAAAGTAATTTACTGATCCGATACATTAATAATAATAAAATTAAGGCACGATCATGTTCTCAGCTGCGCTGGGCGTGGCTTCTGTAAACAGAGACGAGTGTCACATCACTGGAGCCTGTTTGTGGGACTCGCCTCAGTATGTTGCTGTGTGCTACCAGCATTTACAATTTTACACCACCAACTTGATAAAACACAAAAGTATCCCAGCAAAAGAGTATGCTGAATTCTGTCAAGAACTGAGCACAAGGGTCTGTGTCGCGCAGCAGCAGCTGCTGCATTGCTGCTTTTCCAGCTCAAGAGGCTGGGTGCTAAAAGTGAAACCTAAAAAGAACAAAACTGAAAGTAAAAACCAGACTGAAGCATACCTTTCGGGGGAGAGTCTTACAGTTGATGAGAGGTAGTTGACAGAAACGTAAATAGTGTTATGTCTGTAAATACCTTGGTGAAATGAGGAGACAGGGTGAACATTTACCTTTAGTTCTTATTAAAGACAAAAATAGAAAGGAGATGTCTTTACCTTCTTAACATGTTTCGACCATCTCCTTTCTATTTTTGTCTTTAATAAGAACAAAAGGTAAATAATTAAAAGAAGACAAAATGAACCTACATGAACGACAGGGTGGACAGTCGAGCTCAACTTTATTGATGGGTTGGACACACCACACAGCCACCAGGCAGGGGCATCGGCAAAGAGGCAGAATAAAGATGCCCGCTGGTATTTATAGGGCAGTGCAGTGGCGGAAGAAGAAGTGGCCGCCACTACACCGCACTTCACAATGATGACCTCAAACACAACATTACACCCCCCCCCTTTCCCGTAGAAAGTCCGAAGCCACACACGCAAGTAAGACCCTCCCCAATTTAGGACCCGAATCACGCACTAACAAAATGAAAACTGAAATCACTAAATGGCCTAACACAATCACATGATAAAACCTAAACTAGGGAGGACGAGTGGACTACCATCCTGTCCACACGGCAAAGTGGATTATTCTGCCACCTGTAAAATAAATAACAGTCCATTAACAACTAAAAATTACTGCTGTGTTCCTATCCTAATAAAACCCCCAGAACAATAACATTTTAGTTAATTTTTTTTTTAGCACACATGAACATAGGAACATTGGAACTTCTTTTTTATTTTTACAAAACCAAACTATTGTCCTTTTGGCAGAAAGGGATAGAACTGGCTTGTGGGGGGCCCAGAGCAGCCCCTCAGTAGAGCCACCCCTAGAAGCAGCATGCCCCCAGGGTCACAGCTGACCTCGTAGATGAGAGTGCCTCTTCTCTTCGCCATCAACCGCCTCTCTCGTCCGGACCCGCCATCTGAAGCCTCCTCCCAGGCATGCTGCAGCTCGTTGGCATGCCTCCATGAGCCGTCCGACAGCTGGAAGTAGGCTGCACCCCGCTTAGCCACGATACGCAGCCGTTCCTGGTGTTCCTCTGGCTGCCGTTTGTCCATATCTGCCGTGGACATCCCTCTCCTCGAGCCCGGACCAGGTACGTAACTCTCAGAGGAGCTCTGCTTGGCCTGCAATGGTGCCGTCTGGCTCGCAGTCCCTCTGTGCCTGTTGGTCTGGCCCTGACCTCTTTTAAAGCTGCAGTTGCAGTCACCGTTGTAGCTGCAGATCCTCTAGCCCTCTGCGGCCAAGCTCCGGAGGAATCTGGGGCTAGCTTATTGGCGTCACTCACGGACGCAGGTGCCTTGTCACCACGCTTGGTACCCTCTCCTACCGTACCTCGAGCGCCGGCACTGAGACCCTCTTGTGTCAAACCTGAGTGAGGCTGGTCCTGCTTGACCGCTGTGGTGCCCAGTAAATCTTCGTCCCACACAGCGTCGTCCTCCACCACCGGAACTGGACAATTCTACTGGCCACAACCAGTCCACTTTTCCCCAGCGTCATCCTTAATGGCGAACCCCAGTCCATAAAACAGGTTGTAGCCCATGATGCTGTCACCTCGGGCTGTCACGTGGAACATGAAGTCAGTCATCGCCGCCGACTTGTATCGAACCGTTAACTCCAGTGTTCCAACTGTGCACAGCCTGCCACCTCCATAACCATAGAGCAGTGCTGGGTTACCTCTTATTCTGTAGTGGGGGAAACTTTCCTCACTGTGGTTCAGTTCAATTACCATCCCTCCACCCCTGTGTCGACCAGCAACGGTACCTTCTCACCATCCAGCATCACCTTGCAGAACGTGTACCCGGTGGTACTTGGGGACACCGCATGGACAGTTGTCGGGGCGGGTGAAGTTGATTTTCTCCGTGGGCTGTTCGGCTCGGACATACAGCACACCCTGACATAATGGTTCAAGCATCCACACTTGCCACAGCGTTTCCCTCTAGCTGGGCAGTCCCTGGCCTTATATCGGTGATTTGCGGACCCACAACCCATACACAAGAGTTTTCCTGGGGCAGACCTACAGCTGGTAGCATTAGTTTCTATTGTGTCGTCGTCCATGCTATGCTCACTATCTGGGTCCGCTACTAATGCTGCGGCTGGAGGCTCCTGCTGCTGTTGTGACTAGTGCCAATTTAGCTCCGATGTTAGCTTGTCCGCAGTCTCCATTTGGAGAGCTAGCTTGACAGCCCTAGCTAACGTCAGGTCACACAGTGCCTTGAGTAGCCTTGCTCGTAAAGCAGCGCTGGTTGTGTGCGCCGCCAGCTGGTCATGCACCATTTCTTTCTCCAATGGCCTGAAACGACATTTGTTAGCCAGCTGCTGTAGGTCTGTGACAAACTGGTGGACAGGCTCACAAACTCGCTGGTGTCATTGTTGAAACCTAATCCTCCGGACCATTACACTATCCGGGGTGTGAAAATGGTTTGCCAGCAATTCGACTACATCTTCAAATGAGGCCAAAGCCCGGAGTGTGCGCAGGACACCCTGGCCCTCAACCCCAAAATTATGCAACAAAAGCGCGCATGCTCTTAACATATCAAACTCACACAGTTTGAGCGCAATGATATAACTCTGGAAAGCTGCAAACCAACACGTCCAAAGCACAGGTGGCTTGCCCGGGAGCTCCAGGAAGGGGCGAAGAGGTGCGACACCACCTCCATAATTTATTCTCATTGCCAAAATGTTATGTCTGTAAATAACTTGGTGAAATGAGGAGATGAGGTGAACAGTCAAACTCAGCTTTATTGATGGGTTGGACACACCACACAGCCACCAGGCAGGGGCATCAGCAAAGACGCCGAATAAAGATGCCCGCTGGTATTTATAGAGCGGTGCAGTGGTGGAAGAAGAGCTGGCTGCCACTACACCACCCTTCACAATAATGGCCTCAAACACAACATTACAAATAGCATTTTTTTTGTGTGTTTTTGTACTTTGTTTGTATTTTGTATACTTTATTAATCCTAGAGGATGCAAGGCTACATGACCATGAAATGGAACAGGAATGACTTCAAAATAAGAACAAACCTAAAATCTAGGAATGAACAGAGAATAATATCAGAAACACTACTAAATAAACCGAGGACCAGGAGAATTCTTATGATAATAATAATAATAATAATAATAATAATAATAATAATGGATGACAAAAATACAACTTAAAGGGCTAGTTCCTTTATTTTCAGATCTACAGCATTTTTTACTTTATGCATAAAGTGGCACTTTGAATTTCATCTGAATGTTTACTTAAATACTCAGCTTCGAAGTTTTGTGTAAACTTGCACTTAAAGCTTCAGAATGCATGTTTGCAGTGCATCCAGAAAGTATTCACAGCGCTTCACTTTTTCCACACTTTATGTTACAGCCTTAGTCCAAAAGGGATTAAATTCATTTTTTCCCTCAAAATTCGACACACAATACCCTATAATGACAATGTGAAAAAAATTGAGATTTTTTCAAATTTATTAAAAATAAAAAAAATTTAAAAATCACATGTACATAAGTTTTCACAGCCTTTGCCATGAAGCTCACAATTTAGCTCAGGTGCATCCTGTTTCCACTGACCATCCGTGAGATGTTTCTGCAGCTTAATTGGAGTCCACCTGTGGTAAATTCAGTTGATTGGACATGATTTGGAAAGGCACACCTGTCCATACAACGTCCCACAGTTGACAGTGCATGTCAGAGCACAAACCAAGCATGAAGTCATAAGAATTGTCTGTAGACCTCTGAGACAGGATTGTCTTGAGGCACAAATCTGGGGGAAGAGTATAGGAAAGTTTCTGCTGCTTTAAAGGTCCCAATGAGTACAGTGGCCTCCATCATCCGTAAATGTAAGAGGTTCGGAACCACTAGGTCTCTTCCTAGAGCTGGCCGGCAGTCTAAACTGAACGATCGGGGGAGAAGGGCCTTAGTCAGGTAGGTGACCAAGGACCCGATGGTCACTGTGTCAGAGCTCCAGTGTTCCTCTGTGGAGAGAGGAGAGCCTTCCAGAAGGACAACCATCTCTGCAGCAATCCACCAATCAGGCCTGTATGGTAGAGTGGCCAGACGGAAGCCACTCCTTAGTAAAAGGCACATGGCAGCCCACCTGGAGTTTGTCAAAAGGCACCCGAAGGACTCTCAGACCATGAGAAACAAAATTCTCTGGTCTGATGAGACAAAGATTGACCTCTCTGGCGTGAATGCCAGACATCATGTTTGGAGGAAACCAGGCACCGCTCATAACTATGCCAATGGTGGTGGCAGCATCATGCTGTGGGGATGTTTTTCAGCGGCAGGAACTGGGAGACTAGTCAGGATAAAGGAAAAGATGAATGCAGCAATGTACAGAAACATCCTGGATGAAAACCTGCTACGGAGCGCTCTTGACCTCAGACTGGGACGACGGTTCATCTTTCAGCAGGACAACACCCCTAAGTACACAGCCAAGATATCAAAAGAGTGGCTTCAGGACAAGTCTGTGAATGTCCTTGAGTGGCCCAACCGGAGCCCAGACTTGAATCCAATTGAACATCTCTGGAGAGATCTGAAAATGGCTGTGCACCGATGCTTCCCATCCAACCTGATGGAGCTTGAGAGGTGCTGCAAAGAGGAATGGGTGAAACTGCCCAAAGATAGGTGTGCCAAGCTTGTGGCATCATATTCAAAAAGACTTGACGCTGTAATTGCTTTCAAAGGTGCATCAATGAAGTATTGAGCAAAGGCTGTGGATACTTATGTGCATGTGATTTCTTAGATTTTTTATTTTTAATAAATTTGCAAAAATCGCAAAAAAAATTTTTTTTTTTCACATTGTCATTATGGGGTATTGTGTGTAGAATTTTGAGGAAAAAAATGAATTTAATCCCTTTTGGAATAAGGATGTAACATAACAAAATGTGGAAAAAGAGGAGCGCTGTGAATACTTTTCGGATGCACTGTACATGGGGCTGACCAGTGAAATGCTGCAAATGTTGCAAAGTTTAAAATAAAAAAAGCAGGAGTATTGCTGAACTGAGTCAAATTTGTAATATATTCTTTGACGTTTAGATTTCTGTTTTATGTGTGCACAAAATGCAACCAGTCATTAACAAAGTATGTTCTGTGCCTTTGTTGTTTTAAATAAAAGAGATGATATTGGGTTTGGATCGGTATCGGCCGATACTCACAGTCACAGTATTGGTATCTGTCTTGAAAAAGTGGTATCGGCTCATCCCTAATATTTATTAGTAAAATTATTTTTACTTTGATCATTTTCTTCTAATATTTTAAAACATTTTTCTTCATCATCATATTTCCTTTTCTTCTTGGCTTTTTTGTTAATTACCATCCGGAATTTCTCTTTGCTCATCATTTTGATGGAGAGAGTTTTAAAAAATTAGATCATGATATAATTTTAACAGTATAATTTTATAAATTATATTTTATTTCTGTGACCATTGTGGCTTTCCTTTCATTAACAGAGGGGTACCAACAATTTTGTCCACGTGTGTATGTGAAGCCCAATTCATGGGGCACACACACACCTTTTTGCTGCCCCCTATTCAAGGTTGCCACAGCGGCTCATAGGTCCGCATATTTGACATGGCAAGGATTTTGTGCCAGACGCCCTTCCTGACACAACCGTTGCCATTTATCCGGGCTTGGGACCAGCACAAGGAGTACACTGGTTTTGTGCTTCTCCCTGTGGCTGGGTAACCAACTTTCATTTCCCCCCTTCTATTTGTTCTGAGCACTAAGCTAATGGGTGGAAAGTGTAGCGGTTTGATTCAACCCCCACAACACACAGACAGAACACAGAGACAGTCAGCTCGCACTCCTGGGTTTTTTCCGCTGCATGCTGCGTTTACAACCGTGAAGTTAAAGTGTTCATGCATCTTGTCCTTACTGTGCTTCTTCTGAGCATCTTACATATGTAGATGTGCTTTGGTGTAAATCCCCACAAACAGACTGGTCAAACACAGCGCTCGGCTAGAGCAAATAACAGAACAGTGAAATGTGTATTAATGTCTACAGGCAGCCCCGTTTCGTCTGGCTCACTTCTGTGATGTTAATTGTTGCCTTTCATGCAAATGTCTCATGCCTGTCCTGTTATCTCTTTGATCAGACCAACTGCTGTGAATGCTTTGATGTATTGTTGTAGTTGGGTGTATATACAGTATACTGCATTGTAACCATGCTCTCACTCTCTCAATCTGACTTCAACCTCTGCTGCAGGACACAGACTTTGTGTCCCTCCTTCTCTGAGAGCCGTGGGCTCACTCTCGGCGCTCATGCATGGCGCCGGGAGCGGAGCTTGTGACGGCGGTATGATAATAAAACTCTACTTAAAACCTCCAACAACGCCGCTTTATTTCATGCCGCCGCACTGGTGACCCCTTGAAGATGCACACGTTTTGTGCGAAGCAACCTTCTGAGCTGGACAGCTGCACTGGTGACCCGTTCTTCAGGATGAGATCTGCACGTCTGAGATCTGCTCATCCACGCTGGACCGGCCGCGCTCGCAGCTCCTTCACATGAGAGCGCGGGCACCTCGTCCCTTCTCCACGACGGCGTCCTCCATGGCCGGCGGAGAACGCAACGCGTGGACCTGAACGCACCATGCCCGAGCCTGAGGAACAAAGATCATCTATTCCCGCTCACCGCTCCAACGCATCTGCACGAGCCTGAGGGACAAAAGATCGTCTATTTCCTCTCACCGCTCCAACGCTCCATGGCCAATCTACAGCCACAGCTCAACCTGGATTTTTATCGGCGCCGTCTGCGCCGATCTCCACCAAGTTTCTGCACCCTGGTTCTCCTCTCCAGCGGCCCACCCAAGCATGGAACCCCCGCGCGCGCACCGGGGAGTTACGAGGACGGCGCATCACGCACGGGACAATAAAGGCTACAAGAGACCGCCATCGTCCTCCGCCGCTGCACATGCCCGAGAAAAACGGCCGATCGCCACCCTCGGAACCTTCAGGGCTGCCTGTTCACCTGAAGCAAGCACGCAGCTCGCCACTGGATTTTTTAATGGTCTCAGCCACGGCACAAAGGGATTTCAGCCGTCAGCTGTTCCCGGGGGCTTTGGGGTTGCTCCTGCACCTAAAGCCAGCACGCCAGTCCCTCTGCTTTTGTTTATTTTTTTTTTCTTACAGCCGCTCCTGCTTTTCTTCATGGCCACAAGAGGAGCCAGAGACTAATTTTTCTTCTTCTGATCTCTGCATGTTCAGACGGGACATCGCGGAGCAGCAAACCCTTTTGGCGCGACTCGAACGATTTTCCCGCGCCCGGTCAGCATGTACTACCCCCCCCCTCCTCCTGCACAGAGCTTTTCCCTGCTCGCTGCCCAGACTGCAACATCGAGGTCACGGTCCCCTACCGTTCCCTCTGGGGGGGGGGAGCAGTGTAGCGGTTTGATTCAACCCCCACAACACACAGACAGAACACAGAGACAGTCAGCTCGCACTCCTGGGTTTTTTCCGCTGCATGCTGCGTTTACAGCCGTGAAGTTAAAGTGTTCATGCATCTTGTCCTTACTGTGCTTCTTCTGAGCATCTTACATATGTAGATGTGCTTTGGTGTAAATCCCCACAAACAGACTGGTCAAACACAGCGCTCGGCTAGAGCAAATAACAGAACAGTGAAATGTGTATTAATGTCTACAGGCAGCCCCGTTTCGTCTGGCTCACTTCTGTGATGTTAATTGTTGCCTTTCATGCAAATGTCTCATGCCTGTCCCGTTATCTCTTTGATCAGACCAACTGCTGTGAATGCTTTGATGTATTGTTGTAGTTGGGTGTATATATACTGCATTGTAACCATGCTCTCACTCTCTCAATCTGACTTCAACCTCTGCTGCAGGACACAGACTTTGTGTCCCTCCTTCTCTGAGAGCTGTGGGCTCGCTCTCGGCGCTCATGCACGGCGCCGGGAGCGGAGCTTGTGACGGCGGTATGATAATAAAACTCTACTTAAAACCTCCAACAACGCCGCATTATTTCATGCCGCCGCAGAAAGTACCATTTTGATGGTCTTTGGTATGACCCCAGTGTGGCATGAACCCACAACCTCTCAGCTGTGTGTATGCTCAACCACTTGGCCACCACTCTGGTGTCCCAATTCATGGGACAAATTACTCATTTCATTTAATTCTGAGTGTTCAAATCAGTTGGCTGGAGTATCACCGTCATACTATGTAGACATATGAACCATACCTATGCATAATCCTGATCTGACTGCTGGAGAGAAAAGAAGAGGATCACAGAGAGGTGAAAGTGCACTTGCTGAGGGGGGCTAACAGCTAAGCTAAAGGCTAACCCCTGCTAACACTGCTTTGAACACGCCTGTTCACAAATGCCCGCTCCACAGGAGACAAACTACTAGTGGAGCTGACACCATAAAGGGAGGTGGGAGATGCAAATGGTTTAACAACTGGTAAGATAACAACTGGTGTAGCAATGCTAAAATGGTCGATAAGTGTTTGTGTAATCAGGATTAACACACAATTTCAAAAGATTAATCATGATTAAAGTTTATAATTATTGTTCACCACTACTTTACTTAAATATTAATATGGTATTCTATTGAGCGCCACTGATATTTACGTTTTTAAATCATTGTTTTAACCTTGGATTTCTTGGTCCTGCTCTTCCCTTTTCAAACACACTGTGTGATTGTCCTCAGGCCAAGCTGTAAAGGGCTTGAGAAGAAACAGGCTGTGTATATTCCATTAAACTGGGCAAGTCCAATATCAGATACAGTGATCCTCTACAAATGCCAAAATTCAGTCAAAGAATCTTCAAGCAACCTTTGTAGCTGTTACTGTCAGTGAAGGTATCTGTACTCTCACCTGAGGGGAAGATCAGCTAACCACGAAGACTTTTGGATAAACCTGTATGCTTTGGAGAGACAACAACATATTTGGGCCAAAAAAGTCAACAGACAACTCTACCCCAGTAACTGGGTAAAATCATCTTATAGGGGTTTTGAATCCTATCAAGGAGTGTTTGATTAAAATCTGAAGCCATCTTCTAGAATGACTGTCATGTATGGAAACAGGCTGGTATTAGCAAGATGACGGCCGGGTTGGTCATGGGACAGACCGGGGTGGGCACTACTGGTTTCCGGCGGTGACGCCGCCCTAGGTATAAAAGAATGGGCGGAAGAGGCTCTGCCTCGTTCGTCGTGAAGCCACCTGCCCAGCAGGAGGGTGCTGTAAGCCTCTGTACATAGTTACTCTTTTATTTAATAAACCTTCACTGACTAAGGTGAGCGTCTCTTTTCATTCACTAAATTATGGACATAACAATGACGATGTGTTTTGTTAAACTTAATAACAATTATTGGCAGTAATAGATAAATCTACTAAACATGGCTTAAAAAGAAGAAACCCAGAGCTACAGGTTATCATTTAAACACAGCCAAAATTTTCATTCTGCTGAATAATTGATAGGAACTTCAAAATGGGAACACATGCAAACAAAACATAAGGAAGTTTTCATGGAAGAATAAACATGTGTATTACTGCTAAATGGCCCAATGTAATTAGCAATGATGATGTTTTTATCACTCATTTTTTTATTTGAATATGTGTATTTATGTTTGTCAAAAAAAAGTTTGTGATCTGCAATACTGATACAATTTAGTGCTAAACTCATTTAATCCAAAGAAATCAGTGTGAACACATTAACCCCGTAAGCCCCATGGGTATCTTGAGGTGTTTCTCACCTAAACAGACATTGTGGAGGTAACAGAACAGGCGAGATGTGACAAGCTGGAAGGGTACAAGGTTTTATTTCCTCCGACATATTGAAACGCGCTTTGTAGCTCGGTGAGCTACTGCGTTGCTGAGGCATGTATAACAAGCTCTTTTATACAGTTATACAGACAGAGAGAATGCATGGCACATTAGCATAGTGATATACATATCTGTCAATACATATCATTAGCCTGACCAGCTGGCGCCCGGATGTCCTCTCCGTCGTCCGGAGACGTATACATAACAGTCCCGTCTGATTGCCCCCTGGGGCTCTCTGTCCATATGTAAATTGTCCTTCGTTTCCTCCAGCCCTGATGAGTGTGAGATAATGTCCGTCCGCAGCGTGCTGGGCTACTACTCGGCTCCCCCCAGAACACTCAGAAGGGGCTGTGACACCCCCCCCCTCCCGGTTGTTTGTGCTCCAGCTCCGGTAGAACTGTCCTGCTGTAGAGGCGTGTCGGAGGGCATGTCAGTCCGTGGGGGGGACGGGGGAGGGGTGGAAAAGACAGTGTGCTCCGCTCCAAGTTCCAGCACGTTGAACGGCCGTGGATCGTGGGCGCACGGGGCCGGTGCGCGTCGTGCGTAATGGAACAAACCGCCGATCGGCCGGCTTTGAGGTGCGGGAAGAATGATGTGGAGGAGGAGGGGGAGGTGGATGGGAATAAGTGAGTGCCAGCCCAGGATGTCATAAGTGTCTTGGCCGTGCAAAAATTGCGTGTGGATCCGTCATGGTGAGGGGCTTTCCCGGTAAACCTGGCAGTGATCCGCAGCGGCTGTGCAAAAAAAAAAAAAATTAAGACTCCTCGTGTGGCTCAGTCCTGCGAGGATGTGGGGAAGGCAAACGGACAAATTCCCCGAGGATGCGTAGCGGCTGTGAAAAAAACTGAAGCTTTGTGAGGGACTTGGCGGTTTGGTTTTAGGTGCAGGAGCAGCCCTAAAGTCATCTGGGAAAGCAATCGGTTAAATTGCCGTTGTGCGCCGTAGCTGAGAAACCCATACAAAGTTTGGTGTGCGGGCTACATGTCTGCTTCAGGTGCATGAGCAGCCCTAAAGGTTCCAAGGATGGTGATCGGCCGTGTTTCTCCAGCATGTGCAGTGGTGGAGGATGATGTGTAAGTCTGGAGCTGGTCTGTCCCTGGTGCGTGGCGCGAGCCTGGCGCAGTGACCACATAGCTGGAAGTTGCGCTGTCTTTGTAATCCTGCGGTGTGCGCGCAGGGCTTTTGTGTGCAGAAAGTCCACTGTCGGAAGGTGAGTCAGAGTCGGGGAGCTTGGTGGAAATCAACGCAGATGGCGCCAATGATCTTTCCTGTTCAGGCTGTTTCCTTCGGTTCGCTCGTGTCGCCATTCATGGTGAGTGTTGGTCCCAGTTCTGCCCGCTCCGGAGAGTACGCTCCAGTGTGGATGAAGAGGATGCAGGCGTTCTCTGGTCCTCTGGAATCCACAGCACAGTGAGAGGGAGTAGACAAGTCATTCTCTCTCGTCAGGTCACCAGTGTGGAGAAAATGGCATAGTCGAGAGACGCACCATGCACGTCCAGGGTCACCAATGTGGAGGTAATAGAACAGGCGAGTTGCGACAAGCTGGAAGGGTACAAGGTTTTATTTCCTCCAACATATTGAAATGCGCTTTGTAGCTCGGTGAGCTACTGCATTGCTGAGGCATGTATAACAAGCTCTTTTATACAGTTATACAGACAGAGAGAATGCATGGCACATTAAGATAAGATAAGATAAGATAAGATAAGCCTTTATTAGTCCCACAATGGGGAAATTCCAGGATTGCAACAGCACAGGGACAGCAACACTCAGAGCAATAATTTAGAAGATAAGAAAATAAGAGCAGTGAATATATATATGTACACATAAATATATAAATATATATACACAGTGCGGGGCATTGTAGCTAGATGGAATAAACAGCATAACCGTCTACTTAGTTATCCTACATCGTATGAATATGTACCCATACATATTGTCACCCTCCGTAGCGACTGATATTGTCCTAGTTGTATACTGGAGGGGACCATTTGTGTAAGTCTGTTGCGTCTTTTGCATTCAATACTATTAGGTCGTCACGTTTTTATTTTTTTTTTTGCTACCTCTGCGAGCAGCCCTGCTTAGGTTATAAAGTCTGACAGCCGTAGGTAGGAAGGACCTGCAAAACCTCTCGGTCACGCACCTAGGCTGATGTAGTCTACTGCTAAATGAGGACTTGGACTCCAGCAGAGATGACAGTTTAGCCACCATCCTTCTCTCTCCTATCTCCTCCACTGGGTCGAGGCGTTGCCCCAGGACAGAGCTAGCTTTCTTGATCAGTTTGTTCAGTCTCTTCCTATCGACTGCTGTAATGCCGTTGCCCCAGCAGACCACTCCAAAAGTGATGGCTGATGCCACCACCATGTTGTAGAATGTGATGATGTCATATAGTGATATACATATCAGTCAATACATATCGTTAGCCTGACCAGCTGGCGCCCGGATGTCCTTTCCGTCGTCCGGGGACGTATACATAACAGTCCCGTCTGATTGCCCCCTGGGGCTCTCTGTCCATATGTAAATTGTCCTCCGTTTCCTCCAGCCCTGATGAGTGTGAGATAATGTTCGTCCGCAGCGTGCTGGGTCACTACAACATACCCAAAACAACTCTATTATAACTCCACAAGTCTAAGGTCTACATGAAAAATCTTGGTCTCTACAGATAAGAAGACTGCACAGAATTTTCCCCTAGCATAATTAATATTGTATACAGTGTTTTTCTATGACTGAGAAAACTGATGAACCAAAGCAGAGATTAGATTTTTTAAAAATCCTTGCCTGTTATTATTATTATTACTAGTGCATACCTGTGCATGCCCGTGCATACCCATGCATGCCCATAGAAAGCAAGTGTAAGCAAGCATTTCTGCATGCCCGTAGAAAGTTACTGTTACCATGGCAACAGAATCCATAGTGAAACCTGCCTTGGATCTTTGACGTCACCACTCGTTGGTTGATGCCTGCCTTTGATCTTTGATAATGTCATAGCGAGTCCTATGATCATGAGTAATGCCTGCCCTTGATTTTTTGATGATGTCATAGTGAATCCTATGATCGGGAGTGAAGCCTGCCTTTAATCTCAAAGCAAGTCCTATGATCGTGACATCATGGCATCGTGACAGACAGAGATTTCTTGAATTATATACATAGATTGATATTCCTTGTCTCCAGGGCATGGGTTCCAGCCCACATCCTCGCTTTAAATTGGGATTTTCTGTATTATTATTCTCCTGGGTTGCTATTATTGTTATTATTCTTATTCTGTCTTGCATATTTATTTCTTCATTGGTCTTCCTCTTAGTTTAAGTTTATCAGCATTATTATTATTATTATTATTATTATTATTATTATTATTATTATTATCGTCATCATCATTATCATTATTGCCTTGGTCTTGTCTCCCCTCTGGTCTCCTATGTGTGATTATCTGTGCAGCCCCACCCATGCCGTTTTCTGTAACCATGCCCTGCTGTTTCTGTTTGCCCCTGCTTGTTACTTCTTCTCCTGCTTGTTACTGTTCTGTGTTATGTTGCTTACCTGCGTCTATATACAGTCTTTTAGCGAGTCCTGCAGGCTGTATGATGTCATATAGACATCCTTCAGAGATCATAGGAACCTCATCCTTACAGTTCATCTGACGTCATATAGACGACGGTTTATCTGACATCATATAGACATCATGTAGACGGTCCTATGATCGGCGACATCATAGGAACATCATAGGACATCAGGCAGACATCATAGGAACATCATAGGCAGCCTATAATCATGACACACAGACAGACACACACACAAACTGACAGATTTCTTGAATTTATAGATTGATTATTATTATTATTATTATTATTAGTTACGGAGGGTGACAATACTGTATGTATGGGTACATATTCATACTATGTAGGATAACTAAGTAGATGGTTACGCTGTTTATTCCATCTTGCTACAATGCTCCGCACTTTGTATATACAGTGATCCCTCACTTATCGCGGTTAATGGGGTCCAGAACCGACCGCGAAAAGTGAAAAACCGCGAAGTAGCGTCACCCCCCCCCATTTTTTACATACTTTTTTTGTGTATATATAATATCAATAAGTGTATATTAACCCTATAAATGCATATGTTATCATTAGAACATTAAAGAATAGTTTGAAACATGTAAATAAAATATTAATAATATAAATAATATACATAAAATAATGTATAAATAATATAAATAATACGTACGTTCATTCTCTCACTCTCTCTCTCGATGGGAAGGCGTAGAGGCAGCAGGAGGAGGCGTAGAGGCAGCAGCGACGTCTCGGCCAATCAGCTTGCGAGATTCCCGAGCCGAGCCAACACGAGAACAAAATCTCTTGGGGGGGGGGGGGGGGGGGGATGCTGGCCAGCGAATCAGAGAGGTGGATTTTGAGTTGTGCTGGCTCTCCGTGTAGTCTCCCTGCCTTCTGCTAGCGCCCGGGCAACTTTTTTCTCAATTTTGAATTTTTGATGAATATTTTTGAAAAATCCGCGATGCACTGAGGGCGCGAAAGGTGAGGCGCGAAGTAGCGAGGGATCACTGTATATTTATATATTTATGTGTACGTATGTATATCCACTGCTCTTATTCATATTTTTCATATCTTCTTAATTATTGCTCTGAGTGTTGCTATCCCTGTGCTGTTGCAATCCTGGAATTTCCCCATTGTGGGACTAATAAAGGCTTATCTTATCTTATCTTATTATTATTATTATTATTATTATTATTATTATTATCGTCATCATCATTATTTCAGTTTAAAATACCATTACAATAAATCTATCTGCAGAAATGCCACTGAATCAATTAGGTAACTTCTTGTCTGCAACAGCATCAAATTATATAGAACTGACATTTTCTGCTCAGTTTCTGCGCAGTTTTTAATGATAAAAGGACCAGGCTAACTCTGTACTTTTACTACAGTACCATTCAAAAGTTTGGGGTCACCCAGACAATTATTTTGTGTTTTCCATGAAAAGTCACACTTATTTACCACCATGAGTTGTAAAATGAATAGAAAATATAGTCAAGACATTGACAAGGTTAGAAATAATGATTTGTATTTGAAATAATAATTTTTTCCAGCTCTCAACCTGCTCAAAGGAAGGTCAGTTTTATAGCTTCTCTAACCAGCTAAACTGTTTTCAGCTGTGCTAACATGATTGCACAAGGGTTTTCTAATCATCCATTAGCCTTCTGACGCAATGAGCAAACACATTGTACCATTAGAACACTGGAGTGATAGTTGCTGGAAATGGGCCTCTATACACCTATGTAGATATTGCACCAAAAACCAGACATTTGCAGCTAGAATAGTCATTTACCACATTAGCAATGTATATTAGATATTAGAGTGTATTTCTGATTAGTTTAAAGTTATCTTCATTGAAAAAAACAGTGCTTTTCTTTCAAAACTAAGGAAATTTCTAAGTGACCCCAAACTTTTGAACGGTAGTGTATGTAAAATGAATTTAAAGAATAAAATATTATAAATATAAATCAAAATGCAAACAATATAAAACAAGATAAACTGAAGTGTCATACATCTTTGGAAAGCCCACAAGATGTAGAACAATGTCAAATTCATGTTTTAATTTACAGTACCACTATTATCCCACCAGATGGGTGCCTTTGACTTTTTTCATGCAAAAATGTCATAAGGCGTAAAAAAGATAAGGCTTGCGTATCAATACACAATATATGGATGTGCATTGTTTACAGCTTATCCTATTTTCAATGGGATTTTGTGTTGCTTTTTAAAAACTGGATCTCACATTGTTTTCATAGTATACTACATGCGGGCTTTTTGCCTCAGGTTATTAAATTATCAGATTTTCCCTGAAAGTGAAACTGTGTGCAGACCCCACACATTTCATGTTTATTCTGGACAGTGAACAGAGTGGGAACTTCAGTTTCTGTTGCAACTCCAGAGCAGAAGTGTGCCCTCTTGCTAATGTATCAGCTCGAAGCAGCATGTGTCCTGAGACATAATGTGGACCAATGTTGGCTTTTACTATCACTGTTTGTACAAGCTTATGTTTTTAATTTATTCAGCATTGTTGGGTTTGTCTCATCTTAGTGTGAGAACACAAAAAATACTTCAGTGTTCAAATTCTCTCAGTCCTGTGTTTACACTTAATAAAGCTGCAATTACCAAAGTTGTCAAGCTGTTTAGTGCCTACAAAAGCATCAGATGAGCAGTATCTTGAGGTTATTCTTACCTTTTTCACCAAGTATCCCTCTCTGATCTCTTGTGGCTCCATTTTACCCTCTCTGCTGGTATCTGCTGCAATTTGTCTCTTTTTTTATAACTGTCAAAAGCATTTACTACACCATCTCTTTCTCTGTCTCTGTGAAAACATGTCAAACCACAGACTCCCACACACAAGCAGGAAGTTGTGTTGATGGGTGTGTGACAGTGATGGCTGGTCAGCCAGCTTCTGCTTTTCTGAGGTATTATTAGCCAGTGATGCAGCTGGGCTTGTGGTATATACAGAGTTAAGTTTGAAGATGTAGCTGTGCAGATCTGATAAAATTCCAGACATTTTAATTAGCATAGTAGGGAAGTCCAAATGTCTAGTTACAGGACGACACAAAAGCACCCACTGGGATTGTTTTAAATTATCAACTGATTTATACTGGCTCCAGTTTTTAGTGTCTTTTATATATTGATTTCATCTAACTAACTAACTAACTAACCCGCACTTATATAGCGCTTTTCTAGTCACAAAGACCACTCAAAGCGCTTTCATTAATACTAACCCTCTATTCTAAGGGCCTATAGGAAACAGATATCTAGGGACAATTTAGAACAGCCAATTAACCTAACATGCATGTTTTTGGCATGTGGGAGGAAACCGGAGAAATCCCGGAGTAAACCCACGCAACACGGGGAGAACATGCAAACTCCACACAGATCACTGTTGGTCGGGGGCTGGGATCGAACCCACGATCCCACGATCCCCACAATCCCCCGGCCAAGGGTAAACTGTGCTGCCGCAGTGCTAACCACTGCGCCACCGTGCAGCCAATGTGTTTCATGTGTTTTATTTCATGTTGATTTGCTTTTGTTAGAGAGAAGCTGTGGAAAAAAGGAGGTTTTCTTGCCTTTTGCACAAGCTGAAACAGGCATTGCCACACAGTGTTACAGCAATGTTCTGCACATCCTGATAAGAGAAACAGATCAGATGGAGGATAAAAGTATTTGTACAGTCTACTGAAGGCTTGATGAACTGCTGAAACAACCTAGGAATGCTCACGAGGGGGTGCTCTTTTTTTTCCCTCTGTCCTGTATAACAGCTAGGTAAGCAGAACAGATATCTGCTTCCCAAACAGATTTACTTTGCCAAAGGAGCTTTGCTCATATTTGATACTGTATATGCTGTATATAAATAGTATTTATAGACTCCTCTTGTAATAACTTTAATGCTTTATTGAAATTGTTTTATTTATGATGGACCTGACGGGGGGAATGGGAGAGGGAATTGAAAAGATTTGAAGTGGTCGGAAGGGGTCGCGGGTGAGGGGGTGGGGAGGGGGGACAAAAAGAGGACAAACAGAGAAAACACAAATTGACTATCACAACTGAAACAAACAAACAAACAAACCAAAAACAAACTTTCTGCTTCTGAAGAGGTCTCATCACAAGCCTAATATCTGCACCTGTAAGAGAACAGAGACATACAGTGTGTGTGTGTGTGTGTGTGTGTGTGTGTGTGTGTGAGAGAGAGAGAGAGAGCGCGAGAGAGAGAGAGTGTGTGTGTGTGTGTGTGTGTGTGTGTAAGCGGTTGGCCAGGAACCATACAAAGAGGGTAGCAGGCCGTAGCAACACTAGCACAAATACCAGTACTTGATATGTTCCATGCAGCAGACATTGCAGAAGGCCATCAAAACTGAGAGGTGCCACATGCTGGGCAAAGGTGTTCGCCTCCTGAAAGGTAGCACCCCAGTTCACAACTTGCATGTTGCCCAGACAGAAGACAAGGCAAGGCAAGTTTATTTGAATAGCACATTTCGTGTACAAGACAATTCAAAGTGCTTTACATAAAAACATTAAAGCATTACAGCAAGTTGCAAAGGGAATACATAAGCGAAACACAATTTTGCAGCTGTGCAATTCTTCCTTACCTCCCTTACCCTTACAACCTCGCGCCATCTGACTTCCACCTCTTTCTAACAATGAAGTCATTTTCAAAGGGCAAGCACTTCAAGACAATGAAACACTGACTCCTGAGGTCAAGTCATGGTTTCTAACTCAACCTGCAGACTTCTCCAGGCAAGGTCTGCACAACTGCATAAAGTGATGGGAGAAGTGTGAGAATCTTGATGGTGCCTATGTGGAGAAAGACTTATGGCCCTTTTTCACTAGTCCCCACTCAGCCCTATTCACTTCGACTTGGCTTTACACGGCACAGCACGCTTTTGTTTCCATTACAGCAGAGTCCCACTTGGGGTGGGTGGGATTTTTTTATAGCAAGGTGGCGCCACACTCCCCTGACGTAAAACGTGACACAAGCAAAACACAACATGATGGCTTATGAGATGACTGCTCTGTGTCTGGCTTTTTGTCAGAATAAAGGCAAAAAATGAGAGCCAGACAAGTGTACAGGCAGAGAGACGAAACACCCTGGAAAAGTTCTTGAACGTTTAGGAAGCCATAGAGCCAAAGACGTGAGGATCCAAACTAGATCACATGTGAAGGTAAGTTAATGATTGCTCATGCTAGTTTGCTTTAAGTCCGCCATAGTACATTGTAATGTCTGCAAGTTATCACTATTAGGTTTTAAAATATGTATGTTGTGTGTGTGTGTTTCAGATGGCTCTCTTGTGGCAAAATTACCGCTTCAAAACGTGGGTCTGGGCGAGCCTCTCACTGATGTCACCCCAGCTTCACAAACGCTCATTGGTTATAGAACTTAAGAATGTCTGTAGAAACGCGTAGCTTCCTGTGCAACAAATTGCTCTGATCTGTGTGAAAATCATGGAGAGACTGTTGAGACATCATGGGATGTACCTGTTCAAGCAGCACTGAGTCTGTGGTGGTGTCATGGCAAAAAGTGATCAGCTGCCAAAACTTGATCGCCAGGTTGTAGTTATGGGGTTATATTTGTCATGTGCGGGGTCGTTTTCACCCCATCATGACTTGTGGTTGCAGGGCTTTGATTGTGCTTATTATTTTCAGCTGGCAGATTATTTGAGCCTGATGCTCTGCCAGCCCTGCGGCCCCACCTCCTCCTCTCGCCAGACATTCACTGGCTGTATTGTTTCACCACATCCACGCATGCGCACACACACACACACTCAAACATGCGCGCACACAAACACACGCACTGTCTTGCCACACGGCTGTGTCCACTTGCCTTCATTAGGGATTTGGGTACTTATGGGAGGCAGTGTGATCAGTCAGTGTGGCAGCTTAAGTTAATCTTGGACATCCTGGCTCATGACTGTTGGCTTTTCCCTGGACTGAACCGTGTTGTTACCTCAGAGCCTTTCTGCTCCAACATGTATGTAAGTCTTTCCTAATTATGCCTTCCTCTCCGCTCCTGCTCAGCCTGGAGCTCGTTTGGCATTTTCTCTACACCAACCCAGCTTGTAGCAGGTTGTCCCATCATGACTGACTGTGGATTGTATATGGATGTTTTGTATATTCTTTTCCCTTCTGTTAATAAACACGCTACATAACTGCACGTTGGGCTCATATTAATTCATATGTTTGCTGTGAGATTACGCAGTGGACATGACAGTAAGCTGCCACCACAAGAAGCCCAAGCAATGAAGTAGCATGCTTTTTTCAATTTTTCGTGTGTGTCTTCCTACCTGCTACCGGAGTCATGTTGGACTACTGGAGCGACGCAGAGCTGAACGGACTGGCCCGCCTTGAGGACGCCTTTGCTTCCACACAGGGACTGATTTCTCGCAAGGCTGCTCATACCACTTGGGACACCGCAGCTGAGGTATTGGAGGAATGTCCCGATCTCTTGTTTTTTCCCGAGTCGGCCGACATCCTTCACTTCATCCTCACGCTGCGTGGAGAGGAGCCCGAGAGGGAATCACCAGAGTTGGGGCAGCCCTCAACAAGGAAGCAGCGTTCGCAGCGAAAGCAGCCGTCCTCCTCCTTCAGCTCATCCGCTCCAGCCCCTCCCCTGTCTCTGAAGCTCCAACCCGCCTCGACTCCAGCCCTGGATCACTGGAGAAGCGCCATCTCCTCCTCGCCAGCAGCCCGTTCCTAATCCAGTGAGACCATTTCCACGGCAGCCTCCTCTTCCAGTTCATTCTCGACGGCTATTACATCAGCCTAACCTTCCTCTCCAGCTGCCACACCGTCCATCTCCTCGATGGCTCCTTCCGCTGCTCGGAGGCTCTCCGTGCCATCTCCAGAAGTTCCCATTTCCATGATGCTGGAGGCGGTCCCTACTCCTCCCATGGCGGGGTCCAAGCTTTCCGGAGCCAGGGAGAGGGATGACACTTCACATAGTACAGCAGCAGGCAACATCCAAGTCCAGGCTAACAGGCGAGTTAATTTTCATTCTATTTCTATTAATGATGAAATGTTTTGCCTGATTCCTGGTAGGGAGGCTCAGGAAGAGCAGTCCCCTGAGCTCTCCCCACCTGCTGCTGTTAAAAACTGTTAACCAGCCCTCTCTCCACTTTCCTCTGTTTGCCCGCCAGAACCGGAGCCGAGCAGTCAGGACCAGGAGGAGCTAGAGGTCTGGGAGGATTGGCCTCCCGAAGCAACAGCGAACCGGATCCCAGCCGTCACGCCAGAGGAGACACCAGCGTGGATCATGGCAGCCGGGGAAATAAAGACTGCGGTTACCATCGTGCCTGCTGCGGAGGCCACCGCAGCAGTGTCAGCACCTGAGCGGAACCTCCAGGAGGCCGAGGCCATGAATACATCGCCCGGATCACCAGAGTCCTGGATGGCAGTGGAGTTTGAGCTAAGGCAAGTGCTCTCATTTGTTTTTCTATTGTCTGTTCTTGAGCAATCTTGCCTAGCTCTAGGTGAGGAGAGCGAGGTGCAGCCGCACGCTGCACCTGAGCTCACCTCACCAGGCTCCACAGCTGCCGGCGACCTTGACCTTTCCTCTTCTCTGTTCGAGTCCTTTTCTAGGGTCGCCGGAGAGAGATCTGTGTCACACGGACGAGTTCGAGGATCCAGGTCCACCATTGGAGGTCATTGTGGCTGCTGCCGCTCCCGCCGAGGTGACCGTGGGTTCAGCTCCCCTCCTGCCTGAGGCCATCGTCTGGGTTCCACCTCAATTCAAGCCTCCGTGGGTGCTGTGTCCCAGTTGAGGACCATCGTGGGTGCCACGCCCCAATGTCAGTCCCACATGGGTGCTGCGCTCCAGCCTTGGTCCGCCATGGGCACCGTGCCTCAGCCCGAGGCCCACTGAGGGTGCAGTAGTGACCCAGCCGGGTCCCACCGTGGGGGCACACAGGGACCCAGCCGGGTTCCATTGAGGGTGCAACAATGGCTTGGTCGGGGTCCACTCAGGTGCAATGTTGGCCCAGTCAGGGATCACCGCGGGAGCAATGAGGTCCCAGGAAGGGGCCACCACTGGTGCAATGTTGTCCCAGGGTGGGACCATCGTGGGTGAAGCCATGGTCCAGCGCGGGCCTGCCACGGATGCAGCTGAGCTCCAGTCCCAAGCCGGGACCATCGCAGGTGCAGCAGGGGTCCAGCCGGACTCCACTGCGGGTGCAGCCATGGCCCAGCCCAGGTCCACCGTGGGTGCAGCTGAGCTCCAGTCCCAAGCCGGGACCACCGAGGGTGCGGCCGGCTAGCTTGGGGACACCGAGGTCTCATTCTCCCTGCCTGAGGACCTCGGGGTGTCCCTTCCTCTTCTGCCTTGCGTCGCCGTGGTCCATCAGGTCCTGCCACCAGTAACCGCAGGGGTTCCCCTTCTTCAGTCCGGCCACCCACCTCTCAGCCTTCCTGTGGGTAGGCCACTGCTTCGTCTATCCCTCTGGGTCTGGTGGTTCAGCTATGCGGGCCGGCCACCCGAAGGATCAGGCTCCTTGGCCAGGTGGCCCTTCTTCTCTGGCAGACTGCCCAATGCCGTTCTGCAGGCCACCTGCTGGCCCTGGGACATTGGCCGGCCCCCTGAACTTATGGCAACCTGCTGAGCCTCGGACCTTGGTCGGCCCCCTGAACTGTGGGACTCCTGGGATGGGGTGGGTTGCTATGTTGGGGTTGGGAAGTGCTGTACCTTTCGTGTTATATTGTGGGTTTTTTTTTCCCTTGGTTAAATCCCTCCTGACCTGTTTTCTCCCACCTCCCGCCCTGGTTAGTTGTCTTGGCCTTCTGGGTGGGGAGGGGAAGGGGGCAGGTTTTCTCTTGGGGTGTGTTTTTTCGTTTTGGTGGTACGGTGGGTGTCTAGTATCCACCACTTGGGGGGGGTGGGCTCTGTCATGTGCGGGGTCGTTTTCACCCCGTCATGACTTGTGGCTGCAGGGCTTTGATTGTGCTTGTTATTTTCAGCTGGCAGATTATTTGAGCCTGACGCTCTGCCAGCCCTGCAGCCCCACCTCCTGCTCTCGCCAGACATTCACCGGCTGTATTGTTTCACCACATGCACACGTACGCACTCACACATGTGCGCACACAAACACACACACACATGTTCCAATCAGTCACACACTGTCTTGCCACACGGCTGTGTCCACTTGCCTTCATTAGGGATTTGGGTACTTATGGGAGGCAGTGTGATCAGTCAGTGTGGCAGCTTAAGTCAATCTTGGACATCCTGGCTCATGACTGTTGGCTTTTCCCTGGAATGAACCGTGTTGTTACCTCAGAGCCTTTCTGCTCCAACATGTATGTAAGCCTTTCCTAATTATGCCTTCCTCTCCATTTCTGCTCAGCCTGGAGCGTGCTTGGCATTTTCTCTACACCAACCCAGCTTGTAGCAGGTTGTCCCATCATGACTGACTGTGGATTGTATATGGGCATTTTGTATATTGTTTTCCCTTTTGTTAATAAACATGTTACATAACTGCACATTGGGCTTGTATTAATTCATATGTTTGCTGTGAGATTACACAGTGGACATGACAATATTAGCCGTAAAATATATATTTCAACAGGTAAACAGTACTGAGTTAGGTATAATAAGATATATTTAACAATTATGATGCATTTTAGGCCAAAACAAACTTGATCTAGGCTTAAAAGCAATTAAAATAATGCAGTCACAAGGATACAGGGAAAATGCTTGATTTACTGGATATACATGTAGATACTGTAGAAATATACACTACCGTTCAAAAGTTTGGGGTCACCCAGACAATTATTTTGTGTTTTCCATGAAAAGTCACACTTATTTACCACCATGAGTTGTAAAATGAATAGAAAATATAGTCAAGACATTGACAAGGTTAGAAATAATAATTTGTATTTGAAATAATAATTTTTTCCAGATACTCCACCTGCTCAAAGGAAGGTCAGTTTTATAGCTTCTCTAACCAGCTAAACTGTTTTCAGCTGTACTAACATGATTGCACAAGGATTTTCTAATCATCCATTAGCCTTCTGACGCAATGAGCAAACACATTGTACCATTAGAACACTGGAGTGATAGTTGCTGGAAATGGGCCTCTATACACCTATGTAGATATTGCACCAAAAACCAGACATTTACAGCTAGAATAGTCATTTACCACATTAGCAATGTATATTAGATATTAGATTGTATTTCTGATTAGTTTAAAGTTATCTTCATTGAAAAAAACAGTGTTTTTCTTTCAAAAATAAGGACATTTCTAAGTGACCCCAAACTTTTGAACGGTAGTGTATATTCTCTGCATCAACAATGTACTTTACATGTATTCATTTAGTATTGCACTGGGAATTTTGACAATAAACCTTTGTACTTTTTGCCAATCTGTCTCCACTTGTGTTTTATGTGTGAAGGTTCAGGTTCAGGTTACTTTATTTGTACCCGTTGTTAGATTTGTTTTGCAAGTCAGGTGACATCCATATTTACAAACCACAATTACATTCAACATGAGCACAAACACAGGCACACATATAGCTGACTATAAACATGATAAAAGTGCTCAAGGATCCACCAATCAGGCCATAGGACAAAGAGATAAGAGAAAAAACAAAGAGAGAAGAGAGAAGGGTCATATTAAAAAGTTAAAGACTAGTCAAAGAGGTTAAAAACTCAAAAGTCTAAAACCCAATAAAAGATTTAGAACCCAAATAAAAAACCTACAAAAATAAGTAAATATAAAGTAAAATTAATACTGTAAATAGGTAACTGAATTATGTGCAATATATTGTTACATCTTGTTCAATTCTGCGCTTCAAAAGCAGGAACAAAGCTGCTTTTGTAGCGCTGGGTTTTACTTTTTGGGACAGCAAACCTCCGTCTGGAGGGAAGAAGCTGAAAGTGGCAGTGCAAAGGGTGGGAGTCATCATTTAAAATGGAGGTAGCAATCCTCTGTACCTGTCTGGTGTACAGGGATGTCAGGCTCAGCTGTGACTCACCAAGCAAACGATTGGACCATCTAACTACCTGATCCAAGGATTTCCTCTGTTTCAGTTTTATGTGACCAAACCATGACACTGAAGAAAAGGATAAAACAGATTCAATAAAAGCCCAATAAAACATTGTCATTATGGTTCGGTCAGTTTGGAAGCGTGCAAGTTTCCTTAAACAATGCAAATGTTGCTGACCCTTTTTGCACACCCTTTCACAGTTCTCTTCAAAGTTTAAATTACTATCAATAATCATCCCAAGATATTTGTAGGATTGTACACATTCAGTGCTCTGGCCTTTTAATACAGTGACTTTGTGCCTGGGAGTTTTCCTCCTAAAGTCAATAATCATATGTTTAGTTTTTGTCGTATTCAGCTGCAGGCAGGAATCCTCACACCAGTGAACAAAATCATCAACTACTGGGCCGTGGCCACTCTCACCATCCTAGAGGAGACTGATAACAACTGAATCATCAGCATACTTTATAATGTGTCTGTTCTCATGTCTGCTCCGACACATGTTTGTGTACAGGATGAAGAGTAGTGGTGACAACACCCCCCCCCCTGTGGAGAGCCAGTAGAAGAACACTTTTGGTCAGACAATGTACCATTGACCCTTACTCTCTGTGTCCTGTTTGTTAAAAAATCCAGAATCCAACCCACCAGATTATTACTCAAATCAAATTGTTGCAGGAGCCTTTCAACTAAAATATGAGGTTGGATTGTATTAAAGGAGGAAGAAAAGTCCACAAATAAAAGCCTGGCGTGTGTCCCATTAAAATCCAGATGTTCAAAAAGCATGTTAAACAGAGTGACAGTGGCATCCTCTACCCCTCTGTGAGGCCTATAGGCAAACTGCAAAGGATCCAATGCATGCTCAGTCTGCTTTAGGACCTCAAATCTGACCAGTTTTTCAGATTTGAGGTTACCACCACGTGATATAAATTAAATACTAAAAGATTGGAAAAGCTAAAAACAATCCAGCAGTTTGAGAAATCACTTTTGGTTTGGTGTAAGTCTGCCAACAGAATTATGAACCATAAAGCAGTTTGTGTTAAAATGTTAAATCCCATTAAATCCTAACCCAGTGGTGTCCAATCATGTGCCATGGAAGGCCAAGATCCTGCAGGTTCTTTCTTCTACCCAGTCTCTTCAGCAGGTGTTTTCACTGATCAGCAGTCAGTGGAAGAAATTCAGTGGAATCTGCTGTTGAAGACACTGGTTGGAGGTAAAGCCTGCAGGGTCTTGGCCCTGCATGGCACATGATTGGACACCCCTGCCCTAACCCATTATTAGAAAATACAGATGCTACCATGGCACAGAATTCCTCCATATACTGGTACTCTCACTAAAGTGTGCAGTGTCTTCTGCACTGGCACATCCAACAATGCAGTCTTCAGTAAATAAAAAACTTGTTTTTGGTTACTTTTTCTTAAAAATGAGCCATTATTTTCAACATCACTGATAAATGGGTTGTACTGTTGACTATTTTCTCACCAGTGTCTAAACAGACAAAATAGAAAATCATGATGCAAACACAAACTTTTTGTAAACTTTTTCTTAACCCCTTAGCATTACTGCCATTTTTCCCAGGTGGAAAAGTAGAATTTTGGTTAAGAAAAATCTTTCATTATTTACCATTACACACAGATAACATGGAAACATAGCACAGCTGGATTACCAATATGTGTCTAAATATTTTTTAACTACAATGTCATTTTATTTATTTAGCGAATGCAAAGTCCTCAAGCCAAGCAGTTGCCTCCTGGTTTGTTGTATGGAGGGTGTGTAATCCTCCTTCCAGTCTTTGGAGCGGCAAGCCTCTATGATGTGTTCCATTGTTTGCTCCTCTCCACATGCGCACAGTGGGCTAGGGCTACTGCCCCATCTGTGAAGGCTGGTCAAGCAGGGGCCATGTCCAGTCCTGAAGCAATTGAGTGTAGACCACTGTCTCCTTGGGAGGTTGGTGCCCGGGACCTGTTGGTTGGGGTTTGTCACCAGGTATTTGTTTGGGACCTCCTTGGTCTCCCATTCCTCTTGCCAAGCTGTCTGGATGGTGAAGTCAGCTGGAGGAGGGTTTTTCCAAATCGGCCGTCTGGATGGAAGTCGGGCAGTGGGTGGGGTGTAGATATCTGCATGGATTGGTAAGTGAGGAGAGTCTTTGGCTTTTTGAAGCATCCTTTGAGTTAGTGCTGCTCACCGGATGTGTGGGGGGGCTATGTTTGACAGTACAGGGAGCCAGGGGAGTGGTGTTGAGCGGATTGTCCCAGTCATGGTTCTCATGGTTGTGTTGAGCTGGGTGTCTACGTGGTGTGTGTAGGATGACCTGGACCAGACAGGGGCACAATATTCTGCTACAGAGTATGAAAGGGCCAGTGCTGAGGTGCGCAGAGTGGAGGCTGCCGCCCCCCATTTTGCACCAGCGAGCTTGCAGAGCAGGTTGTTTCATGCCTTCACCTTAGCAGCCATCCCCTTTAAATGTTCCTTGAAGGATAGGGTCCTGTCAAGGGTCACTCCAAGGTAGGTTGGATTCGAGGCATGCTTAAGCTTGAGTCCGCTCAGGTGGATGTTTAGTTCTCTGGCAGCTTTTACATTGTGGAGATGGAATACACTGGAGATGGTTTTTGTTGGGCTTGGTTTTAGGTGTCAGGTTTTGCAGAACTGGTCCAGTTTGGCAAGATCTTCCGTGAGCACCCGTTCCAGTGACTCAAAGTCTGGTGCTTGGAGTGCCAAACAGATGTCGTCTGCATAGATGAATTTGCTGGATTTTGTAGTGGGCAGGTCGTTTATGTAGAGGTTGAATAGGTTGAATATACTGTATATATATATATATATATATATACAGTGATCCCTCACTTATTGCGGTTAATGGGTTCCAGAACCGACAGCGAAAAGTGAAAAACCGCGAAGTAGCGTCACCCCTAATGACGCCATCCATAAATAATACGTACGTTCATTCTCCCACTCTCTCTCTCTCATATGATACGTGTGTGTGTGTACGTGTACATACATACGTAGATGTAAACAAAGTGTACATAAATATGTTTTTAGAACTCTTTTATTCTTATAACAAGATACGTAACTCAAGATGAAAATGATTTACTGCACAGGTTAATGAGAGCTTTACTGCTCCTCAGGTGACGCCTCATCGTGAGGTGCTGGAGGCTCAGGATCATCGAGGGCAGCTTCCGATAGAGCTGAAGCTGCAGGAGGCAGCGTAGTGGCTCGACGGGAAGACTATTTCGCACAAAATGGCACAAGAGAACAGCAAAAAGTTCCACGCGGCGAGACTAAGTAACACGAGCGATAAAAAGCAATGAATGCGGTCTTCCTTCCCTTCATGGGTGCTTGGCAGGGAGAGGAGGTGGGTGAAACGTCTCGGCCAATCAGCTTGCGGGGTGAAACGTCTCGGCCAATCAGCTTGCGAGATTTCCGAGCAGAGCAAACACGAGAACAGCGAACAGAGAGTTGTGCTGCTCTCCGTGTTGACACCTGATGGTCTAATGTAGTCTTCCTGCGTTCTGCTAGCGCCCGCCCATTATTTCTCAATTTTGAATTTTTGATGAATATTTTTGAAAAATCCGCGATGCACTGAGGGCGCGAAAGGTGAAGCGCAAAGTAGCGAGGGATCACTGTATATATATATATATATATATATATATATATATATATATATATATACACAGTGGGGCAAAAAAGTATTTAGTCAGCCACCAAATGTGCAAGTTCTCCCACTTAAAAGATGAGAGAGGTCTCCAATTTTCATCATAGGTATACCTCAACTATGAGAGACAAAATGAGAAAAAAAAATATCCAGAAAATCACATTGAAGGATTTTTAATGAATTAATTGGTAAATTCCTCAGTAAAATAAGTATTTGGTCACCTACAAACAAGCAAGATTTCTGGCTCTCACAGACCTGTAACTTCTTCTTTAAGAGGCTCCTCTGTCCTCCACTCGTTACCTGTATTAATGGCACCTGTTTGAACTCGTTATCAGTATAAAAGACACCTGTCCACAACCTCAAACAGTCAGACTCCAAACTCCACTATGGCCAAGACCAAAGAGCTGTCAAAGGACACCAGAAACAAAACTGTAGGCCTGCACCAGGCTGGGAAGACTGAATCTGCAATAGGTAAGCAGCTTGGTGTGAAGAAATCAACTGTGGGAGCAATTATTAGAAAATGGAAGACATACAAGACCACTGATAATCTCCCTCGATCTGGGGCTCCACGCAAGATCTCACCCCGTGGGGTCAAAATGATCACGAGAACGGTGAGCAAAAATCCCAGAACCACATGGGGGGACCTAGTGAATGACCTGCAGAGAGCTGGGACCAAAGTAACAAAGGCTACATCAGAAACACACTACGCTGCCAGGGACTCAAATCCTGCAGTGCCAGACGTGTCCCCCTGCTTAAGCCAGTACATGTCCAGGCCCGTCTGAAGTTTGCTAGAGAGCATTTGGATGATCCAGAAGAGGATTGGGAGAATGTCATATGGTCAGATGAAACCAAAATACATCTTTTTGGTAAAAACTCAACTTGTCGTGTTTGGAGGAGAAAGGACACCATACCTACTGTGAAACATGGGTGTGGAAACATCATACTTTGGGGCTGTTTTTCTGCAAAGGGACCAGGACAACTGATCCATGTAAAGGAAAGAATGAATGGGGCCATGTACCGTGAGATTTTGAGTGAAAACCTCCTTCCACCAGCAAGGGCATTGAAGATGAAACGAGACTGGGTCTTTCAGCATGACAATGATCCAAAACACACCGCCCAGGCAACGAAGGAGTGGCTTCGTAAGAAGCATTTCAAGGTCCTGGAGTGGCCTAGCCAGTCTCCAGATCTCAACCCCATAGAAAATCTCTGGAGGGAGTTGAAAGTCTGTGTTGCCCAGCAACAGCCCCAAAACATCACTGCTTTAGAGGAGATCTGCATGGAGGAATGGGCCTGTTGCCCAGCAACAGCCCCAAAACATCACTGCTTTAGAGGAGATCTGCATGGAGGAATGGGCCAAAATACCAGCAACAGTGTATGAAAACCTTGTGAAAACTTACAGAAAATGTTTGACCTTTGTCATTGCCAACAAAGGGGATATAACAAAGTATTGAGATGAACTTTTGTTATTGACCAAATACTTATTTTACCAAGGAATTTACCAATTAATTCATTAAAAATCCTTCAATGTGATTTTCTGGATTTTTTTTCTTATTTTGTCTGTCATAGTTGAGGTATACCTATGATGAAAATTGGAGACCTCTCTCATCTTTTAAGTGGGAGAGCTTGCACAATTGGTGGCTGACTAAATACTTTTTTTTACCCCACTGTATATATATATATATATATATATATATATATATATATATATATATATATATATATACACACAATATGTCTGATATATTCTTGGTGTGTTTCTGTGAGCAATTATTGTTTATCTGTGGCCTTCAGGATGTGCGTGCAAATGCCTGAGACTGCAGGTCAGCAGAGATGTAAATAATGACTCAGGATAAGCTTTCATGTTACATTGACCTGCTCTGTTTAGGATACCAGGACTGTGATAGGTACTTAGACTGTCTCCAAGATGTCTCTGAATGGCTCTGCAGATAGCTCAAGGCCTTCTCCCCCTTCTTCCCCTTTGTTTACCCACAACTATAAAACACCAGACTCAGAAATGTACGTTCAGAGGTTAGGTGTGTGTGACTAAGTTTCACACTCATGTAATCTCTCCTCCAATGGCCATGGGGTTTAATAAATATACTTCAATCCAAATACTCTGCCTGATTTTTGACTCAGAATAATTATGCTGAAAATTATTCTATCATTTGGCATACTGAACAGCGGATCCACATACCTCCGTCTTTCCGGTGCCTCTGCCCTATTTCATCAAGTGCACAGCTGACAAAAGACCTTCCCAGGTTGGGTACAAGACTCAGTGTTACTGCAGTGAAGGCATTTCGAACCGGGGTGCTGGAACGGACTGGGTGACGGGTCTAAGAACCCTAAAGGCGGCTTGGATGTGAGTAAATTTATTTGTTGTGTAAAAGCTTGTGTTCCCCGGGGTGAAAGATTCTCTGAGGGTGAAATGTTTCCCTAGGTCCTTTAACACCGCAAAGTCTGGTTAACTTCTGCTCACCTTAACTCTGGTTGAGCCGAGGTTTTGGTTTGGAGCATTACGTTCGTGTCGGCAAGGTGGATGCTTAGGGGTGTTGTGCGCAGAAATTAATGCGAGAGACTGTTTAATATTGTGCAGTGAGCCCTGAGATATTAAATCGGGGTAAGATTCCATCCTACAATATTGCAGTGCATCTTACTGTTTCTGTGTGTGAGCAGCTGCCCAAACGTAACCTTGGACAGATAACAGGAGGGAGCTGCGTGTGTGTATGTGTGGGCCCTTGTGTCTGACAGTGAGTGAATGAGAAGAGGGAATATATATATATATATATATATATATATATACTGTATATGGGTATTTTTGCAAAGCTTAGGAGTTTTACAGTTTCTTTTTGTGGGTTTTTCAATCTAATTTTGTGGGGTTTGAATCTAACGTTGTGTAACTGGTAAATATTCTCATATTTTTGAAGCCAACATTTTCAGTTACCAGATTTTTTCCTTATTTTGGGTTTTGCTTTTATCTTTTGGGACGCCTGAGGGCAGATGAACAACATTGGGCTATTTTTATTCAATTTTTGCAGTATTACTGTAATTTTTATTTACTCAGTTGCATTATCTCCCTGACTCTTCTGCTGCTCAGCCATGACCCTGTCCCAGGAGCCCAGCGAACAATGTTGCCTCGCCCCTGCTCACCCCACTCCTCCCATCGACAGCCAAGCCATGCCGGATAAGCCGATAAGTTAAATAAAATTGCATTCATATTAATCACTGCAACCAGCATGACAATGAAGATTATGGAATAATGCTGTCACTTAATAATGCCCAATGACTGAAAGCTTGAAATACAGCCTATATTACATGATTCAAAGCACAGAACAAGATGATGATGACAATGTTTGTGCATACGATTTATCTAGGCCATTAGGCCATGATTACAGAAAACCTCATTTTGGGGGTGTTATATTACTCACAACCTTTCATCTAAATTAACCATGTGTAACACATGTAAATGGCACACAACATTTCCTTCTTCTAGTAAAAAGGACAATACTCATCACGCAAGTGCACTGTAGCTTTGATGCATGTGCGTCTCCATGCATTCGGGGGGAGGGTACCACAACAATTAATTAGCAAGAAATAATTAGCAAAAATCCTCAGAAAAATAGATAATAAATAAAAATTATCAATAAATGATCAATAATGTAGGAGAGAAAAAATATAGGTGAAACCGCTTGGTAATAAAATCACAACAATCAATAGGAGAAGTTAAATTTACAACAATAGATTTGCAGGTATTTAAGAAAATTATGTGCTGGAAAATATTTGCAGACTATTGTAAAGAAAAAATATCATGTTTATAAGAAATAAGGTAAACTGATAAGGAAGCAGAAAACCATGCAAATTTATGAGAAAAGTTCTCTGCATAAACTTAATCTTTTCAAAACCTTTGCATGGATCTCATTGAGCTAAATAAGTGTGAAGGTAAAAATGTTTAGAAATTATTGACATACCTAATAGACAAAGGCTTCCCCCTGCACTAATCCAAATAGTGCTATGGATTGCAATGATCTAAATACTGCTATGGTGACACTGAAACCCTTAACCGAGACAATATCAAGATTTGAAATAGCTGAAATGATTCACTTAGATAATGGAGTGCATTTAGTGGAATACACTTTGTAAATCAAATCATATTACCAATCAATCATTTAGGTAAAGTATCCAAATTGTTAGTACCTAACATTTACCTAGGAAACCGTTTAGCTTACCATCAACAATCTACAGGATCAGCATAATACACAAATAGGATTATGAAAGATGGATCAGGAAAATAGGAAAAATATAGGAAAATTGTGAATGGCAAAGCCTACTATTGAAGCCAATAGCTTAGGTGATGAGGAAGGGTTTCTGGTTGATTGCATGCAAAGAATGACAACTGACAGAGATGTTATCCATACTGCCCTTCCCAGGAGGGACCATGTGATGAAGGAACCGTGGGAGGTGCACCCATCTTTTGGCCGAACCAGGGATCTGGTCATCAAAAAAAAACTGGACCAAAACTCCCTGGCAAGGACAGCACAAAGGTTATCCTGATGGCGCCAACAGCTGTGTAAAGTGAAGGACATGACACTTGGGTGCATCTAACAGTTAACCCCACTTGGAACCCTCAGCAAGAGACTGTTTAATACACATTGCATACTCATTAAAAAAAAAAACTCAATAAGTGACTATTTAACTGTTTCTCTATGCAGGTGTCAGCTGATGGCACCCCTGGTGTCCAGTAATGGCTTTTGCATAACGAAGCAGGCTGTTTGTTTATCATGGCGAGGCAAATATGCAAGGGAAAGAAAGTTGCGGTTGGTGTTGTTTCCTTATCATCCTCATTATCTTCGTAGTAACACTTAGTGTTAGTCGTTTTTAAGTTGTTCCACTACCTATACTCCATAAAGAATTGTTATGTTTGTTCCTTAATGCCACTATCAACTGGACAAATTATTTGCTACTGCTAAAATAATGCAGCTACTACAAGCTGTTTGGTTTCTTAAGAGAGGCTATATACAGAAATAACACAGCAAACATCACTTTGAATCACACCTGTCACAACATTTATCTCTCCACTGATTGGAAACATGATGACACTCCTTACTCTGTGAAGGCAAGGTTAATTTCATCAGGGAACTCCTCTTTTCTGAAGCAGTGATGTCCTTTTCAGCAGGTTAACAGTGCATCTCTCACCTGTACTGCTACCCTGCTTGACCAACCAATCGAGCTAGTGTTATATTAAGGATCTACATTGTCAAAGGGGAGTTGGTGGTCATTGGACATACCCACACCTGGCCAGGAGACTGGGCAGGGTTGTGAACCCCATTTTGGTGACTGACCGTACCCTCATCATGTCATTAGGGCAGATGGGCAGGGTGAAGAGAGATGCTTTCTTTCCACATGATGCCATTCTGAAGCACGATGGAAAGCACAGGAGTGAGGGTCTTTCATTCACTGTTTCCTTGAGTGAGAGTGGGCAAGAACACCTTAGGAATTGAAACATTTAATTATAGGCTACAATTATTTGTAAAATTATAACATAGTGTGGCGCAGATATTGAGTTCATATCTCCCCACAAATGCATGACTGTATGTGTATTGGTGACTCCACGTCTGGTGGGACAAAAGAGGTCTGGACCTGCAGGGATCTACAGGAGATGACGAGTAGGTGTGAGTCTTGACCTTTGTCTCCGAGAGGATGTCCCAGGAAGATTCCCGGAACACATGTAATTATATGTTTGCTTAAGTAACATGTGACTGTGGGTTGTGGCCCCAGCAGAGTATAAGAATGTGGTATTCGATTGCTCAGTCTCTTTTCCTGCATAGAGATTGATAGAGCATGTGTTCACTCAATAAAGTTGACTCTGAGAAATAAACTCAGCCTCATTCTTGAACGCATTCTCTACAATAGAATAGAATAGTTCTTGATCAATTAACTGCCACTCGTAGGGGTGTGTGCCCTGTTACAGGAGGTTGTTGTTGAACTTTTACCCATGAAAATAATGCAAATGGTCATATTAATACACACAGCCTCATTGCTTTGCAGGCAATGATAACAAAACTGATTAAGTTAGTGATTCTCTTCATGGAGAAGTCTCATCATGAACTTGTTATAGTGATAACCAGACTTTTCCTGTGTGAGTCCTTAATTTGATGATGAGGCTGGTTATTGTAAACTTAGTGATATGTCTTCATACAACTGCTGCAGATGATGAGGATGGTGAAAGGGGCGATACTAGCCTAAGGAGTATGAAGGCTGCAATATAGTTTACATCTATTCTGAGTGTCTCTTATTTGACACGGTCTAGGATTGATTTTAATTATATTACACATATTCACTTTCAATGACATATTCTACACATGTTTTAAACCACCTCAAAAGATTGCTGCTAGTCTGCAAAGACACATAACAACATGTAAATCCTTACACATATATCTTTATATCATTTCAATCAGTTTATCTTACTACCACTTTGATTATTTTTCTTTTAATCATGATGCTTTATTAAGCATCAAGGGGGGACTATGACAAGAAAAATTCCATATTATTTGTGTTATTCTTGTTCCCATTTCATGTCTGATGTTTATATGTGCATTCCACGTAGGATAAGATCATATATTCCTTTATATTATTCTTTCATATATATATATATATATACACACACATACACACACACACACACATATATATATATATATATATATATATACTGTATATATATATACAATATATACGTATATATATATATATACACACACACTAGCTAACTAGCTACTAGCTACTAGCTTGCTAGCGCTCCTCGCTAAAACTCATTAGCCAGGAGAGAACGGGGTTGTTATTGCTCAAAAAAGTGAGCTTGCCACCAATAGGATAAATCAGTGAAAAGATGCACAATATCACAAGACACTCACCATCCATGGTTTGCAACAATGACGTGGTCGTCGCTGGGTCGACCCCAATCTCTCTGCCATTGTTGGCCGGCGGTCGCTCCATCTAACTCGCTCTGGATACTACCGTCAGCCACCAAGCACAGAAAAGCCTGCACCTCCTCACGGGACCACGGTATAGATTTCCGCGAAGCCATTTCTAGCATATTCTCTGAAGCCACCTCTATCGTATTTAATCTCTTAAGAATTTTTGCAAATGGCGGCTGAAAATTCTGGTGAAGACGGCGCTCTCATGACACTACGCCCTGACCAATCAGTGGCCTGCAGTCAGCTGATGTCACATTTTCAGCTCGACTCAGCCCGGTTAGTACCCCCCCGGAATAGGTACGAAAAAAGTACCTGGTATCAGGTTGTAACGTATGCCGAGCGGCCTAGGCATACCAGACCAGAAATGGAGGCTTTGAGGCAGTTTGCAATCAGCAATTTTCCGTTTATTCCAAAATTTCACAGGCGAAAACTCCAAAAACATCCGACATCAGACACGATTTGACTCCACACGACTTGACTTTTCATGAACATAAACCAAATAACCAACACCTGTTATACACTATGAGATAATTAGGGTTAATTAGCGCATACCATAACCCCAGGTAAGACAATAACATTTTTCCATTTCCCACACATACCCAATAACATCTAAAAGAGTCATAAATAATTCCCCACCTATTTACAGAATAAATATAAATAATACAGAATAAATAACACACCATAAATACACCATAAATACTACAATAAATAATTTAAACCCCTATTTACATATTTAAATCACCCCTAAACTCACCATCACATGCTTCCTTCCTGCTGGTATCCTTTAAAAAGGCATTCAACCCCTAAAGAGTCTTTTGCCCGGACACCATCAGGAAGCATGTTGGCAAAGGTACGTGGTTTTAAGCTTCAATTGTTTTACCCAATTAATTAACCATAACAGTTATCTCACAAAAGGCCTTCCAATTAGTCAAAAACAGATCCTGAAATAATATTTGCACTTTAACAAACAATCATATTGACATTTACAAATACTACACATATAATATAGTCACAAATACAGGAAACCATAGCAGTGGCGACACTCCGTCGTCACACAGGTACTAATGGAAAAGCCTACAAACCGGGTAGAGTAGAGCAGAGTAGGGCTGAGTGGGTACTAGTGGAAAAGGGCCTTAACTGTACCAAGCTTGGTTCCTCTCAGTCCAGGGGAAATCTTAAATGAGCAGCCCTCATATGTGCATAATGTTAGCATAAGGAGCCTAATTTCAGTAACACAGTCTGATCTGAGCATAAGCTCTCACCACAAGCTGTTGACCACACATTTGACGCCTCATATTTCTCACAGTCATTTAACGGAAAACAAAAGCTTCACAGAGTGGAATTTTCACACTTTGACTTCATAGGGGAGACGTTATATTTTTTGAAGACACATGCTGTTTTCAATTATGTCTTTTTACTAAGACTAAGTCCTTTTTAATTTTACATATACGTATCATCCAGTTTTGCTTTAGAGCAAGAGTTGTACTTTATCTTTAGTAGTACATAAGAATAGGCTTTTACATAAAAAAACATACTGCATACACCTTCAAATGATACTATATGTGGTTAACCTTGCATAGTAGTGCTGGTTTAGATTTGCAGGAAAGTGCATAGTTATCATTCTAAAAAAAGACCCAGTGCATATACCCAAAGCTTTTTAGCAGTAAGACGGAATATGACTAACTATGAGTATATTTAACTGTGATTGGGTACACTGGAAAAGCTGACTCAAAAATATGACCTAAAAAAGTCATTTCCTAATTGCTCAATTTCCCCTCCATCTGTTCCAGAATATTTTTATACACTTGGACACATATGCAAATGATATTACTCATAGCCCGTCACCTCATCGTCATATGGCAAATGATTGAATGCAATACATATTTGTTAATATAAAGACATCAGCTAACTTTACTGTCGGTTATTTTAGCCATCAACTGACTATATCAGACTTCAAACGTGTCAAAAAATGTGTCATGCTGTGTATAGTTTGACAAATGGCTGTCAGGCGATAACGTGGAAGGAAGTCTTTATATCTGCGATGTCAGTTCTCATCATTAGAGCAACCCAGCCCTATGTGTCAACACAATCATTCACATCCAACAATGAAACTGGCAAGAAGGAAGCATAGCTACTATGTGACTAAATGAAACAATACAGCATTTAGATTATTTCTAGTTTTTGGGCCCCCCCCCAAAAAAAAAACAACAAAAAAAACAAGAGTAGTTTTAGATTTACTGTATACTGCATTTACACTCACTATAAATCAGCAGATATTTCATTTCACTGCTGGGGAGACAATAGAGCATTTTCTCAAGAATAAATGTTTAGAGCAACACTATAAGTTTTATTGTGCTATTGAAAAAAGTCAAATTTATGAGACAAAGGTTTCAAAATTACAAGCAAAAAAGTCACAAATTTCAAAATTATAGCTGCAAAGTTACAAGAAAACAAATGGTGGAAATGTGAGGAAAAAACCCACAAATTTAGGAGAAAAAAATATGCAAAATTATGAGGAAAAAAGTCAAATTTAAAAGAACAAACAGCAAATTTATAAGGAAAAAGTTACAGTTTGACAAGAAAATGTTGCAGTTTAAAAGAAAAAAAATCTGAGAAGAAAGTTCCCAAATTATAAGAAAAAAATGTATTTTTTGCAGGCTGGTGAAGCTGTGGTTGGCACTGTTGCCTCACAGCAAGAAGGTTGCAGGTTCAAACCCAAGAGCAGGCCAGCAGTGACCTTTCTTTGTGGAATTTGCATGTTCTCCACATGTCTGTGTGGGTTTTTGCTGGGAACTCCAGTTTCTTCCCACAGTTCAAATTGGCACCAACTGGGAATAAAGCCCAAATGTGGTGTCCAAACTGTGATTTGAACTCACAACCTCCTGCACTGGAGCACTTGTGTCACACCAAGAGAATTGACCCTCTTGCAAGCCAAGTAGGATTGCTTTATGTTGACGCTGTTACATATTCCCCCTCTACATTGTCCTGATTTGTTTGATTGTCTTTTGCCTAGTCTCCCCCCAGACTTTGATCGGTACCAGTTTGCCTATAGGCGGAGCAGATCCACTGAAGATGCTATTGCTATAGCTCTCCACTCGGCATTCAGTCATTTAGAAGACAAGGGGAGCTATGTAAGAATGTTGTTTGTTGACTATAGCTCGGCATTTAATACAATTATTCCCAACATTCTCATCACCAAATTGCTTCAGCTTGGTCTGCCTACTCACACTTGCAGCTGGATTAAGGACTTCCTAACAAACAGAACACAGACTGTTAGACTCGGACCCCATTCCTCCTCTACAGTCATGCTTAACACAGGCTCGCCACAGGGCTGTGTGTTGAGCCCCACTTTGTATTCATTGTACACATATGACTGCATACCTGTTCATCCCACAAACATTATAGTGAAGTTTGCAGATGACACAACAGTAGTGGGGCTCATATCAGAAGGAGATGAGTCCGCATACAGAGATGAGGTCCAGAAACTGGTGAGATGGTGCTCAGATATTAATCTGCTATTGAATACAAAAAAAACCAAAAGAACTTATTATTGATTTTAGGAAGCATAGCAGTGAGCCGCCTCCTATATATATAGTCAAGGAGTGTGTGGAGAAGGGTGAAGGCTTTTAAGTTTCTGGGTGTTCATATTTCTCACAACCTTACCTGGGCAGTTAACACCATAGCTACGATAAAAAAGGCTCAACAACGTCTACACTTTCTGAGGCTCCTCAAGAAGAATGGCCTGAATGCACAGTTGCTGGTTTTATTTTATCGCTCTGCTACTGAGAGCATTTTGTCATATGGCATCACGGTTTGGTATGAGGGCAGTTCAGCCACAGACCGCAAAGCCTTCCAGAGAGTGATTGAGACTGCGCAAAAAATCACTGGCTGTTCTCTCCCTTCTCTGGAAGAGATTTCCAGGTCTCGGTACCTCAACAGAGCTACTGCCATCATTAAAGACTGTGCTCATCCAGGCCATGATTTCTTTCACTTGCTCCCCTCGGGAAAGCGGTACAGATCCCATAAAACACGGACTACCAGGTTTAATCATAGTTTTTTCCCAGCAGCAGTACATATTTTGAACGGATTTATGTAACACGCACAGACTGCTGATATTATTTTGTTATTTTAGGTTATTTTGTGGAAATAACCCTGTGTGTATAAGCTGGTCTTTTATATTTATCGCTCAGTATGTTTTCATTATTGCTATGTACATATTGTATTCAACTTTTAGGTAATATTGTTTCAAGCATTATTTATTGTTGTAATTATAGGAATGTTAAATGCATGAGTGAACTGTGAGTGTGATAGTTTGTTTTTAGGGAGCAGCATCTCAATTTCGTTGCATTGTTTATTAACAATGGAATGACAATAAAGGCACTTTGACTTTGACTGATGTCAGAGTGCATTTAAGCTTTAAGGATGTCCACCTCCTGACTATGTCACCATCAGTGTTGGGAGTAATGCATTACTGTAACACCACTACTTCTTTTGCAGTAACTTGTGTAACATAATCACCATTTAAAAATTCAGTAATGCGTTATAAATACAAATATAAATACACAAACTGGTCCTACCCTGGGTGATGGAGCCATCACTCGACTTGACCTGTTGCAAAGAGCCATGAATCTATCAGTCTGATTGGAGGAAGAAATAAAACAACTTTGTTTTTGTGGAAATACACACATTTTTCCTTTCTCTGTGTTAAGGACAAAAATATGTTGGTGGGTTGCAAGCTAAGTGCTGGTGGACTTAGCTGGAAGTGAAGCAACTTTATCTGAACACCCACAGCTGGATTACAAAAAACAGGTATGTATCTGGACAGTTTGTGACCCAACAAGAATTAAATGATTGCCAGATATGTTGATAAAGAGTGAAGAAATGCTATCATTGTCAACAGTCACTTTCTTTCAGACAGCTGAGACTGTGAGCCACTGCAATTAAAAGGCACTTACCTGCTACCTGGATAAAGTTTTCAAAAATGGATTTTGATCTTCAAAAGGCATTTGAGGGACTGGATCATTTCTCTGTCAGAAGCAGACATTTGCCTTTTGGATAATGAACATTTTCTTTGCATAACTGCACATCCGATTAATTTATAATCATAAAGGTAAGATAGATATGGACCGTTTTATGTCCCACACATTGACACATGCTTGCCTACCACCAACAAGTGTCTGTAAAGCTCTGTCAGAGCTCTGTCTGTCTGTTTTCAGCCAGCCATTAATAATAATAATAATAATAGTGACAATTTGGGGGAAAATTTTATCATCTATCAAAATTTATGTTACAGGCCTAGTCACAAAGAGGGTGAACCCACTTGGCAAGCCAAGAAGGAATGCTCTTTACTGACTCCATATGAATGAGAGAGTGAATGGTTGTTTGTCTCTTTGTGTTGGCCCTGCAATAGACTGACGATCTCTCCAGGGTGTACCCCACTCCCCCCCACCCCCGTGACCCAAAGAGGATTAAGTGGTTAAGAAGATGGATGAATGAATGACTTTGCTCATTTGCTTAGCGCTGTTACCTCAAATGCCTTTTATTCAGTTATGTAACATCATATAGAAAGGTTTGTGATGATATATGGGGGGACCCCTGATTTATATTGATTTCTCCTACTCCAGGGGTGTCCAACCAGGTGCCATGGAGAGCCAAGACCCTGCAGGTTTTCTCTTCTACCCAGTCTCTTCAGCAGGTGTTTTCACTTATCAGCAATCAGTGGGAAGAAGTTCACAGAAATCTGCTGTTGAAGACACTGGTTGGAGGTAAAACCTGCAGGGTCTTGGCTCTCCATGGCACATGGTTGGACACCCCTGTCCTACTCTAATGCTACCGGGGTTAACCGTTTGTTTTGTAATGTTGCAACTGCACCTGTAGGGGGCACAATGACAGCATTAAAATATGCTGAAGGAAGGCAGGGGGACATTTTTAAAAGGCTTGGAAATTATTCAGCAAACAAGAAATTAACACTGTTAATTGAAGAAAAAGAGTTTGTTTCTGAGTACATGAAAAACTTTAAAATCATCATCATCTACTGAAGCATTAAGCAAGCCCACCAAGTTCTTGCATTCCTTGTGAGACATGTTTTGCATTAATTGCTTCATTTTAATCAACCATTTTATTATGTAAGACCACACTGTGAAAAAGTCACCTTCTGATGATGATCTCATTTCTGTAAACACAGTGCACTGGGATGTTCTCCATGACCGTGGCATTTATCAAAAGGGACGCAGGCCATACCCTTGTCTGTCAGGCTTGACTCATGATTTCCTCTTTCCCACGCAATGAATAAATATCAAGTGGGCTGCTGTTTATGGGTTTAATAATGAATCTTGGAGCAAAGAGTTTCATTTACAGCCAGAATGGGGGTCATCTCTTTGCATTGTTAATTGGAGAAGAAAAAGGGGCTAAGTGTGGAAAGTTAATTTCACTAACAAAACAAAAGAGGTGAAAACAAAGAAGACACCACAACATAACACGGCTAACCTTGGTCTTCTTTGTCTGAGACATAACTGTGTAACATAAAAAGCCCAAAGGAATAGGCACATGGATAAAGTATTGTCGTGTAAAAATATTACTTTGACAGACTGTACATTCAAGAAACATGAGTTACTACTAAGTGTTAAAGGAAGACATGTAACATGATGTAAATGTGATGAAACCAAAGAAATTTCACCTCACCTCTCCAAACCTACATGCTGTTTGTCAACCCTACAAACCTCAAATAACCGCTGCCCTTTGTCTATAATGTAGTGTGACCATCATAGTGAGTCTCTGTATCGACTAATAAAAACGTTACCTCATGCTTTTTTGGTGAGTTTTTCCCATGGTTCTCTGGAACAAACTAAATCACTCGCTCTTGGGTACCACTCACTTGGGATTTTTCCCCCCCCCGAAGGGTTAGACACAGAGAGCTTGATATTCTGATTATGAAATTTAGGTTCACAATATCACCAATATACTTTAATATATACTTTTTTGCTTCATTTTTTGTAGATACAGAAAACTTTATCAATCCCCAAGGGGGTAATTCAGTTTCTACAGTCTGACCACTATACACATTTACACAGCACAGTTGGTGGGTATCAAGGAAGCACCTTATGACCTCTGGGAACAAAATAGCCCTGAATGTGGAAGCACTCAAGACATATTACAGAGCAGAAATGGGCAGGGCAATGTGCAAAAACAAAGGAAGGAAATATCTATTTTCAATACACTTCAAAGATATTTTTCTCTTTATGGCACTTTCCAATTCTGTTCCATTATATTTACACAGCTTTATGACACTGTATATAACCACTTGATGAGCAACACTGGTATGACCAAGGAGAGGGTGGTGAAGCTCAACTGATGCCGTCCAAATGGGGCTTTGAACTCACAACCACCCACACAGCAGTCAGGCATTCTACTTGTGTCACCAAGAGGGTTGTTCCAGTTGGTAAGCCATTAGGAATGCTTTTGACTCCAGCACAAATTCCCCCTACAGATTTTTTTTTTTTTTACATTGTCCTGATGCCAGGGATGCATTTAAGCTTTGAGGATGTCCACCTTCTGACTATGTCACCGCCAGTGAGTCCTACCAGCAACCCCTGTTATGGTGCGGACCAGGCATCACTCGTGGGACTGACACACCAGTGGCCTCTGGGGAATGGGACTGATACGCCACCACTATGTGGGTTAAATTTACACTGGTAAGCCCTGCCAACAGTGCCATTTGAAATTGCAACTTCCCACACTAGAGTCTGAGGCTTTATGTCAACAAAAGCTTTTTTTTCCCCTTTTCAAATTTCAGGCAGCTTTTTTTCCCCTGGTTTTGCAGAATTCTGCCCACCCCAGCTTTAACTCTCCATGGGAGGTCCAGGCAATGTGGAGAAATTCAAATTTTCTTATATGGCTCTAAACTGGAGTCACGTGAGGTGGGCGAGATGCAGACTTGCCATGTTACCATTTGGCTGTGCCAGTCTTTTCTGTGGTTATTGCTTCAAACAGTCCAGTTATTTCAAAGTTTAAGACATTATGTAGGGAAAATCAAAAAGCAATTGTCCTTCACTAGGGCAAAGAGTCTCTTGTAGTAGGTTAACCTCTACATACAGCTGTGTCTATGCTGCTGTCTCTCTGTGGTTACATCTAGCTGTGCCTCTCTCTTCCTGACTGTGGTTGATTCCACTAAGAATGTAGAAGCTTATTAGAGATGCCACCTACTGTCCACATCCAAAACAGGCCCATGACAAGCCACTCTATGTTATTCTATCTGGGTGAGTGTGACACTGACTAAATCTTTTTTTTTTTATCAAAGATGACCATTTTGTAATGATAAAAGTCCACCCCTTATATGTAAAAAATAAACAAGGGCCGTTGTTGTATCAGGTTTCAAGCTTAGATTTGGCACACGTTCATTATTGTGGAGTTGAGAAATTGAAGCTTTTGTCACAGTTGGGTTTTCCTCAGCTTTCACTCCCAAAGGCTAAAAATAGCTTCACTTTGACAAGCCAAAGCATGACAATCCTGGTGACTGTATATTTGAGAGTAATGATTCAATCAAATATAAAGTACACTACCGTTCAAAAGTTTGGGGTCACCCAGACAATTATTTTGTGTTTTCCATGAAAAGTCACACTTATTTACCACCATGAGTTGTAAAATGAATAGAAAATATAGTCAAGACATTGACAAGGTTAGAAATAATGATTTGTATTTGAAATAATATTTTTTTCCAGATACTCAATCTGCTCAAAGGAAGGTCAGTTTTATAGCTTCTCTAACCAGCTAAACTGTTTTCAGCTGTGCTAATATGATTGCACAAGGGTTTTCTAATCATCCATTAGCCTTCTGACGCAATGAGCAAACACATTTTACCATTAGAACACTGGAGTGATAGTTGCTGGAAATGGGCCTCTATACACCTATGTAGATATTGCACCAAAAACCAGACATTTGCAGCTAGAATAGTCATTTACCACATTAGCAATGTATATTAGATATTAGAGTGTATTTCTGATTAGTTTAAAGTTATCATCATTGAAAAAAACAGTGCTTTTCTTTCAAAAATAAGGAAATTTCTAAGTGACCCCAAACTTTTGAACGGTAGTGTATATACAATAGAGCAAGGCATACTGGCAAAAGACACTTTTTGGAAAAATATGCAGTTATTTTTTTAATAATAATACATCAGATCTCCATAGCCCTTTTCATAGATGCTTTACAATGGATACATTGTGGAGGAATGATGTGATGAGACACGAGAGCTGCCGATTCAGAACTTTATTCATTCCAACAAAAAGACTGAACTCCTGACGCCAAGGCATATACATGTATACCTTCTCCCTCCTCCTCCTTGGAGCCAAGAGTGCATACATTTACACCTCCTGCACCAGGTGTCAAGGCGCATATATTTACATCTCCTGCCCCAGGCGCACACATTTTTCCCCCCTGGGTGCCAAGGCGCCTACATTCACATCTCCTGCCCCAGGCACATACATTTACATTTCCTGCCGCTTCTCCCTACTCCCCAAGTCACTGAGTGACAGAGAGACCTCCTGGTTGTCCACTACGCCCCCCCTCCCCCAAACACCCAGAAGGAGCCTTAATCATCCAGTACCTTGGGCTTGAGCAATCGCCCATAATGGCTGTAACGTGGAGCAGCTGGGCTGGCCGAAGGACCTTCCTGTCGAGGTGGGGAGGGAAAAGACTCTGTCTCCGGCAAACAGTCCTCTGAAGGGGGAAAAGGTGTGGAGGGAAAAGACTCGGTCTCCTGTGAAAAGTTCTCTGAAGGGGGAAAACCAACCTGTGAACCTACCGCAGGTGGGCGTTCATGCCGGGGAGCCTGGGACAGCGCCACCTGCTCATCCGCCAACACATAAGCGGGCTTAAGTTTGTCTATACAGATGGTTTCCCTGCATCCCCCCAAAATCCAACTCAAAGTGTTTCGCCCCTGTTTCCAAAACTCTGAAAGGACCATCGTAAAGCGGATGCAGCAGGGTTCTGTGGGCATCATGTCTGACGAAAACACACTCGGCGTTCTCCAAACGCTTCAGAACAAAAGTGCCGGGAAAACAATGGTGCACCGGCCCTGGAATGCTAATTGCCTTTGCCCTAGGAAAAAGGTACGGGGATGAGTTGGTACCGGGTGCAGGACTTTCCAGCAAAAATTCCCCCAGGATCCGCAACGGTTGACCAAAAACGAGCTCAGCCAGGGAAGCTACCAAATCCTCCTTGGGCGCAAAGCACAACCCCAGTGGGACCCAAGGCAAGCAGTCGACCCGATTTGCGTAGGCCAATGAGGCTCTGAATGCGGCTTTAAGCGACCTGTGGAACTTCTCACACAAACCATTAGCCTGCCGGTTGTATGCGGTGGAACGGTGAACTTTGACCCGCAGGCTCTTGGCCATAGCAGACCAGAGTTCCCAAACAAACTGGGGACCCCTGTTGGAGATAATGTCCAACCGGGAACCGAAACATGCAACCCAGGATGACAAAAACGCATGGGCAAAGTCGGCAGATGTTGTGAAAGCCAGCGGAACTGCCTCTGGCCAATGCGTGGTGTGGTCCACTATCATCAAAAGGTGCATGAAACCCTGCAGTGGCGGAAAAGGGCCCACTAAAGCCACGTGGACGTGGTTGAACCTCCTGCTTGGAATCCAGAAAGGTTCGAGGGGGGCCTTGCATGTGCCTCTGACCCTTAGCCCGTTGGCACGCAAAGCAAACCACAGCCCACTCCTTCACATCCTTGTGTAAGCGGGGCCAGAGGAATTTAGACCCCACCAGCTTAACTGAAGCTCGTACGCCAGGGTGTGAGAGAGAGTGGATGGACTCAAAGATGCGGCGGTGCCAAGAGCCCGGAACCACCAGGCGGGGACATCCGGTGGAGATGTTGCAAAGCAAGGGGGGACAACCCTCTTGTACCACCCTGCTCTCCAGTTTAACCCTTTGAGTGTATGAATTTGCATGCCCCTAGTGGCAGAGCGCAGCACTGCACCTGTCGTCTCACTCTCACATGATCGCCTGCATTGGGGATTTGTACTATTTGTACTGATTTGCCAGTTTCAAAAGGTGGCAGACATCCGTTGGAGGACTCAGTGGATGGCAAATAATACACCAAAGAAGAAGAACTCCTCATTTCCTTTTCCTGTTTTTAGCATTTTAGCCCAGAAAGCTAATATGTCAGCGATCGGTCATTGTCATTTTTATCGGCTTTGTACAGGGAAAATAGCCCCGGGATACAAGCGAAATTTATGTAGGCTAATCATAAGACTTTGTAGATGTGGTAGAGATATAAATGACCGACAGAACGCAAAATAGCAACCATGATTGGTGAAAACGCAGCGACCACGCCAGCCAGCCAGCCAGCCCCCCTTTGTCAAAAGAAAGTGAGAATTTTCTGTTTTTTGTGGGGTTTTTTTATATTGTACTGATTTCTTGTTCATATACTTTGAAGATAAGATGATGAGGTACCTCTGTACAAAATACGGTGTCTAAAGACTGAACCATTCTTTGTGTAAATATGTCCAAAGTCCAGTTTTGACTGAGTTATGGAATTTAACCCTCTGAGTGTGTATGGCCAAACTGCGACATAACCCCTAGTGGTCAAGCGTGGTAAATATTTTTTGTCAATAAAATAGTTCACATTTCCAAGGCTATAACTTGAAATTTGCAAGCGATAATGGCTTACTGTCAATTAGAAAGACGTAAAATATGATCCAAAGTTTCACATAGGAATAAATTTACACATCTAATTTGCATAATGTCACGGCACCTCTTTAAATTTGGTAAAGTCCTGTGCACATGAACTGAGTCCTATATTTCATTACATTTTCAACAAGTCCTTACAGACACAACATGTGCCTAAGATCTGGAAAGAAGCCGTGGTTGTTCCCGTTCCAAAATCCAGCTGTCCTAAAACGGTAAACGACTTTAGACCAGTTGCTTTGACTTCAATTTTAATGAAAATTTTTGAAAAATTGGTCAGATGTGAGGTCCTAAAGCAGACTGAGCATGCATTGGATCCTCTGCAGTTTGCCTATAGGCCTCACAGAGGAGTGGAGGATGCCACTGTAACTCTGTTTAACATGCTTTTTAAACATCTGGATTTTAATGGGACACACGCCAGACTTTTATTTGTGGACTTTTCCTCCGCCTTCAATACAATCCAACCTCATATCTTAGTTGAAAGGCTCCTGCAGCAATTTGATTTGAGCAATAATCTGGCGGGATGGATTCTGGATTTCTTAACCAACAGGACGCAGAGAGTAAGGGTCAATGGTACATTGTCGGACCTAAAGTGCTCTTCTACTGGCTCTCCTCAGGGGTGTGTGCTGTCACCACTACTCTTCATCCTGTACACAAACATGTGTCGGAGCAGACATGACAACAGACACATTATAAAGTATGCTGATGACTCAGTTATTGTCATTCTCCTCCAGGATGGTGAGAGTGGCCACGGCCCAGTAATGATGATTTTGTTCACTGGTGTGAGGATTCCTACCTGCAGCTGAATACGACAAAAACTAAAGACATGATGTAGCTGTCACAGTGAAAAGGTTTATGTATCTTTGGTTCTTTTTCTGAAATAATGTTTGTTTATGGGTGTGTGCGCCAGTGTTGCGGACGTTAGCGGTGTCCTTTTCTCTGCCTTCAGTCCCTCCATATCGCGGCGCATATGCGCTCGTGCTGCCAAGCTCACGGGTGAGTCGGAGAGCTCGTGAAGGGGGCTCGTGCAGGTGTCTCGCCCCGCCTATCAGTGCCATTGTGTGAGCGAGTGTCGGGAAAGAGGACGAAGTGTTTTTCCTGCAGGCAGCCGGACTGTTAAATGTTCTCCATGTTTGTGAGGAAACCAGCAGCGAACCTGGACCTGATATGGTGCAAAAATGGGTGGTAGGCATGCGCTGTTCACATGCCTGATTAGAAGAGTCACACGGCTGCTGGAGGCTGTCCACAATCAGATGCGGAGTGATGACTTTGTTTGGGAAATTTGAGACATGACTAACAACTCCTAAATTCTAGGCAGAAGGTGCACACGGTATGTGATTATTTTTGTTTATGAACATTTGTTAAGTGTTATAATTTATTTTGTATTCATGTTTCTTATGTCTGTATTTTTAGTTTTTCACGGTGTTTAAGGGCGAAGATTTGCTGTGGCAAAATAAACAAAAAACTTGTCAACATCAGTTGGAGCGTGGTTTCCTGACCTAGAAGAAGACTTTGGGAGCGGTTATACATGATTATTGACTTTAGGAGGAAAAATCCCAGGCACAAAGTCACCGTACTGAAAGGCCAGACCACCGAATGTGTACAATCCTACAAATATCTTGGGACGATAATTGATAGTAATTTAAAGTTTGAAGAGAACTGTGAAAGGGTGTGCAAAAAGGGTCAGCAACATTTGCATTGCTTGAGAAAACTTGCACGCTTCCAAGTTGACCGAACCATAATGACAATGTTTTATCGGGCTTTTATTGAATCTGTTTTATCCTTTTCTTTAGTGTCATGGTTTGGTCAGATAAAACTGAAACAGAGGAAATCCTTGGATCAGGTAGTTAGATGGTCCAGTCATTTGCTTGGTGAGCCACAGCTGAGCCTGACATCCCTGTACACCAGATAAGTACAGAAGATGGCTACCTCCATTTTAAATGATGACTCCCACCCTTTGCACTGCCATTTTCAGCTTCTTCCCTCAAGACAGAGGTTTGCTGTCCCAAAAAGTAGAACCCAGCGCTACAAAAACAGCTTTGTCCCTGCTGCTGTCAAAGAGTTGAACAAGCTGTAAAAATACAGTATATTGCACATAATTTAGGTACCTATTTATTAACTCCATTTTATATTTACTTATTTTTGTAGGATGTCACTTGGGTTCTAAATATTTTATTGGGTTTTAGACCTTTGAGTTTTTAACCTCTTTGACTAGTTTTTAACTTTTAATATGACCCTTCTCTCTTACCTCTGGTTTTTCTCCCATCTCTTTGTCTTTTTATACCCTGATTGATGGAGCCTTGAGTATTTTTATCATGTTTATAGTCAGCTTCATATGTGCCTGTGTTTGTGTCTATGTTGAATGTAATTTGTGGCTTGTATATATGGATGTCACCAGAATGCAAAACAAATCTACCTACGGGTACAAATAAAGTAACCTGAACCTGAACCTAAATTCTATAACTCAGTCAAAACTGGACTTTGGACATATTTACACAAAGAATGGTTCAGTCTTTTGACACTGTTTTTTTTACAGAGGTACCTCATCATCTTATCTTCAAAGTATATGAACAAGAAATCAATACATTAAAAAAAAACTGAAATAAGTCACTTACTGTTGACAAAGGGGGGCTGGCTGGATGGCAGGCTGGCGTGGTTGCTGCATTTTCACACATCATGGTCCATATTTTGCATTCTGTTGGTAATTTAAAGTCTGTACCACATCTACAAAGTCTTATGATTACCCCACATAAATTTTGCTTGTATCCCACAGCTATTTTCGGCGTACAAAGCCGAAAAAGTGATGTGAAGATCGCGGACATATTAGCTTTCTGGGCTAAATTCTAAAACAGGAAAAGGAAATGAGGAGTTCTTCTTCTTTGGTGTATTACGTGTCATCCACTGAGTCCTCCAATGGATGTCTGCCACCTTTTGAAACTGGCAAATCAGTACAAATCCCCAAGGCAGGCGATCATGTCAGAGTGAGAAGACAGGCGCAGTGCCGCGCTCTGCCACTAGAGGCATGAAAACTCTCACACTCAAAGAGTTAAAGAGGTGCCGCGCCATTATGCAAATTATATGCATAAATTTATTCCTATCTGAAACTTTGGATCATATTTTACATCCTTCTAATTGACAGTAAGCCATTATCTCTTACCACTTTCAAGTTATAACCTTGTAAATCTGAACAATTTTATTGACAAAAAATATTTACCACTCTTGACCACTAGGGGTTATGTCGCAATTCCGCAACAAACACACTCAAAGAGTTACGTCCTGTACTCATGGATCAGCACGTGCAAATGTCCGTGTCCCCTGGGTGGCCGGCGGCCAAGGCAGAAAAATCAATACCCATGTAGACTGGAGAGACCAGCGCAAGTGACAAACAGTTGGCCACAACACTGAGCTTACCGTCCACATGTTGAATGTTGGTAGTGAACTCCAATATTGCGGCTAGGTGATTTTGCTGCCATGCTGACCACGGTTCCGAGATTTTGGACATCACGTAGGTTAGAGGCTTGTGGTCAACAAATGCATCTTCAGCACAAACTGGGACCTGGTGGTAGCTGTGGACCAGATCCACTTTAGAAAAAATGCTCATTCCAGCCAGGTGCACCGAAAAATCTTGAATGTCTGGGATGGGGTAGCGGTCGTGCTCAGTGATGTTGTTCAGGCAATGGAAATCACCGCATGGCCGCCACGAACCATCGGACTTGGGCACCATGTGCAACAGGGACGCCCAAGGGCTAATGGAGCACCTAACAATCCTCAAATGTTACAAGTTAACAAACTCTTCCTAAGCGATGGCTAGCTTAGCTGTGTCCAGACAGCGCAGGCGCGCAAAAACGGACCCTTTGTAGTGATAAAATGCTCAACCCCATGCTTGGTCACAGTAGCAGAAAAGGTAGGCACCGTAAGTGTGGGAAAAGCAGAAAGCACACACTGATACACATCTCCTGAGGCTAAAAAATAAAAATAAAGTTAAAGGTCTGAATCGGTAGCTCTCATGTCTCGTCATATCATTCCTCCACACTGGTGATTTATGATGTGAAAATGCTCAGACTGGAAGATGAACCGAGCTCCTCTTCGGGAACACCCACGCTAGGGTTTCCCCTCGAGACCCTGGCCTCATTCACCATGGCAATTAAGCTCCCGGATTTCTGGTTTCATGACCCAGCTGCCTGGTTCATCCATGTGGAAACTCAGTTTGCTCTCCGTGGAATTTCTGCTGACGACACGAGGGACCATCACATCAGGGTCACCAGTGTGGAGGAATGATATGACGAGACACGAGAGCTGCCAATTCAGAACTTTTTTCACTCCAACAAAAAGACTGAACTCCTGGTGCCAAGGTGTATACATTCATACCTTCTGCCTCCTCCTTCTTGGCGCCAAGAGTACATACATTTACACCTCCTCCCCAAGGTGTCAAGGCACATATATTTACATCTCCGGCCCCAGGCACACACAATACTCCCCCCTGGGTGCCAAGGTGCCTACATTCACATCTCCTGCCCCAGGCGCATACATTTACATTTCCTGCCCCTTCCCCCTACTCCCCAAGTCACTGAATGAGAGTGGGACCTCCTGGTGGTCCACCACAACATTATTTATTCACTCCACAGACATTGATAAGTTACTACTGTAGCCACAGCTGCCCTGGGGCAGACTGATGGAAACGTGGCTGCCAGTCTACGCCAACGGCCTCTCCAACCACTTACACCCAGTGTCATGGACACTGGAGACAAGGTGAGTAAAGTGTCTTGCCCAGGGACACAACAGCAGGATGTCTGGGGAGAGTGGGATTCGAACCACTAACGCTCGGGTTATTAGACGACCCACTCTACCTCCTGAGCCATTGCCGCCCACATTTCCCTCCTCCGCTCCATTTTTGCTGAGCACCAAGCTGGACGGCAGGAAGTTTCATTTTTATATGGTCTTTGGCATGACCCAGCCGGGACTTGAACCCCGACCTCCCAGTTGTGGGGTGGATGCTCTACCTCTAGAGGCTTAATGTATTGACATTACTTTTAATTCAGTGTGTTTATTCTACATCATTGCCACATTTACTGTACCCCTCTGCTAATACAAGATCAGCAGAAAAGTATGAGATCTATGATGTGCTGCCTCCATTTTTCATCCTCTCCTTCCTCACATTGAACGCAGAAATAAATACTGCATGTGTTGTTCTTTCTGCTGTTCCACCCTTGCCATAGCTCTTGTTTTGCAGCCCAGGGATTGAGGCATCTTCATTCCAGTCCCTCGTACCTCACAAACGCCATCAATAATTCTACTAAAGAGTGCACTGAGCTGAAAATGGGAGGGGTTGTGTTGGAGGGGGAGTGACAGCTGATGGCTTTTCTATGGCACACTCAATCTCTCCACCTCCATCCACTTCCGTTGTGGTCCAATACTTCCTAACATGACCTTCTGCAATGTTGTTTATCATTTTGTGCACAGAGGAACACACAGGTGCACAGCCTTTAGTCCACGGAGAGGCACGAAACAGGCACTCTAAGCAGCTGAAATGCTGTTCTCAGGAGGGCTTTTATTTGTCTCCATACACCAGACCCACCAGAAGAGGCCATTATTAATCAGTGGGAAATGGTTAAAAGCAAAATATCACAAATCATAGAATTTAATCGGTACTTCATAAGCATCCTCTAAAGCTACGTATAATTTCTAACAGTTGGAAACCTTGATAATTCTTACCAGATACAGTTGAGGTTAAATGTTTATACACTCCTCTATGGAGCATGTACTGTATATCACAGCACTATTGAGCTTCCAATGATTCACAGAAGTCTTAATTTTCTATAACAGAAGAACTGAAACACATCTCTTTAACAAAAAGAAAACAAAATCACGATAGATAGATAGATAGATAGATAGATAGATAGATAGATAGATAGATAGATAGATAGATAGATAGATCCCAAACTGGGAAATTACAGTGTAACAGCAGGATGACACAGTAGACAACCCAACCAACAGAAATACACACAGCATAAGAGAAAGGAGTTACCCAGGGAAGTAAAGTAAATGTGCTTAGATAACTTTATATATAACATAATAATAATAATAATAATAATAATAATAATAATAATAATAATAATAATAATAATAATAATAATCTCATCTATTTAACCTACTAGGTTAAATAGATGATGATCCTTATGAGTCTATGGATAGTACTGACTGTACAGAGAAGGATTATAAGGTACAGGGTGAAATATAGGGTACCAATTACACTGTAAGGTGCAGTATGGCAACATTGTTGTGACCAAAATTCAACTTTAGAGTGAGTTAGTGTACAGTGAAATGGCATGTGGCGGGAAAGATTTCCTGTACCTTCTCATGATTCTGAGCACGGTGAAGGCCCGTGCTCAGCCTCTAAGTATATTTAAGTCTTGTTTTGCATTTCTGTATCTCTGTTTATCTTGTATTTAGTATGGTTTGGTATTTTGTTATCTGAGTCTGCCCTTTTGTTCCTGTTCTTAGTTTCTTGTTACTTTATCTTAGTTTGCTTTGTGTATTTCTGTATTATCTTGTATTCACCTTCCTGGTTATAAGATAAGATAAGATAAGATAAGCCTTTATTAGTCCCACAATGGGGAAATTCCAGGATTGCAACAGCACAGGGATAGCAACACTCAGAGCAATAATTAAGAAGATACGAAAAATATAAATAAAAGCAGTGGATATACATACGTACACATAAATATATAAATATATATACAAAGTGCGGCGCATTGTAGCAAGATGGAATAAACAGCATAACCGTCTACTTAGTTATCCTACATAGTATGAATATGTACCCATACATAGTCACCATTCATAGCGACTGATATTGTCCTAGTTGTATACTGGAGGGGACCATTTGTGTAAGTCTGTTGCGTCTTTTGCATTCAATACTACTAGGTCGTCACGTTTTTTTGCTATCTCTGCGAGCACCCCTGCTTAGGTTATACAGTCTGACAGCCGTAGGTAGGAAGGACCTGCGAAACCTCTCGGTCACACACCTAGGATGATGTAGTCTACTGCTAAATGAGCTCCTCAGTGCATTCAATGTGTCCTGCATTGGATGGGACTCGGACTCCAGCAGAGATGACAGTTTAGCCACCATCCTTCTCTCTCCTATCTCCTCCACTGGGTCAAGGCATTGCCCCAGGACAGATCTAGCTTTCTTGATCAGTTTGTTCAGTCTCTTCCTATCGGCTGCTGTAATGCCGTTGCCCCAGCAGACCACTCCAAAAGTGTTGGCTGATGCCACCACCGTGTCGTAGAATGTCTTCAGCAGCGCCCCTTGTACACCAAAAGACCTGAGCCTCCTCAGTAGGAACAGCCTGCGCTGTCCCTTCTTGTAGAGTGCGTTGGTATTGTGTGACCAGTCTAGTTTATTGTTCAGATGAACACCAAGGTACTTGTAGGATGTCACCATCTCAATGTCTGTTCCCTGTATGTTTACTGGTGCTGTGAGGGGTTGTCCTTGCCTGCGGAAGTCCACCACCAGCTCCTTAGTTTTCCTCGCGTTGATCTGGAGGCAGTTCCGATGGCACCAGTCCACAAAGTCCTGGATAAGTCCTCTGTATTCAGCTTCATCTCCGTTGGAGATGAGGCCAACGATCGCAGAGTTGTCAGAGAACTTCTGTAGATGGCAGTGTGTTGTGTTGTGTGAGAAGTCCGCAGTATAAAGGGTGAACAGGAAGGGAGCCAAAACCATTCCCTGGGAGGCCCCCGTGCTACCGATGAGCATGTCAGACACACAATCTCGGGTTCTCACAAACTGTGGCCAGTTAGTGAGGTAGTCCAGGATCCATGATGACAGGTGCTGGTCCACCCCTGTGCACAGCAGCTTGTCCTTCAGGATCATCGGTTGAATGGTGTTGAAAGCACTGGAGAAATCAAAGAACATGATCCTCACCGCATTCCCGGGCTTCTTCAGGTGGGACAGAGAACAGTGAAGGAGGAAGATCACCGCATCCTTCACCCCAGTGCCATGCTGGTAGGCGAACTGGAGTGGCTCCATCGTTGGTCCCATCAGGGGGCGGAGGTGAGCAAGGAGCAGTTTCTCCAGGGTCTTCATCATGTGAGACGTCAGGGCCACTGGTCTGTAGCTGTTAAGATCTTTGGGGTGGGAAGTCTTTGGTACTGGTACCACACAAGATGTTTTCCACATCTGTGGTACCCTCCCCAGCTTCAGGCTCAGGTTGAAGATGTGCTCCACAATCCCACACAGCTGGTCTGCACAGGACTTGAGGAGCTTCGCGCTGATGCCATCCAGTCCCGAGGCCTTCCTCGCCTTGATCTTCCTCAGCTCCGTCCTCACCTGGGTCTTAGTGAGGGTCAGGTTGGGGGGCTGTGTGCTAGGAGTGGGGGGGGTGTTGGTGGAGTGGGGTGTGGACAGCAGGTCTCGATGACTTTAGAGGCAGCAGTGGTTGTTGTGCAGTCGGGGGGGGAGGGCGATTGGTCAAACCTATTAAAAAACAGGTTCAGATTGTTCGCCCACTCCCTACCCCCTGTGGCCTGGGGGGAGGTATTCTGGAGCCCAGAAATGGTTTTAAGGTTTCTCCAGACCCCGCCAATGTCGCTCTGTTGCAGCTTGTCCTCCATCTTCTTCCTGAAGCTGTCCTTGCCTTCTCTGATCTTCCTCCTCAGCTCCCTCTGTACGGACTTCAACATCTCCCTGTTCCCCGACCTGAAGATCCTCTTCTTCTCTCTCAGAAGTGTTAATTATCTCAGGGTTGATCCAGGGTTTGTTGTTCGAGCAACACCGTATGGTCTTGGTGGGTACGGTGTTGTCCACACAGAAGCCGATGTAGTCCGTGATGGTGTGAGTGAGGCCATCAATGTCCTCACCATGTGGATCCCAGAGCTGCTCCCAGGCAGTGATTTCAAAACAGTCCTTTAGCACGTCCATTGCCTCCTCAGACCATAACTTCACCCTGCGCATGACCGGAAGTTGTCTATGAACTAAGGGTTTGTACACCGGCAGAAGATGAACCAAGTTGTGATCTGATCTCCCGAGTGGGGGGAGTTGTGATGAGGTGTACACCTCCTTAGTATTTGCATAAAATAAGTCCAGTGTTTTATTGCCTCTAGTGTGGCATGTGACATACTGGGTGAGCGTGGGTAGAATGGGAGACAGTGAAATATGGTTGAAATCACCTGAGATGAGAAGGAGAGCATCTGGGTGTTCTGTCTGCAGCCTGCCAGTTACTGAGTGGATGACGTCACGCGCTGTCCCAGCGTTCGCCGTCAGATTTGCATAAATAACAATGCAGATCACGTGTGAGTATTCCCTCGGGGGATATGTAGGCCGCATGCTAACAGCTAGAAACTCAATGTCTTTGCTACAGTGCTGTTCCTTAACCGTGATATGTCCCAGGCTGCACCGGTTGTTATTGACATACATTATCACTCCTCTGCCCCTTGTCTTCCCACTGTCTGGTGTCCGGTCTGCCCGTATTGCGTGGAAACCCTCCAGTTTGATGTTAGCATCTGTTGCTAATTCTGTTAGCCACGTCTCGCTGAACAACAACAGGCTACTCTCTCTGTACACGCTCTCGTAGCGGGACATAGCCGCTAGCTCATCAGTCTTACTGAGTAGCGATCGAACATTCCCCATAATAACGGACGGGAGGATGGGTCTGTACCTCATATTCCTTGCCCGCCGTCTTACTCCAGCTCGACACCCACGCCGTTTCCATCTTATATCTCCCGGAATGTTGAGTTTTTGCGTTAGCGTCGTGGGCCAGTTAAGTGCTAACAGCTGGTCTCGTTTGTACTGCCTCCTGTGAGAAACAGTGGCTCTGTCCGCTGGCTCAGGAGACATTTGGGTGATCTACGTGTTTGGATGGAATAAAGGTGACCCTGGATCAGAAAGATTGGCAAGAGAGCCAGATAGTAAATAGAAATGGGCAGAAATAGGCAGAAATTGATCCGCTGCTGCAAAAAAAAGGCAGCCTACTCGTGTGGCGCCGGACACGACGTTGTCCTTATCCTCAGTTCTCCCTTTGTAACTTCAGTGTGTTTTTTGAGTACTTATTGGGTTTTGTATTCCTTCTTGCCAGTTATTTTCTCATTGTGGATTTTGGTCTGTTCCCATTTTAGCATGTGTCTCTGTTATGTTTTCATTTCTGGTGTTTTACCTTCATTGTTATCTGTTGCTTTGTTTCTCTCGGTTTGACAGCTGTCAGTGTTATTTCCGGGTGTCAGCTGTGTGAGCGGGCTGTCACACCTGTCAGATTGTGTCTGATTATTTCCTGCTCATGTGATCCACACCAGTGATTCATTGTTCATTTTCTCATTTACGTATTTAAGGACAACGGCAACATTTCCCATTGCTGTGTCCTACTGTTTGCTTTCTTAGAGTGACCAGCTGTTACTCTGAGTGTTTGTATTTTTCCGCAGAAGTGAACGGATGCGCTCCATCCTGGAATAACTCCCTTTTCTCATTCCCCAGATGTGAGCCCCGTTTTCTCTTCGAAGATGACTCCGTCTGTTTCTCATCTCTTTTTCCCCCGACGTGTCTGAGCGCCTCAGCCTGGGTCCATCCAGGCTGTTCTCTTTTTTTCCCAGACGTGAGTCCCGTTCTCTTCCAGCATTCCTCTCACCATTCCCTACTTGTAAGGGTTGTGTTTGTGTAGTGTTCGTATTTAAGTTGATAAACGTTGCAAACTCACAGTTGGTGTTTGGTGACTTCTGCCTGCTCTAGAAAAGGGCGATTTATGACAGAAGGACACAGCCTATGTGTGACACCAGCAGTGTTGGGAGTAACGTTAATGCGTTACTGTAACACCACTACTTTTGCAGTAACGTGCTGTGTCACAAAATTACTGTTTAAAAATTCAGTAATGCGTTACAGTTACTGAAATTTGATCAGATGTGTTACTCGCGTTACTCGTTTTATGAATATGGATATATATTTTTGGCACAAATAAATATGAACTGATCCTACATAGCTCATGCAGCCGCCAGTCTCCTCCGCGGGTCGGTTTCCTGTCCTGCTCATGCCACAACCCGGTTTGGAAGAAATGCCATAGCGGTGGCGACTTTTCAGCCCTTATCACCTGTTGTCCAAGTGGTGAGTAGACCCAACATGAGCTCCTACCTCTGTGGTTAAACATGAGTATTTTTAGAGCAAGAAACTGCATTTAATGTCCGCAGTTATGTAAATGTTTTCTTACCGCACAGAGAAAAAGTGACTGTGATTTGTTGCAGCAGAGAACAGCTTAAGGTGAACTTTCATTTATCTGTGCTTTTTGTTTTATTTTATCTTATTCATTTACATGCTTTTGTGATATGCAACTATTTCATGGACGTAAATCCTCTAAATATGCATTTTTAATAGGCTTGTCCAGGGGTGTCAAACGTGTGGCTCATGGGCCAAAAACGGCTCACCAGGGGTCCAACATTTTCTCTGTGAATTTACAGCTTTAATTTCTATTAAATTTCTGACTTTCTACTGATTACAATAGTTTGTCTAAATCTGAAACATTTTTTCTCTGTACGATGAAACTTTTTTCTCATCAGTTTTCTTTTTCTTCTTTTATTCTGATGAGAGCAAGGGGCCTATGATCTTGCTATGTGTGCAAGATGATTTAAGTATGCATTTAAAAGTAATGTGAAAGTTACTTTTCCAAGTAACTAGTTACTTTAATCATGCAGTAACGCAAAAGTAACTCAGTTACTTTTGAAAAGAAGTGACTAGTAACTGTAATTAGTTACTATTTTTTAGTAACTTGCCCAACACTGGACACCAGCCACTGTGAGTTTTGCACTTTTCTTTTTCCCGTAATAAGTTTTTTCTCCTTTATTGTTACTCCACGCCTGACATCTGACAGACGTAAAACAGTACCCACTGAGCTTGGGGCGGGAGCTCTGCGCTGCACTTATGGAGATAGACGAACGTATTGCCAACACTCATCTATATTTCACCCCTAAAGATGTTTTGTGGTACTTGGGTCTTGCGGAGGTGGCTGTGCAGCGTCATCCTCGGCTCGTGTTGCATGCTGAGGGAAGGCAGAGGATTTTCCTTGAGGAAGACCTGCAGCGGGAGTATCGCGGGAAGGTCAAGAGCCCTGTCAGCGAACCAAGGTCTGCGCCGATGAGAGCGCATCCCCAGGCTTCGGCGCCATCGGCTCCTCGCCAGTCCTCAGCTCCAGTTCCTGCTCCGTCAGCCTCACAGCCACTCCACGGGAGGAAGTCCGGCAAACCATCTGCGCCAAGGTCTGTGCCAATGAATGGGCATCCCCAGACTCCGGGTTCTCGCCCGCCTCCACTCCTCGCCAGGTGACCTCCGCAGCTTCCACCTTCCCAGCAGTCTCCTCCTCACCACTCTGGAGAACTGCAGCAGCAGCCTCCTCGTCATTTTTTAATTTTTTCCCCTCGGCTGTCCCGTCAGTCTCCTCCTCCTTCTCTGCCGCTGCTGTCCCCTTCTCCTCCACGCCGTCACCTCCCACTGAGTGTCGGGCCATCAGCATGCCTGCAGGTCCATCTCCTCCACTTTCTACAGTGGTGCCCATGCCTGCTGCAGCCATGATGAGGAATTCACCTGGGTCTCCAGCAGCAGTTACCACCACACCCTGGGAAATAAGGCAAGTACATTTTCATTCTCAAACACTTTTAGATGAAATGACTTGTCTTATTCCCGGTGGTGAGGCTCAACAACAGCAGCCCAATTTAGCTGAGTCCTCACCGCCTGCTGCTGTCGTATTTCCCTCACCTGCTCCTCCTGTATCCTCCTCTGTGTATCCTGTGTATCCGCCAGTCCTGGGAGAGAGCCGCCGGACGACAGAAAATTCCGTTCCAGCCCCGCAGCCACGTCTTGGATGGGAGAAGAGCGCCCCCTGTACCCCGAAGACTGAGCTGGCAAGAGAGTGTCCCCTGACTTCAGCTGCACGGGTCTCTGCGCCAGTGGTGAGACACCCTCCAGCATCAGCCACCACGTCAGGAGTTCCACCAGTGTCGGTCGCCACGTCTGGAGGCCATTCAGCAGCAGATACCATCACTCCCCGGGAGATAAAGCAAGTTTGTTTTCATTTTTCTACACATAAAAATGAAATATCTTGCGTTATTCCTGGTGGTGAGGCTCAGCATCTGCAACCCACGTTAGCTGAGTCCTCACTGCCTGCTGTTGCCACCAGTTCCTCACCTGTCTCTCCCATGTCTCCTCCTGTGTCCCCTGAGTGTCCGCCAGGCCTGCCATGGAAGCTGCTGGACAACAGAGGAGCCTGCGGCCCTGGGAGATTCTATTCCAGCCCCGCAGCCACATCCCGGATGGGAGGAGAACACTACCTGCGCCCTGAAACTTGAGCCGACAGGAGAGTGTCCCCTGGTTTCAGCAGCATGGGAGCCGGCATCAACGGTGAGGTAACCTCCAGCTTTAGCCGCCACGCTGGGAGTTCCACCTGTGTCGGTCGCCACACCTAGAGGTCCTTCGCCTGCACCCACCATCTCGCCTGCTGCCAGGGTCACCGCAGCAGAGTCACCGGAGTCCTGGATGGCAGTGGAGCCTGAGCACAGGCAAGTACTCTGTTCTGTTTTAACACCTGCAGATATAGAGAAATCTTGTTTGGCTCACGGTGAGGAGAACTGCCTGCAGATGTCCTCTGCTCCTGAATTCTCCTTGCCGAGCAACACCACTGCCGGTAACTATGTTTTCGTGTTTTCTTCTTTCTCCCCGTCTGAGGTGGACGAGCTGGGGTTGGAGCGCCAGATGAATGGATTTGAGATGCCCCAGCCAGATTCGCCAGAGTCCTGCATGGTGGTAGAGCTCGAGCTAAGGCAAGTTCTCTTCTTTGTCTTCACATTAACAGTATTAGAGAAATCTTGCTTAGCTCTTGGTGAGAAGAACCAGTCGCAGCCACCAGCTTTTCCTGAATTCTCCTCGCCGGGCTCCACTGCTGCCGGTGGTAGTAACCCAGTGTGTGTCTCTTCTCCTCTGCTCCAATCATCGTCTGGGTCCCTGCCTTTGCCTGAGGCGTTTGAGGGTTCTCTATCTCCATCTGCGGTCACAGTGGGTTCCCCACCTTCGCCTGAGGCTTCTGCTGGGCAATTAGTCCCCTCATCTGGTCCTCTTGCTGGTCAGCCACCCTGGTCAGCCGTCCATTCGCCTGGTCCCTTCGCTAGTCAGTTGCCATCACCGCCTGGGGTTGCTGCTGGTCATCTTCAGGGGTCAACGCTCTCCTGTTACCAGTCCACTTGGCCCATGCCTCGGCCCCTGTACCCCACAAGGAGCATGTGTTCCCGCTGCCGCCTCCAGGAGGGGGCTTGTCGTGTTCTGCGGTCTGTTGGTTCAGGGATTCTGGGAGGCTTCCCGGCAGGTTACATCCTTTGCATGGGTGGCTTAGAGACTCTGGGAGGCCACCTGACACATTCCAACTCGTGACTGGGTGGTCTTTGGACTCTAGCAGACCACCTGAACTGCCTTGTTTTCCCATTCATTTTCCATTGAAATCTATTACCCTATTTGCTTTGGTTGTGGGTCTTGAGTGAGCACTTTTTTTTCTTTTTCATTGTTTCGGTCCCTCCGTGCCCGGGTTCCCCCTCCTCCCTCCCGGGGTCGGTTGTTTATTCTTGTTCTTGTTGTGGGGGGGGGGGTCTTCATTGGGTGTGGGGGTTTTTTCTTTTTTGGTGTTACATCAGGGTGTCTGGTATCCACCCTTGGGGGGGGGCACTGTCATGAGTCTGAGCATGGGGGGGACTCACTCAGCCTCTAAGTGTATTTAAGTCTTGTTTTGCATTTCTGTATCTCTATCTTGTATTTAGTATGGTTTGGTATTTTGTTATCTGAGTCTGCCCTTTTGTTCTTGTTCTTAAGGTGTGTTCACACCAAACGCGAACAGGCAGCACAAATCCATACAAAGTGAATAGGAAGACGTGAGTTCACACAAATTTGCGTAGTCGCACGCCCGCATCCGCTAGCTAGCTGCTAGCTTTGAGGTTCTGCCGTCGACAGAGTAAAATTATCACCATTGCAGAGTAAACTAGTTAGAAAATGAAACTCACTCACCGGGAGACAGGAGGACCAGGAACTCTTCAGCTGATTCGGGATTTTGGAGTTTTTTTACCCACGGTTTCCGGCCACAGATGTTCTAGCAAGCTAGCAATGTAAACACCCATCATCTGTGAAGTTTTGGAGGCTTGAGACGACATTTTCAGGTGAGCCCCCGGTCGGATAATGTACGTAAACCTAAACATGACGTTATTTTGGGAATTTTCAAAGCAGGTTGAACACAGCTGCAGAAGTTTTAAAGACAATTTTGGCTGTCTGCATCTCACTATTTATGTCTGTTGGCATGTTTACATTGATCTATAATGTAATTGTGCTACGCAAAAAATTTGCCTGTTCGCTTATGGTGTGAATGCACCTTAAGCATCTTGTTACTTTATCTTAGTTTGGGTTGTGTATTTCTGTATTATCTTGTATTCACCTTCCTGGTTATAGTTGTCTTTATCCTCAGTTCTCCCTTTGTAACTTCAGTGTTCATTTGTATTGTTCTTTGAGTACTTACTGGGTTTTGTATTCCTTCTTGGCAGTTATTTTCTCATGGATTTTGGTCTTCCCGTTTTAGCATTTGTGTCTGTTATCTTTTTGTTTCTGGTGTTTTACCTTCATTGTCATCTGTTGCTCTGTTTCTCTCAGTTTGACAGCTGTCAGTGATACTTTCGAGTGTCAACTGTGTGCGCGGGCTGTCACAAATGTCAGATTGTATCGGATTATTTCCTGCTCATGCGACCCACACCTTCATTGTTCATTTTCTCATTTACGTATTTAAGGAAAACGGCAACGTTTCCCATTGCCATGCCCTGTTTGCTTTCTTAGAGTGACCAGCTGTTACTCTGAGTGTATGCACAGACATGGACAAAATTGTTGGTGCCCCTCTGTTAATGAAAGAAAAACCCACAATGGTCACAGAAATAACTTGAATCTGACAAAAGTGCTAATAAATAAAAATTCTATGAAAATTAACCAATGAAAATCAAACAATGCTTTTGAATTGTGGTTCAATAGAATTATTTAAAAAAAACCAAACTCATGAAACAGGCCTGGACAAAAATGATGGTACCCCTAGAAAAGACTGAAAATAATGTGACCATAGGGACATGTTCAACCAAGATGTGTCATCTAATTAACATCACAGGTGTCTACAAACTTGTAATCAGTCAGTCGGCCTATTTAAAGGGTGACAAGTAGTCACTGTGCTGTTTGGTGACATGGTGTGTACCACACTAAACATGGACCAGAGGAAGCAAAGGAGAGAGTTGTCTCAGGAGATTAGAAAGAAAATTATAGACAAGCATGTTAAAGGTAAAGGCTATAAGACCATCTCCAAGCAGCTTGATGTTCCTTTGACTACAGTTGCACATATTATTCAGAAATTTAAGATCCACGGGACTGTAGCCAACCTCCCTGGACGTGGCCGCAGGAGGAGATGGATAATACGAATGGTAACAAAAGAGCCCAGAACAACCTCTAAACACATTCATGGTGAACTCCAAGGTCAAGGTACATCAGTGTCAGATCGCACCATCCGTCGTTGTTTGAGCCGAGGTGGACTTCATGGGAGACGACCAAGGAGGACACCACTGTTGAAAACAAATCATAAAAAAGCCAGACTGGAGTTTGCCAAACTGCATGTTGACAAGCCACAAAGCTTCTGGGAGAAAAAACGAGACAAAACTGGAACTTTTTGGCAAGGCACATCAGCTCTATGTTCACAGACGCAAAAATGAAGCATACCAAGAAAAGAACACTGTCCCTACTGTGAAACATGGAGGAGGTTCTGTTATGTTCTGGGGCTGCTTTGCTGCATCTGGCACAGGGTGTCTTGAATCTGTGCAGGGTACAATGAAATCTCAAGACTATCAAGGTATTCTAGAGAGAAATGTGTTGCCCAGTGTCAGACAGCTTGGTCTCAGTCGCAGGTCATGGGTCTTGCAACAGGATAATGACCCAAAACACACAGCTAAAAACACCCAAGAATGGCTAAGAGTGAAACATTGGACTATTCTAAAGTGGCCTTCTATGAGCCCTGATGTAAATCCTATTGAACATCTGTGGAAGGAGCTGAAACATGCCGTCTGGAGAAGGCACCCTTCAAACCTGAGACAACTGGAGCAGTTCGCTCATGAGGAGTGGGCCAAAATACCTGCTGAGAGGTACAGAAGTCTCATTGACAGTTACAGAAATCGTTTGATTGCAGTGATTGCCTCAGAAGGTTGTGCAACAAAATATTAAGTTAAGGGTACCATCATTTTTGTCCAGACCTGTTTCATGAGTTTGTTTTTAAAAATAATTCTGTTGAACCACAATTCAAAAGCACTGTCTGATTTTCATTGGTTAATTTTCATAGAATTTTTATTTATTACCACTTTTGTCAGATTCAAGTTATCTCTGTGACCATTGTGGGTTTTTCTTTCATTAACAGAGGGGTACCAACAATTTTGTCCACGTCTGTATTTTTCCACAGAGGTGAATGGGTGTGCTCCGTCCTGGAATAACTTCTTTTTCCCATTCCCCAGAAATGAGCCACGTTTTCTCTTCGGGTGTGAATCCATCTGTTTCTCGTCTCTTTTTACCGCGGCATGTCTGAGCGTCCTGGGTGAAGGGCCAGACGAAGAACGATCCAACAGACTCTCATGATAAATTGTATATCAAGGATTCAGTGTACCCCACCCGGTATGGGGTTACCGGGGCCCCACCCTGGAGCCAGGCCTGGGGGAGGGGCTCGAAGGCTAGCGTCTGGTGGCCGGGTTTCCACCCATGGGACCCGGCCGGGCTCAGCCCGAAGGAGTTACATGGGTCCGCCCTCCAGTAGGTTCACCACCTGCAGGAGGGATCATGGAAGTCCGGTGCTATGTGGATTAGGTGGCAGTCAAAGGCGGAGACCTTGGCGGACTGATCCCAAGCTTTCTAAACTGGCTTTTGGTACGTGGAATGTCACCTCTCTGGTGGGGAAGGAGCCTGAGCTGGTGTACGAGATTGAGCGATACCGGCTAGATATAGTCGGCCTCACCTCAACACACAGCTCCGGTTCCGGAACCAGTCTCCTGGAGAGGGGCTGGAGCTTGGCCTTTTCTGGAGTTGCCCCGGGCGAGAGGCGACGAGCAGGGGTAGGTATTCTTGTATCGCCCCACCTTGCTGCCTCTATATTGGAGTTTTCCCCGGTGGACGAAAGGGTTGCTTCCCTGCGCCTTCGGGTTGGGAAACGGGTCCTGACCATCATTTGTGCCTATGCACCAAATGATGTTTCAGAGTACCCACCCTTTTTGGAGTCTGTGACTGGGGTGCTGGAGGGTGCTCCTCCTGGAGACTCCATTGTCCTACTGGGGGACTTCAATGCGCACGTGGGCAACGACAGTGAAACCTGGAGGGGGGTGATTGGGAGGAACGGCCTGCCCGATCTGAACCCGAGTGGTGTTCAGTTATTGGACTTCTGTGCTAACCACAGTCTGTCTATAACGAACACCATGTTCAAGCATAAGGGTGTCCATATGTGCACCTGGCACCAGGACACCCTAGGCCGCAGGTCGATGATCGATTTTGTTATCGTATCATCAGACCTGCGACCGTATGTCTTGGACACCCGAGTAAAGAGAGGTGCAGAGCTGTCAACTGATCACCACCTGGTGGTGAGTTGGATCCGATGGCAGGGGAGGAAGCCATTCAGACCTGGTAGACCCAAACGTATAGTGAGGGTGTGCTGGGAGCGTCTGGCTGAGGCCCCTGTCCGGGAGGTCTTCAACTCCCACCTCCGGAAGAACTTCAACCACATTCCGAGGGAGTCTGGAGACATGGAGTCTGAATGGGCCATGTTCTCCACCTCTGTTGTTGAAGCGGCAGCCCAGAGCTGCGGCCGCAAGGTGGTCGGTGCATCTCGTGGTGGCAACCCCCGAACCAAGTGGTGGACACCAGTGGTGAGGGGGGCCATTAAGCTGAAGAAGGAGTCCTATCAAGCTTGGTTGGCTTGTGGGACTCCCGAAGCAGCTGAGGTGTACCGGCAGGCCAAGCGGAGTGCAGCTCGGGTGGTTGCTGAAGCAAAAACCCGGGTATGGGAGGAGTTCGGTGAGGCCATGGAACAAGACTTTCGGTCGGCTTCAAAGAGATTCTGGCAAACTGTTCGGCGGCTCAGGAGGGGAAAGCAGCTCCCCGTCCACACTGTGTATGGTGCGGATGGGACACTGTTGACTTCAACTGGGGATATCGTCGGGCGGTGGAAGGAATACTTCGAGGATCTCCTCAATCCCACTGATACGCCTTCCACAGAGGAAGCAGGGTTTGGGGACGAGGGGGATGACTCGCCTATCACAGGGGCTGAGGTCGCCAAGGTGGTTAAAAATCTCCTTGGTGGCCGGGCCCCGGGGGTGGACGAGATTCGCCCCGAGTACCTCAAGGCCCTGGATGTTGTTGGGTTGTCATGGTTGACACGCCTCTGCAACATTGCGTGGAGGTCGGGGGCAGTGCCTTTGGCATGGCAAACCGGGGTGGTGGTTCCTCTCTTCAAAAAAGGGGACCGGAGGGTGTGCTCCAACTTTAGAGGGATCACACTCCTCAGCCTCCCTGGGAAGGTCTATGCCAAGGTACTGGAGAGGAGAGTCCGGCCGTTGGTCGAACCTCGGATTCAGGAGGAGCAATGTGGTTTTCGTCCTGGCCGTGGCACATCGGACCAGCTCTTTACCCTCTCGAGAATTCTTGAGGGTTCGTGGGAGTTTGCCCAACCAGTTTACATGTGTTTTGTGGACTTGGAGAAGGCATTTGACCGCGTCCCTCGTGGATTTTTGTGGGGGGTGCTTCGGGAGTATGGGGTATCGGGCTTGTTGTTACGAGCTATTCGGTCTCTGTACGACCGTTGTGAGAGTTTAGTTCGCATTGCCAACACTCGGTCGGAGTCATTCCCAGTGAGAGTTGGACTCCGCCAGGGCTGCCCTTTGTCACCGGTCCTGTTCATAATTTTTATGGACAGGATTTCTAGGCGCAGCCAGGGAATGGAGGGTGTCATGCTTGGTGACCACAGGATCTCATCTCTGTTGTTTGCAGATGATGTTGTCCTGTTGGCTTCATCCAGCAATGACCTACAGCTCTTGCTGGGACGGTTTGCCGCTGAGTGTGAAGCGGCTGGGATGAGAATCAGCACCTCCAAGTCCGAGTCCATGGTCCTCAGCCGGAAAAAGGTGGATTGTCCTCTCCGGGTTGGGGACAGGCTCCTGCCCCAAGTGGAGGAGTTTAAGTATCTTGGGGTCTTGTTCACGAGTGAGGGGAAAATGGAGCGAGAGATCGACAGACGGATTGGAGCAGCATCTGCAGTGATGCGGACGTTGTACCGGTCTGTTGTGGTGAAGAGGGAGCTTAGTTCTAAGGCAAAGCTGTCGATTTACCAGTCAATCTACGTTCCTACTCTCACCTATGGTCACGAGCTTTGGGTAATGACCGAAAGAACGAGATCGCGGATACAAGCGGCTGAAATGAGCTTTCTCCGTAGGATTGCTGGACTCACCCTCAGAGATAGGGTGAGGAGCTCAGTCATCCGGGAGAGGCTCAGAGTAGAACCGCTGCTCCTCCACATTGAAAGGAGTCAGTTGAGGTGGTATGGGCATCTGATTAGGATGCCTCCTGGACGCCTCCCACTTGAGGTGTTTCAGGCACGTCCCACTGGGAGGAGACCCCGGGGCAGACCCAGGACTCGGTGGAGAGACTATGTCTCCCAGCTAGTCTGGGAACGCCTTGGTATCCCCTCTGAAGAGCTGGAGCAGGTGGCTGGGGAGAGGGAAGTCTGGGCTTCTCTGCTTGAACTGCTGCCTCCGCGACCCGGACCTCCGGAAAAGCGGTAGAAGATGGATGGATGGATGGATGGATGTCTGAGCGTGGGGCAGAGCGGTGGTGGAGTGGTTAGCACTGCGGCAGCACAGCAACTCACCCTTGGCTGGGGGATCCTGGGTTTGATCCCAGCCCTCGACCAACAGTGATCTGTGTAGAATTTGTATGTTCTCCTTGTGTCTGCATGGGATTACTCCAGGATTTCTCCGGTTTCCTCCCACGTGCCAAAAACATGCACTTTAGGTCAATTGGCATCAAACTGGGGATTCTAAATTGTCCTTAGGTATGACTGTGAGTGAATGGTTGTCTGTCTCTCTGTGTTGGCCCTGCGATGGATTTGTAATCTGTCCAGGGTGTACCCTGCCTCTCACCCAAAGATGCTGAGATACACATGCCAAAAACATGCATGTTAGGTTAATTGGCTGTTCTAAATTGTCCCTAGATATTTGTTTCCTATAGGCCCTTAGAATAGAGGGTTAGTATTAATGAAAGCGCTTTGAGTGGTCTTTGTGACTAGAAAAGCGCTATATAAGTGCAGGTTAGTTAGTTAGTTAGTTAGATAGGCTCCAGCCCCCCCCCCCCCCCCCCCCCCCACGACCTGAAAAGGAGTAAGCAGAAGAAGATGGGTGGATGGATGGATTTCTGAGTATCTCAGCCTGGGTCCGTCCAGGCTGTTCTCTTTTACCCCAGACGTGAGCCCCGTTCTCCTCCAGCGTTCCTCTCACCTTTCCCTACTTGTAAGTCTTGTGTTTGTGTAGTGTTTGTGTTTAAGTTAATAAATGTTGCAAACTCACAGTTGGCATTTGGTGCCTTCTGCCTGCCCTTGAAAAGGGTGATTTATGACATACCTAACTGTTTGGCAGTGAAGCTGTAGCAGTCTGCTGGAGAAAGTGCTCCGCTGTCTGTCCAGTGTGTGGTGGAGGGGGTGATCAGGATTGTCTATGATGGATTGCAGTTTGTTCAGTGTCCTACTCTCCACCACAGGCCCTTAGAATAGAGGGTTAGTATTAGTGAAAGTGCTTTGAGTGGTCTTTGTGACTAGAAAAGTGCTATATAAGTGCAGGTTAGTTAGTTAGTAGTTAGTTAGTTTCAAAGGTCTCCGGCCTGAGACCAATCATAGAGCCAGCCTTCTTGATAATCTTGTCAAGTCTGTTGGTGTTGCTGGCTCTGATACTGCTACCCCAACCCACAGCAGCAAAGAAGATAGTGCTGGCAACAACGGCCTGGTAGAAAAGCTCCAACATCTTGCTGCACACGTTGAAGGATCTCAGCTTCCTCAGAAAGTAGAGTCTGCTCATCCCCTTCTTGTATGCAGCATTGGTGTTAGATTTCCAGTCCAGTCTGCTGCTGATCACGACACCTAGGTATTTGTAGTCCTCCACTACCCCCACAACCTCCCCCCTAATCCACAATGGCTGTGGAGGCATCCTCTTCTTCCTGAAATCAATCACCATCTCTCTGGTCTTACTGACATGCAGCCTCAGGTGATTCTGCTCAGTCCAGTCCACAAATCTGTCTGCCAGTGACCTGTACTCCCCCTCCTCTCCTCCTCTTATACACCCAACAACAGCCGAGTCATTAGAGAATTTCTGTAGGTGGAATGACTTGGTGTTGTACTGAAAGTCAGTGGTGTATAAGGTGAAGCGAAAAGGTGAAAGCACAGTCCCCTGTGGAGCTCCCGTATCACTAACTACCACATCAGACAAAACACTGCCCAGCTGGACTAACTGTGGCCTGCCTGTAATCCAGGAGATCACAGAGCTGCTAGCCCCCTTCACCCGTAGCTTCTCACCCAACAGCAGCAGCTGAATGGTGTTAAATGCACTGGAGAAATCAAAGAATGTGATTCTCACAGTGTCTCCTCCTCCATCCAGGTGCAAATGGGCTCGTTGCAGCAGGTAGATGACAGCATCTTCAACTCCTAAATGGGGCTGATATACAAACTGTAGAAGGTCCAGCCACATCTTCACCTGCGGCCTCAGGTGGGCTAAGACAAGTCTCTCCAGGACCTTCATCACATGAGATGTGAGGGCAACTGGTTAATAGTCGTTCAGGTCCAATGGAGATGACTTCTTGGGGACAGAAACCAGGCAGGATGTTTTCCACAGCACCAGTACTCTCTCCAGACTAAGGCTCAGCTTGAAGAGGTGCTTAGGTACTGGAGCTAGCTGGTTGGCACAAGTCCTCAGGATCCAGGCGGAGATGCCATTATCATTAATTTTCTTTCTATAAATTTATCTTCTGTTCTGAAAAAATGATAAGCTGCTGGGTCAGAAATATACTGACAGCTATTTGAATAGTTTTGTTGATCCAGTAAGTTTTGTGAACCAAATCATCTCGTTACCTCCACCAAAGGGGGAGGTTATGTGATCATCAGCGTTGGTTTGTCTGTCTGTTTGTTTGTTTGTCTGTTTGTTAGCAAGATAACTCAAAAACTTATGGACGGATTTTCATGAAATTTTCACAGATTGTCAGAAATGGGGTATCCTACAGATGATTACATTTTGGTGGTGATCCGGATCACCATCCAGAAGAAAACCACCATTACGGAAAATGCCATTTTCGTGAATAACTACTGAACCACTAATCCTATCATTGTCAATCTAATTGCTAGTCATGAGTTTTCATGGTCAAGGAATCTGAAAACGTACACACAAACACTGTATGGGGGGAACTGTGGCCGCCATTACGGAAAATGCCATTTTCGTGAATAACTACTGAACCACTAATCCTATCATTGTCAATCCAATTGCTAGTCATATGTTTTCATGGTCAAGGAATCTGAAAACGTACACACAAACACTGTATGGGGGGAACTGTGGCCGCCATTACGGAAAATGCCATTTTCGTGAATAACTACTGAACCACTAATCCTATCATTGTCAATCCAATTGCTAGTCATATGTTTTCATTGTCAAGGAATCTGAAAACGTACACACAAACACTGTATGGGGGGAACTGTGGCGCTAAACCGCCGTTACGGAAAATGCCATTTTCGTGAATAACTACTGAACCACTAATCCTATCATTGTCAATCCAATTGCTTGTCATATGTTTTCATGGTCAAGGAATCTGAAAACATACAAACAAACACTGTATGGGGGGAACTGTGGCCGCCACTACGGAAAATGCCATTTTCGTGAATAACTACTGAACCACTGCTTGTCATATGTTTTCATGGTCAAGGAATCTGAAGACTGTATGGGGGAAACTGTGGCGCTTGGCGGAGGTCTGCGGTCTCCGAGTGCTTTTCTAGTTTCATCTGCTGCAGCAGTCAGTCTCTCTTCACCCAGCCTTACACAAAACAGCTCGTGAACTTCTGTGCTTCAATTGGCTCGCTGCATTTACAGCGTTGGTAGGCGGGTCCTTCTTGCTAGGTTTTCAGTCATTGGTTCTTCAAGGTTTCAGAAACCCAATTCAAGGCTCTTATTAGTCGAATGAGAGGTCAATCATATCCGATCTGTTCGCAGCTGTGTCTGCAGTGGGAGAACGGAAATGCAGCTTTTTTTTCCAGTGCGCTCTTAGGACGCAGCACCCTCGTGCGTCCTAGAGTGCACGAGAGTGCCCTCTGCGCTGTAGGACGCAGAGACCTGCCCGTCCACGGTACACCGGAGTGCAAGAGGTTAAAGCAAGTTCAACACTTATACAGGCACATCTCAAAAATTATAATATCATGAAAAAGTTCAATATTTTTGTGATTCATTTCAGAAAGTGAAACCCATATATAGATTCATTACACAGACAGTGATATATTGCAAGTGTTTATTTTAATTTTGATGATTATGGCTACAGCCCATATTAACCAACACCTCAGCGGCCAACATTTCTATTTAAAAACTTAAATTCTATTAAAATAAATAAACGCTTGAAATATATCACTGTCTGTGTAATGAATGTATATAATATATGGATTTCTCTTTCTGAAATGAGTGACAAAAAATATTAAATTTTTTCATGACATTCTAATTTTTGGAGATGTACTTGTATTAGGGAAATACACTTAAAGTCGGTGATGGGATGTGACAAAAATGCTTCGTTTCCCTGACAAGCACTGCAGGATCCACTCTGTACAGGTACAAGTACATTATCAATCCAGGGATTTATGGTGGAACAGCACAACAACACTTGCCAACACCTTTTATGGAAAATCCACAGAATCGGTGTGTGGGTCTACTCTGACGCTTTAGAAAATTATATGAATGACTTTATAAATCACTGGTTTGAAAAAGCACCTGTATATGTCGAGATTTCGGCTCTTGTGGTCCACTTGACCTGCATCCACAAACACTGAGGGAGGCTAAACCCTGGCATGTGGACACACATCCTAGGAAGAAATTACACACAATTTAATGCACAGCACCAAAGTGCAGCACGTACACAAACCAGGATTTTAACCAGGATTAACATATTTCATCGTTTTGCTCTCACAAGCGAATACTTAGGACAAAACAAGCACGAATCAGCAGTTGGTACTAGCTAGCTACTAGCTAATACTCGTAGCCAGCACAGGACGGCGCTGTATGGCTCAAAAAAAGTGAGCTTACCACCAACAGGATAAATAAGCGAACAGATGCACAATATTACAAATCACTTACCATCGATGGTTCTCTCACGTTCGTCTTCAGCTTGTCCGTAGTCCGGTTCTATGCTGGGCTGCATCTGTATCGGTGCGGGTCGCTCCTCACTGTGGATCTGGCACCAAGCAGAGAAAACCCCGCACCTCTTCGTTGGACCATGGTGTAGATTTCCGCAAAACCTACAGCACTGTCTGTATTAATATCGTATTTACTCCGTGACCGAGTTAGTCCGTGAAATATTGCAAATGGCGGTCGTGTAAATTCCACTGAAGATGGACGCTTTCGTGACGTTATGCACTGACCAATCAGTGGCTCGCAGTCTGTTGACGTCACATCTCGGCTCGACTCAGCACAGTTGTACCCTGCCCTCGATCGGCACGAAAATAGCGCCTGTTAAACCATGCTGGGTACAGTGGAAAAAGCTAGAAAGTGAGTCAAGTAGAAGTGAGTAAGGCCAAAGCGATACTAGTGGAAAAGGGCCAATAGTAATACTTTGTGTCGTCCATTGTTATCCCGCGGAGTGTGAACTGGGCTTCTATGTGCAGGAACCACACGGTTGGGTACTGAAGCCAGAAGTCTGGGAGTTTGATTGAGACAGCGCACCCGGCGCTAGTGCTCTCCCTCCAGGTAGTCTCCGGGCCGATGCTGATTTCGCTCTCCATGGCATGTCTTGGGGTCACAAATGTGGAGAAAGGAAACAGGAGAGGCAACAAGCTGGACAACACACAAACTTTATTCCTTCTCCAACATACAGTACAGTAAAAGAACTTCTGGTTCTCTGTGCATTCTCCTTTTATACCTTTAATTCCATGCATTGAGACCCGGAACTTCTGACTATAATACATTGTTTGGAACAAAGACCTGTGTGGCACATTAACATAACATCACTCCGGCACCGCTTCTCACACCCTTCTTCTTCCAGTGGCTCCGGCATTCTCTCCTCTCCCCGGGGGGTGAATAGTCCTTACTGTCCTGACTGAGACCCCCCAGTGACACTTCCTCCTTCAGTCCATTGTTCCCCCTTCCCCCAGCTGCCTTCTCTGGGTGGAGGATCCCCCACCCATACCACCACAGTATATCTTTTAACCTTGAACATACAGGACAAAAGCTGCACATTTATGGTATGTGAACTTATGTCAAAACCTGAAAATTTTATGTTCAAGATAAAAATTCTAGAGCTTGATTTGACTTGGGTGATGTGAGCATTGGATTGACTTGACTTGTTAAGAGTCATTTACTTTAGACTTGCACTTGTGTGATTCACTCCCACATAAGTTACTCGGTATTATAGCTCTAAAATATTGTGCAACGTTTTAAAAATTAAAACTGGAAAAAAACTCCAACAACCTATTGGGTTCGGTCTATACTGGGAATGTCTGGAAAGCATATGTATATACTATATTGTCACATATGGAATAAGTTGAACGCTTGTAAATACAGTTACATACTGACTACATACTTTTCCCAGATATCATGCGGCAACTCTCAAAATAAGGGCTTGCCACAGACCCAAAAACTGATAAGAGTAAAAGTAAAGAAATACAACGCTTCCACAGAGGGGAATAATGACCTCACTCTATGTGTGAACTAGTGTGTTGTGGAAGGTGTTTCTCTGATATTCATGGGTGCCAGGAGATTCTCACTCAAAATAGCATGAGAGGGAAGCTGGGGAATGCTTGGCTGTACCTGTGTGCCTAAAAGAAAATGACACGCTTGATGCCATAGTACATCTGAAAGATTTGTGATGTGCAGGTGGGAATGTTATTGAGGATTAAAAGCCGCATTTGAATCCGAGACAAGCATTAAAGGAGCTTAAGCTTCTCTACACAAACTAAATGACTAAGCTCAACACCACTATTGAACATAATTAATCACAGTGTAGGAGCTGGAGAAACCTTGTTATGCAACACGAGCTTATTCTGGAGAAAATGGTCCTTGAGCTGCCTTTATCGATTTCCAGGTAGGTTGGGATCATTTGTCCAAAAGCACCAAGCTTAATCATAATAACTCAGTATGTCTTTTTAAATCTAGAGGTTGGCCATGATTGTGAGATGTTTTATCTAATTAATATCCATTTGATTGTCTGACAGATCCATTAGTAAGCTTATTTAAAGGATCTCATATTGTTGTTAAAGCACAGTAGCAGACATTTCAGGGAGAATTAGTGCTAAACGGCTCAACACACAGACAAACCACAAATCTCACTGTAAGCTCCATGATGAATAAAACATATGGATTATATCAAAGATGTTGAGATTTTTGCTCACCGTCCTTCCTTGTTATGCAAATAAAGATGTCAGATCCGGGGCTTCTTTGCAATGCTGAAGCATTTTTGACAGCCTGAATGAATCATGACTATCTTTCTGAGCTGTGCAGCTATTTGACGTGCTATGTAGAGCGAATGCTGCTCGAATTTACATAGTGTATATCGCTTCTGTTCTCACTGTTAGAACAGCTGTAGCATTCTCTCATACTGTATGCCTTTCCTTTTGTGACGTGTTCCCTGTACTTGTTGAAATATTGCACGTCAACAGTTTAGTATTCATACACTTTTGTCAGAGTAAATGAATAATACTAAATGTGGTTACTGCCACAGTTGAATGTGATTTCTGTGTAGTTCACAACTTAATATTTTTGTCAGAAATCAGCAAAATTCTGATTAAACAAATAATGCTTTATTCAAATGCAGTAATGTCCTACATTTCACATCCATACTACACTTGTTGTCCTACTTCTAGATGTCACAATGTCAAACATGTTTTTGTCAAATGTTTGAGTTGAAGAAAAACAACCCACTAAAATGTTTTTGTTTTGTTTTTTTCAAAAATTGAGGGCTGCATTGTCATGAGGTGCCTGTATTCATAAATGATTGACAACTTGTGAGCATGACACAGATACTGCACTGCAGAACAAACTGGCATATTTTGTTAATACGAGTATGTCCAAAAGTGAGCACATAAAATGCTGCACCTATAATAATAATAAAAAAAAATTTTACTTTGCAAGTCTGATCATTATTTAGTAAAACAAGCTTTATCTATCGGCCTTATGTTATGTGTCCATCCATCCATCTTCTACTTCCTATCAGGGCATCTGGATTGCAGGAGCATCAATCTTTGCAGAGAAGCCCAGACAGGTTTTTTCTCAGCCATCTACTCCAGGTCTTCAGGGAGGATACGAAGGCATTCCCAGGGCAGCAAGGAGATATTGGGCCATATTACGATGATCTAGTCAGTTCATTGTCTAAGGAGCAGACTGTATTTATGGGTGTGTCCAAGTCCATTTCACTATTACAGAGGTGTTGTCATGAAGCTGAGCATGGGTGGAGAGCTGTGCTCATGCTCTAAATTCATCTTGATTATTTTCTGTAAGTTTCCACTTTAGTAGCTATTCTGGTTGGCTTGGATGTATTGTGTTATTTGAGTTTGCCATTTGTTTCTGCTTATGAAAGTTTCTGTTCCTGGTTTAGTGTTTAGTTAGTCTTTGTGCTTAGATGGGAATTCCCCATCTTCTTTTTCCTCTCTCTGGCGTGTGCTCCACACCTCAGCCTGGTTCAGTCCAGGCTGTTCACTCATTTTCTCCAGACGTGAGCCCCACGTCTTCCCCAGCGTTCCTGCACGCCGTTATCTCTCTTGTATCCTGCCTTGCCAAGTTTTTGTAAGTTTTTCTGTTTTGTGCTTTTTGTTATTAAACCTCTTTGCAAGTCACAGTACAGCATGTGGGTCTTCGTCCTGCCCTGAGGGTCCAGTTTATGACAAAAGGATGGTGCCAGTGTGGACCCAGCTGCTGTGAGTTGCTTTTTTGTTTTTTCCCTACCGTGCCTCCCACACTCTCGAAGTGGCCCAGGAATGCCTGGACGGTGCGACACAGGTACTGGAAGCATGCCCTAGCCTGTGCTGCCATCCAGAACTCACAGGTCTCCTTGTTTCAGCCACCAACCCACAACCCATGCTCCGCGGGTTGGGGGAAAACTTTTCCTTATCTATACCTGTGCCAACGAAGAAGCGTCCCCAGGTATGGAGGTCTCTGGCCAGTCACTGTCGCCCTGCTGCAGCCCCGCCTTCTCCTCTCGATCAGTGGCCCGTACCATCTGCTGAGGAACTGGAGGAACGCTGGCGGGTTTTGTTATCGGAGACAGAGCTTCCGCTGGAGTACAAGCCGTGACTCCTTCCAGACTACGCGGCCCAGTTGGAGAGAGGCTTACCAGGTGGAATGGAGTCTGAGCCGATGATCAAATGTCCCCATACTTTCGCATTTCATCCACCTCGCCAGATGACATATGCGGCCCCTGGAAGGGATTCATCTGGACCCGCAGCAGCAGCCACCATCACACCCTGGGAATTTAGGCAAGTATCTTTTCATTCTCTAAAGCCTAAAATTGAATTGTCTTGCCTTATTCCTGGTGGGAGAGCTCAGCAGCAGCCGCATACTTTGGCTGAGCTCTCACCACCTGCTGCAGCAGTGATTCAAGTTTCCTCATGTTCCTCTTCTCCTGTGTCCCCTCTGCTTTCACTGGGTGTCCGCCGGTCCTGGGAGGGAGCTGCCGGATGATGGAGGGGCCTGTGGCTCCAGAGGGTCCTGTTCCAACTCCGCAGCCATGTCCTGGATAGGAGAAGACCGCCTCCTGTGTCCCAAAGCCTGAGCTGACAAAAGAGTGTCCCCTGGTTTCGGTATTGCAGGACCCGACGCCATCAATGAGATGCTCTCTAGCTTCAGCCGTCATTTTGGGAGGTCCACCAGTATCAGTCGCCTCATCTGGGGTCCCGCCAGCATCAGCCACCACGGCTGGGGTTCCACCAGATTCACCCGCCATCATGCCTGCTGCTTGGGTGACCGCAGCAGAGTTGCCAGAGTCCTGGATGGCGGTGGAGCTCGAGACAAGACAAGTACTCTTTTCTGGTTCTACTTTATCAGTTTTAGAGAGCTCTTGTCTTGCTCATGGTGGGGAGAATCAGTCACAGATGCCCTCTGCTCCTGAATTCTTCTCGCCGGACTCCACTGCTGCCAGTAATTGTTTTCCGGTGCTTTTCTCTTCCTCCCCATTTGAGGTGGCCGTGTTGGGGTTGGATGCCGAGGCGAGTGGATTTATGATGTCCCAACCTGATTTGCTGGAGTCCTGGACGGCGGTGGAGCTCGAGCTAAGGCAAGACCTCTTTTTTGTTTTCACATTATCAGTTTTAGAGAGGCCTTGCTTTGCTCTTGATGAGGAGAACCAGCTGCAGCTGCCAGCTGCCTCTGAGTTTTTGTCATCAGGCTCGACTGCTGCATGTGATATTGATCTGGTGTCTGTCTCTGTTTTTTTTATCCGAGTCCTCGTCTGGTCCCACTGATGGTTTTCGGTCCCCTTCGCCTGGTCCCGCTGAGGTTCATCAGCCTGCTGCATTGGGTTCCACCGACGGTCATCAGCCTTCGCCTGAGATCACTGAGGGTCCTCCGCCTTCGCCTGAGGTCACTGTGGGTCCTCTGCCTTTGCCTGAGGTCACTGTGGGTCCTCCACCTTTGCCTGAGGTCACTGAGGGTCATCAGCCTTCACCAGAGGTCACCGAGATTCCTCCGCCTTCACTGGAGGCCACTGTGGGTCCTCCGCCTTCACCTGAGGTCACCGAGTGTCATCCATTTTTGCCTAAGGTCGTCGAGCATCAACCGTCTTTGCCTAAGGTCACCAAAGGTCATCCGTCTTCACCTGAGGTCGCTGCTGATCAGCTGCCTTCAACACCTGGTTTCCTCACTGATCAGCTGTTTTCTTCGTCTGGTTTCCCCACTGATCAGTCCTCTCCTTCGCCTAGTTTCCCCGCTGGTCAGCCATCCTGGTCAACAATCTTCTTCGCCTAGCTTCTTCACTGGTCAGCCATCTTTTTCATCTGGTTTTCTCGCTGGTCAGCCATCCCTTTGTCTGGTTTTCCCGCTGATCAGTCATCATCATCGTTTGGTTTCCATGCCATAGCCCCTGTGGGGGGGGGCATTGTGCCCTGTGGCCCGTTGGCTCAGGGATATTGGGAGACCACCCGATGGACTACGCCCTTTGCCTAGGTGGTTTAGGAACTCTTGGAGGCCACCCGATTCATTCCACTGTGTGATCTGGTAACTTTGGGACTTTTGTAGACCGCCTGAACTGTTTTACTTTTTACCTGGTATTTCTAGAGTTTCTGTAGTCACCTTAGCTGTTCTGTTTCGTGGGTCATGAGCGTGTTTTTTGTTTCAGTCGGACCTAACCTGGGTTCCCTCACCACCCTCCCAGGGTGGGTTATTTTTTTTTTTTTTCTATTCTTGTTGGGGGGGGGGTTCTTTTTGTGTTTTTCTTTTCTCTGTTTTGATGTTACCTTGGGGTGTCTGGAATCCATCCCTTGAGGGAAGGGCTCTGTCATGATGCTGAGCACGGGTGGAAAGCCGTGCTCATGCTCTAAGCTCATCTTGATTATTTTCTGTAATTTTCCCATTTTAGTTTAGTAGTTATTCTGGTTGGTTTAGATGTATTCTGTTATTTGAGTTTGCCATTTGTTTCTGCTTTTGAAAGGTCCTGTTCCTAGTTCAGTGTCTATCATCTTATTGTTAATATTATGCATCCATGTCCATCCGGTTTCTTAGTTTATTATTCCTAGTCCCGTCCAGCTTGTCATATGTCTATGATTATCTAGTTTGGTATCATTATATTGTCTGTTCTGACATGAGCCTATCCTCACCTTTTCTTTCAGTTCCCCTTTTGTAATGTAGCACTTGTGTCATCAACTGAGTTTGGATTTTTCCCCAAACTCAGTTTCATAACTTTCCTCTGTATTCATATTTATCTGCTGTATTGTTATGTCTTGTGAGTTCCTTATTGCCTTCCATTTTCCCTGTTCTTGTTCAGTTTGTTTTTGTCATGTCTTTTATTTGTGATTTATTGCTAGTCGGTTTCTAAGTTTGGTTTTTCTGATATGGGTTCTTTGGGCTAGCAGCTGATAGGCAGCATTTTCCGGTCTGTATTTTGCGGGGGTGTTGCCTGTCATACTGCCAGTCCAGCTATTCCCCCCTCATTATCATCAGGTGATTCCAGTCATTAATTGTTGTTCCCTTCTCCCGCTCAGGCTGCCTCGCACCTGTGATCACTTGTTATGCCATTACCTCACCTACTATTTTAACACTGCCTGTTCACGCTATTATTGCCACTATGTCGTTCGTGTGTTAGGAGATGTCCTTCCTCTGAGTGTTCCTCGGGACATTATCCTATTCCCCGCTTGTCTTGTCTCCTCCTGAGCAGCCTGCTCAGGAGCGCTTCATCATGTAAGTTTTCTTGTGTGTGCATTTTTAGTTTTGCACTTTTGGACTTGAGTCACCTGTCACAATAAATGTTGCAAAAAGTCATCCAACATGTGGGTTCGTCTCAATCTCTGTGCGCCACGTAGAGGCGCACATGACAACTTCTGTAATTGCATCTCTTGTTTTTGCATTTACCTCATCCTCAACCTTATGGTTTGTTTCTCTCTATTAGTATTATCTGGTCTGTTTCTTATTTTTGTGATCACCTTATGTTTGTAGCCAGCTGCTCTTTGTGATGTTCTCCTGCACTTTTATTTTGACAGTGCCCCCGTTTACTTCCCCTCCTAGCTCTAGTTTGTGAGCTGTCACAGTTGTCATGAGTTTCGCCTTGATTATCCTCGTTCATGTCACCCACACTGGTAATCACCTGTTCATCATTGTGATCATTTCCTGGTCGCCTATTTAAGGACTGCTGCACGGTTGCTCGACGCAGCATCCTTCTCAATGTGCAGACAGGACTTCCCCATCTCATTTTCCCTTTCTTTAAGTGTTTACATGGGAGTTCCCCATCTTATTTTTCCTCTCTCCGGCGTGTGCTTCATGCCTCAGCCTGGTTCAGTCCAGGCTGTTCACTCGTTTTCTCCAGACGTGAGCTCCACGTCTTCCCCGGTGTTCCTGCAAGCCGTTATCTCTCTTGTATCCTGCCTTGCCAAGTTTTTGTAAGTTTTTCTGTCTTTGTTATGTTTTGTGCTTTTTGTTAGTAAACCTCTTTGCAAGTCACAGTCCAGCATTTGGGTCTTCATCCTGCCCTGAGGGGCCACTTTATGACATATGCAAAAATTTTGCGGCTGGCAAAATGCATGAACAGGCTGGCTTTAATGCTTTTAATCATTCAGGTGTTTTTTGGGCATATGAGATAAGCCATCACTGTCTTTGCTCTCATTCTCTTTAATAAACAACAGCACAAGATCAGAGGTGTAATACTAATATGACAGTATTTAAATGTGAGGACAAATCCATTTTGCGCTGGGGGCAATGTGGGCTCATTCACAGCATGGAGCATCTTAAACTTGTACACAGCCCTGTTGCTCCTAACTCCAGCGACGGTTATACCAGTTTCTTTGTCTATGATTTTGGCAATGCAGAGTTGAGAAAATTCCTTCAGTTATATTATCACGAGACAAAGTGAGACCCGGCACACCCACAGTGCTATCATCTGAACTTATTTTAAACTGCAAGAGCGAGCCATTCATCTCGGCCTGAGTTTCCTTAATGTTCCCTCCTCTGATGAATGCATTTTGATTGATTGCATTCTGATTGTCGCATTTTGACTAAAAAACCCTTGTCATAAATTAGATAATGATATCGGCCAATGTGCTTTGGCATTCTGGTGGCAGCCCTTTTCCCGGTGTAGGGCAGACTGGTCCTGCTGCACGACAGCACGGTAAAGTCCACAAAGCTACAGTTTGATTTTTAATCATCTTGTTAAAAGAATGTCAGTGAATGACTAGAGAAATAATGAAATGGTTATAAATTAGATAATGATAGATATATAAGCTGGCATTGCAGATCTCAGCAAACAGGCTCTCCAGTGTCTGCCCGCAGATGATAGCTGCTTCCTGGTGTATGCCACATGCTGCGGTGCTACTGAGCAAAAGTCTTGTGAATACATTTGATCCCGAGGCCTATTTTTTCTCTGATTGCCAAGTGCTTCTCAAAGTCCCCCAATATGGGGATCCATTCATTCATCTTCTTAATGGTCTGTTATGGGCTGTGGCGGGGCTGGAGCCTATCCAGGCATCTTTGGGCAAGAGGCTGGGTACACCATGGACAGATGAATGAATGAAAGATCAGGTATAGTAACAGGCATGCATGCACCTTCACACTAGAGCTGGGTGATATAGCTAAAAAAAAATGTATCTCAATACATTTTTCTCTATATTGTGATACACAATACATATTGTGATACGTATTTTGTGTACTGAATGTCCTTTAAAATTTGGTTTTACTTACATTTTTATTAGAAATATATATACATACTGCTCAAAAAATAAAGGGAACACTTTGAAAACACATCAGATTTTAATGGGAAAAAATAAGCTGGATATTGAAATTGTGGCAGGCTAGTCCAGCTTACTCAGATTAAAAAGTGTTCCTTTAATCTGAGCAATTCTGAGCAGTATAAAGCTCAAAAAAATGTATATATATACAATACCGTTCAAAAGTTTGGGGTCACCCAGACAATTATTTTGTGTTTTCCATGAAAAGTCACACTTATTTACCACCATGAGTTGAAAAATGAATAGAAAATATAGTCAAGACATTGACAAGGTTAGAAATAATGATTTGTATTTGAAATAATAATTTTTCCAGATACTCAACTTGCTCAAAGGAAGGTCAGTTTTATAGCTTCTCTAACCAGCTACACTGTTTTCAGCTGTGCTAACATGATTGCACAAGGGTTTTCTAATCATCCATTAGCCTTCTGACGCAATGAGCAAACACATTGTACCATTAGAACACTGGAGTGATAGTTGCTGGAAATGGGCCTCTATACACCTATGTAGATATTGCACCAAAAACCAGACATTTGCAGCTAGAATAGTCATTTACCACATTAGCAATGTATATTAGATATTAGAGTGTATTTCTGATTAGTTTAAAGATAAGATAAGATAAGATAAGATAAGATAAGCCTTTATTAGTCCCACAATGGGGAAATTCCAGGATTGCAACAGCACAGGGATAGCAACACTCAGAGCAACATTCAGAAGGCAAGAAAAAAAAAAAAAAAAAAAGCAAGAGCAGCTAATATACATATGTACATACTACTATAAATATATATATATACACAGACACACAGTGCAGAGCATTGTAGCTGGATGGAATAAATATATGAGCACATAAACACACAGTGCGGAGCACTGTAGCTAGATGGAATAATATGTAGATACATAAACACACAGTGCGGAGCATTGCAGCCAGATGGAATAAATATATAGATACATAAATATAAACACACCCAGTGTGGAGCATTGTAGCTAGATGGAATAAACATGTAAATATATAAACACACACAGCGCTGAGCATTGTTGCCAGATGGGATGAAACAGCACAACCGTCTACTCAGTTATCCTACATGGCATGATCACGTGCCCATACATATTCTCACCCTCCATAGCGACCGGTATTTTCCTAGTTGTATGCCGGAGGGGACCATTGTGTAAGTCTATTGCATCTTTTGCATTCAAAAACTATTAGGTTGTTACGTCTTTTTGCTATCTCTGCGAGCAGCCCTGCTTAGGTTTGTACAGTCTGACAGCCGTAGGTAGGAAGGACCTGCGAAACCTCTCGGTTGTGCACCTGGGATGATGTAGTCTGCTGCTAAATGAGCTCCTCAGTGCATTCAGTATGTCCTGCATAGGGTGGAACTCGGACTCCAGCAGAGACGACAGTTTAGCCACCGTCCTTCTCTCTCCTATCTCCTCCACCGGGTCAAGGCGCTGCCCCAGGACAGAGCTAGCTTTCTTGATCAAGATGATATTGAGTTTTCAAAGAATCAAATATTTAAATCTTCCATTTTCAGAGAGATTAAAGTTATCTTCATTGAAAAAAACAGTGCTTTTCTTTCAAAAATAAAGAAATTTCTAAGTGACCCCAAACTTTTGAACGGTAGTGTATGTACTGTATATATATATATACATTTCACTTATGAAACAACTGAATAATAAAATAAAATGAAAACTTATGTCAGAGAAAATTCTTCACAACAACATGTAACTGAGCAAAGTGTCTTTTTTCCTTTGCTTACCAGAACTGACATTATCAAGTAATCAAGTTTATCCACATGGGCAGAAATGTTTCAATTTACCTCACATAGTTAATACTTAGCAGTCTAATAAGTGAAAGAAGTATAAATTATTGCTTATTTTTTTAATGTGTCTACATCAGTTGTTTATTTTGCGAGCCACTCACTCTTATTTTGAAGGATTGCAAGACCAGACAGAAGCTTGTATTTTAAAAGTTCATTTTCACTTAAAGTATAGAGTTCAGACTCTAAATGTTTATCTTTTCCTGGCTCCCCCCATTTTCTGTCCTTAAGGTGAGCCTACACTACCGTTCAAAAGTTTGGGGTCACCCAGACAATTATTTTGTGTTTTCCATGAAAAGTCACACTTATTTACCACCATGAGTTGTAAAATGAATAGAAAATATAGTCAAGACAAGGTTAGAAATAATGATTTGTATTTGAAATAATAATTTTTTCCAGATACTCAACCTGCTCAAAGGAAGGTCAGTTTTATAGCTTCTCTAACCAGCTAAACGTTTTCAGCTGTGCTAACATGATTGCACAAGGGTTTTCTAATCATCCATTAGCCTTCTGACGCAATGAGCAAACACATTGTACCATTAGAACACTGGAGTGATAGTTGCTGGAAATGGGCCTCTATACACCTATGTAGATATTGCACCAAAAACCAGACATTTGCAGCTAGAATAGCCTTTTACCACATTAGCAATGTATATTAGATATTAAAGTGCATTTCTGATTAGTTTAAAGTTATCTTCATTGAAAAAAAGCAGTGCTTTTCTTTCAAAAATAAGGACATTTCTAAGTGACCCCAAACTTTTGAACGGTAGTGTACATTTATTCTGTTATCTTCATCTCTGCTCGCTGCAGAGATGCATCACTGCCAGAATTGTGTTAAAGAAGCTAAAAGGGAACATCTAATATTTTTTCAGCAAACTGTCATAACCCACGTGTGTTATTTAAAACTGCTGATTTTGTTCTTGGGCAGCACGGTGGCGGAGTGGTTAGCACTGTGGCAACACAGCAACTCACCCTTGGCCGGGGGATCCTGGGTTCGATCCCAGTCTCCGACCAACAGTGATCTGTGTGGAGTTTGCATGTTCTCCGCGTGTCTGCGTGGGTTTACTCTGGGATTTCTCCGGTTTCCTCCCACATGCCAAAAACATGCCGGTTAGGTTAACTGGCATCAAACTGGGGATTCTAAATTGTCCTTAGGTATGACTGTGAGAGTGAATGGTTGTCTGTCTCTCTGTGTTGGCCCTGCGATGGACTGGCGATCTGTCCAGGGTGTACCCTGCCTCTCTTGCAAAGATGCTGGGATAGGTTCCAGCCCCCCCACGACCCAAAAAGGATTAAGCAAAAGAAGATGGATGGATGGATTTTGTTCTTAATGCCTGATCATCTGTCAGTAAGGAAGGAAGCATCATCTGAAACATGGAATGACTTTTTACATTTCTTTATTGATAAAGCCACCACCATTAGGGCTCTCATCCCAGCTCCTGCCTCTGACCCCTTTGTATCTGTCCCTTGCTGTGCTGTTTTAATCAGTTTGAGCCTGTGACCCTGCTACAATTACAGGACGTGGTTGATCATATTAAGCCCTCAGGTTCCCCTTGTGATGCTTCTCCCTCCATTTTTTAAAAGAAGTCTTTCCGAGCATAGGTTAGTTTTAAAAAAATTTTAAACAACAGTTTGTCTTCCAGTGTGGTTCCTGCAAACTTTAAAAATGCAGTAGTTAAACCCCTGATTAAGAAATCTGGTTTTGATCACACTGTGTTGGCTAATTTTTGGCCAATCTCCAAGCTACCTTTTATTTCAAAAAATATTGGAGAAAATAGTTTATTTTCAGCTGAAGGCTTTTTTGGATGAACATGATATCCAGGAGGTGTTTCAGTCTGGTTTTAAATCTCAGCATAGTATAGAGTCAGCACTTTTGAGGGTTTTTAATGACATCCTTTTGATGTCTGATTCTGGTGATTATGTGGTTCTTGTTCTGCTTGACCTAACCACCACTTTTGATACAGTGGATCATGACATTTTAATTTCTCACCTGCAGCATCTTGTGGGTATTTTTGATACTGCATTAGAATGGATCAGGTCCTATTTAATCGATAGAACCATGTGTGTAAGCCTTGCTGGCTCTAAATCCTGAATCTGCTTCCCTGTCATGTGGGGTCCCACAGGGCTCAATTTTAGGGCCCCTGTTGTTTTCACTTTATCTGCTTCCACTAGGTTCAATTCTGAGAAAGCAATGCATCTTCTTCCACTGTTACACTGACGGCTTTCAGGTCTGTGTTCCATTAAAGCAGAAGGAGGCCTTCTCAATTACGTAAATCACTTCTTGAATGCCTTAACAACATTAAAGACATGATGGCAGTAAATAGGTTCAGGTTTAGGTCACTTTATTTGTACCCGTAGGTAGATTTGTTTTGCAGTCAGGTGACATCCTTTGAGACACATATTTACAAACCACAATTACATTCAACATGAACACAAACACAGGCACACATGAAGCTGACTATAAACACGATAAAAGTACTCAAGGCTCCACCAATCAGGACATAAGACAAAAAATAAAGATAAGAGAAAAAAGAGATAAGGGAGAAGGGTCATAGTAAAAAAGTTAAAAGCTCTGACCTCTTAAGTTTTAATGAAAAGAAGACAGAAGTGGTTGTGTTTGGATCCAGGGGCCCCCTGTTGACCTGGGCCCTTTGGCAGGGTTTGTCCAACTTATTGTTACTATTCTGCGTTTTAAGATGGACAGTAATTTTAAATTAGACCATCAAATTGCTGCTGTAGTGAAGTGCAGCTTTTTTCATTTAAGGCAATTGGCAAAGGTTAAACCCATACTTTCTAAACAGCTCTTTGAAAGAGCAATCTATGCCTTCATCACATCTCAGCTGGATTATTATAATGCACTTTATTTTAGAGTCAGCCAGTCTTCCCTCTCACACCTCCAGTTGGTTCAGAATGCTGCTCCATGTCTTTTAACTAGGACACGTAAGAGGGACCACATTACACCCATTTGAGCTTCCCTTCACTGGCTGCCTGTGTACTTTAGGGTTCATTTTAAAATTCTTTTATTTGTTTTTAAATCATTAAATGGCTTTGTCCCACCTCACCTCTCTGAGCTTCTTCACTTTTACACTCCTGCTCAGTCTCTCACTTCAGCTTATCAGCTGCTCCTGGAGATACCGAGATCGAAGAGGAAGCTCAGAGGAGTCAGATCTTTTTCTGTCACTACTCCTAAATTCTGGAACAGTCTCCCTTTTCCTATTAGGCAGGTTCCTTCACTGTCCATTTTTAAAACTTATCTTAAAACTCATTTTTTACTCTTTGGCCTTCAACCCAGCATGAGACATTGATCTCACTTGTTTTATTGTTTTTATTATATGATTGTCATTTTTACCTGTCTTGTTTTATACTTTTTTCACTTGTATTTTATTGTCTTTTATTTCTTTCTGTCTTATATGTCTTTCACATTTTATTTATTCTTGATGTACAGCACTTTGTGTCAGCTGTAGCTGTTTTTAAAGTGCTTTAGAAATAAAGTTAAATTGGATTGGATAGATTTCTCTGTGAGCATACAAAGGAGCGGGGCAGCTATGCTGAGCTAGAGAGCTTCTGCTTTCAGACAGACTTCAGCAGCCAAGCTGCAGACAAACCTTTCTTGCAGCAGCAGCTCATATTAACGTGATAAATATTCGAGTATGGGCGACATAATGAAATATGTACCGATATAACTAATATATTTGGTATATCGCCCAGCCATACTTCACACCTTTTAAATATGCTGCTGAAATAGCAGTTGATAATGTGCTACTGACTTTACATCTGCTTTCTGCAGCTCAAAAGCCAATTGGAACAAAAAACATCTTAATACCAACATGCCAAACTTTGCACTGAGCTTCACCCACTTTAAATCAGTCCCCTCCTGCTAGTGCAAGTTGTGTGCACAGTCATGTCCTAATTAGGGTACAAGGAGGCACAATAGAAAACCAGACCATGTGCTGACAGAAACTAGTAAAAGCACCAGCACAAGTTGCAAAGCCTAGTGCAAATGCTCATTTCAGAAAGAAGTGGCAGATGCCCATAGTCTCTCCAGTGTGCCCTGAGTCTGTCCCAGGTTCTCCTCCCAGCGGAACCTGCCTGAAACACCTCATGTGGGAGGCATCCAGAAGACGTCCTGATCAGATGCCCCCCACCCCTTCAACTGACTCTGAGCCTCTCCCAGATAACTGAGCTCCTCACCCTCTAAAGGGCCTTTTCCACTAGCCCCGCTTAGCTCAACACCGCACCACTCAGCCCGCGTTTGAGCATTTTCCATTAGCCCCAGCACCGGTTAGCAGGCGCTATTTTCGTAACTGATCTAGGGCAGGGTCCATTCGAGCCGAGTCGGGCCGTGATGTGACGTCAACAGACTGCTCACAGCTGATTGGTCAGGTCGTAACGTCACGAAAGCGACCGTCTTCGCCGTCTTCTGATGACCATCATTTGCAATTGTCATGGACTAACTCGGTCACGAAGTAAATACGATATTAATACAGACAGCGTTGTAGGTTTTGCGGGACTCTACACCGTGGTCCAATGAAGAGGTGCGGAGTTTTCTCTGCTTTGTGGCAGATCCACAGTGAGGAGTGACCCGGACCTATATGGCTGCACAGCATAGAAACTGGACTATGGACAAGCTGAAGATGAACGTGAGAGAACCATCGATGGTGAGTGATTTGTAATAATGTGCATCTGTTTGCTTATTTATCCTGTTGGTGGTAAGCTCACTTTTTTTGAGCCATACAGCGCTGTTGTGTGCTGGCTAACGTTTTTTAGCTAACGTTTTTTTTTTGCTAGTAGCTAGTACCAACTGCTGAATCGTGCTTGTTTTCTCCTAAATATTCGCTTGTGAGAGCAAAACGATAAAATATGTTAATCCTGGTTAAAGTCCTGGTTTGTGTTTTTTTGCACTTTGGTCCTGCACATTAAATTGTGTGCAATTTAATGCTAGAATGTGTTTCCACATGCCAGGTGTTAGCCTCCCTGTTTATATTGTGATACTGGTGAAATGGACCACAGGAGCCGAAATCTCGTCATATTAAAAATTGCTTTTTTGAACCAGTGATTTATAAAGTCATTCATATAATTTTCTAAAGCGTCAGAATAGACCCACACACCTATTCTGTGGATCCTGCAGTGCTTGTCAGGGAAACGAAGCATTTTTGTCACATCCCACCACTGACTCATTTCAGAAAGAAAAATCCGTATATTATATAGATTCATTACACAGCCAGTGATATATTTGAAGCGTTTATTTATTTTAATTTTGCTGATTACGGCTTACAGCCCCTGAAAACCCCAAATTCTATTTTGCAAAAAATTGGAATATTACATAAAATTAACTTTAAAAAATAGTTTTTAAATATAAATGTTGGCCGCTGAGGCGTTGGTTAATATGGGCTGTAGCCGTAATCATCAATATTAAAATAAACACTTTCAATATATCACTGTTCCTGTAATGAATCTATATATGGGTTTCACTTTCTGAAATGAGTGAAAAAAATATAGAATTTTTTCATGGTATTCTAATTTTTGAGATGTGCCTGTATATGTATTGAACTTGCCTGAAACTAACCATCATCCATTTCTGTCGTTTGTCTAGGCAAGACAAAATCAGCCGCCCCACAACCTACCTCGCCACTGTGGAAAGTACTGAAATCCTTTGCTTTTATAGGTAAACTCTCAAAACCAAAGTAGCACAATTTCCACTTAATATAAAAGGGACTGAACTGTGATTTATTTGATTGTGTGAATATGGCACATCAACTGTAAAATAAACCGCTTGTTAATGTATTTATTTTTTTGTCAGATCACTTTTTTGATCCTTTGTGAGTTATGTTCATAAATGTATGTTTTGGCGTATGTGAGATGTTCAGTTGTCAATATAATTTACTTTATATGTGTAGTTTATAGTCTATCATCAATAAACTCATGCAGTAACAGGACACATTACAAATATTTGAGACCCATTGTAGTGCTTCCTTTTATATTTTAGCAATGCTAGTACAAAACACCGCCCACACTTGAAGCCAGGGCAAGAAGAGACACTTTTACAGACAAGACAAACTTTTATTGATAAAAAACTTCATATTTTGACTGAGTGACTCCATACTAGGTGATTCACACCATCAGTTAAAGTACCAGATTCCATTCAAGTGAATGTATTAGTTCATTCTGATTGCTGAAGCCACAGTAAAAGCAGATGATTTTAAATGTAACCCAGCCCTTGTAAAATCTAGTGAAGCGCAGCCACATGAAAATTGTGGTTAAATACAACAACGAAGTACTTTATTGTCACATTCAAATTGTAATCCCTCCTGTTTTGTTTTTCTTTTGAAATCTTGGATGGAATATGGTGGGCAATATAAGCTGCAGCTTCAGCCATCACCCATTTCAGATAACCTATGTTGAACTGTATAATCAGAAGAGTTATTGTTTAATTTGACCTTGTTAGATTTTTTCCCCCTTTGTTATATTATTCTATTTTCTTTTAATCTTTACCTTTAATCAATCCGAAATAAAGATTCATTCAATAATTCACATTCCACCACTGGCTTTTAGCAACAAGTGTATTTCCCAAATATGTTTTACACTTGCTTTAACTAACCACCACCCATTTGTCTTTTGTCTATGCAAGAGGGAAAATGTCCACCCCAACTGGACCTTGCCTCACTATTTACAGAGATGCAGGCTGAAGATCTGCTGGACCAGTACCAAGGGCCGATCCATTTGCTTCTCAGTGAGGGAGCGTGGCAGCCGTGTGTGACCCATTCCAGTTTTATTCTTTTATACAGTTTGAATTTTGCACATTCTGAATAATCTGGAATTTGCTGCTGATTGTAATAAACAATTTAGTGACTTAAGTGTTTGCATCATGATTTTCCATTTTGTCTGTTAAGACACCGGTGGGAAAAGAGCCAACTGTACAAAGGATTTATCGGTGACCTTGAAAATAATGGCTCATTTTTAAGAAAAAAGTAACCAAAACAATTATTTTATTAACTGAAGACTGTATTGTTGGATATATATGGAGGAATTCTGGGTCATATTAGCATCTGCTCTTCATCATAACGGGTTTGGGCAGGGGTGTCCAATCGTGCCATGGAGGGCCAAGACCTTGCAGGCTTTACCTCCAACCAGTGTCTTCAACAGCAGATTCCACTGAACTTCTTCCACTGACTGCAGATCAGTGACAACACCTGCTGAAGAGACTGGGTAGAAGAGAGAACCTGCAGGGTCTTGGCCCCCCATGACACCTGATTGGAAGCCCCCGGATCAGGTTTAATGGGATTTAACATTTTAACACAAACTGCTTTATGGTTCATAATTCTGTTGACAGACTTACACCAAACCAAAAGTGATTTCTCAAACTGGTGGATTGTTCTTAGACAGCTTTTCCAATCTTTCAGTATTTAATTTGTGCCACATGGTGGTAACCTTCACATATATAAAAAAGAGACATCTGCAAAAACTGCACAGGTTTATTGTCAGTGCAATTCCCAGTGCAATACTACATGAATGCATGTATAGTACGTTGTTGATGCAGAGAATATATATTTCTACAGTACATGTATCTAGTAAATCAATTATTTTCCATGTAACCTTGTGACTGCATTATTTTAATTGCCTTTAATCCTAGATCAAGTTTGTTTTGGCCTAAAATACATAACTATCAAATATATCTTATTATACGTAACTCAGTACTGTTTACTTTTTAAATACATATTTTGTGGCTAATATAGTTATTAAACTGGCGATCAAGTTGTGTCGGCTGATCATTTTTTTCTATGACACTACCTCAGACTCAGTGCTGCAGAAGCAGGTACGTCCATGATGTCTGAACAGTCTCTCCATGATTTTCACGCAGAGCAGAGCAATTTGTTGTACAGGAAATAAACGTTTCTACAGACATTCTTAAGCTCTATAACCACTGATCGTTGGTGAAGCTGTGCTGACATCAGTGACAGGCTGATGACATCAGTGAGAGGCTGTGCTGAGCCAGACCGACCGTTTGAAGAGGTAATTTCCCAACAACAGAGCCATCTGAAACACACACACACAGCATACATATTTTAGTACCTAACTTGCAGACATTACAGTGTAGCACGATGTACTTACAGCAAACTAGCATTAGCAACCATTAGCTTACCGTCATATATGACCTAGTTTGTATCCTCATGTCTTCGGCTCTCCGTGAAGCTGCAGAACTATTCCAGAGTGTTTCATTTCGCTGCCTGTACCCTTATCTGGTGGTCCTTTTTGGTATTTACGGCGAAAAAAGCCACAGACCGAGGAGTCGCCTTGTAGAGCAGCCATGTTATGTTTACTTGGGTTGCGCGCTTCACGTCACGAGAGTGTGGCGCCGCCTCGCTGTTCAAGAAATCCCACCCACCGCAGGTGTGCCAGCAGTAATGTCGAAATGCAACCGAGGCAGAACCGAATCGAAGTGAGTCAAGTCGTGTTTTCTAAGCGGGGCTAAGCGGGGCTAATGGAAAAGCGCCTTAAGGGTGTGTTCAACCATCCTATGAAGAAAGCTTATTTCAGCTACTTGTAACCATGATCTCGTTCTTTTGGTCAGCAGACAAAGCTAGTGGCCAAAGGTGAGGGTAGGACCATAGATTGATATTTGAATTGGTAACTTTGCTCAAGAGCTCAGCTCCCTCTTCACCACAACAGACTGGCATAACATCTGCATCACTGCAGATTCTGCTCAGATCAGTCTATGAACTTCCTGCTCCATTCTCTACTCATTTGTGAATAAAATCCAAAGATACTTGAACTCCTCCAGTTTGGGGTACGAGCTTGTCCAGCCCGAAGAGAACAATCCAAACGTTTCCAATTAAGGACCACAGACTCAGACACTCAGTAGCACTCCCCCCAGTAAGACCTGTAGGTCATTGCTTGATGAAGCCAATGAGACCACATCATCTGCAAAAAACAGAAATAAGATCCTGTGTCCACTGCATGACACCCTCTGGTCCTTGGGTGCACTGAGAAATCCTGTCCATGAAAATTATAAACAAGACTGGTGACAAAGGGCAGCACTGGCAGCATCCAACTCTCTCCAAGTACAACTGATTATTGGCAAGATGGCTCATTGCTATGAGCTCAATATCTTATAGTCCCAAGCAAAAACTACATAAAAACAAAACAAAGCACAGCAATCAAATATCTTCTACAAGTCCACAAAACACATGTAGATTGACTGGGAAAACTCTCACCAACCCTGGAAGGTCCTTGAGAGGGTACAGAGTTGCCATCAAGGCTAGAGCTAAGTGATGTTCACTTAGATAGCACTTTTTTCTCATCTCTAGATGACCAAAGTGCTTTACAGATCCTGCTATCCACCCATTCACACACACATGGCAGCAGAGCTGCCATGTACTGGTGCTGGCCTTACCCACCAGGAGTAACTGGGGGTTCAGTGTCTTGCTCAAGGACACTTTGACATGCAGACTGCAGACAGAGCAGGAATCGAATCCCTGACCCTCCCATCAGTAGTCGGCCACCCTACATCTGTGCCACAGCCACCCCCAGAGCTAACACTCATGCTTGTGAAGAAGGTCATTGAAGACAACAAGCATCTTTTACATCATTGCTTCCAAGCTGCCCAAGACTGAGGTACTCAACAGCTGCGCTCTCGAAAATCCTTCAGTAGATATGCTGTCTCCCCTGAAATTTCCAACTTTAATCTTCTGGAAAGCTGGAGAGTCACTTGGCAAGAGACAAGAAAACCACCTCAGCTCAACATCACTCCAAGCACAAAACCACCACCAGGTGCCCAGCTTGACCACAGAGATTGAGTTATATTCAACTGCCTGCGAACAGGAGTTGGCCGTTTCAATTTCAGCATCTTTAAAAAGTCTTCAGCTGATCCAAAATGCTGCAGCAAGAGTTTTAACAGGTACTCGAAAGAGAGAGCACATCTCTCTGGTTCTGGCCTCCCTTCATTGCTTCCCATAGAATTTAGAATTAAGTTTAAAATCCTTCTTCTCACTTACAAAGCTCTAAATAATCAGGCTCCTTTTTATTTAAAAGATCTGATACTATCTTATCATCTCAACAGAGCACTACACTCCCAAAATGCATGATTACTTGTAATACCTAGAATCTGCAAAAGTACAATGGGAGGCAGAGCTTTCAGTTATCAAGTTCCTCTCCTTTGGAACCAGCTGCCAATCTGGATTTGGGAGTCAGACTCAATCTCTGTTTTTGAGAGTAGGCTTAAAACCTTCCTTTTGACATAGCCTATAGTTAGGGTGGGATCAGGTGCCCCTGAACCCTCCCTTAGGTAGGCTGCTTATAGGTTTAGACAGCTGGGGGACCTCCAACAATGCACTGGGCTTCACTCCCTTTTTCACTCTCAACGAAATATTTTTGCGGGTCATTAACATTGGCGAACCTGAACCTAGTCAAGCACTGCGAACAGCTCTTGGTTCGGTTGCACTTGGCGCTGCTGCTCTCTCATCCCGGAGCAGGTTGCTGTTTTGGCGGCCTGCTGTTCATGCTAGCAGCAGGATGCTCTCTGGATTGGCATTGCTCTGCTGGGTCCTGCTCGGCCAAGAACTCTCTCTCCTGCAGTGCTGCAGCAGCTCCCTGAGGCTGATGTCGGGTGAGGATCTTGGACAAGTCTGGTTTCCGCCCTCTTTCCTTTGGTGCTGGTTGTGGTCGCAGTGGTGTGTTGCTCTCGCCGATGACAGGACACACGCCAGGTTGTCGTCATTCACCAGGGTCCCTCTTGGCCACAAACTCACTCTCCTGCAGCTCTGCGGTGGCTCCCTGAGGCTTATGTCAGGCAAGGATTGGAGGCGAGTCTGGTTTGTGCCCTCTCTCCGTGTTTGGTTCTTCTTCTTGCAGGGTCAAGCTTGGAGCGGCTGTACCCTCGTCCGGTTGTGATGCGCCCCCATCATCAGCAGTCAAACAGAGTCCTTGATTATCATGAATGGTAAAGCCCAATTCATAGAAAAGGTTGCACCCCAGGATGTTGTCTCTGTGTGTGGCTACCTCGAAGGTGAACGCCGGGAGGAGTCTTGACCCATAGTGAACCGTCAGCATTATGGTTCCTACGAGGATGATACGAGTGTGCCCATAACTATAAAACACCACTGCATTCATCCCATTGGGATGGCTAGGGAAGAATTTCTTAACTGTGACCCAGTTCATCACGGGCCTCACAGGGCTCTGTCCAGTAACAATGGCAAGCTGATGTTGTCGAGCCTCACCATGCACCATTTGTATGCCGCTCCGCTGGAGTCCACTGCATAGATAGTGGTTGTCGGTGGTGATTCAACTGAATTAGGTGGCGGGCTTGTTATCAATGGAGTTGAGCGGCACACTTTTGTGAAGTAATTTAGTTTGCTGCATCATTGGCATCACCGTCCCCTGGCCAGGCAGGAGCGTGCTCTGGTTCAGTGCATCGGGGAATTGCAGTTATCACAGGTTTGGTGTCTCGTGATGTTCCGTTGTCCGACATTGTCACCAGGTTCTTCTGCCAGGGTAACTGCTTGTACTAGCGGAGTTTGTTGTTGTTGGTCGCCTAGCAGCAATGTTAGCTTGTTGGCTGTCTCCGGCTGAAACGCTAACTCCACCGCCTTTGCCAACAGCAGGTCGTCTGGCGCCATCAGTAGCTTCAGCCATGGGTTGCTAGTGTGTTCTGCTAGCTGGTCCCACACCATTTTGTCCTCTAGCTGGCCAAACCTGCATGTGCATGCCAGACAGTGGAGGGCCGCAACGTATTGCTGGGTCGCTTCTCCTGCTCCCTGTTGGCGCTGGTGGAACCTTATCCGTTTCGCCAGCACGCTCTTGGGTATCAAGGAATGTTTGGCTAGCAGTGCAATGCACTCCTCATATGTGTCCGCTTGCGCCAATGTACTGAACACCCGCAGTCCCTCGGTACCCAGGCTGTGAATCAGGAACGCCCGCAGCCACATCTTACCGACTCTAGCTAGGTCCATAGCCAACACGTACGTCCGGAAAGAATCAAACCACCGAGGCCATGGGATGGGCGGCTCACCTGAGGACGTGAGGAATGGAGGCAGGGGTGCCGAGACCACTTCCATGTCGAGGTTGATGAAGTTTCTCCTCGTCACCAGTGTTATGTCTGGAAAACAGGGACAGCAGAGGCGATGGCTGTGCTGAACAGTCGCTCTTTATTGAAGAGGCTAGGAGCATGTGAAACATACAAACTGGCTAATATGCTAGCTAACTGGGAGTACAGACTAGTATATGTTGTAGAGTCGGAGCGCCAAAAGAGACTACGCTGCTGACAACAGTCCCTTAATTATAGGCATGGCGTGATGGCGTCATCTGTGCCTGCACCATCACGTCCGTGCTACTTATTGTTAATATGGGAATATATAACAGTTACCTCACAGCAAGAAAACCATAAGTCTGAATCCATCAGTCAGGAGCACATTTGATTATTTTACTCATTGCTCTTGTTTTGTTCCAACGCTTGAAAAGCAAGATACATGGCAAAACTTAACTGGTTCATTTGTTCTTCTTAACAAAGTTCTTCTTTACACTACCGTTCAAAAGTTTGGGGTCACTCAGACAATTATTTTGTGTTTTCCATGAAAAGTCACACTTATTTACCACCATGAGTTGTAAAATGAATAGAAAATATAGTCAAGACATTGACAAGGTTAGAAATAATGATTTGTATTTGAAATAATAATTTTTTCCAGATACTCAACCTGCTCAAAGGAAGATCAGTTTTATAGCTTCTCTAACCAGCTAAACGTTTTCAGCTGTGCTAACATGATTGCACAAGGGTTTTCTAATCATCCATTAGCCATCTAACGCAATGAGCAAACACACTGTACCATTAGAACACTGGAGTGATAGTTGCTGGAAATGGGCCTCTATACACCTATGTAGATATTGCACCAAAAACCAGACATTTGCAGCTAGAATAGTCATTTACCACATTAGCAATGTATATTAGATATTAGAGTGTATTTCTGATTAGTTTAAAGTTATCTTCATTGAAAAAAAACAGTGCTTTTCTTTCAAAAATAAGGAAATTTCTAAGTGACCCCAAACTTTTGAACGGTAGTGTATACGTATGTCACATGGTGCTTCTGAGTGGCTATATACTGTATGTGATTATTAAAGACATACTTAATATCACAGTGTGGAGAGAGGAATAACCAGGCAGAGCAGTCCAGAACAAAGCAGGCTTTATTAATTTCTCTCTCTCACATCATCCAGAATCACAAGCATCAGAAAAAAGGGACAGGTCGTAGGCACCTCTCCTTTTATAGCCTACGACCCGCTCAGTCACCTGTGGTGCTGCAGTAACATGAAAGACTTTGCAGTTCCCATTCTCTTTGTCACTGTTTGCATCAGCACACCAACCCCCACATCAACACACAAATCCCCCATGACAATTCCCCTTGTCCTTCCGTCTGAGTGGAAACATACTGGCATACTTGGAAACATACTGACATACTGAGTGGGTTCCCACACCGCCCCCCCCAGAGACTCAGACTGAGCCTTAACCCTCATGTCCTTTGGGCTTCCAGCCAGAACTGGAAGTGGCGTATGGCCAGGTGGAGAGCCAGTAACTCCCTGTCGAACACGCTGTATTTACGCTCACTGTCACGCAAAGACCTGCTAAAAAAAAGCAAGCGGCTGCCAAGAACCTGCGATGCGCTGCTCTACGATGGCCCCTATGGCCACATCCGACGCGTCGGTAGTGAGCACTATCCAAGCCGCCGGGTCCAGGTGCGCCAACTGTGCGGCGTTCGCCAGGGCTGTTTTAACCTCGGAAAACGCCTGCTGTCACTCAGGAGTCCAGTCGACTCTGTCCGCCGATTTCCGTTTCTTAAGCGGCATACAACGGCTGCATGAGCTGGGCTGTGCGGGGGAGGAAACGGTTGTAAAAGTTAACCATCCCCAAAAACTCCTGCAGCTCATGTCTGAGGCCGGGGAAAATCTGCCACTGCATGCACTTTGTCCAGTAAGGGTATCGCGCCCTTTGGTGAGATGCGGTGGCCCAAAAAATCGATTCCCGTCACCCCGAACTGGCACTTCACCGGGTTGATTATTAATCCGTGCTCCTCCAAGCTCTGGAAAACTGTCCTGAGGTGGGCTACATGTTTGTCCTTGGACGCGCTGGCCACCAGGATGTTGTCCAGGTAGACGAACACAAACGGCAGATCGTGCAACACCGCATCCATCATGTGTTGGAACGTCTGCGCCACACCTTTTAACCCGAAAGGCCTGCGTAAAAACTCAAAAAGTCCAAACGGGGTTATTACTGCTGTTTTAGGTACGTCCTCCACGCGCACCGGGACCTGGTGGTAACCGCGGACCAGGTCTATCTTGGAAAAAATGCGTGCCGCGGTGAGGTAAATGGAAAAATCCTGAATATGGGGGATCGGGTAGCGGTCGTGCGCTGTGGCATTGTTCAATATGCGGAAATCTCCGCACGTTCGCCACGATCCCTCAGCTTTAGGAACCATATGTAGCTGGGATGCCCATGGGCTGTTTGAGTGTCTGATGATGCCCAACTTTTCCAAGTTGGCAAACTCCTCGCGCGCTATGGCCAGTTTAGCTGCGTCCAGGCACCGAGATCGTGCAAAAACGGGCGGCCCCATGGTGGTAATGAAGTGCTCCACCCCGTGTTTAGTGACAGTCACCGAAAATGTGGGGACCGTGAGTGCTGGGAACTGGGTGAGTAGTGTGTGGAACTTACCCCCTGGAGCTGTGACGTTGACTAGCATTGTGGGCTCGGCTCCTCTAGCTGTACAGAGGAGAGAATCAAAAGACATTGCGTTAATCAGGCTTCTGTTAGCCACATCGACTAGTAGACCATGTGCACACAAAAAATCAGTGCCCAAAATGGGGAAGCTGCATGCCACTATGACGATTGGTATGTACGGCCATGCAAGGATACAGTCAGTGTCCTCTCACCAAAAGTCTTAATGTCTGAGCCGTTTGCGGCCGTCAGCTCGGGGCCACTAGTTCCCGCCAGCCGGTCTGCGTAGGACGGTAGAATGAGACTCTTTTGGGAGCCGGAGTCCACTAGGAACCGTCTCCCCGAGCGTCAGCCTGTCACATAGAGCAGCTTGCTCGCTTCACCGGCAGTTGCAGCTGCTACCAACTGCCGGCCCTGGCGTTTCCTGAGCGCTTGAATTGGCACAGTGGCACGCATCGGCGTATGTCCTCTCTAAAACGGTGGTGGTAGAAGCAGAGTGTGTCTCTCTGGTGCTTCTTGGCTTCTGCTGCAGCCACCGTCGTTGGCTTCTCGCCCCTGCTGGCCATCTCGCTGGGTTCCGACGCCGCTGAGTTCACTGCAAGGGCTCTGGTAGTGAGGATAATCCGATCCACCTCTTGTGCTAGCGCCCCTTAGTTGCGCGTGCCCAGCAGTGGCGAATTGGCAAGGACCGCCCTGGCCGCCGTCGGGAGGTTCCGGAGGAAAAGGTGGGCAAAGAGGAAATGCCCATCATCTGTGCCCATCAGCGCCAACATCTTCTCCATTAACTCAACCGCCAATCCGTCTCCCAACTCGGAACGCATCAGGAGCCTTTCCGCTCTCTCGCAGTCTGAGAGCATGTAGCGCCGGGTCAGCGTGGTTTTAAGAGCCTCATATTTGTCATGGGCTGGGGGCCGTTGGAGCAGGCTCGCCACCTGCTGCGTTGTGCGTGTGGCCAGTGCTGCAACCATGTAGTAGTATCTAGTGTCATCTGCCATTATTCCCCGGAGCGTGAACTGGGCCTCGGTGTGGAGGAACCAAGACTTCGGGTCGTGTAGCCAAAAGTCTGGGAGTTTGACCGAAACGGCACAACGTTGCCGGCACCTCCAGTCCAGGTCAGCTCCGGGGTGTTCGCCTCGAGTTCCAAGGTGCATCAAGGGACACCAGCGTGGAGAGAGGAATAACCAGGCAGAGCGGTTCAGAACAAAGCAGGCTTTATTAATTTCTCTCTCTCACATCATCCAGAATCACAAGCATCAGAAAAAAGGGACAGGTCATAGGCACCTCTCCTTTCATAGCCTACGACCCGCTCAGTCACATGTGGTGCTGCAGTAACATGAAAGACTTTGCAATTCCCATTCTCTTTGTAACTGTTTGCATCAACACACCAACCCCGTATCAACACACAAACCCCCATGATGATTCCCCTTGTCCTTCCGTCTGAGTGGAAACATACTGACAGACTTGGAAACATACTGACATACTGAGTGGGTTCCCACAATGGAAGCATATTTTTAGTCTTTCCCTCATTATGGACAAGATTCTTAATGACAAACTGATATCTACCAAAATATTGGTAGGACTCTAAAATGCACCTTCGACTTGTACCATCTGTGAAGATCTTCTCACTCAGGTATGAGTTGCAGGTGTTAGTTACTTTGTGTGCACTCGTACAGTTTGTCACAAACTGTCCTGGAATAAGACATAAAAACTCTAAATTATGTAGGGGGGAGCTGTGCAAACATTTACATTCTGTCATGCTGTCACGAACCTCTTTAATCACTGCTTTCGTCCAGCAGTTCCATTGGTGGACAGAATTAAAAACTGTCACAATTTTTTTCAATATGGGTGATTACAATTTCATTGTACTGTGCAACTGTACAATGACAATAAAGCCTATTCTATTCTACAACATGTGAAGTGACGTCTTTGCTATGCAGTTCAAATGTGTTTGTTTTGAATCTTTAAGCTCTGCATACTGTCACGTGTGGGTTTGGCTCTTGGGGCTTGCCGTAGCCATCTGGGAGGATGACATCAGGCAGGCTGCAGCCACTGTATATAGTTTGTGCAAATCTCAATAAAGTTCAGTTTGTTGCTTGGCATAAGACGACTCATGTCTCAGTTATTACATACACAGCATTTGGCGACTGAGGATTAACTCATGGAGGCATGCGGGGCACCTCTACGCCCGTTTCTGCAGTATCCAGGAGAACCAGCAATTGTGTGGCCTTGCTGGTTGGCCGCGTTTGAGAGGTACATTGCGGCAATTGGCCTGGGTAAAATCAATGGAGTGCGGAAGCGAACCCGTCTGGTTCACAATCTCGGTGTAGAAGGTCAGAAAATTTTCCACACGTTAGGGGAGATGGAGTCTTATGCAGATGTTGTCGGGCTGCTGGCTGACTACTTTGCCAGACACACACAGAGCATGAAGCTGTGGGTTGAAAGGCTGATGACGCCAAAATACGCTAAGCTAGCTAGCTCGGGAGAGCTAACAGCCCAGCTAGTAGCAACAGAGAATATAGCCATGGAGCTAGGTGGGCGCCAAACACAGAAGATAGAAACTACAAGCTGCAAGCTATTAAAACGGTGGAATCGGAGCCACAAGAGAGGAAGCCCATGTCCATCAGGAACAACAAGCCAGCCAAAGAGCACAGCACTAAGAGTGACCGCAGCACAGAGGATGAGCAGCAAACAAACTCGGCTCAGTTTTCACCGCAGCCAGAGTGGGAGCAGCGGGAGGGGAAATGTGAGCATGCTGAGAGCCCCGAAAAGCAGCAGCGGTGACCGGGCACGAACACAGCGTGCTGCGCAAAGCAGCGGAGCACCTCGGACGACAGAGAGGAGGTACCGGACTGCTTCTCTACCCGAGACGAGCCGCAGTCGGAGACGGGCACTGGGAGCAAACGGCACAAAGGGCTAATGGGCGCTACGGCGGTCAAGCAGGACCAGTTTTGCTCAGGTTCAACGCAGAGGAGTCTCAGTCCCGGCGCTTGGGAAATGGTGGAGGGAGCCACCGAGTGCGACGGCGAAGCATCTGCGCCAGCAAGTTGCACCGATGTGTTAGACCCAGATGCCCCCGGTACTTGGCCGCAGAGGGATGGAGTATCTGCAGCTACGATAGCGACCGCTGCAACGGCCTCAGGAGAGGAACGTCCACGGCGAATACGGGCCAGATGGCAGCCAGCAGGACACCTGCGCATCGTGGCTAAGCTGGGTGAAGCTTATCTCCAGCTGTTGGATGGGTTGGTGAGGCATGCCGACGAGCCGCGGCGTATCCTGGAAGAGGCTTCTGGTGGCGGAGCTGGACGAGAGCGGCAGTCAGTAATGGCGGTGTGGGATCCGGACCTCGCCATCCAAAGGATTGGCCATTGTTCCAGGGGTCTGCGGTCTCCAGGGGCGCGCCTGCTGAAGGGCTGCCCTAGACCCCCATGCAAGTTCCAGTTTTTTTTTTCCACCCCAAAGAACTGAGTTGTAAATAGTATATATACAGTATATACTGTATATACTGTATATATGTATGTATATTAAAGTTCTGGTGTTAATAGAAATGTTATGAAATGGGATTGTTTTGTGCATTTTCTTTGGTTTAGGAGCACAGCGTACAATTTTAGTTTAACAATGGACTTTTTTTAGTTAGGGGTGGCAAAATAATCCACCCCGCCATGCGGGCTGCACGGTAGTCCACCGGTCAGCCCTATTGTAGTTATTTTGTGTGAATGTGATAGGCCAGTTTTAGTACATTAGTTCCCATTTATGTTAGTGTGTGATTCGGGTCGCAAATTTAGGGAGGGTTTCAATTGTATGTGTGGTTTTGGACTTTTCTAAAGGGAGGGGGGGTGTCATGTGTGGGTTTGGCTCTTGGGGCTTGTCGTAGCTGTCTGGGGGGATGACGTCAGGCGGGCTGCGGCCACTATATGTAGTTTGTGTGAATCTCAATAAAGTTCAGTTCATTGCTTGGCATAAGACGACTCATGTCTCAGTTATTGCATACATAACACATACTAAGTGCATTTGCTGCCACCATGCACGTTCTTATTTATTCTGAGCTTTGTACAGTATGTCTTAGATGTATCTGGATAACTCTGGATCTGGATTAGTTTTATGTCAGACTCAATTTTTTGTTTATGAAAACATAAAGACTTCACTGGTTAAACAGGCATTCCTGAAATCTATGGCACACTTAAAAAAAAGGTAGGGAATTTTAATTAAAAACTTGTTTTCTTTTACAGATGTGGACAAAATTGTTGGTACCCCTCTGTTAATGAAAGAAAAACCCACAATGGTCACAGAAATAACTTGAATCTGACAAAAGTGGTAATAAATAAAAATTCTATGAAAATTAACAAATGAAAATCAGACAATGTTTTTGAATTGTGGTTCAACACAATTACTTTAAAAAACAAACTCATGAAACAGGCCTGGACAAAAATGATGGTACCCCTAGAAAAGATTGAAAATAATGTGACCATAGGGACATGTTCAACCAAGATGTGTTCTCTAATTAACATCACAGGTGTCTACAAACTTGTAATCAGTCAGTCGGCCTATTTAAAGGGTGACAAGTAATCACTGTGCTGTTTGGTGACATGGTGTGTACCACACTAAACATGGACCAGAGGAAGCAAAGGAGAGAGTTGTCTCAGGAGATTAGAAAGAAAATTATAGACAAGCATGTTAAAGGTAAAGGCTATAAGATCATCTCCAAGCAGCTTGATGTTCCTGTGACTACAGTTGCGCATATAAAAAATTAAAAATGAAGCATACCAAGAAAAGAACACTGTCCCTACTGTGAAACATGGAGGAGGTTCTGTTATGTTCTGGGGCTGCTTTGCTGCATCTGGCACAGGTGTCTTGAATCTGTGCAGGGTACAATGAAATCTCAAGACTATCAAGGTATTCTAGAGAGAAATGTGCTGCCCAGTGTCAGACAGCTTGGTCTCAGTCGCAGGTCATGGGTCTTGCAACAGGATAATGACCCAAAGCGCACAGCTAAAAACACCCAAGAATGGCTAAAAGCCAAACATTGGACTATTCTAAAGTGGCCTTCTATGAGCCCTGATCTAAATCCTATTGAACATCTGTGGAAGGAGCTGAAACATGCCGTCTGAAGAAGGCACCCTTCTAACCTGAGACAACTGGAGCAGTTTGCTCATGAGGAGTGGGCCAAAATACCTGCTGAGAGGTGCAGAAGTCTCATTGACACTTACAGAAATTGTTTGATTGCAGTGATTGCCTCAAAAGTTTGTGCAACAAGATATTAAGTTAAGGGTACCATCATTTTTGTCCAGGCCTGTTTCATGAGTTTGTTTTTAAAAATAATTCTGTTGAACCACAATTCAAAAGCACTGTCTGATTTTCACTTGTTAATTTTCATTGAATTTTTATTTATTACCACTTTTGTCAGATTCAAGTTATTTCTGTGACCATTGTGGGTTTTTGCTTCATTAACAGAGGGGTACCAACAATTTTGTCCACGTCTGTAAATGTCTCTGAAATCTAATCTCTGTTGCTTTCCAAATCAATCAGTGTTCAGCATTTTGTAATCATTTTTGCATGCCCCCTTTTCCCACTGAATTCTGATATCATTAACCTGGAAACTTGGGTACTGGAGCTCAGGCAGAGCCCAGCGATCACAGTGTGTGTGTGTGTGTGTGTGTGAGTGTGTGTGTGTGTGTGTGTGTCATGTGTACCTTATTATCTCCAGAGAGATTTGATTTATATCCTGCCTCGGTCTGTTGTTTGGTATCATCTCACTCCCTGCTACCCTGTGTCCCCCCAGAGCAGAAGGAAACCAGCCCTTCCCATCAAAACACATTAAATTCATGCCAGTACTCACACTGCCACATATAACCCAGTTTTAATTAAAAATAGACAATTTACAACAGCAGAGATGCCATAAAGGCTTTTGCATTTTCCACATTTTGCAAAATTTAGCATGCTACAGTAACTCCTGTCTGTAATAAAGAACTAAAGTTCCATGATCCTGGCCATTTTCACCAAAATGTACTATACAAATGTACTATACAAATATATTTATTACCTCCGCCAGGAGGTTATGTTTTTGCCGAGGTTTGTCTGTCTGTCTGTCTGTCTGATGGTTAGCAAGATAACTCAAAAAGTTTTGGACGGATTTCGATGAAACTTTCAGGCGTTGTTGGAAATGGTACAAGGAAGAACTGATTAAATTTTGGGGATGATCCGGATCATCGTCCACAAGAAAACCGCCATTACGGAAAATGCCATTTTCGTGAATAACTACTGAACCACTAATCCTATCATTGTCAATCCAATTGCTTGTCATATGTTTTCATGGTCAAGGAATCTGAAAACGTACACACAAACACTGTATGGGGGGAACTGTGGCCGCCATTACGGAAAATGCCATTTTCGTGAATAACCACTGAACCACTAATCCTATCATTGTCAATCCAATTGCTTGTCATATGTTTTCATGGTCAAGGAATCTGAAAACGTACACACAAACACTGTATGGGGGGAACTGTGGCCGCCATTACGGAAAATGTCATTTTCGTGAATAACTACTGAACCACTAATCCTATCATTGTCAATCCAATTGCTAGTCATATGTTTTCGTGGTCAAGGAATCTGAAAACGTACACACAAACACTGTATGGGGGGAACTGTGGCGCTTGGCGGAGGTCTGCGCTCTCCGAGTGCTTTTCTAGTCAAACATGTTCTAATGGTGTAACTTCACTGTGGCAGAAACAACGGAAGTAATGTAAAACCTCACCTTGTAGTGGCTATGAAAATATTTGTGATTTTTTATCTACATTTTTGTCTAATTTCACTTCTTAATTGGTCCAAAAATTGCAAACAACGTGCCATTGTGCATTGGTGCATGCAGAGGCTCCTCCATGTAAGCAAGCAGCAGCACAAAGACAATCCCTCCTCTTCTTCTTCTTCCTTCTCTTGACAGAGGCTGCCCAAGTTGGGGATTCCTGTACAATCGGAGGCAGGAATGTCAGGTTTAATATTGCTGAGCTCACAATTCTTTCTGGATGGGGAAAATGTCATCATCTCCCCCAGAAACTGCATCCTGGGGTCGGGCGCACCTAGCATCAAACAGGCAGTGGATATGGAGGCCTTCAGGTGTTGAGTTGAGAAAAGCATGTTGAACTTGAAAACAGCTTCCTTCACGGGAGTACACATTTGACAAGAGACATCTCCGGTAAATGGCTGCCTGTCTCATTTTCAAAGTAATTAAGATAAGATAAGATAAGCCTTTATTAGTCCCACAATGGGGAAATTCCAGGATTGCAACAGCACAGGGATAGCAACACTCAGCGCAACAATCAGAAAGCAAGAAAAAACAAGAGCAGCTAGTATACATATGTACATATTAATATAAATATACACTACCGTTCAAAAGTTTGGGGTCACTTAGAAATTTCCTTATTTTTGAAAGAAAAGCACTGTTTTTTTCAGTGAAGATAACTTTAAACTAATCAGAAATACACTCTAATATCTAATATACATTGCTAATGTGGTAAATGACTATTCTAGCTGCAAATGTCTGGTTTTTGGTGCAATATCTACATAGGTGTATAGAGGCCCATTTCCAGCAACTATCACTCCGGTGTTCTAATGGTACAATGTGTTTGCTCATTGCGTCAGAAGGCTAATGGATGATTAGAAAACCCTTGTGCAATCATGTTAGCACAGCTGAAAACAGTTTAGCTGGTTAGAGAAGCTATAAAACTGACCTTCCTTTGAGCAGGTTGAGTATCTGGAAAAAAATATTATTTCAAATACAAATCATTATTTCTAACCTTGTCAATGTCTTGACTATATTTTCTATTAATTTTACAAGTCATGGTGGTAAATAAGTGTGACTTTTCATGGAAAACACAAAATAATTGTCTGGGTGACCCCAAACTTTTGAACAGTAGTGTATATATATAGACACACAGTGCGGAGCATTGTGGTTAGTGGATGTGCAGCAGAAAGTCTAAGCTCTCTCTCCGCGGATGGGACGGGCCAGCTGGATGTCTTTGGGCATGATGGTGACCCTCTTGGCATGGATGGCGCACAGGTTGGTGTCCACGAGGAGACCCACCAGGTAGGCCTCGCTGGCCTCCTGCAGAGCCATGACGGCGGAGCTCTGGAAGCGCAGGTCGGTCTTGAAGTCCTGAGCGATCTCCCTCACCAGGCACTGGAAGGGCAGCTTACAGATGAGCAGCTCTGTGGATTTCTGGTAGCGACGGATCTCTCTCAGAGCCACGGTACCGGGCCTGTAACGGTGAGGCTTCTTCACTCCGCCGGTGGCCGGAGCGCTTTTCCGAGCAGCCTTGGTGGCCAGCTGCTTCCTGGGGGCTTTTTCCTCCGGTAGATTTATGGGCGGTCTGCTTGGTTCTTGCCATCGGTCTTTATTATTCTGTCTTATATTTCTTGCACGCCCCCTAAACTCCAGCCCGGCACCCGCGTCGTTTTCGCTTCAGTTCCCCGGTATGTCGAGTTTCTCCGTTAGCACCGGGTGGCGGTTGAGTGCTAGCTAGCTCTTCCCTGCTGTATCGTCTCCTGCTGTAAACAGAGGCTCCGTCCGCCGACTTGGGAGACCTTTGGAGCGATCTGTGTGTCCGTGATATATATAGAGTGAAAGGTGTGCCGGATCAGAAAGTTTTCACCGGATCAGAAAGAAGAAGGAAGATAAAAAGACTCAGAATTGAGCCGCTGTTGCAAAAGGCAGCCAACTCGTGTGGTGCCGGAAGTAAAAAAAATAAAAAAATAAATAAATAATTCCAACACCAACACCAAATTCACTAGGCAACTCCTGGCCCAAGGTGAAAAAAATTCAACTCGTGCAGATGAAAACTCAGGTGCACTGGTGTTGCCTGGAGCAAATGCCCTTGTTCGTGTTTTTTCCACTAAATTTGTATGTAATCGTTCGACATTTTACACAAAGTATCAACAAATCCATCCATCCATCTTCTACTGCTTTTCTGGAGGTCCGGGTCGCGGAGGCAGCAGTTCAAGCAGAGAAGCCCAGACTTCCCTCTCCCCAGCCACCTGCTCCAGCTCTTCAGAGAGGACACCAAGGCGTTCCCAGACCAGCTGGGAGACATAGCCTCTCCACCGAGTCCTGGGTCTGCCCCGGGTTCTCCTCCCAGTGGGACATGCCCGAAACACCTCAAGTGGGAAGCGTCCAGGAGGCATCCTAATCAGATGCCCATACCACCGCAACTGACTCCTTTCAATGTGGAGGAGCAACGGTTCTACTCTGAGCCTCTCCCGGATGACTGAGCTCCTCACCCTATCTCTGAGGGTGAGTCCAGCAATCCTACGGAGAAAGCTCATTTCAGCCGCTTGTGTCCATGATCTCGTTCTTTCGGTCATTACCCAAAGCTCATGACCATAGGTGAGAGTTGGAACGTAGATTGACTGGTAAATCAATAGCTTTGCCTTAGAACTCAGCTCCCTCTTCACCACAATGGACCGCTACAACATCTGCATCACTACAGATGCTGCTCCGATCCGTCTGTCAATCTGTCGCACCATTCTCCCCTCACTCGTGAATAAGGCCCCAAGATACTTAACCTGTAGAACTCTGTTCAACTTCCCTAAAAACACCTAAAAATAACATGCCCAAAGTAAATCAAAAGCTGTTCTTCAACCCTTTGCAGCATCTTCATGGGGTTAGTCTCATTTAAAAGAAAACACTGAATTTTATGGCAAAACAGTCATAATCTCTCTAAGTGCTCCTGCCACTGAGTAACAAGAAAGTTCGCCTGGGTGTTTTTTTTAGATGCAGATCCTTGCAAATAACATACAGCTGTCAGATACTGTCTGGAAAACACAACAGAAATGTAGAACCAAGTGTTTTCAAGCTCAGGTCAAAATTTTGTAAAAATACCACAAAAAATGAATATATTACACAGCTTTTTTCTCAGGTTGTAACAAGGCTGTGTCTGTACTGGAAAACCGGAAATACAGCTTTTTTTTTCAGTGCGCACTGAGACGCACTAAGATGCAGAGACGTGACCGCCCGCGGAATTCACAGAGTTCAAGGGGTTAAACTCCTCCACTTGGGGCAGGAGCCTGTCCCCAACCTGGAGAGGACAATCCACTTTTTTCCAGCTGAGGACCATGGACTCGGACTTGGAGGTGCTGATTCTCATCCCAGCCACTTCACACTCGGTGGCAAACCGTCCCAGCAAGAACTGTAGATCATTGCTGGATGAAGCCAACAGGACAACATCATCTGCAAACAACAGAGATGAGATCCTGTGGTCACCAAGCATGACACCCTCCATTCCCTGGCTGCACCTAGAAATCCTGTCCATAAAAATTATGAACAGGATTGTGACAAAGGGCAGCCCTGGTGGAGTCCAACTCTCACTGGGAATGAGTCTGACCGAGTGTTGGCAATACGAACCAAACTCTCACAACGGTCGTACAGAGACCGAATAGTTTGTAACAACAAGCCCGATACCCCATACTCCCGAAGCACCCCCCCCCCCCGACAAAAAACCACGGGGGACGCAGTCGAATGCCTTCTCCAAGTCAACAAAACACATGTAAACTTTTTGGGCAAACTCCCACGAACCCTCGAGAATTCTCAAGAGGGTAAAGAGCTGGTCCGATGTGCCACGGCCAGGACGAAAACCACATTGCTCCTCCTGAATCCGAGGTTCGACCAACGGCCAGACTCTCCTCTCCAGTACCTTGGCATAGACCTTCCCAGGGAGGCTGAGGAGTGTGATCCCTTTAAAGTTGGAGCACACCCTCCGGTCCCCTTTTTTGAAAACAGGAACCACCACCCCGGTTTGCCATGCCAAAGGCACTGCCCCCAACCTCCACGCAATGTTGCAGAGGCATGTCAATCAACAAATTACAAGAATAAATTGTAATTAGATATGCCGTAATAGGCTACAATGTGTCATTTTATAGCACTTTAGATTTTGGGGGTTCTGTAGAATTTTTTTCATTGTGAAAAGGTTTCTGTGGCTCAGAAATGGTTGAAAAACACTGCCTGACTGGAACCATAATCCTAACCATTACTGTATCAAGTGCCTCACCCTAACATTAACAATCTAAAAATGTATATTTGATTCTAAAAGAAATTCAAATGTGAAAACAAGTGAAGGTGAACACAGATTGGACTGGATGCCAACTCAGGTTTGCTAAGAGAAAGCTTTTTGTAATACCACCAAACAGGGCTCATCCACCTCTTATGAGGATATGAAACAGTGAAAGGAGTGATACAACCATAGTTACAGCAACAGAAGTGGAAAATCTATCCAGCTTTGTTTATACCACATTTTATAAGGGGTGGGAAACTGTGCTAATTGTATCATATCAGCCTGGACAATGTATAGTATCTCACAAAAGTGAGTACAACCCCTCACATTTTTGTAAATATTTTATTATTTATTGTCATGGGACGACACTGAAGATATGACACTTTGACACAATGTAAACTAGTCAGTGTACAGCTTGTTTAACAGTATAAATTTGCTGCCCCCTCAAAATAACTCAACACACAGCCATTAATGTCTAAACCGCTGGCAACAAAAGTGAATACACCCCTAAGTGAAAATGTCCAAATTGTGCCCAAAGTGTCAATATTTTGTGTGGCCACCATTATTTTCCAGAACTGCCTTAACTCTCTTGGGCATAGAGTGCACTAGAGTTTCACAGGTTGCCGCTGGAATCCTCTTCCACTCCTCCATGATGACATCACGGAGCTGGTGGATGTTAGAGACCATGCGTTCCTCCACCTTCCGTTTGAGGATGCCCTGCAGATGCTCAATAGAGTTTAGGTCTGGAGACATGCTGGGCCAGTCCATCACCTTTACCCTCATTTTCTTTAGCAAGGCAGTGGTCATCTTGGAGGTGTGTTTGGGATCGTTATCATGTTGGAATACTGCCCTGAGGCCCAGTTTTGGAAGGGAGGAAATCATGCTCTGCTTCAGTACATCACAGTACATAAGATAAGATAAGATAAGATAAGATAAGCCTTTATTAGTCCCACAACGGGGAAATTCCAGGATTGCAACAGCACAGGGATAGCAACACTCAGAGCAACAATCAGAAGGCAAGAAAAAAAAAAACAAGCAAGCAAGAGCAGCTAATATACATATGTACATATTACTATAAAATATATATATACACACACACAGACACACAGTGCAGAGCATTGTAGCTGGATGGAATAAATATATGAATATATAAACACACAGTGCAGAGCATTGTAGCTAGATGGAATAAATATGTAAATATATAAACACCCACAGTACGGAGCATTGCAGCTAGATGGAATAAATATGTAAGTATATAAACACACACAGTGCGGAGCATTGTAGCTAGATGGAATAAATATATAGATATATAAAAACACAGTGCGGAGCATTGTAGCTAGATGGAATAAATATATAGATATATAAATATGAACACACCCAGTGCTGAGCATTGTAGCTAGATGGAATAAATATGTAAATATATAAACACACACAGTGCAGAGCATTGTTGCTAGATGGGATGAAACAGCATAACCCTCTACTTAGTTATCCTACATGGTATGATTATGTGCCCATACATATTCTCACCCTCCATAGCGACCGGTATTTTCCTAGTTGTATGCCGGAGGGGACCATTGTGTAAGTCTATTGCATCTTTTGCATTTAAAAACTATTAGTTTGTTACGTCTTTTTGCTATCTCTGCGAGCAGCCCTGCTTAGGTTGTACAGTCTGACAGCCGTTGGTAGGAAGGACCTACGAAACCTCTCGGTTGTGCACCTGGGATGATGTAGTCTGCTGCTAAATGAACTCCTCAGTGCATTCAGTACATGTTAGCATTCATGGTTCCCTCAATGAACTGTAGCTCCCTAGTGCCAGCAGCACTCATGCAGCCCCAAACCATGACACTCCCACCACCATGCTTGACTGCAGGCAAGACATGCTTGTCTTTATACTCCTTATCTGGTTGCCGCCACACATGCTTGACACCATCTGAACCAAATAAGTTTATCTTGGTCTCATCAGCCCACAGAACATGGTTCCAGTAATCCATGTCCTTAGTCTGCTTGTCTTCAGCAAACTGCGGGCTTTCTTGTGCATCATCTTTAAAAAGGGCTTCCTTCTGGGATGACAGCCATGCAGACCAATTTGATGCAGTGTGCGGCATATGGTCTGAGCACTGACAGGCTGACCCCACCACCACCACCCAACCCCTTCAACCTCTTCAGCAGTGCTGGCAGCATTCATACGTCTATTTTCATAAGACAACCTCTGGATATGACGCTGACCACATGCACTCAACTTCTTTGGTTGACCATGGCAAGACCTGTTCTGAGTGGAACCTGTCCTGTTAAACCGCTGTATAGTCTTGGCCACTGTGCTGCAGCTCAGTTTCAGAGTGTTAGCAATGTTCTTATCGTCTAGGCCATCTTTATGTAGAGCAACAATTCTTTTTCTCACATCCTCAGAGTTCTTTGCCATGAGGTGCCATGTTGAACTTCCAGTGACCAGTACGAGAGAGTGTGAGAGCGATAACACAAAATTTAACACATTTGCTCCCCATTCACATCTGAGACCTTGTATTACGAACGAGTCACATGACACCGGGGAGGGAAAATGGCTAATTGGGCACAATTTGGACATTTTCACTTAGGGCTGTACTCACTTTTGTTGCCAATGGTTTAGATATTAATGGCTGCTTGTTGCGTTATTTTGAGGGGACAGCAAATTTACACTGTTATACAAGCTGTACTCTGACTACTTTACATTGTATCAAAGTGTCATATCTTCAGTGTTGTCCCATGAAAAGATATAATAAAATATTTACAAAAATGTGAGGGGTGTACACGCTTTTGTGAGATACTGCATAAATGGAAAGGAAAAAATACTTGCATACTGCATTCAGAGAAAGAAATCTGTTTCTGTGTCTAAAACAAAGGGAGATCAAGACTTGAGGCAAATTAATGCACAGAAAAAAATAATTAATCTCAGCTTTGAAGAAGAAAAAAAACTACACTTGTACACTGATGATGTTGGCGCAGTAGCACTGCCTGGAGCCATGAGCATAAATGTCAGCATTTAGGAGCTAAAGGGGGATAACCAGGAAATATCATCCACAGGTGTCATCAGAGTACTAGATGCCAAATAGAATTTATGTAAAAGCAAATGATATAAAAACAGTCTTGAGGGCACAGAAACAGATCGACATATGGACAGGCCTCATCAGTGCAGCTGCTGGTGATGAGAAGAAATCACCTCAGTTGCTCCGGGCTGTTACTCAAATCAATATCTTTTAAAGGTTCAGATGGGCCACATGAAGGCACTCAATAACTTTTAGCTGTTGCACAGGGTGTTCTGACAAGGTGGTTGTTTCACTAGTTACCTAGTACTACAGACACACTTTAAAAAAAAAAAAGAAAAAAAAAAGCCATAACCAGGTGTGCGCATCATCCACTTATACAGGAAGACATGCCAGCAATTCAAAATAATGGTCAGGATTTGCCACTGGCAAAGCTGCTGTCAGGCGTTGGATAAGAATACTTATCTGCAAAGAGCAAATATACTGTACAAAGATCACATTAGCATAGTTTGCCTTACAACTAAGCTCTTGCAGGGAGTTGCTGGCAATAGCACGGAAAGATTAGAGGAAAAATGATGAGACTAAATAAGTTTGCTTTTTCCCCGAGGCTGTTAACGACACAAGGTTGCTGATGGTTATGGTGCAAATGTAGCGTAATTCCCTGCAGGGCTCAAAGTACCATCACTCTTTTCTGATCCCCAATGAAAGTGTTTACCCATCCATTTCCTCTTCATTTAATTGGCAGATGGAGGAGAGGTCCTCGTGCTTCAGAACTAGCCTCCAGGTTTATTAATTTCACCACAGTGGGCTATCTTCTTCAGCAGCTCATTCATTCCAATTTGCTGTCAATTTAAGTTGAGAACTTGATGTTTTTGCCCTTTTGCTTGCATTTTCAGCCAAACTAATGACACAATCAACAGGTAACTATAAAAAATGATAACAATGCACAATACAGAGGAATTGACATTCATCAGATTTGTGTGAACTTCTGAATCTGGCCTAAATATGTGCATTGTTATTAAAGACAAGACAAAAATATGATGTTTTCATACAGTATGCCACAAGGCCTGGTAATTTTTTGACTATAAATCATCATCACAGTTTATTGACCCTTTCATGTCAGTTTTGAGATTTTTTTTCTGTTTTTTTTTCTCTCCCTTCTTCTTACTGACAAGGCTCACAATTAAGCAATATTACACAAGAGTGTGGTTTCATATCACTGCGGTACAGTAGTAAATGAGCACAATATAATAAAGTACAGACCTATGGTCATTTCACAGACTAAATAAACATTGTCCAGTGTTTACAACACATAATTTTTGAGGGTCTGTGGGTCACGTCATGTGCGCAGCGGCTAATTAGCTTGTTAACTGCATTGGAGAAGTCCTTTACACACCCATGATGTTACCACCACATAGTGATTATATGAGTCTCTTACAGGGTTCTTAAATACAGACTTAGCTTGTCCATTCCCTCTGTAAAACAGCTGAGATGACACAGTTACCTGTCAGAAGCTAACAGCAACTTAGCTTCTGCTCCGATAATATCCAAGCACTTCACTCGCTTTTTCTTGGCATCTTCAGATGAAATAAAGAGTCATTCATCACATACGGTGTAGATCAGTTGTTACCAACTAAAACTGCAAGCGGTTCCATGAGTCGGTCCTCCCCCAGCTGCGGTCCGAACTAGATGTGTGAATATTTAGGCACCTCATGATTTAAAGGGGTCATTGACTGCACTTTTTTCACATTTTAACAGCTCACTCATGTCTTAATGAAGTGTTTGTGACCTATTTTGCTTACATTTTCTTTATTTTTTTTAAATTATTGAAGCAAATTTGTTTTTTTATTTTTCTTGGCTTTCTTGAAACACTCTGATTTAAAACCTGTCACTTTAAGAAACATCCTTCAGCTGTTCAACTCCACCCTCCCTTTTACATCAGTTATCCATTGGCTGAGTAGCCTCTAGCCCTCCTCTAGCTTGGATGAGCAGCGCTAGTTCACCAATCCGCAGTCGTTTGTGCATCTCGCGTAATCCTGGCCCACCCCCCAACAACCCCGCCAAGACGCCACAACAAATCACCAGCGCCAGGCGATCCACTGATCACTGCAATCCGAGGCCGCTGGCTGAGCCATGGGAACTGAAAGGGCAATGTTTAGCTCTGCGGTACACCGCTCCTCTCCCACGGCCAGCTGGAGGTCTGCCCCATCACGAAGCAGCTCTCCCATGCTACCCGTGAAAGTACGCCCAGAGGATGGTGGGGAAGTTGAGCCAGCAGCTCCAAGCAGCATCCCCGGGTTGTGGCATCTGCCTGCGCCGTGCCCTGGGTGCCAGCGCAGGCAGTTGCCACAACCCGGGGATGCTGCCTGGAGCTGCTGGCTGTCAACTCCCTGTGACTGGTATGCCAAACAGTGAAACCACTGGGAGATGGGCCGGAGCGATGCAAGGCACATTGTGGACCACAGACCGGTGAACCAGGGGCTAACAGGGAAGGTTATTAGGGTGACTAAGATCTGAAGAAAATAACAATATAAGTTGCACTCGGTCAGTTTCAAAGAAAACATGTAATATAAAATTTTATAATGTGTATGTCGATGCCAATTAAATGACTATGAAATTCTAAAATCTACAACTAAAATTCAGTGGCGGCTCATAGGAGGAGGCAAGGGAGGTGGAGCTTCCTCAGAAATTTGAGAAGAAAAGTAGAAGAAATTATTCAAATATTGTGATAATAAATATATTTGATATTATACAGTATGTATGTACGTATGTTATTGTGTAACATGTAGTCAGAATCCTGTCAGAAGTCTGCAGAAGTTAAAAATGAGCTTGCCACTGTGGAAACATTAATCAGCCAATCAAAAATTAGTTTGTTTTTGTCTCTAAGGAGGCGAGCATATTCTCTGAAATTATTTAGCCAATCAGAAATCAGTTGCCATGGAAAATTCAGGACAAAAGGAAGGTGGCTAGGCTCTAATCAATCACAGTCTGTCTTTTGACATCACCATATTGATGCATTTCAATGTGCTGAATGCTACCGGTATGCACGGACTGAATATCCAGCAGCATTTACTTGCTAACTGTGGTGATCTGCACTGTGTACTCTCTCTCCTAATTATCCCACAGCTGCGCGGACACCTGCTCCTCTCATCAGGCAGCCTTTATAAGGAGCACTGCCCGTTAATCTGCACAGAGACATCTACACTCCTCCAGGGTGAAGATCGCCGTGCTGGAATCTTCCCTCTCATCCTCAGGACGTTTCGCCTTCCTCTCTCATCTCTACTCAGTGTCTCAATGCATGGGAGCTTCGCCTCCCCAACTCATCCGTAAGCTTTGGTTAGAAATTACCATCATCTGCACCTGCCTCTCTTTCTCTTCTAATCCCTGTGCACAGGTGGACCTCTCCCTTGGTGGACCTTCTCCTGCTCCTGCGGTGGAACGGATCATCCTGCCCCCGTGAGTTGTGAGGTGGCCATCCTCCTGCTGCAAGGGTTACAACCTGACCAAACTCTCTACACTACATGGACATTCCTCACTGTAAATATCTGCACGAGCACAACTCACGTCAGCAAGATCCTGGAGACTGGTGAAGTACTGGCTAATCTTCTGAGCATTGATATCGCTCCCTTCGCCGTAAGAATTAACTCTTTGTGCTTATTCCTCCATCTAATTTGGAGAACTAATATTCCTGTCTCCTCCTCTCTACAGGGTTGCCAGGCTCGTCCTGCTCTGCACACTTTGGCCACACATCCAGTCACCCACACACTCACATACATTCACACTTGTAAATAAAGATCATTGTGGTTCATTGAGTCTGTGTCTGCACTTGGGTTCTTCTGAAAACATGTCAGTATGTCTCCGTCAAGAGAACCCAGCAGACAGTGCCTTGGCACAAAAATTTAACATCATGGAGGCTCGTTTAGACCAATTTACTTACCAACAGCAAGTGATCTTTAACCAGCTGTCACAGATTAATTCACGGCTCGATCAGCTCACTGTGACGCAGCTTTCACCGTCTGCTTCCGGGGGCCAGGTCAGGCCAGCCAATTCCACCTCCCCTCTGACACGACACCCTCGGCTTACTCCGGTTCCCACCCCCACCCGTTTTAATGGTAAGCTAGGGGAGGCTCAGGTTTTTTTGTTGCAGTGCAGTATTGTGTTTAAGCGGGTGCCGGAGGATTTCCCTACTAACCAGTCAGATCAGTTTTGTGGTTAATTTGTTGAAGGGGCAGGCCCTAGCCTGGGCTTATGCTACCATGGCCCACCCCGACTACTCCAATTACACTTACGACGGTTTTGTTCCTGAGTTCACTGAAGTATTTGACCACTCTGACCGTGATAATGTTCTCACCACCTGTTTACTTAACCTAAGGCAGGGGACTAAGTCTGTCACTGATTAGTCTGTTGATTTCCGGGTGGTGGTGGCAGAGGTTGGGTGGGAGGATGCCTCCCTCTGTAGTATTTTTGCCCGCAGTTTCAGCCCTAGTTTACAGGATGAATTGGCCCGGGTGGAAAAACCTTCAAAATTAAGTGAGCTAATTTCTCTGGCTATCAGTATTGACAACAGGTTAAGGGAACGGGCTAGTGAGCAGCGTCTGCCCAGTCGCTCAAGCGCTCAGGCTCGCCATTCTCCTCTCTCCCCTCTGTTGGCCCGCTCTACCTCCAACTCCCCCAAGGCCAAGGAACCCATGCTGGTGGGTCGGTCGAGGTTGTCATTGGCGGAACGACTACGCCACTGTGACCTCGGGTTATGTGTGTATTGTGCCAGCGCTGATCACAAGGTCACTGCTTGCCCTAATTCAGTTAAAAGGGGGAGTCCATTCGTCACGGTAGGGGGACTAACGGACATTGAAAGGACTAAATCCCTTACACGACTGATGCTACCTATTCACTTTCAACACAAACACTCAGAAATATCCACTCATACACTCATTGACTCAGGGGCCAAACAGAGCTTTATTTCGGAGAGTCTGGCAACCTGGCTGGGGCTTCCCTGCTACAAACTGAGACTCCTCTGAAGCTCATCGCTCTCTCCAAGGTGTCCCTCGCCATGGTGACCAAACAAACTGCCCCTGTTTCTGTGTTGGTGTCTGGGAATCATCGGGAACATATTAGTTTTTTTGTGTTATCTGTCTCAGCCTCTCCCGTCATCCTGGGTTATCTTTGGCTAAGACTTCACAACCCCGTGATTGATTGGCAGGTGGGTAGAATTAGTTCATGGAGCACTTTCTGTTTGAGTGCATGTTTACAGTCTGCTGCCTGTTCCCCCTCTGTTCCCATTGGTTCTCCTGCTACTCCCCTGCCTGATCTCTCCTCCGTGCCTCCTGAATACCACGATTTAGGGCAGGTCTTTAGTAAAGCTAAGGCTCTCTCCCTACCCCCCCCCCCCCCGCCCCTATGATTGCCCCATTAACCTCCTGCCTGGGGCCCCATTACCATCTAGCCGGCTTTACCGTCTGTCTGCCCCAGAGTGTGAGGCTATGGATAAGTACATCAAGGAGTCCCTGAGTTCTGGTATTATCAGGCCCTCCTCTTCCGTGGTGGGAGCTGGGTTTTTCTTCGCTGGTAAGAAGGATGGTTCCCTCAGGCCCTGTATTGATTTTAGAGAACTGAATAACATCACTGTAAAGGATAAATACACTCTGCCCTTCATAAACTCTGCTTTTGACTCTCTCCAGGGGGCCACAGTTTTTACTAAACTGGACCTTCGCAATGCTTACCACCTGGTCCGCATTAAGAAAGAAAATGAGTGGAAGACAGGGTTTTGCACCCCTAGTGGCCATTTTGAATATCTGGGAATGCCGTTTGGGTTGACCAACACCCCAGTGGTGTTCCAGCGGCTTATTAATGACGTGTTGAGGGACTTTTTGGACTCTTTTGTGTTTGTGTACTTGGATGATATCCTCATTTTTTCTCGTTCTGTACAGGAACATCGGGTGCACGTCAGGCAGGTCCTTCAGTGCTTGTTGGAAAATCAGCTGTACCTCAAGGCTGAGAAATACGAGCTCCACACCGCTTCCACCACCTTCCTAGGGTTTGTCATCATTCACAAGAAGATTATCGCTGATCTAGACAAGGTGAAAGCTGTTGTGGAGTGGCCTACCCCTTCCTCCCAGAGGCAGCTGCAGCAGTTCTTGGGGTCTGCCAGTTTCTATCAACACTTCATTCATAATTACAGTGTTGTTGCTCTCCCTCTCACCTGTCTTACCTAAACCAAGGTGCCCTTCCATTGGTCCAAGGAGGCGGAGGTGGCCTTCTCCAAACTCAAGTCTAAGTTTTCCACTCCCCCTATTCTCACTCAGGTGGACCCATCCCTGCAGTTCTTGGTGGAGGTGGATGCATCGGACTTCGGCGTGAGGGCCGTCCTTTCTCAGCACTCTCCTTCGGATGACAAAGTCCGTCCATGTGCCTTCTTCTCCTGTAGCCTGTCCCCAGCAGAGAGAAATTACGAAGTGGGAGACCGGAAGTTGTTGGCGGTTAAGTTGGCCTTGGAGGAGTGGCGCCACTGGCTGGAGGGTGCTTTGCAGCCATTCATCGTTTGGACTGATCACAAGAACTTAGAGTACCTCAGGTCGGCCAAACGATTGAACTCTAGACAGGCTCGCTGGTCCCTGTTCTTCGGCAGGTTCAATTTCACCATCACCTACCGCCCGGGTTCCAAGAACACCAAGCCTGACGCGCTCTCCAGGCAGTTTTCCCCCGACACGGCTGTGCCAGAACCACACCCCATCGTGCCTTCCTCCTGCATAGTCAGCATGCTCTCCTGGGAGATCAAGGAGAGGGTCAGAAAGGCGCAAGAGATGGAACCCAACCCAGGCGGGGGTCCAGCGGGTTGGATGTACGTTCCCTCCACGGTTCGGGGTGAGGTGATTGATTGGCTGCATTTGTCCAAAGTTATGTGCCACCCCGGGATGGCTCGCACTGTGGCCCAGCTGTAGAGGACCTTCTGGTGGCCATCGTTGAGGAGGGATGTGAACGACTTCATCCGAGCCTGCCCGCAGTGTGCTACCGGCAAGTCATCCTCTTCTCCCCCCTCAGGCCTACTCCATCCTCTTCCTATCCCCAGCAGACCCTGGTCCCACGTTGCTTTGGATTTTGTGACCAGTCTTCCCCCCTTGGCCAAACACACGACCATACTCACCATTATGGATAGGTTTTCCAAGGCGGTCCACTTCATCCCCCTTCGGAAATTCCCCTCGGATAAAGAGACAGCTGACCTGTTTGTCCTACACGTAGTCCACCTTCATGGTATCCCCGTGGACAGTGTTTTGGACCGGGGTCATCAGTTTGTGTCCCAGGTTTGGCGATCCTTTTGCAAGGCCATTGGGGCCACTGTTAGCTTATCCTCTGGTTACCATCCTCAGAGCAATGAGCAGTGTGAACGGGCCAATCAGGAACTGGAGGCAGCCCTGAGGTGTGTGGTGGCCTCGAATCCAGCGTCTTGGAGCTCGCATCTCCCTTGGATCGAGTATACACACAATTCTACCATCTCTACGGCCACTGGTCTCTCCCTGTTTGAGGTATCCCTAGGTTACAGCCCCCCACCCCCTGTTTCCAGAAGAGGAGGTGGAGATCGCTGTCCCATCGGTCCAGGCCCACATCAAGCATTGCCGCCGGATTTGGAAGGCTACCAAAGCTGCCCTTCGCCGCACGGCGGACCGCAACGCTGAGATTGCCAGCTGCCGCAGGACCCCAGCTCCACCCTACCGGGTCGGACAACAGATATGGCTGTCTACTAAAAACATTAATCTGAAGGCTGAATCCAAGAAGCTATCTCAATGCTTCATTGGACCTTATACCATTACTCACATTGTCAACCCTGTGGCCGTTCGGCTAGCTCTTCCCTCTTCTCTGTGTATTTGTCCAACCTTCCATGTTTCCCAGCTGAAGCCTTTTGTATCCAGCCCGATGTGCCCTCCTCCCAAGCCCCCTCCCCTGCCTGTGATGGTTGATAGTGGTCCAGCCCACAAGGTCACCCGCATCCTGGATGTCCATCGCAGGGGGCATAGCCTGCAATTCCTGGTGGATTGGGAAGGGTATGGTCCAGAGAGGAGGTTGTGGGTGCGCTCTTCCTTTGTGTTGGACCCACAACTCATCAGGGAGTTTCACCGGACACACCCCGACAGGTTGGACTGGCCGCCAAGAGACGTCCCGTGGGGGGGGGGGGGGGGTACTGTGGTGATCCGTGCTGTGTGCTCTCTTTCCTAATTATCCCACACCTGCTCCTCTCATCAGGCAGCCTTTTTAAGGAGCACTGCCCGTTAATCTGCACGGAGACTTCTACGCTTCTCCAGGGTGAAGATCGCCGTGCTGGAATCTCCCCTCTCATCCTCAGGAAGTTTCGCCTTCCTCTCTCATCTCTACTCAGTGTCTCGATGCATGGGAGCTTCGCTTCCCCAACTCATCTGTAAGCTTTGGTTAGAAATTACCATCATCTGCACCTGCCTCTCTTTCTCTTCTAATCCCTGTGCATAGGTGGACCTCTCCCTTGGTGGACCTTCTCCTGCTCCTGGCAGCAGACCGGCTCATCCTGCCCCCGTGAGTTGTGAGGTGGCCATCCTCCTGCTGCAAGGGTTACAGCCTGACCAAACTCTCTACACTACATGGACATTCCTCACTGTAAATATCTGCTCTAGCACAACTCACATCAGCAGGATCCTGGAGACTGGGGAAGTACTGGCTAATCTTCTGACCATTGATATCTCTCCCTTCGCCGTAAGAATTAACTCTTTGTGCTTACTCCTCCATTTAATACAGAGAACTAATATTCCTGTCTCCTCATCGCTCTACAGGGTTGCCAGGCTCGTCCTGCTCTGCACACTTTGGCTACACATCCAGTCATCCACACACTCACATACATTCACACTTGTAAATAAAGATCATTGTGGTTCATTGAGTCTGTGTCTGCACTTGGGTTCTTCTGAAAACATGTCACTAACAAGTTTAGGAAACTACAATTTGAACACCAGCTTCAGAGTCAAAGACCCTCCCCTAAACTGGACATTATAAAATAGTCAGGATGCAGGTGGACAGGATACCTGGAGGAGTGGAGCTAACCCACTTAGCAAAGTTAGCCTTGGGCTTGTATTTTGCAAGCACTAAATTAAAAGTGGATTTGATGGCAGGAAGATTTATCCAAATTCATGTGAAGACATGGTAACTAGTGAGTTAAAATCTATTTCTCTCCTGTATGCATCTATGCCTGTATGCTGTTGTCTTGAATGGTGTGTTGGTCAACATAGTGATTTTTTTCTTGGGGCTTTGCAAGAACGGCAGTTAATATCTGTGGAGCTGAAGAACCAGGGTCCTCGAAAGTGTAGGTGTGTGTTTGTTCACGAGTAATTTGCCTCCTCAGTGGGATCACCCATAAGCCGCTACTGCTAAAATTATGAAAAATGTAATGTTTTGCAGGAGAACATAAACTAAATAGCACTGTATTTAAAAAAGAGATTAATATCCTCAAAAAAAAATTACAAAATGTCCACCTCCATACTATATTTTTAGTATTAAAAAAAAAAAATAAACCGTAGGCCTCAAAAAACTGACAAAAATATAATTCCATACTCCAGAATTGCTATTTTTTTTTAAATTTCCACAGTAAACTCTGGTACAGCATGGATGGAGTTATAACTCTGTGGGTACAGGGAAAGGGGAGGTGGAACTCTTAATGTTCAGTAACACAGAGCTTTTATGGAGTTTTTACCTGATATCGGAGGCTATGAAAAGGACCTCCAGTGTCATGCGGGTCCAATGGGATCATGGTCCTGAAGGAACCGACTTCATTCCTGCAGTCAAACATAGACCACTCTTGGCAGATTCGGAGACAGAAGCACCATGGTGAATACATTCAATTTCACAGCAGTGCTTCATTCTGTGGTAACTGACCAGGAATGAAGCATGTCTATCTGGGTGGACATCCTGGCCTTGTGTGTGTTTGTGTGTGTGTGTGTGTGTGTGTGTGTGTGTGTGTGTGTGTGTGTGTGTGTGTGTGTGTGTGTGTGCGAGTGAGTGAGACGCCTGCAGTGAACCGTGATTTTGCGACCCGCTGCGTACTCTCTGGAGCGGTCAAATCCACAGGAGAGCGGAGACTAGTGGAGTCTGCACGCGTCTGAGGGGAGCGCCCAAGGGCTCGTACCATACACCTCATTTCAAATTATTATGCAAATGATATTTGTCTCTGATTTTCCTAAATGTCGATGCAAGTGACAGTCAGCATAATTTTCAAGTCATCAACCGTTAGAGCATAATTCAAATTTTATTGAACAAACCTCCCAATGATAACATTTTTTTTTGCAAAAATAAAAAAAAACTCAAAATGCACTGTTCCAAATTATTATGCACAACAGAGTTTCAAAACATCTTACTGGTTGTAAAGAACTGATAATGGTCATTTGTTGAATTTGCAGCATTAGGAAGCCATATTTACTGAAATCAAAAGCTATTGCAATCAAAAACATCTCAACAGTCCAAGTTACATGTTAACATGGGACCCCTTCTTTGATTCAACATTCACAATTCTTGCATCCATTGAACTTGTGAGTTTTTGGAGAGTTTCTGCTTGAATTTCTTTGCAAGAGGTCAGAATAGCCTCCCACAGCTGCTGTTTTGATGTGAACTGCCTCCCACCCTCATAGATCTTTTGCTTGAGGATGCTCCAAAGGTTCTTAATAGGGTTGAGGTCAGGGAAGGATGGGGCCACACCATGAGTTTCTCTCCTTTTATGCCCATAGCAGCCAGTGACACAGAAGTATTCTTTGCAGTATGAGATGATGCATTGTCATGCATGAAGATAATTTTACAGTTCTTCTTTTTGTACCATGGAAGAAAGTGGTCAGTCAGAAACTCTATATACTTTGCCGAAGTCATTTTCACACCTTCAGGGACCCTAAAGGGGCCTACCAGCTCTCTCCCCATGATTCCAGCCCAAAATATGACTTCGCCACCTCCTTACTGACATCACAGCCTTGTTGGGACATGATGGCCATCCACCAACTATCCACTACTCCATCCATCTGGACCATCCAGGGTTACACGGCACTCATCAGTAAACAAGACTGTTTGAAAATTAGTCTTCATGTATTTCTGGGCCCACTGCAACCGTTTCTGCTTATGAACATTGGTTAGGGGTGGCCGAATAGCAGGTTTATGCACAACTGCAAGCCTCTGGAGGATCCTACACCTTGAGGTTCATAGGACTCCAGAGGCACCAGCAGCTTCAAGTACCTGTTTGCTGCTTTGTAATGGCATTTTAGTAGCTGCTCTCTTAATCCGATGAATTTGTCTGACAGAAACCTTCCTCATTATGGCTTTATCTGCACAAACTTGTCTGTGCTCTGAATCAACCAAAAATGTCTTCACAGTACAATGATTATGCTTTAGTTTTCGTGAAATATCTAATGTTTTCATACCTTGTCCAAGGCATTGCACTATTTGATGCTTTTCAGCAGCAGAGAGATCCTTTTTCTTTCCCATATTGCTTGAAACCTGTGGCATGCTTAATAATGTGGAACATCCTTCTTCAGTAGTTTTCTTTTAATTGGGCTCACCTAGCAAATTAATTATGACAGGTGTCTGAGATTGATATCAGTGATCCAAAGAGCCCTGAGACACAATACCATCCATGAGTTTAACTGAAAAACAAAAAAAATGAATGTTTATGACACTGAAATTCTATTTGCATAATAATTTGGAACGCGGTGTAAACTGTCTGTGCGGCTGCTGATACAGTTTTTCAGTTCCGCTTTTTTCTTTCAGCCAAAACAAAACAATCTCCTTTTTCCCCCAAATTGTTATCAAAAGGCTTTTGGTGTCAGAACGGGAGACTCTCGGGGTCGGGATCCAAACCAGAGTCCACCAGTTGGTGACCCCTGGTGTAGATGGAGACACATTTGTTTTCATTACAAGCCATCTTTAATTGTTCCGTTTGTGTTCTGCTGCATCTGAACAGCGTTGACTGCATGTGACTGTGACTGTACCTCCAAGGGAGTGTCTTAAAGGGGCAGTACATAAAAAGCTCTCACATACACACACAACAGGGAGAAGGGAGAACCAAAAAAAAAACATCATGAGCAAGATTGAATTGAATTGAATTTATTTTATTCAGTAATAATAATAATAATAATAATAATAAACATATACAATACAATAAGAACACACAAAAGAACAACCGAAAGGGTGTAGGCTGAAGCTAGTGCTTATATAGTGCCTACCCCATTACAATTTTAAAATCAACAACATAAAATTTAAGTCTTACCCAAAATCAACAAAGAAAATCAAATAGAACAAGTACACACACACACACACACAAAAAAACCTTTAAAGTTATTACAAATTTATCTCCCAGCATTTACAGTGAGCTACTGGGAGATTTTCTCATCTTAGTATAATTTTTTAAATTGCTTCAGAGTTGAACATGTTTTAATATTTTCAGAGCAACAGTTCCACAGTTTAACTCCAGTGACAGACACATGCAATGATACTTTGTATTTGTTCTAACCTTAGGCTTATTAAAAACAGAGTTACCTCTTAGCTCATATTTGCTTTCCCTTTTTTTAAACAGTCTCTGAATATTTACAGGTAATTGGTTATTATTTGCTTTGTACATGATTTGAATGACATTATAATCTACCAGATCTCTAAATTTAAGAGTATGTAATTGAATGAATATTGGATTTGTTGGTTCACGGTAAGGTTTCTTTGATACAATGTGTACGGCTTTTTTCTGTAGTAAAAAGATTAAGTTTGTGTTTGTTTTATATGTGTTTCCCCAGATCTCCACACAGTATGTCATAAAAGGAACTATCAGTGAATTATATAAAATGCAAAGAGATTTCTGACACAGGAGATCCTTAACTTTATACTGTACGGCAATGGATTTAGACATTTTAGTTTTGACATAATTTATGTGTGATTTCCAGTTTAGTTTGTTATCAACAATGACCCCTAGGAACTTGGTTTCGAAAACTGTGTCAATTTCAACATTGTTTATTTTAATTTTTCTGTGATTATATAATTTGCGGTTTCCAAATATTATACATTTTGTTTTTCCAAGGTAAATAGATAATTTATTGGCAGTGAACCATTGATTGATTTGTTTAAGTTAATTTTCTACTGAATCCAGAAGCTGCTTAAGATTTTCTCCACTACAAAAAAAAGTTGTGTCATCTGCAAATAAAATACACTTGAGCAATTTAGACACAGAACATAAATCATTAATATACAAAATAAACAGCAATGGACCAAGCACAGAACCCTGTGGTACCCCACACGTCATCTTCAGCAACCCAGAGTCTGTATTATTCACATGAACATATTGATATCTGTCTTCTAAATAGCTGTGTAACCAGTCAAAAGCAATTCCTCTGATGCCATCCATCCATCCATCCATCTTCTACCGCTTTTCCGGAGGTCTGGGTTGCGGAGGCAGCAGTTCAAGCAGAGAAGCCCAGACCTCCCTCTCCCCAGCCACCTGCTCCAGCTCTTCCGAGGGGATACCAAGGCGTTCCCAGACCAGCTGGGAGACATAGTCTCTCCACCGAGTCCTGGGTCTGCCCCGGGGTCTCCTCCCAGTGGGACGTGCCTGAAACACCTCAAGTGGGAGGCGTCCAGGAGGCATCCTAATCAGATGCCCATACCACCTCAACTGACTCCTTTCAATGTGGAGGAGCAGCGGTTCTACTCTGAGCCTCTCCCGGATGACTGAGCTCCTCACCCTATCTCTGAGGGTGAGTCCAGCAATCCTACGGAGAAAGCTCATTTCAGCCGCTTGTATCCGCGATCTCGTTCTTTCGGTCATTACCCAAAGCTCGTGACCATAGGTGAGAGTAGGAATGTAGATTGACTGATAAATCGACAGCTTTGCCTTAGAACTAAGCTCCCTCTTCACCACAACAGACCGGTACAACGTCCGCATCACTGCAGATGCTGCTCCAATCCGTCTGTCGATCTCTCGCTCCATTTTCCCCTCACTCGTGAACAAGACCCCAAGATACTTAAACTCCTCCACTTGGGGCAGGAGCCTGTCCCCAACCCGGAGAGGACAATCCACCTTTTTCCGGCTGAGGACCATGGACTCGTACTTGGAGGAGCTGATTCTCATCCCAGCCGCTTCACACTCAGCGGCAAACCGTCCCAGCAAGAGCTGTAGGTCATTGCTGGATGAAGCCAACAGGACAACATCATCTGCAAACAACAGAGATGAGATCCTGTGGTCACCAAGCATGACACCCTCCATTCCCTGGCTGCGCCTAGAAATCCTGTCCATAAAAATTATGAACAGGATCGGTGACAAAGGGCAGCCCTGGCGGAGTCCAACTCTCACTGGGAATGACTCTGACCGAGTGTTGGCAATACGAACCAAACTCTCACAACGGTCGTACAGAGACCGAATAGCTCGTAACAACAAGCCCGATACCCCATACTCCCGAAGCACCCCCCACAAAAATCCACGAGGGACGCGGTCAAATGCCTTCTTCAAGTCCATAAAACACATGTAAACTGGTTGGGCAAACTCCCACAAACCCTCAAGAATTCTCGAGAGGGTAAAGAGCTGGTCCGATGTGCCACGGCCAGGACGAAAACCACATTGCTCCTCCTGAATCCGAGGTTCGACCAACGGCCGGACTCTCCTCTCCAGTACCTTGGCATAGACCTTCCCAGGGAGGAAGGAAGGGTGCTATGTGGATTAGGTGGCGGTCCTCTGATGCCATACTTATGTAATTTACTGAGGAGTAATTTATGGTCAACTGTATCAAATGCCTTTTGTAAGTCCAGAAATATTCCAACTGTGTATTCTCTTCTATCTGTTGCATCCATAATCTGTTCAACAAAGTCCATGAGTGCCAGTGAGGTGGTCCGGTTCTTCTTAAATCCATACTGTTGTTCACAGAGTATATTGTGCTTATCAATGAAATCATTTAGTCTCTTAACAAATATTTTTTCCAGTATTTTGGAGAACTGAGGTAACAAGGAGATGGGTCTGTAGTTTGACAATGAGTGTTTGTCACCAGTCTTATACAGAGGAATGACTCTTGCTATTTTCATTTTCTTTGGAAATTTACCAGCAGTAAGTAACATGTTGCATATGAAAGTGAAGTGTTTAACAATACAATCAATAATACATTTAACCCCTTGAACTCTGGTCAATTTCCCTAAAAATGCCTAAAAATAACATACCCAAAGTAAATCAAAAGCTGTTCTTCAACCCTTTGCAGCATCTTCATGGGGTTGGTCTCATTTAAAAGAAAACGCTTTGAATTTTTTGGCAAAACAGTCATAATCTCTCTAAGTGCTCCTGCCACCAAGTAACAGTCATCTAAACATACTGAATTTGAAGAAAATAAAGTTTGCTTGGGTGTTTTTTTAGATACAAATGCTTGCAAATAGCACACAGCTGTCAGACACTGGCTGGAAAATGCAACAGAAATGTAGAACCAAGTGTTATCAAGCTGAGGTCAAAATTTTGTAACAATACCACAAAAAATGAATATATTACACAGCTTTTTTCTCAGGTTGTTCCCAGGCGTTTTGAATGCTTCAACATAGAAGCTTCATCTTGGGCTCTAATGAAAGGTGACACTCAGAGCTGTGTGTGTGTGTGGGGGGGGGGGTTGTTTGTTCATTCATGAATTAATGAATGAACAAACAAGCCCCCCACACACAAAGAAACATGCCACATAAAAAATGTGTGGCCTTTTTTAACAAGAAAAAATAACGTACAGTGCAATAAAAATTATACTAAAATATCTGCAATGTAGAGGATAACAACGCGCCCCCCCCCCCCCCGCCGCTACAGAGTAGCTCGGCGCACAAAAAAACTTGTGGCCATGACGGACAGTTGTAATTATTGATCGGTCAAAAGTCATTTTTATTGCTATTTTCATTGATAAAGAATAATTTAGCTTATAACACTTACCTGTCCACAACAGCAGTGTCGTTGGCGAACATCTGTTCCTCATTGTCAGAGAAACATGAAGCTGGTCCAGTTGTTACGGACTCGTGGTTCTGGTCACCCGACCCGGTCAAACCATCTCCGCTTCCTTGATTGCAGTTTTTGCGAACCATTTTTCAAAACAAATAAGAACAGTAGTAATAAAAAAGGACTGGCTAACGGCTGAGAGTGGCTAACGCTACCGTTACAAACAAGTCTCAATGTGAGTCACCCAGCGGCTTAGACAAAAAAGATTTTACGCATGGGGACGCACGCGTTGCAATCGTCGAACTTCTCTGCTTCAATTGGCTCGTTGTATTGGCGGTCGTTGGTAAGCAGGTCCTTCTTGCTAGGTTTTCAGTCATTGGTTCTTCAAGGTTTCAGAAACCCAATTCAAGGCTCTTATTAGTTGAATGAGAGGTCAATCAAATCTAAACTAATCAAACACTCCTTTGGCTTTCTGTTCGCAGCTCTGTCTGTACTGGAAGAACGGAAATACAGCTTTTTGTTTTCAGTGCGCACTGAGACGCACTATGACGCAGAGACGTGACCGCCCGCAGAATCCTGGAGTTCAACAGGTTAAGTAGGCTATGTCCCCCCGTGCTCTTGCAGCTTTCAGCTCTGGCATTAATTAATTTCTCTTCCTTCTTACCAAATCAGTAAAGCCCTCATTGATGAAGATTTTTGTTCCTTTGAGGGTCTTGGCTCTTTGAAGAATGGTCATCCTGTCCTTGTGCCGCAGGAACTTGACCACAACGGGCCTCGGTCTTTCTCCTCCAGGTTTCTTGGTGCGGTGGGTTCTCTCCATCTCGATCCCTGGTGGTAACTGTAGATTACATTGGTTCTACACCCCAAATGTAGGTTCTTATTTTGTTTCTGTTATACCTAAGTTACGCTAGAAGCAGAATGAGCTGGAATGCTGTCAGAATGAAAATTCCTTGTATATTCCTGGAATTTCAAAGTCCTTATCATCATCCATATTTATTTTGATAGGACACAATTAGTCCCACAGTTGGGTTGGGTCCTCTTACAGTTGAAGCTGAGTTTTTATGCCGGATACCCTTCCTGATGCAACCCTGCCTATTTTGTCAGGGCCTGGGACCAGTGCAGGAAGTACACTTGACTTGTGCACTCACTGTAGCTGGGTAACCATCATTTCCCTCCTCCGTTCCATTATTGCTGAGAACCAAGCTGGATGGTAGGAAGTTCCACTTTTACATGGTCTTGACCCGGCCGGGATTTGAACCCTGGCTTCCTGGTTGTGGGGCATGTGCCCCACAACCGGGTGTGGTCCCTAGGCCACCACTTTGGAAAGTGCATTCAAAAGCTTCCGAGTGCATTCCAAATAGTCAGGTCCGTTCTTGTGGCCGGCCTGAATGTTCCATGCTCAAACCTTTCCAGGTTAATTCCGGCTGGTTTTGCTTGATTCCTGCTGATTCTGAATAAGTGTGATGGGGTTTCAATTGCCCAGCCCTATATACCACTAATTTTATAAACCACTAAACAGTAGTTTGTACACAGGCTATATGCTCTTCTAAGATCAAGGGTAAAAATATTTTACAAAAAATGTGTCGGGTGAATAATTTAGCCTTTGTGATCCTTTAAGCTAACACAATAGTGATACAGGGGCAGGAGGGCTAAAAAGGTCATAGTGGTCAAATTTGACCAAATGTGGTTTATTTTTCAACATAGTTTCCCCTTCAGTCCACACATTTCTTCCATCGGTGTCGCAGCACTTGGATCCCTGGTGTTGAAAAATAAACCATATTTAGTCAAATTTGACCATGCACGACACATTTTTCAGCACCGCCTCCTATAATAGCCAGCATTATACATATAAGGCTGCCTTCATGATTATCCTGTCAAAAGAAATCACAATTTTATATTTAAAGCTGTAGAATGAATAACTACAGTATAGAGTTCCAAAAATGCAACTATTTAAATTAAACAATACATTTTTTTAATTGCCTGCTTTGCTGTATATTTTAAACTGAAGATGGAGCTAGATGAAGAGCTAATGCATGAGCAGGAGGAAGTGAGTATAATCCATCTAAATAAACATTCCAGTCACAAACAACATCAACCTTATGGCACAGGAGGAAACTCAACATCATCTTGGAGCTGTAGCCAATGCCAGTAAATTTTCTAGATTAAATTTTTCTGCCTGAACCTAAGTGGAAGCCTGGAGGACTGATGGCTTCCTGCACTTCAGTGATTGTATAAACTCAAAAAGTAAAACAAAAGGTGAAGTCTGCAGGAGTCCAAAGACTGGAAGGGAAATATAGGAAACAGAACAGATTATAGGTAATGGATGAGATAAGAAAGAGAGGGAAGAGTAGATTGAATTGGGGAAATGCTTGGATTAAAGAAATAGCTCACAAATGACAGGAAAGTTTGTGAAATGTGGAGAATGTTCAGGTGGGCTAAGTGCCAAAACAAAGACTCTGTAACAGTTAACAAAATTTGATCAATCTTTCCACTGGCATTGTCAAACTAAAATCAATATTGATTGAAATAATGAACTTCAAATGTGTTTTTTTTAACCATAATTTGTTAAAATTATGGAACTAAAATATCTTGGCCACATTGTCACAGCTGATTTGAAAGATGACAGAGACACCTACAGGCAGTGCCGTAAGCTGTATGCCCAAGCCAACACGTTGTTGAGAAAGTTTAGTATGTGCTCTATATATGTTAAATCTTCACTGTTCAGAGCTTACTGTGTACTGCACATTTGTGGTGCTGCTACAGGACTGATAGTATGAGAAGGCTGATTGTGGCCTACAATGATGCACTGAGGTTGCTGCTTCAGGTGCCCAGATGGCATAGTGCCAGTCAGCTGTTTGTATCCTGTGGTATTCCTACGTGTGAGGCACTACTGAGGAAACTCATGTACAATTTTATGTGACGTTTGGATGATTCGGATAACGGCATCAGACAGACCCTTACAAGCCCCAGGAAGAGCAGCCTCAGATACATTTCTGCTCTCAGAAGACACTGTATAGGCACAATAGCCTATACATGAACTCTTCTTAAAGACTGTTATGTTTTTTATTGCTTCCCTGATGCCCCTACCCCTTCTTATTTTATATGGATCTGTTTGTGTGTCTGAAATCAAGATTAATAATAATAATTAAAAATCACCATCAAAAAAATTTAAATCACAAAAAAGCACATCAAAGACCCTTCAACTAGTTATTCTTACGTTTCCCAGTGTGACAGCAGACACTTATTGTCTCATCCATCCATCCATCAATCCATCTTCTACTGCTTTTCCGGACATCTGGGTCGCGGAGGCAGCAGTTCAAGCAGAGAAGCCCAGACTTCCCTCTCCCCAGCCACCTGCTCCAGCTCTTCAGAGAGGATACCAAGGTGTTCCCAGACCAGCTGGGAGAGATAGGTTCTCCAGCGAGTCCTGAGTCTGCCCCGGGGACATGCCCGAAACACCTCAAGTGGGAGGCGTCCAGGAGGCATCCTGATCAGATGCCCATACCACCTCAACTGGATCCTTTCAATGTGGAGGAGCAGTGATTCTACTCTGAGCCTCTCCCGGATGACTGAGTTCCTCACCCTATCTCTGAGGGTGAGTCCAGCAATCTTACGAAGAAAGCTCATTTCAGCCGCTTGTATCCGCAATCTCATTCTTTCGGTCATTACCCAAAGCTCATGACCATAGGTGAGGCTAGGAATGTAGATTGACTGGTAAATCGACAGCTTTGCCTTAGAGTTTAGCTCCCTCTTCACCACAACAGACCAGTACAACGTCCGCATCACTGCAGATGCTGCTCTGATCTGTCTGTCAATCTCTCGCTCTATTCTCCCCTCACTCGTAAATAAGACCCCAAGATACTTAAACTCCTCCACTTGGGGCAGGAGCTTGTCCCCAACCCGGAGAGGACAATCCACCTTTTTCCAGCTTAGGACCATGGACTCGGACTTAGAGGTACTGATTCTCATCCCAGCCGCTTCACACTCAGCGGCAAACCATCCCAGTAAGACCTGTAGGTCATTGCTGGATGAAGCCAGCAGGACAACATCATCTGCAAACAACAGAGATGAGATCCTGTGGTCACCAAGCATGGCACCCTCCGTACCCTGGCTGCACCTAGAAATCCTGTCCATAAAAATTATGAACAGGATTGGTGACAAAGGGCAGCCCTGGCAGAGTCCAACTGTCACTGAGAATGAGTCCGACCAAGTTTTGGCCATACAAACCCAACGGTCGTACAGAGACCGAATAGCTCGTAACAACAAGCCCGGTACCCCATACTCCCAAAGCACCCCCCACAAAAAACCACAAGGGACGCGGTCGAATGCCTTCTCCAAGTCCACAAAACACATGTAACTGGTTGGGCAAACTCCCACAAACCTCTCGAGGATTCTTGAGAGGGTAAGGAGCTGGTCCAATGTGCCACATCCAGGGCAAAAACCACATTGCTCTTTCTGAATCCGAGGTTCGACCAACGCCCGGACTCTCCTCTTCAGTACCTTGGCATAGACCTTCCCAGGGAGGCTGAGGAGTGTGATCCCTCTAAAGTTGGAGCACACTCTCCAATCCCCTTTTCTGAAGAGAGGGACCGTTTGGTAGTGGTTCCTTTCTTTGGTGGTGGTTGGTGGACGGTTTGCCATGCCAAAGGCACTGCCCCCGACCTCCATGTAATGTTGCAGAGGCGTCTCAACCATGACAGCCCTACAACATCCAGGGCCTTGAGGTACTCAGGGCGAATCATGTCCACCCCGAGGGCCCGGCCACCAAAGAGATTTTTAACCACCTTGGCGACCTCAGCCCCTGTGATAGGCGAGTCGTCCCCCTCATCCACAAGCCTTGCTTCCTTTGTGGGATTGAGGAGATCCTCGAAGTATTTCTTCCACCACCCGACGATATCCCCAGTGGAAGTCAGCAGTGCCCCATCCGCACCATACACAGTGTGGACAGGGAGCTGCTTCCCCCTCCTGAGCCGCTAGACAGTTTGCCAGAATCTCTTCGAGGCCGACCGAAAGTCTTGTTCCATGGCCTCACCAAACTCCTCCCATACCCCAGTTTTTGTTTCAGCAACCACCCGAGATGCACTCTGCTTGGCCTGCCAGTACACGTCAGCTGCTTCAGGAGTCCCACAAGCCAACCAAGCTTGATAGGACTCTTTCTTCAGCTTAATGGCTTCCCTCACCACTGGTGTCCACCACTTGGTTCGGGGGTTGCCACCACGAGATGCCCCGACAACCTTGCGGCCGCAGCTCTGGGCAGCCACTTCAACAATGGAGGTGGAGAACATGGCCCATTCAGACTCCATGTCTCCAGACTCCCTCGGAATGTGGTTGAAGTTCTTCTGGAGGTGGGAGTTGAAACTTTCCCAGACAGGAGCCTCAGCCAGACGTTCCCAGCACATCCTCACTATACGTTTGGGTCTACCAGGTCTGAATGGCATCCTCCCCTGCCATCGGATCCAACTCACCACCAGGTGGTGATCAGTTGACAACTCTGCACCTCTTTTTACCCGCGTGTCCAAGACATATGGTCGCAGGTCTGAAGACACAACAACAAAATCGATCATCGACCTGCAACCTAGGGTGTCATGGTGCCAGATGCACATATGGACACCCTTATGCTTGAACATGATGTTCGTTATGGACAAACTGTGGTTAGCACAGAAGTCTAATAACTGAACACCACTCTGATTCAGATCGGGCAGGCCGTTCCTCCCAATCACCCCCCTTCAGGTTTCACTGTTGTTGCCCACATGCACATTGAAGTCCCCCAGTAGGACAATGGCGTCTCCAAGAGGAGCACTCACCAGCACCCCAGTCAGAGACTCCAAAAAGCGTGGGTACTCTGAACCATCATTTGGTGCATAGGCACAAATGATGGTAACGACCCGTTTCCCTGGCGTAGGGAAACAACCCTTTCGTCCACTGGGGAAAACTCCAATACAGAGGCAGCAAGGTGGGGGGATACAAGAATACCCACCCCTGCTCGTTGCCTCTCGCCTGGGGAAACTCCAGAGTAGGCCAAGCTCCAGCCCTCTCCAGGAGACTGGTTCCAGAACCGGAGCTGTGTGTTGAGGTGAGGCCAACTATATCTAGCCGTTACCGCTCAACCTCATGCACCAGCTCAGGCTCCTTCCTCACCAGAGAGGTGACATTTCACATCCCAAAAGCTAGTTTAGGAAGCTTGGGATCAGACCGTCAAGGTCTCCACCTTTGACCTCTACCTGATCCACATAGCACCAGACCTTCATGGTCCCTCCTGCAGGTGGTGAGCCCACTGGAGGGCGGACCCATGTAGCTCCTTCGGGCTGAGCCCGGCCGGGTCCCATGGGCGGAAACCCGGCCACCAGACGCTAGCTATTGAGCCCCTCCCCCAGGCCTTGCTCCAGGGTGGGGCCCCGGTAACCCCATACCAGGCGGGGTATACTGAATCCTTGTTCAAGCATTCATCATGAGAGTCTGTTGGATTGTTCTTAGTCTGGCCCTTCACCCAGGACCAGTTTGTCTTGGGTGACCATACCAGAGGCAAATTGCCCCGGACATCATAGCTCCTGGGATCACTAGGGCACGCAAGCCCCCCACCACGATAAGGTGACGATCCATGAGGGGGCTTATTTTTTCATTCAGCACAAAATATCTTTGATTCATCTGGTACCATGAGATCTGAGTTTTAAATGACAGACTGGCTCAGTGGAACATGTGGAAGCAGACAAAAGCCCAGTGGGAATGTATCACCACCTATTAACACAGTCTCAGCCTAAAAGGTTGATTTACATTTCTGGGTAGTTCATGAAAACATTAAGACACTTGTTGGTTCAGGGCAAAAATGCACTGCATTAGCACTGCATTATTTCATCAGGCTAAAATTTCTGTTTCTTGATTTAAACAAATACATAATAGAGCATGTTAGTTCTTTGTCATTACAGCCCTTGGCACTATTTTACACACACACACACACACACACATCAATGCTGGCAAAGGCAATGATGAGTCAGAGGTTCAAAATTTATGATAATCCTTAAAGCACCATGGTGGGCTGTATAAAGTGCATAAAGATTCTGAGAGGATGCATGCATATGAATGGCATCCCCTTTGTCCAGCACAGACATACATGTGGCAGCAACAGCATTTTTTTCTGGTTTCAAATGAAAAACAGAAATTGATTCTGAAGATCAAAAAAGAAAAAAGGAGTTTCAAATTGTGATATTTTACCAATCATTGAATATGACACCCAAAGGAAAGTGAATCATTAATTCAAATTCCTCGGTATTTATAGTGAAATACTATTTGAATGTGCAAACACCCAGAAGCTATTGTTTGTGATATGAGGCACTGAAAAGCAATTTGAGAAAAAAACCTGACCTTGGTTTTATTTGGTGTTATGAGCATTAAGATGATTGTTGTCGTGATGTGGCATTACAGAAATAAAGTCTGGTTTGGTTTGATTTGTGGATACCAAATCCAGTGGAGCATATTATCAGTGTAAAAAGTCAAATTTTATGGCTTGATGGTTTGTTCCTTTAAGATTTAAGAGATGAAAATGCTGCTGTTAGAATGACATGTCCACGTTGACTGAGGTCCAATAACTCCTCACTTTCTTACTAGCCATTGTTCGCAACACTAACAGAAAACAATGCAGTACTACATGATATTATAAAGGCTATAGCATGTTCAGAGATAGAAATATTGTGGCGAGTGAAGTACGTGGATATATAGAGTGATGATAGAGAGTGAAGTACGTGGCGGCAATGCACCTGTAAGTTGCTTGCCAACCGCCAATCAAATCTAAAAGAAGAAGAAATATTGTGTGTACAGCATATAAGCTCACACAGACAAAAGAGAAGTGGAAATAATTACATCTTATACTACTTTTAATACAACGCAGGCTAACCAGCCAGATGTTTACATGAACTCTGTTACTTGAGCTCTGTAGGCAGAAACATGAAGTGAGTGTCAGAGCCTGGACATGGCTGTGCTCATGTCCGTGCTTTATGTACATTCTCTGTGGTCTCCAGGACATGAGTTCAGCCATGTCCTCCCCCTTTGTTATTATGTTTCTCTATGCTTAGCATTATTATCCTGGTTTGTTTTGCCTTATTCATCCCTGCCATGTCTTTAATTCTGATTCTCATTATGTGATTATTTTCCCTGCCTCAGTCTAAGTTTGGTCATTGTGTTTATTTCCATTATCATGTCTCTTGTTATGTTCCGTAGAATTTGTCCCTGGCCGGTTTTGAGTTGCGACTATTACCATTTTTATTTATCATGGTTATGGGTGATAAACCCATGGGCTGAATTTACACCTCCGTCAGAATCCCGTTGGAATATCCCTTTAATCGGGTAGAACTGCTGCGCTCTACCCGAAGCGATTGCCAAGCTAACGCTAGTTAGCTTAACGCTGGCCCCAGTGCACCACCTAACTCCGACACGAAGCGGCTCAGTCCCTGGTGAGGGCTTACCGGAGGAACCAACCGAGGCGGCAGTTGGGAGCTCGGGCGCGGCGTTGGTGAGAGACAGGGGCCACCTGGACCCAGCAAAACAATAGCCTGAGTCGGAGCCCAGTTGCGAGGCCCAGCTGAGGAACTATCAGACTGACGGCGGTTGGTGACAGGGCCTAGCGGAGGTGCCACCCAGGCAAACGGCGGCAGGTGGCGGTGATCAGCGGCGGTGATCAGTGGAGTTCGGCTGCGCCGGCGGTGTGCGGCATAACCGGCCAGGCAGATGGCGGCAGGCGGCGGCGATCGACGGCGGTGATCTGCGGAGCTGTGCAGCGTTACTTGGCGGAGGAGCTGTGCAGGAGCTTGGTTGCGGCGGGTCCAGCAGCGGCCGGGCGAGTTGAGGCCTAGCCGGATTCTCTGTTTATTTCTATCCACAGGTCAGTAAAATGCCACCAGAAAAAGAGGAAATGGAAGAAATTAAAAAATCTCTGAACTTTATGTCAGAAGAATTGGCCAAATTGACTAGCCAGCAGGCCAAAATAATAGGCCTAATAGAAGAGGTACAAGCCCTACATTTAATAATTCAAGAAAAAGACAAAAAAATTATGGACCTGGAGCAACACGGGCGTCTTTTGGAGCAACGCGTCGAGGATCTTGAACAAGGTTCTCGTATTGATGACCTAGTTATAAGTGGACTAGACATCAGATATCAATCATACGCCCATGCCACAACAGGACTGAGTGGTGAAGATGCTCCCATGAGTGAATCAGTGTCTTAGAAAATCAAGTGCTTCAGTTCCTTAATAATAGAGACATTAAGGTAGAAGCCAATACAATTTCAGCCTGTTATGCTTTATCGAAGAAAGATAACAAAACAAAGAAATCAATTGTGATGCGCTTTGTGAACAGAAGGGTAAAGAATGACATACTGAGGCAGGCCAAAAAGCTAAAGGAAACTCAAGTTTACCTAAATGAACACCTGACAAAAAAACCCGCTGAATTAGCACGGCAGGCACGGATGCTGAAAAAACAAAATAAGATACAGGCAACCTGGACAAGAAATTGTAGAATTTGGATTAAACTAAATGGAACACCTGAGCAAGCAAAGAGTATAATGATCAGAGATGTTACTGACTTAAATAAATACAGATGAACACCGATTAAAAAAATTATGAGTCAATGATAATCCATATTCATACACACGATAAGAATAGTTCTTTTGATACACCATGCCAAAGTACTTTAAAAAAAATAAGCAAAATAAACAAAAACTTATGATCGACTCGAGTAGACATCAATTATCCCCAGCTGGAAGAAGTCATCTGACACAGAGTGAGGAAACTCAAACTCTGAAAATATGCCACTATGCTGAACATAAACCACAAGAGATGGAGAATGATATTGATCCTGATAACCACTTTTTCAATAATATTCATAACCACTGCGAATATTACACTGAAAAGCAATTCAAAAGTCAAGTGCAATTAGATGGTAAACTGACAATAATACACTTCAATAGCAGAAGTCTTAACAAAAACTTTCCACAGATTCAGGACTATTTAAAACAGCTAGACAGAAAATTCACAGCTATTGCAGTCTCTGAAACCTGGCTTAATGAAGGACAGGCTCCCCTGATGGCAATAGAGGGATATCAGATGTTTTATATTAACAGAACTCAAAAAAAGGGTGGTGGTGTTGCACTGTATATTGATGACCTGTATAGGTGTAAGCTTGTAAATGAAATGTCCTCAGCACTACCAGGGATTTTGGAATGTGTTACTGTTGAGATTGACCTAGACAAAACAAAAAATCTAATCATAAGCTGCATATATAGAACGCCGGGAACTTGCATTGAGACATTCAGAGATAAATTAGTCGAGCTGTACAATAATATTACTAGTAAGAAAATGGTAGCAATTTGTGGAGATTTCAATATTGATTTACTGAATCCACATCAACAAAATGTAGTTACAGAGTTCATGAACTCTATTTACAGCATGAGTCTATATCCCACAATAACACATCCCAGTAGAATCACAGTTCACTCTGCTACACTTATTGACAACCTGTTTGTCAATGTTATCGATAAGAAAATAGAAAGTGGATTATTGATAAATGATATAAGTGACCACTTGCCAACCTTTTTTTTTTTTTTTTTGTTACTTATTTGTACCCGTAGGTAGACTTGGTTTGCAGTCTGGTGACAAGCCACCGGCTGCCGGTCGCTGCGTGCGCGAGCGCCCTAAACCTACATGTTTTTGGTGTGCGGGAGGAAACCGGAGAAATCCCGGAGTAAACCCGCGCAACACGGGGAGAACATGCAAACTCCACACAGCTCACTGTTGGTCGGGGGCTGGGATCGAACCCACGATCTCATGATCCCCGCGATCCCCCGGCCGAGGGTAAAACTGTGCTGCCACAGTGCTAAACCACTGCGCCACCGTGCAGCCCTGCAACCCCAACCTTTGCACTTATCCATGGCCACACGGGGCCCAACGCAGAAAAAATTTCAAAATCGTTCAGACACAAATCACCAAATGCAATCAATTCTCTTAAAGAGGACTTGCTGAAGCAAGACTGGACAGAAGTCTATGTATCAGATGTAAATGAAGCCTATGACACATTTATAAACATTGTAACCACTCTTTATGAAAAAAACTGCCCATTAGTAAAAAAAAAAAAAGCTTAAACACAAATTTGCTGATAAGCCATGGTTAACCAAAGGACTACAAAAGGCGTGTAAAAAGAAAAATTTATTATATAAAGCTTTCCTAAAGAAAAGGACAAAAGAAGCAGCGCAGCGGTATAAAACATACAAAAATAAGTTAACATATACAGTATAATAAGATGTAGTAAAAGAGACTATTACAGTAAAGAACTCGAGAAAAACAAAGACAATATTAAAAATACATGGACAATACTCAACAGTATCCTTGGAAATAAAAGCAGAAATACAAGCTACCCAACTAATATTCGAAAAAATAATAAAACGACTCAGAGTGTGAATATAGCTTCACCTGCAGATGAATTTAATAATTTTTTTGTTAACATTGGACCTAAACTGGCCCGAGAAATACCCACTACGGTGCCTACAGGTGATACAATATGCAAAAACACTGCTGTAAAAGACTCCATCTTCATAAAGAACACAGACGAAAGAGAGGTCATTGAAATTGTTAAATCGTTCAAAAGTAAAACATCTACGGACTGTGATGGTATTGACATGCTATTAGTCAAAACTGTTATCGAATGCATAGTGAAACCACTGACGTATATCTGTAACCTGTCTCTCCAATCAGGTATATTTCCCAATGCAATGAAAATAGCTAAAGTAATTCCGATATACAAGACGGGCGACAGAGGGGAACTCTCAAACTATAGACCAATTTCACTATTACCGCAATTTTCCAAGATACTTGAAAAAATATTCTATGAGAGAATTGACAACTTCATACTGAAGAATGATTTATTGTGTGAGCAGCAATATGGGTTCAGACACAAGAGGACAACTGCATATGCCCTAATGGAATTTACAGAAAAAATATCAACAGCCACTGAAAATAAAGAGTATTCAGTTGGAGTATTCCTAGATCTTAAAAAAGCATTTGATACAGTAGATCACAATCTATTATTAAAGAAACTACAAAATTGTGGTATTAGAGGGGTAGCACTGTCCTGGTTAAGTAGTTACTTAAAGAATAGATATCAGTATGTATGTGTTAGCAACAAAAACTCAGAGTTACTGAAGGTCACCTGTGGAGTCCCACAGGGTTCAGTTTTGAGACCATTATTATTCAATATGTATATAAACGATATATGTAAAGTTTCAGAAAAAATGGACTTAATATTGTTTGCCGATGACACTAATCTGCTATGCAGTGGAAACAATTTGGAACAACTTCTGGATACACTCGGAAAGGAATTAGGAAAGCTTAAACTGTGGTTTGATTCAAACAAATTAACGCTCAATTTAAGTAAGACAAAATTTATAGTCTTTAACAACCATCACAACAACCCAGTACCCAAACTCAGTGTAAATGGTGTAGAGATTGAAAGGGTATCTGAAACTAAATTTCTTGGAGTAATAATTGATAACAAACTGTGTTGGAAGTCACATATTAATTATATTAAAGGTAAAGTATCCAAATCAATTGCAATATTACACAGAGTGAAATATTTGCTGAATCAACCCACACTATACACCTTGTACCATTCATTAATACTCCCGTACATGACATATTGTAATGAAGTATGGGAAATTACATATAAAACAAACATATATCCACTCTTTATGCTTCAAAAGAGAGCTATTAGAATAATTCAATTCAATTCAATTCAATTCAATTCAACTTTATTTATATAGCGCCATTTCACAACAACAGTCATCTCATAGCACTATCAACTGAAGGGGGGACCCCCACAGTTGCAGAAAGACCCCAGCAATCAGGCGATCCCCTGTGAGCAAGCACTTGGCGACAGTGGAGAGGAATAATAATAAACAAAGCAGCTTACAGGGAACCAACAAACCCACTTTTTCTTAAACAAAAAACTCTCAAGTTGAAAGATCTGGTTGACTTTAAAACCGCAATAATAATGTTCAAAGTGAAGAATTCATCACTGCCCGCAAATATCCAAAAGTTGTTCCAAACAAGGGAGAAACAATATCATTTTAGAGGAACATGTATATTTCAAAAGCCTACAGTGAGAACAACCACCAAGAAACACTGTATTTCAGTGCAAGGAGTCAGATTATGGAACGATTTTGGACCTAAATTAAAATCAAGTACAACGCTTGGACAATTTAAACAAAAACTAAAGGAAGAAATACTCCAAACATATTTACAAGACGACATGTAAACTCACATAAGGATTGACATTTCCAGCCTGTGTTGTGTTGTAGCTTAGTTTTTGTTTTGTTTTTTCTCTGTGACATTTTGTCTTAGATTTGTTTTTGAATAGTAACCGCTTAACTTAGCCTAGCTTAGTTTTCTTTTTTCTCTCAGTCACATTTTGTCTTAGCTTTGTTTTAAATTGTAATCGCTCTTGTCTTGTTTTCTCTTTTTCTCTTTTGAATTCTTGGATGGAATATGGGTGGGCAATATAAGCTGCGGCTTCAGCCATCACCCATTTCGGATAACTCACGTGGAATTGTATAGTAGGAGGAGTCTTTGTCTAATTTGACCTTGTTGTTATATTATACAGTTTCTTTTAACCTGTACTGTACTATCCGAAATAAATTCATTCATTCATTCATTCATTCCTTCATTCATGGTTATGTACTCCCTGGTCCTGTGTTCATGTATCTTGTGCATCCTCCGTTCCTGTTTACCTTTTGTCTCCATCCCTCATGTCTCCTGCACCGGTTGCCATGCCCTGCTGTCTCAGATTGCCCCTGATTGTTCCCAACTGTCCTGTGTTGTCTTGATTATCCCCCGTCTATGTATGTGCGTCTCAGTTTGTGTCCTGTGTGGCGACCTTGTCTCATGTTGGCGTCTCACCCACGCTTTCGTCTAACTTGTTTGTCAATCTTGTGTCACAAATCTGTTGTGTTTTTGCCCTTTTGTTTCAGCTGTATTTTCTGTTCTGTCTGTGCAACAAACAATGGTTTACCGTATTCGCCTCATGCTTGGGTCCTCCTTCTCTTCTTCCGGAGGGGCATTTATGACAGTGAGACACGAAAAATCCCCCCTCCTCAAGTTTGTTCCTGTGGTAAAAGACCCAATTTTTCCTCTGTAAATCACCAATAAATCACCCACTAAGAAAACACACAATTTATCCATGCTGCTTGGGCAGTTAGTACTGTTTGGTACCAAATCAGGCCAGCGGTGTGGATGGCTCTTAAACATACTTTCACTTACAAGGATGCAGTGCAAAACTGTTTCGTCCTCCCATTGAGACACCGTTACATTAGTATTATGCCTTAGATTTTGCACCCGTTTTGCACCCATTTATTAAAGGGAATGAACGCAAAGACAAAGACTTGCTGGTGGCGAGTTCCAGGAAAACCCCCATCAGTGCCTGGTATCATTGTACAGCTTGGAACTCCTACTTTCTAAAAATACACATTTTTGCAGAAGACGTAACTCAGGACCGATCGAACTCGAGTTTTCAAACCAGCCAAAATATAAACAAAAGCGAGTTGTTGCTGGTCTGTTTTGCCCAATTCCTATAAATTGAATATCATTTTGAAGGTCTTTCAATACAGAATATGAAAATAACATTACCTCAGTTTTGAAAATTTCCTCATTGCTTCTCATTTTGCCAGCACAGGTCACAGTTAAGATAATTAGGACAGCCCCTTTGCACTTTCATCCAGGTACAAAGTTCATTTTTTAAATAATTTTAATACATTTTCATTATCTATATCTTTAGATGTTCTCTGCTTAATTTTAACCAGTTTGGATGAATACCCTTGCAGGAGTTAATTTTGACTTCGCTTGAAGATTTTTAAAAATATGGTGCAGGAAACTTCATTTTTAGGACATAGGACAAACAGAGAAAAGTTGCTGAAGATTTCAGAGATTAGATTGAAGAAAGAATTTTGAGTCTAGACCCAGTTGGTCTTGGGATATTTGCAATAACATAAACCTATGGGTGTAGTCCCTGCTTTAATTTTGGGTTTATGAGTAGTGGGAAGGATTTCTGACCAGACTGAAAAATTTTGTTTCTATGTATTACTGTTTTTGCTCCCCTTGTACTTTTAGCGAAGAAGAAGAAGAAGAAGAAGAAGAAGAAGAAGAAGAAGAAGAAGAAGAAGAAGAAGAAGAAGAAGAAGAAGAAGAAGAAGAAGAAGAAGAAGAAGAAATACAATAGGTTTCCTGCAGCTGTGCTGGTTGGAACCCTAAAAAGAAAGTTACAGTAGATCATGGAAAATGAGAATTTTTTAAATAACATTTGATAATTGTTGATGGAATTACTGTACTACTGTCTATAATAAATCTCCCTGACACTGCTGTTATTACAGAAATTCTTAAAAGACCATTAATGTCAACTTTCCAGCATGGTGTGACTGTTCTGGCCTCTCAGTCATTTTCTTTTTAACACTTAGACTGTTAATGGTGATGCTTATTCTCCAAGACTGCACATCTTACAGCTAATCACTGGCCCTGTTGTGTTATCTACACATTAACAGTCTAAGCAAGTCATAAAATCCATTGTTTGAATAAAACATGAATGTAAAAAATCATTAATCTGCAAATGAGTGCTTTTCAATGACATGCCTCTTAAGTGGAGAACATAGCATAAACATAAAGTTAGAGCTCCACAATGCATCCCTGTTTTGGATCCTTGTACTTTATTTCTTTTTCCCTTCGAAAGCCATCTCTTTTCTTTTTTGGTTGATTAGTTCTGATTCTCAACTGTAAACTTATTTCAAGGGTTGGATTTTATGTTTAGTGATAGCTTCCTATTTCTATAGGAAGTTGATGAGCTGCGTAAACACAGGAATATACATATATTCTTGTGAGATTTGCTTGCATCAGGTTACAACTTTGAAATTTGCAGACTGTAGCTTAAATGGATCAGAGTGGAATAAGCTGAGAAAAGACATCATTATGTTGGGGGGTTTTATATGCAATCTCACATGCAGATTCAGCATTTACATGTAATGCACTTGATGCTGAGGATGTTTTCCCTCTGCTTTGTAAGATTTACAATAAAGACATGAACAAATTGCAACTGATCTTCCTAATCTACACTGATGAGAGACACAGATTGCCAACACTTACACCTACTGCATGCTAACAATACAGTTCCTTCTTATTCAAACATGAACTCCAGTGTAAAGCCATGTCGCATCACAAGTTGTTTTGTCATGTATATTCTAAATCATTCCCTGTAAACTTAATCCTTCATTCATTATTCTGCAGGGTTTCGGGCATTGCTTTTGCACACTGCTGGAACTATTAGAGTATGAGGAAAAAATATTGTTTTAACTTGGCCCCTTTCGTTATTGAAATCCATCATTTTTGAAGGGCTTCACTTTGCCACAGACTCAGCTGTTTTTTTAATTTAGTGAAGGTGACAGATGACCATAGTTAGAAAAGAAATCAAACTTATTTGGGATTTTTAAAAATCTACTGCAACATATAAATAGTGTATCATGCAGGGATGTAAACAAATAGTTTGAGGGCTATATCTGCTTTGAACAAAAATAGAAGAAAAAGAAGAAAATAAAAAATATATCCATTACTTGAGAAAAAAATCACATATAAAAATTCTAGATTCTTAAGCACAGCCTAGATACAGACCCATCTTGTGCTTAAAGTTAAGGTCAGTGGTCTAAAGTTTTTCATGAAATAATAAATGCCCAGTTAGCCTGACCTTAACTTTGACCTCGGCCTGGATGCAGACCTACCTGAGGCTCATTGTGAGTGTTTGGTGAGAATTGAGGTAATTGCCTTGGAGGAGGAGTGATTTTTCTAAAACCACGGAAGTGCCCAGATCTCCTGACATTGGCCTTAACCACAACTTGGATGCAGACCCTCCTGAGGATCATTGTGACTGAGTCTGGTGACCACAGGGGCAATTGCCTTGGAGGAGCGGCAATTTTTCTAAAATCATGAGTGCCCACATCTCCTGACCTTGACCTTGAGCACAACTTGGATGCAGACTCAACTGAGGACCATTTTGAGTGAGTCTGAGGCAATTTCCTAGGAGGAGTTGCACATTTTCTGAAATCACCCCCAGATCCTCTGACCTCTGACCTTGACCTTGAGCACAACTTGGATGCAGAACCTCCTGAGGATCATTGTGAGTGAGTTTGGTGAGCATCGGGGAAGATGTCTCTGAGGAGTAGTGATTCCTGTGAAATATGGATGAACGGACAGATGGACGCCATGTCATTACATTAACTCCTTAAAAACTATCAGAGAAGTAAAAAATGCTGATTTACTAGTATAAAATGATATATTTACAAAAAAGTCATAACATAAAAGTTATGTTTTTTGTTTTTCCTCAGGAAGGGCAGCTCAGACGAAGACGGCAAATGGGCTGTTGCCCAGGCAACAATAGCTCATACCTGTGCATGTCCTTGATATCATGAATTATAGCCAGATAATTTGCTTAATTCTTTAACAATGGCATGACATGACATGACATGACAGTTGACATTTTGAAATCCTAAAGAAAATTGCCAGTAGGGTTACCAACACGAAGACGAGCAGGCCTAAAGTACAGGAACGCACACACGCGCAAAAGCATGCTTGCACTTTTAAAAACAAATCCAGAACATGGCTATACTTGTTTAGGACATTAAATGTGGCAGAAGAACCACTCTGACAAGCTCAGTTGCAGTGATTTTCATGAAATGCTCTTATATTACCTGTTTCCAACTCTGTCTGGCTTCACATGACTAACAGAGGCGGAACAGAGCCGCGCTGGAAAAATCTTCTACAGGACTTCACCCTCCTGACGGTGAATCCAACATCTGGGGCTCCCACACTTGCGCCAGACTTTGGGTGGCGCTAGAGCACAAGAATAGCAGGTGTGGGCGAAAACCCTCACATTTCACCGGTTAACGTGCCCCTAGAATCGCTTCACGGCTGCCACCGTCTGCCACATCCAGCTGCGTGCTGCGCTCGTCTCCTCGCCGGTGCTGGACGTGCCACATGCGCGCGCACTGACGAGCAGTCTCCCGAAGAAGAGCGCGCGCCGATTCTTCCTGCCTTTGGATTTAAACAAAAAAAGCATTTACATTTATTTTATTTATTTATTTATTTTTTTTTTTTGTGAATTGCTTGCAGCCTTCCTGAAATAATGACGGGCAACTTTGCCGTGTGCGCAGGAGAAAGTGAGCCACGAGCTTAAGTGGCGGTGACATCTGCGTCCTGAAGACCCGGACCCCGCTGCTCCTGAAGATTAGAGGGTTGACCACGTCTGAAGGACGCTAAGAACAGGATTAGGTGTTTTGCAGTCCCGACACTTGACATCATTCCTGCACCGCTTCCTCCGGAAAATTGCGCAATGACCTTTGGTGCACTTGGAAGACCTGGGGTGCGTCTGTGAGGTAAGGGAATGACGCCGCTTCCTCACTTCTGAGCGGTCTCGGAGGTGTTCGGATGGATTGTGTCAAGTCCTGCCACACAAGCAGATCCCTCTGCGAACACAGATTCTTGCTTTTCCTTTCCCTCCCCCCTGAAGCCCCCAAGAGCTCTGCGTTGCATATAAGTGATCCCAAGCAGTATGTACGGGGTTAACGCGACACACCGCATATGCTGTGGTTTTATTAAGGTCTGAGCGTGGCATTTTACAAGCTCATCACGTCAGGTTACTCGGCTCTGTGGAGCCAAAGCCCCGCGCCTCAGAGTTAATGTCATTTGCAGAATGCATAGAAGCAAACGAGGGATTCACGTCACACAGCACGTCTGGAAACACTGTTAAAGAGACTTTACCTCCTTCTTCTTCAGGGTGTCTTATTTAAGGACAGTACTGCCAAAATGCATTACCAGAATCCAAATTCATGTTTTAGGATCAACAGAAAAAAATGTAAGAACGTGGCGTATATGATGCCGCGTGCATACATGCCTATAATGCTTGCTTATAAAGCGAAGAGTCCTGCATCGCACTGATGTGTTTTAGTATGTCTAGTCATCCCGCATTTATTTCTGCCCCAGTGGACGTTTCAGTGTCGGGAAAGTTTACCTCACGTAGCCCACAGCCATCAAAACAGTTTTATTTTGAAACTTCATCACCACACCTGACTCTGTCACTTCTGCCCAGTCAAGTGAAGCTTGAAGGATGCCTCCTCTTATTTTAGAGGTTCCTGTAAAAATAGCCCAAACTTCTCCCCTGCATCTACTCGTAAACTATGTGTGTCGACGTCTATTGCTTGACAATCTCATATATTCATTCACAGGATTACGTTAAGGGGGCAACACGTGCCAATACTGTGCGCTGGCGCATGCATTTCATAGATTACTGCTTCAGCTGAACACACACACACACACACACACACACACACACACACAACCCCCCCCCCCCACACAAGAGTCTCTTTTCCCTGTTTTCACTTATCCCATTTTATGGGTAGCACAGTTTCCGGCAGCTGCAGCTACAGGTGTGGGTACTATTGCCCCACAATTGTGCAGGGAATATTTAAAAAGCATTGCTACAGGATGCCTTCATCAGTCCAGGGTTGGGTCTCTTCTTTCCCAGAGGCGCACATTTGGGAAATGAGAGATGAAGAGCAGAGCGTCTCAGGCTAGCAGAAACCATTGATATTCTGCCAGCGTCCTGCTCCATAGGCAGCCCATTGTCATGGCTCACTCAGGGGGAGAGCATCTGATGACTGAGGTGTGTGGAAGAAGGATGAAATCAAGCTCGAAAAGAAACTAAACATGCATTGATTGAAGGTTAAAGATGTATCTCTTCACAGCAAAGGCGGATGTGTGCACGGTACTCTGTGTACTGTTACATGGTCCTTGTTAATGTCACTCAAGGACTGTAGTAGTAGAATTGCGCATCAAAGCATTTTTAACACGAGGTTTGTGTGGAATGTTAATTTTCCCTAACATTGCCTTAGGTGGCACAAAACCAAAGGTGCTTCTCTGGCTTCAAAGTGTGCAGCCTCTCTCACTTAAGGTGCAACAGTGCCATACCGCACGCCTGTGAACAATACATGGCCAGCCAAGCAGAAAGATTTATCTGGCGTGGGTGCATGAAATTGCAATGCTCTGCAGTATTCTGTCTGGGGTCATGCAAGAGACAGATTGTCCATTGCTTTGGTGTATTAAAAAGTAACCAAGGAGAACCCTGCTCAAAAAAAGTTACTAATGACTGCTTCTGCTCTGTGTCAGGTAGAAATGATCAAGACTTACTTGAAGATGGATGGATGGATGGATGGATGGAAATAAGAGTGAGCTTGGGGAGTAACAATGGAATTTGTTCATTCGACGAGATGGGCAAACAAGGGCAACTTCTCAAAAATATTGCAGTTCTCATATGTTAAACTTTTCAAATGAGCCTTTATGAGTTGGTGCAATAGGCAAATTTCTCTTTTAGCTTAGCACTGATTTTTGTTTGAACTTTTTGGTACCTTTTAAATTTGCATTCACTTACAGTACCTTACAGGTCCTATTATGACAATCTAAAGCATGCATTTGCACTGCACTTTACACATTTCACCAGTGGTTTGGTAGTTTCTGGACATTTTCACATTGTACCTTTGTTGTTCAAACAGTAACTGATTCTACACACATTTTGCCCTTTTAAGAATAGTATCTTGCCTTTTATAGGGGTATGGCGAGGCACAAAGTCTGTACATTGCTAGTTTACTGCATCACTGTTGATCAACAAAGAAACATGTCTAAAGTCAATAGCACATTATCAGTTGCTATTTAAGATAAGATAAGCCTTTATTAGTCCCACAATGGAGAAATTACAGGATTGCAGCAGCAAAGGGATAGCAGCACTCAGAGCAATAGTAAATAAGAGAAATGGATAAGAATTGGTTAGCCAAAGCAGTAAATAAGTATACATATGTACACAGTTATATATACAGTGCAGGAGCATTGCAGCTAGATGGTATCAACAGCATTACAGTTAGTTAAATTACCTGGCAAAATATAAATATCAACCCAGACAGTATATTTCATATTTGAATGAACAGTGTTGTTGCCACCCTCAATAATAATTGTAATTGTCTTAGTTGTGTATTGAAGGGGACAATCTCTATAGTGCAGAGTTGTGACATTTAATATAGCCTCTATGAGCAGCACCGGTTAGATTATAAAGTCTGACAGCCATAGGTAGGAAGAACCTGCGGAATCTCTCCCTCGAGCACTTAGGATGGCACAGCCTACCGCTAAATGAGTTCCTCAGTGCATTCAGCGTGTCCCGCATGGGGTGGGACTCGGACTCCAGCAGAGATGACAGCTTAGCCACCATCCTCCTCTCTCCTATCTCCTCCACTGGGTTGAGGTGTCGCCTCAGAACAGAGCTGTTTTTTTTGATCAGCCTGTTCAATCTCTTCCTGTCGGCTGCCATGATGCCACTGCCCCAGCAGACCACTTCATACGTAAAGGCTGATGCCACCACAGAATCACAGAAGGTCTGCAGGAGTACCCCCTGCACTCCAGAAGACCTGAGTCTCCTCAAGAGGAACAGCCTCCGCTGCCCCTTCTTGTAGAGCTCATTGGTGTTATGTGACCAGTCCAGCTTATTGTTCAGGTGAATACCCAGGTACTTGTAAGATGTCACCATTTCAATGTCTGTTCCCTGGATGTTTCCCGGTGCTGTGGGGGGTTATCTACGCCTGTGGCAGTCCACCATCAGTTCTTTGGTTTTCCTCACATTGATCTGGAGGCAGTTTTGCAGCCACCAGTCCACAAAGTCCTGGATAAGTCCTCTGTGCTCCGTGTCATCCCCCTCGGAGATGAGGCTGATGATCGCAGAGTCATCAGAGAACTTCTGTAGATGGCAGTGTGATATGTTGTGTGTAAAGTCAGCAGTGTAGAGGGTGAACAGGAAGGGAGCTAGAACTGTTCCCTGGGGGGCCCCCGTACTGCAGATGATGGTGTCAGACACACAGTCCTGAGTCCTCACGAGCTATGGTTGGTCTGTGAGGTAGTCCAGGATCCACGATGATAGGTGCTGGTCCACCCCTGCACACAGTAGCTTGTCCATCAGAATCACTGGTTGGATGGTATTGAAAGCACTGGAGAAATCAAAGAACATAACAGGATAGAATAGAATAGGCTTTATTGTCATTGTACAGCTGTACAGTACAACAAAATTGTGAGTGCTCCACCAGGCTACTGCGCAATAAAGCAAGTGAGGAGAATTTGAAATAAAACAATTACAGAACACACGATTAACCATACAACTAAGGTAAAGGTAAAAGTAAAAATAACAAATAGCCCTTTGGTATTTACACAGGTACAGTAGTGGCTTCGCGGGTGGAACTGTGTACATAGGAGTGCAACGTGCAGAACACATAACAGAGTAAAATGGCCCAAGGATTATGGAAAATATGTACAGTAGTGATTTCACCAATGAGTCAATATACATGAAAGTGAGGAGTGCAACGACAGTTGAGTTATAGTGATAATTAAAAGGTCCTCAGTTCTGTGCATGTGAGCATTCAGAGGGAAGGGGGTGGGGCCTCTGACTGTTTGCAGTTTGTATGGCCAGGGGAAGAAACTGTCAGTTTGGAGGTGTGGGACCTGATCGATCTGAACCATCGTCCAGAGGGGAGCAGGTCAAACAGGTGGTGGTGGGGATGTGAGGGGTCTCATGTGATGGCCTTGATCCTTCTGAGACAGGAGGCTCTGGAGATGTCTTTCAGGGAGGGCAGGGGGCTGCTGACAATTTTTGGGGCGGTGTTGATGATCCTCTGCACAGCTTTCCTGTTCTCGGCCGTGGAGCCGACGTACCACACACCCAGACAGTAGGTGAGCATGCTCTCCACTGAGCAGCGATAGAAGGCCAGCAGCAGCTTCTGGTCCAGGTTGTGCTTCCTCAGGACACAGAGGAAGTGCAGCCGCTCCTGGGCTTTCTTCACCAGGGCCTTGGTGTTGACAGTCCAGGAGAGGTCAGAGGAGATGTGTGTGGCCAAGAACCTGAAGGTGGGACGTTTTCCACGCAGTCGTCATTTATGAGGAGGTGGGTGGTGGTCCTGTCTGTTCTTTCTGAAGTCCAGTATGAGTTCTTTGGTTTTTTTGGACATTCAGTTTCAGGTTGTTTGCTTGGCACCACAGCAGCAGATTCTCTACTTCCGCCCTGTATGCCTTCTCATCTGTGTCGGTGATGAGCCCAACCAAAGTGGTGTCGTCCACGTATTTCACGATGCCGGTGGTTGGGTGGGTTGGAATACAGTCAAAGGTGCATAGGGAGTACGGTAGAGGGCTTAGCACGCAGCCTTAAAGGGGGGGCTGGTGCTGAAGGACAGTGTGGAGGACTGGTGGGGGCCAAGTCTGACTGTGGGCAATTGGTGAGAAAGTTCTTTATCCAGGAGCAGGTGTGTGTGTGTGTGTGGGGGGGGGGGGGGGGTCTGGAAGAGGTGCAGTTTGTTGATTAGGATGTCCGGGATGATGGTGTTAAAAGCTGAGCTGTAGTCCACAAAGAGCATCCTCACGTAGCTCCTTGGGTTCTCCAGGTTGTTCAGTGTTCTGTGGAGAGTGGAGGCGATGGCATCTTCTGTAGACTGGTTCTCCCTGTAGGTGAACTGATGGGGGTGAAGGAGGGGGGTAGACAGTCCCTGATGTGCTGGGACACCACTTGCTCAAAACATTTCATGACTACAGATGTGAATGCTATGGGTCTGTAGTCATTCAGGCTGTCAATTGCAGACTTTTTAGCGATGGGGATGATGGTGGAGGCCTTGAGGCAGGAGGGGGTGGTGGCGTGCATCAGTGAGGAGGCTGAACAACTTGGTGAGGATCCCTGCCAGCTGGTCTGCACATGCTTTGACCACCACTTCTGGGGTGCCATCTGGACCAGCAGCTCTGCGGGGATTCACTGCTCTCAGTTGCCTCCTCACCTCGTGCACATGTAAGGGGGGGGATGGGTTTTGGGTGTGTGTGTGCTCAAACTAGGCAAAGAAGCTGTTAAGCTCCTCTGCCAGAGTGAGGCTGCTGTCTGATGCTGGGGGGGGGGGGGGGGGGGGGCTGGCCCCTGTAGCTGGTGAGGGCCTGGATGCCTCTCCACATCTGTTTGGGTTGTTGTCTGAGAGGATGCCCTCCACCTTCCTCCTATAGGTGTTCTTAGCGAGTTTTATGCCTTTCCTCAGATTAGATCTGGCAGTGCTGTACAGAGAGCTGTCCGTCTGTCTAAAGGCTGAGTTATGGGCTCTGATCAGGGCCTGGACTTCACTGGTTATCCAGGGTTTGTGGTTTGGAAATACCCGGATGTGTTTGATGATTGTCACATTTTTTACACGGCATTTGATGTAGAAAAGGACAGATTTGGTGTAGGAGTCCAGATTCTGCTGTTCAAAGATGTTCCAATTAGTGCAGGCAAAACAGTCTTGGAGAAGAGCGTTTTCAGGCCAGGTTTTAGTTGTTTACTTGGTTGGGGGGGTAACTCTTTCTAAGGGGGGAGTAGGCAGGAGTCAGTAACACAGAGAGATAGTCTGATTGTCCAAGGTGGGGGAGGGGGGTGGCTGTGGAGACGTGTTTAATGTAGCTATAAACATGATCCAGTGTCCTTTCCCCTCTTGTGGGACACTTAATATGTTGGTTGAATTTGGGGAGTACAGTCTTTAAGCATGCTTTGTTAAAATCCCCTGCAATAATGTGGACTGCATCGAGGTGATCTCCTTGCTGCCTGCTGACAATGTGCTGGAGGTGATTGAGTGCTAAGCTCATGTTAGCATCAGGAGCAATGTAAACGGCTATTAAAATTACTGCTGTTAGCTCGCGGGGGAGATAAAAAGGCCTGCATAGGAAGGACATGGTCAGGATATGATCCTCACAGTGCTCCCAGGCTTCTCCAGGTGGGACAGGGAACAGTGTAGGAGGAAGATCACTGCATCCTCCACCCTGATGCCATGCTGGTAGGCAAACTGAAGTGGGTCCATCGCTGGTCCAACCAGGGGGCGGAGGTGGGCAAGGACCAGCCTCTCCAGGGTCTTCATTAGGTGTGGTGTGAGGGCCACTGGTCTGTAGCTGTTCAGGTCAGTAGGGTGCGGCGTCTTGGGCATGGGTACCACGCAGGATGTTTTCCACAGCTGTGGTACCCTCCCCAGCTTCAGGCTCAGATTGAAGATGTGCTCCACGATCCCACATAGCTGATCTGCACAGGACTTGAGGGGCCTCAAGCTGATGTTGTTCGGACCTGCAGCCTTCCTCGCTTATTCCTCTTTCCTTGCTTATTTAAGTGCCATATTGTAAAAACATGCAGGTGCACATCACTCATTCCAGGCACAGGGGCACAGGAGGAGATATTCAGAATATCCGAATTGTCCAGAATTCCTCTTTGTCCATAATTTTGAAGTTTGAAGTTAAAAAAAATGTAAAATGTATTGTTACCCATCATTTTAATATTTATATGATAAGACACAACTTTTGTTTCACCTGCATTTTCAGTTTTGATTATGAATTTACAGGACAGACATACAGATTATGCATTTTTTTAGTAGTGAACTGATGAAGAGAGACTGGGCCACTTGTCCAACACAACACAAAACAGATTCATGTTATTTTCAATGACACCACAGATGGGGGGGCTGCACCAACAGCTGTGTCCACTCACAGACGAGGAACCATAGACGAACAGTGAACCATGGGCCATTCTCACCGTGGTCTGACGACAGGCAGTACCACAGTGTTATTGACCCGCTATTCCTCCATCCTGGACCCATTATGGAACCAGTTGGATGTGGACAGTGGGGAAACAGAGGTGGTGGGGGAGATCAGTCCGTCTGACTGAGAGACTTAACTGTGACAATACAGTATGTCATGCAACGGGGGTGCAGTAATTGGCCACATTTTGATTTTGCATGCAAGCATGTCTGGTTCCTTGGCACAGAATGATCTGCCCTCCTTGGTAAACACTACTGTAATAGCAATCTGTCATCAATCATGTGCCCCTGTCTGTTAAAGGTGAAGTGATGAGCCATTCTGGCTGGTTTATTGCATACTGCGCCCAAAACACACATCTGAATAACTAAGAGAGTTAGGACAACCTTTCTGCACTTTTTGCAGGCACAAAATCTGTCTGCTGAAGTTGTAAATGCTAAATGAACCTCGACATGTCCATATTTGAAGTTAGTGCTTTTGACAATGCACCTTTGACTAGATCAAAGTAATAGGACCCTATAAATAACTGGTAAAACAAATAAATAAATATAATGCACCCGATTTACACCTTAACAATAATCTCTGCATATTAAATAAAAAATGCAAGCAATTTAAATGGCATATGACATTTGATCAGTGAGTGTTCAAATTAAATAAGAGTAGGTCAGTGTAGTATGTGACCTACTTTTGTGGCCAGCATCATCATCATCTTGTTCCATCTTCTTGGCGAAGGTTGGAAGTCATGTTTAGCTAGCTGTCCCAATTTAAAGCTGATGTTTTTACCTATTATTCCAGGTTGTGATGTTGTCCGTCCATTTTCATCTTGGCTTTCCTCTGCTCCTCTTTCCTTCTAATTTGCCTTCTAAAAGTTGGGTTTGGAAATAACTGTGTCTTATAATATGACCAGAATACCTGTTTTTTTCTTTTCATTACATCAATTATTAGTGTACAGTGTTGTTTTGCAGTATTTAAAACTTAGGAAATTTTAATAATCTTCATCATACACCATATTTCAAAAGCTTCTAAGTGTTCTGTTATAGATTTGGAAACAGCAGCCATTGTATAAATCTGTGTTCGGTCTCCTCTGGAGCATGATGATTTTATGGAAGCTATCCCCATGAGACGGCACCAATCGTCTCAAAATTAATGGAAAGATAATTTGATATGAATATGAAAAACCTTGCATAGAGATGCACTGCAGTCCATTTTGTTCTTTTTCATCAGGAACACGGTATCCTTGAAAAAAAGAGGTTACCTCTCAATGGACCTTCCCTGTATACATAAAGGTTAAATTAAACAAAATTTTAATCAACTGCTTATTGTAAACAGGGAGAACACACAAACTATTTCTCTTCTTTTTGTATTGTATTTTCTCTCATATACTGTAAGAACAGTTTGGACTTGGGATAAGGTTTATGAAAGAATTCATTAAAATTTTGTGTATAATGAGTGGGTTCCTTTGACTTTGATTAAAAAATTGAGAGAGAAAGGCAAGTTGAAGATTTGGAGAAGAAAGTCTCACATTTTTTTGTAAAAAGTTGCAAATTTACAAGAAAAAAATCTCACATTTAAGGACAAGCAAATTTTTTCTGAAAAAAAAAAAGTCAAGCCACAAATGTATGTGGAAAACATTTTCAAACTTGTCAGAAAAAAAAAAAATAGAAAAAAAATCTGCAAATTTATGGGAAAAGAATTGCAAAGTTGTATGAAAAAAATACATTCATGTCATGAACCGGGCTTGGGATTCTCCCAAGTTTGGTTTCATGGCATTTTTCTGTTCCTTTATGATCTGTGTTTTCTGTTACCTTTTGGGTTCCATATTTTGTTTCCTTGTTCAGCCGTGTGGGCCCCTCCTCTCCTGTCAGGTTCTGACAGGTGATTCTAATCTGTCCTTGTCTGCTCCTCTCCCTGCTCAGATCCATACACCCACTCTCACGCGCACACATACACGCACACACTCATTCACACCTGCTCTCACTCAATTCAACACACGCCCACACATTCCTACCTGCATGCACACATTCACACACACACACCTGCTTCCTCTCTATTCAGCCCACACATTCCTACTCACATGTACACACCCACTCACAACAGCAGTCACTCTTCTCATTTTGTCTTGGTTTATTTAAGCTGTGTCTGCCTGGTTATGTTTGCCGTACTATTGTCTCATCTCTTGCACAGTCATCTGCATTGTATGCTGCATTGTCCTCCTGGGATTGTTGCCACGGACTGCTCTGTCCCCAGCTCGGTGAGTACAGTTTTGTTTCCCCGTGCTGCCAGTCACGTCTGGAGTGCTTTGGGCTATCGGTCACGTCAGTAGCACCTTGAGTTCCCGTGTTTGTACTCACCTGGAGCTGAGGGGCGTCCGGCGTATTATCCCAGTGACTCCTCATGTCCATGTCCACTTGTTTGTTTGTTTGTTTGGACTGTTTATTTTTGTCAATAAATACACACAACATCCTCCTGCATTTGGGTTTCAGTCTCTCCTGCCTCAAACAGGCAGGAACTCATGATAATTCGTGAGAAATGTCTCAAATATCTGAGTGAAAAGTTTAAAATTTTAGAGGGAAAAAAAAAATCTCCTATTACTAATGTTTATCTTTTTCTGTTTTGGTGTCCCATGTATATTTGTGAACCAAAGCTTTGGACAAAAATTGCTCCAAATTGATCTGTCCATAGTCAATGCTACCCTGTGGTGGCTGAGTGACAGCTGAAAAGTATAGAGTGTGATTTATAAGGAAGCTTTATGTTTGTATATGTATTTTTTAGGAAAACTGGATTGATCACAAGTCAAAGGAGGGAGAGTTACAAGACATTGATTAGCTTCTTTGTGTGAAAGTAGATGCTATTCCATATACGTATATACAGAGTACAGTATGTGTGTGTGTGTGTGTGTGTGTGTGTGTGTGTGTGTGGTGGACCCTCAGGGCCAGCAAAGCCTTCTCTGCTGGCCTAAACACTATCAGAGTTACATTTACAACTTTTACAACATATTTGTTCCATGAGGATGTAAATTATTCCCAGTAGTCTATTCTCTTCATTTTGTAGCTTTTCTCTTGGTTGCAATCCTTCCAGTATTGTAATGCATGTTAGAGTTTTTTTGTCCAATCATATTTCAGCCACCTCTGTTGCCAGGGTCAAGCAAATCTGCCTTTAGCCTTCAGGAATTAATAGTGTGCTGTGTAGGTTAAATTAACTGTTAAACTTATCCCGTTGCTTTAACCAATCAGATGCCTTCTGTACGCCCAGGGGTACGTATAGAAGGCATCCCAGAATGTCTGCATTTTTATGTCTTTTGATTGGATTGTTAGACTCCTCCACCCACACTGCAGAGGATCCTAGCTAGCAAAACATTAGTGCAAGGACTTGCTTAACCTCTTGCACTCCGGTGTACCGCGGACGGGCACGTCTCTGCGCTCTAGGACGCATGAGGGTGCTGCGTCCAAGCGCGCACTGAAAAAAAAAAAAGTTCTTCCACTACAGACACAGCCGCGAACAGATCAGATATGATTGACCTCTCATTTGACTAATAAGAGCCTTGAATTGGGTTTCTGAAACCTTGAAGAACCAATGACTGAAAATCTAGCAAGAAGGACCCGCCTACCAACGCTGTGAATGCAGCGAGCCAATTGAAGCACAGAAGTTCGCAAGCTGTTTTGTGTAAGGCTGGGTGAAGAGAGACTGACTGCTGCAGCAGATGAAAAAAAGGACCCGCAGGAAGAACCTGCTACAGACCCAGCAGCACGGAGACCACCCACAAGTGCGACCTGCACTTATTCCAGCAGAATAGACATTTAGGATTCTCTTCCATGGTCATCATAAACCGACGGAGGCTGATGACGAAGGTCGTAAATCATTCGCCAAAACCGCAATCATGGAAGCGCAAAACCGCAATAATGGAATTATGTTTTGACCAGGAACCACGAGCGGACCAGCGTCGCGTTCGTCTAACAATGAGGAAGAGAAGTTCACCAGGACACTGCTGCTGTGAAGAGGTAAGTGTTATAAGCTAAATTATTCTTTATCTCTGAAAATTGTAATCAAAAATGACTTTTGACCGATTGGTAAATTACAACTGTGCAGCGCACGAAGTCCGAAGTGAGTGCGCCGCGGTACACGGTTCGTGCGCCGCGTCCGGACTGTGAACGCCCCCCCCCCCGCTACTCTTCTGTAGCGGGGGGGGGGAGCCGCGGTGACTGCGCCGCGGTCGCCACATCGCCACATGAGTCTATTCTGTCATGTAGCGATGGCAGATGTCCGTCCTCTGTAGCGGTGGGGGGGGGGACAACCCCCCACACACACACACAGCCCTGAGTGTCACCTTTCATTAGAGCCAAAGATGAAGCTTCTATATTGAATCATTCAAAAGTTACAGACGTTTTTCCAAACTGTGCCATTTGGCACAATTTGGCACAGTTCAAAAATGCCAAGGAAAAAGGTGAGGAAAAAGCTGTGTAATATATTCATTTTTTGTGGTATTGTTACAAAATTTTGACCTCAGCTGGATAACACTTGGTTCTACATTTCTGTTGCATTTTCCAGCCCGGATCTGAAGCTGTGTGTTATTTGCAAGCATTTGTATCCAAAAAAACACCCAGGCCAAATTTATTTTCTTCAAGTTCACTATGTTTAGATGACTGTAACTCAGTGGCCGGAGTACTTAGAGAGATTATGACTGTTTTGCCAAAAAATTCAAAATATTTTCTTTTAAATGAGACCAACCCCATGAAGATACTGCAAAGGGTTGAAGAACAGCTTTCGATTTACTTTGGGCACGTTATTTTTAGGCGTTTTTAGGGAAATTGACCGGAGTGCAAGGGGTTAAACAGCTACAATATACTGTGTCTATTTAAATATAATGTCTGTTTTTCCACCCACAATGGCTGACAGGGGAGAGGAAAATGATTTGGTCGCTGATATTAAAAAAAAAAAATCAATTTTCCAGACAGACTTTTCAAGAAAAGCTGCTCATTTTGAAGAGAGGTCGGTCAACCCTGAAGCTAGCAGGCCCGTCTCAGCTGGGGAAAGGATTTGTCTGTCCCTTCCATATTAGCAACAAGCGGTATCCTTGGATTACAGGCTCTGAGGAGTGCTGCAAATTATCTTGCTGGGAATGCCTGTTGTTTGCAACTGATGGAGTAGATACCTGGAGCCAGACAGGGTTTGCAAGCTCAAGCTGTCTGTCACACCATGACGATTTAGACAGCGTTCGCCAAAAGTATAAAAATGGGTCTCAAATGCTGGCATACGCCAAAATTTTCACTTTTGGCCATATGCATCACATATCCATAACGACTTGGACATATAATTAAGTAATAGTAACTTAATTACTCAAGGATTTAAGTCGCAGATCCGCACCATCTGCATGCACCCTCTGGTAGCAAAGATTTTTTTCAAGAAAATATTCAGTTTAGATATCACAAATTCCAAAGGCTGTATCTTGAAAGTGGTAATCGATAATGGCTTACTGTCAATGAGAAAGATGTAGAATATGATCCAAAGTTTATGATAGGAGTAAAGATATGCATCTAATTTGCAAAATGTGACAACAGCTACATCAGATTACATAACTTTCGGTCAAAGTGGACTCTGGACAAATTTACACAAAGGATGGTTTTGTTTTTTGTCTTTGTTTTTGTTATCTTATCTTCAAAATATATAAGCCAGAAAATCAGTAGAATGTAAACAAACTGATAAAAAACATCAGACCTACCACTCGTCATGTGTCGCCATGTGTCCGTGTGCTCGTCCATGTGCTCACCCTGGTCCTTATTTGTCTTTTGTCATTTTCGCTTTCTCTCCCACATCCAGAAACAATCACATTTATCTTCTGATTTATTCCACCTTAATTTCGGTTAGTTTACCCTGCGGAACCGGCAGGATTGTCCTCTCCGTCACGTGCAGCTTCGTCAATGGCGGACGAAAAGTGTTCCGCCCTGGTCCATCTTGTGCTGTCAAGAAGGTAAATATTTCCCTTCACAAGCTAAATAATCTTTTAGAATCATAGTTGGCAAAATTTGGAGCAAATCCTTCCTCCCTGTGGAAAATATGTTGCGCAATTGTTTATACAGCTCTTCTTCTGCGCCCCAGAAGTGATGTCAGATTCAATGTGGTTCTGGTTTTGCTGCTCTCAGTCCTCCAGTGGAGACCAGTAAGCTATATGTGTCTGCCATCTAGTGATGGGAAATGCTTGGTACATCTGGGTTTATTTTATTTTTTTTTCAGACTTTTTGACCTATCATGTGACAGGCGCAGATCTGTGACGATCTGTGACGAGTGGTAGATCATGTAATCAACTTTAATCCTTAAGGAGTTAAACCAACTAATGCTTAGCGTGTTGCCAACATTCACAACTTATGCGCAATAACAGTATAACTTCTGCATAGCGCAGTCATGTCGCACTGCCGTTGCCTCCAGATCCATGAATCCTAGTTTTGGGAGAGATTATCTCTGTTTAACCGAGATGATTCTCCCCTTCAGAGACCACGGTGGGGGGTGTGACTGACCTAGCAGAGCTGTCAAATCTGTCAGGTCAGTCATGTCTAAAACAGCTGATGTGACACGTCAGGAACATCAGATAACAGTTGTCACAACCTGGCTCAAAGGCATGCAAACTGATGGCAATAAAAACGTTTATTTTCAATAATTTTTTTTTTTTTTTTTTTTCCGGTTCCGGTTCCGCCGGACCGGCGGCGCCACACGAGTCGGCTGCCTGTTGCAACAGCCTTTTCTTTTTATCTTCCTTCTTCTTTCTACACCTTTCACTCTGTATATATATCACGGACGCACGGATCGCCCCGGGGGTCTCCCGGGTCGGCGGACGGAGCCACGGTTTGCAACGGGAGACGTTACAGCGGGGAGGAGCTAGTGCTAGCTAGCACTTGGCCGCCGCCCGGTGCTAATGGGAAACTCGACATACCGGGAGCTGTAGCGAAAACGATGCGGGTGCCGGGCTGGAGTGTAGGCGGCGTGAAAGAAATATAAGACAGAATAATAAAGAGCGATGGCAAGAACCAAGCAGACCGCCCGTAAAATCTACTGGAGGAAGAAGCCCCCCAGGAGACAGCTAGCCACCAGGGCTGCTCGGAGAGGCGCTCTGGCCACCGGCAGAGTGAAGAGGCCTCGCCGTCACAGGCCCGTGGCTCTGAGAGAGATCCGTCGTTGCCAGAAATCCATGGAGCTGCTCATCCGTAAACTGCCCGTCCAGCGCCTGGTGAGGGAGATTGCTCAGGACTTCAAGACCGTCCTGCGTTTCCTGAGCTTCGCCGTCATGGCTCTGCAGGAGACCAGCGAGGCCCACCTGGTGGGTCTCTTCTTCGCTAAGGGGGTCACCATCATGCCCAAACACTTCCAGCTGGCCCGCTGCATCCGCGGAGAGAGAGCTTAGACTTTCTGCTGCACATTCACCAGCCATAATGCTCTGCACTGTGTGTCTATATATATATACATTTATAGTAATATGGACATATGTTTACTAGATGTTGTTTTTTTCTTGCCTTCTGATTGTTGCTCTGAGTGTTGCTGTCCCTATGCTGTTGCAATCCTGGAATTTCCCCATTGTGGGACTAATAAAGGCTTATCTTATCTTATCTTAAAGTAAAAAAAATAAAACCAAGATAATACATAGTGTGATTTTGCTGGGAGGCACAGCAAACAGCTGTGGTCTGCGCTTCAGGCAATCAGCTGATTGAATCCTCCTCCTTCGGTGTTCTGACATTTTGGCATATCAGAAAAACACTGGACAGATGATCGTAAAGACTTCAGTTAAATATAAAAACCCCGACAGGTCCTGTGTGCTTAACGCTCTGTGTGTGTGTGGGTGTGTGTGTGTGTGTGTGTGTGTGTGTGTATGTGGGTGTGTGTTTGTGTATGTGTATGCGCTGCAGGCAGACAGCTTGTACGGGATTTTCCTGTGAACCAATGCTGCAAATGTGCTGTTTGCTCCGCGAATGCGGGATGTTATCAGCCATACGTTGGAAAATTTTCAGCATGCTGAAAATTAATTCTCAGAGGAGCTCGGCGAACAATGCCTTAGACCAGCGTGCTTCAGCGTGCACTTAACATAGACAAAATTGAGCCATAACTGATTCACGTACCCCAGCGTTTTCTCCAAATTTTTCATTCATTTTGCAAACACTGCCTAAATCGTCCAGGTGTGACAGGACCTTAACCAAGGCAGCAGTGAGGCACCAAACACACCAGCCCGTGTGCCCACGATTCACAGCCATTCAACGTGCTGGAACTCGGAGCGGAGCACACTGCCCTTTTCACCCCACCCCCCCACGGACTGACATGCCCTCAGACAGTTCTACCAGAGCTGGAGCCAAACGACGGGGGTGGGGGGTGTCACAGCCCCTTTTGAGCGTTCTGGGGGGAGCGGTGTGGACACCCAGCACAATGCAGACTGATACTATTCACGCTTAGCAGGGATTGCATATGGACAGAGAACCCCTGGGGGGAAAACGAGAACAATGTTCTGGTTTTCAGAACAATGTTCTGAAAACCAGATCTCCTAGATCCAGGAGCTTTAGCTAACTATAGACCAATCTCTAATCTCCCTTTCATTTCAAAAATCTTAGAAAGAGTTGTTGCTACGCAATTATTTGACCACCTGCAGAGAAATGGTTTACTTGAAGAGTTTCAATCTGGGTTTAGAATCCATCATAGTACTGAAACAGCCTTAGCGAAGGTCACTAACGACCTCCTCATTGCATCTGATAATGGACTAGTTTCTGTACTTGTCCTTTTAGATCTTAGTGCAGCTTTTGATACTATTGATCATAATATTCTACTTGATAGATTAGAACACTATGTTGGACTTAATGGAACTTCGTTGCAGTGGTTTAGATCTTATTTATCTGATAGGTTCCAGTTTGTTCATGTAAATGATGAGTTTTCTTTCAGCTCAAAGCTTAGTCATGGAGTTCCACAGGGATCTGTGCTAGGCCCTACTCTTTTTAGTTTATATATGCTTCCGTTAGGCAACATTATTAGAAAGCACTGTATACATTTTCATTGTTATGCAGATGACACACAATTATACCTGTCAATGAAGCCAGATGATACTAATCAATTAGCCAAGTTAGAAGCCTGTCTTAAGGAAATCAAAGCTTGGATGACTTGTAATTTCCTGCTATTAAATTCAGATAAGACTGAAGTCATTCTTGTTGGTCCAAAAAACCTTAGAAATTCCTTTCCAAATCAATCTTTCAGTTTGGATGCAGTTACTCTTTCTCTTAATAGCTCTGTGAGGAACCTTGGAGTTATTTTTGATCAGGATTTGTCCTTCAATTCACATATTAAATTTGTTTCTAAGACTGCCTTCTATCATTTGCGTAATATTGCCAAGATTAGGAGCATCTTGTCTCAGAGTGATGCTGAGAAGCTGATCCACGCTTTTGTTAGCTCGAGATTAGATTATTGTAATTCTTTATTATCAGGCTGTCCTAAAACATCTTTAAAAAGTCTTCAGCTGATCCAAAATGCTGCAGCAAGAGTTTTAACAGGTACTAGAAAGAGAGATCATATCTCTCCGGTTCTGGCCTCCCTTCATTGGCTTCCCATAGAGTTTAGAATTAAGTTTAAAATCCTTCTTCTTACTTACAAAGCTCTAAACAATCAGGCTCCTTTTTATTTAAAAGATCTGATACTACCGTATCATTCTAACAGAGCACTACGCTCCCAAAATGCAGGATTACTTGTAATACCTAGAATCTCCAAAAGTACAATGGGAGGCAGAGCCTTCAGTTATCAAGCTCCTCTCCTGTGGAATCAGCTGCCAATCTGGATTCGGGAGTCAGACTCGATCTCTGTTTTTAAAAATAGGGCTAAAACCTACCTTTTTGATATAGCCTACAATTAGGGAGGGATCATGCGTTTCTGAACCCTCCCTTAGTTATGCTGCTAATAGGTTTAGTCAGCCGGGGGACCTCCAGTAATGCACTGGGCCTCACTCCTTTCCTCACTCTCTATGAAATATTTTTTTTTTTTTTGCTGGTCATTAACATTTGTTTGTTCTCTCCCATAGATTGAGTCCCCATCGTGCTGTTTGCTGTCTACATGTCTGTTCTTTTCTTCTTCTCTATCCCCTCACCCCCCAGCCAGTCGCAGCAGATGACTGCCCCTCCCTGAGCCTGGTTCTGCTGGAGGTTTCTTCCTGTTAAAAGGGAGTTTTTCCTCTCCACCGTCGCCAAGTGCTTGCTCACAGGGGATCGCCTGATTGCTGGGGTCTTTCTGCAACTGTGGGGGTTCCCCCTACAGTTGATAGTGCTATGAGATGACTGTTGTTGTGAAATGGCGCTATATAAATAAAGTTGAATTGAATTGAATTGAACAATGGACTATTGTTATACTACATCCCTGGATTAAGGAGAGGAAGTCTGGGTGCCAGTTGGTCACGCGATTGATATGTATTGACTGATATGTATATCAATATGCAAATGTGCCATGCATTCTCTCTTGTCTGTATAAAAGAGCTTACAATACATGCCTCAAAGAGCACACACAGGATGCACACACACACAGCACAACACAGCGCACAGCGCTACAGTGTGTCTCATCATGATGGAGGAAATAAAACTCTGGAACCTTCCAGCTCGTCGCATCTCGCCTGAACTTATTTGTTCCTCCAGCAGTGAGGCATCAAAGCATAGCCACCAGATGGACATGCAACAGTACTTTTAAATTATATATATATATTAGTGGTGTTGGCATTATCGCATTAATCGCCAGTTAATGCTTTGCCCCCATTAACAGCGAGAAATTTTGTGATCGCGGTTAACGGCAGTTAACGGCAGAAAGCGCAAACAGTATTTTTTGACCTAGCAGCTCTCCGTACCAAAACCACTCTGGCCACAGACACTGTGCGTGCCATGCAGACATTGCAAAGTCAGACAAGCTGGATTACAGCCATGGAAATCCCCAAAGTGCTGTCATATTTAAGATTACACCGCTATCTGTCGGCGCTCTCACCTGGATAATTGTTACAGCCTCCTCCAAAACTTCGCCTGGATGTTGGGCTGTTCTTCTTCTGTGGAAGCTGGCTAGCTGGCTAGTAGCTACATGCTAGGTTGTAGCTGACGTTCAACAGCTGACACTGACATAACGCACGGCTCAAGAGACGCACACACACAGGCTCAGAGAAGTTCAAATAGTTTATTAGCAACAGGAGTGAATGAATGTGTGTCTGCGGGATGTAAATGTGTTGGTGGCGGCGTCTGCTTCGGGCACAGAGGCAGGAGGCCGTACAGCCGGACAACCCTATGGGAAAAGCAAAGGAGAAGGGTGACGGGCACACACCAACACAGGAGATTTGCAAGCGAGAGAGGAGCTTACTTGGAGGGCACAGATGACTGGCACAGCAAAGGACGAGGTCCGGAAGACAGCCACCTGGAGTGCTCAGTGCAGCAGCGAGGAATGGGCGATGGAAAGGCGATGTCCGCCGCCGGGGAATCCACCTGTGCACAGGGGAGCAGGCTCGAGAGAGAAAAAGGAGGTAAGAGCTTCTTACCCGGGAGAATAGCTGAAGGTGAAGGAACTCACAGCGATGCATGAGAAGTCTAACGGCTTCAGGCCGAAGCTCAGGGCGAGGCGGCTTATATCCCTCGCCGCTGATGACGAGCAGGTGTGCGTGCAGGTGGCGCTGCTGATGAGCGGCGCGGCGTGACAGTACTCCCCCCTCTAGCAGCGCCTCCTGAAGATGGCCTTTCTGGGTGCACTCGGTGGAAATCAGCGATGAGCGATGGGTCCAACACAGACGACGGGGGTACCCACTGTCGATGATCAAGCCCATAGCCCTCCCAGTCCACCAGGTACTGCAACCCACGACCCCGGCGCCGGGAGTCCAGGATGGAGGAGACGGGCCAGGCCGGATGGCCACCAATCATCCGGGGCGCGGGTTGCGCAGCAGGAGGAGGGCAAAGGGGATCGGAGACTGCCAGCTTCACCTTGGACACATGGAAGGTGGGGTGGATGCAGAGGGAGGGGGAATAGCTACATGCACAGCCACCGGGTTGACAATCCTGGTGATGGGATAGGGACCCACGAAGCGCTGTGCCAGCTTCCTCCTCTCGCCTTTTAGGGTAACGTCCCGGGTCGACACGTAGACTTGCTGCCCAACCCTGTACGCCGGGGCAGGTCTTCTGTGCCGGTTCGCCATGGCTCTGTTGCGCTCCGCCGTGCGTAAAAGCGCATTGCGCGCTGACGCCCAGATGGAGCGGAACTGCCTGAGATGTGCCCGTACTGAGGGGACAGTTACCTCACTCTCCTGCGCCGGGAACAGCGGGGGGTCGTAACCCAGGGACGCCTTGAAGGGGGACATCCCTGTGGCAGAAGAGCGAGCGGTATTATGGGCGTATTCAACCCAGGCAAGGTGGTTACTCCAGGACGTGGGTTTGGACGCCGTAACACAGCGGAGTGCAGCCTCCAGCTCCTGGTTGGTCCGCTCACACTGCCCGTTGGATTGGGGGTGATGGCCGGAGGAGAGGCTCACCTTGGCTCCTAAAGCGTTGCAAAACGACCTCCAAACCTCAGAGGAAAATTGGGGCCCCCGATCCGAGACCACGTCCACCGGAATCCCATGCAGCCTGACCACGTGTTGGATGAGGAGGTCCGCCGTCTCCAGGGCAGTGGGGAGACCTCGCAGGGAGACGAAGTGTGCCGCCTTGGAGAAGCGGTCCACGATGGTCAGGATGGTGTCGTAGGAGTTGGAGACTGGGAGTCCGGTGACGAAATCCAAGGCGATGTGCGACCAGGGCCTGCCAGGGACGGGCAGGGGCTGGAGCAGACCCGCTGGAGGGGCATTTCCCGACTTGTTGGTGGCACAAATTGGACAGGCCTGGGCGTAGCGGGCAGCATCCCTCCTCAGGCCCGGCCACCAAAAGGACCGCTGGAGGAGATTTATCACCCGGGAGGAGCCAGGGTGACAGGTGAGCTTGGAGGTGTGTAGCCAGTGGATGACCTCTCCTCGAACCGCAGATGGCACGAACAGCCTCCCCTCCCATCCGCCGCCAGGGTCAGGTTCCACTTCCTGCGCCTTCCAGATCTTGCTCTCAATGTCCCAGGAGATGGCTCCCATGACGCACGACCTGGGTAGGATGGTGTGGAGCGTGTCCTCCGACTCCTCAGGGGCGAATTGCCTAGAGAGGGCGTTGGGCAGGCCGTTCTTGGAGCCAGGCCTGAAGGTGATGGAAAACTGGAACCTGGTGAAGAACAAGGACCAGCGCGCCTGGCGGGCGTTCAGGCGCTTGGCAGATCGAAGGTACTCCAAGTTCTTGTGGTCCGTCAGGACCACGAACGGCAGGTCCGCCCCCTCTAGCCAGTGATGCCACTCTTGCAGCGCGAGCTTGATGGCCAAGAGCTCTCTGTCCCCCACGTCGTAATTCCTCTCCGCCAGGGACAAGCGCCGGGAGAAGAAGGCGCAGGGCCGTTTGGCGCCGTCGTCAGGCGACCGCTGGGATAGCACCGCCCCCACTCCTGTGTCCGAAGCGTCCACCTCCACGATGCACTGCAGCGCGGGGTCGACCTGGCGAAGGACCCGGGAGGAGGAGAACTCCGCCTTCAGCGCCTGAAAAGCAGCTGCGGCCTATTCGGTCCACCGGAACGGGACCTTAGGGGACGTGAGGCGGGTCAGCGGTCCGACGATGGTACTGAAATTTTGGACAAAGCGGCGGTAGAAGTTTGCAAACCCAACGAACTGTTGCATCTGTTTCCTCGACGCAGGTGTAGGCCATTCTACCACCGCCTTCACCTTCTCTGGGTCAGGACGCACCTGGTCGTGAGAGATGATGAATCCCAGGAAGGATGTAGTCTTAGCATAAAATTCACACTTTTCAGCCTTCACGTATAGCCGGTTCTCCAGCAGCCTTTGGAGGACCCGCCTCACATGGACCTGGTGCTCGTCCCTGGACTTGGAGAAGATGAGTATGTCGTCCAGGTAGACGAACACAAAGAGGCCGATGAAGTCCCGGAGGACGTCGTTGATGAGGCGCTGAAAGACGGCAGGAGCGTTGGTCAACCCGAATGGCATTACCAGGTATTCGAAGTGGCCGTTCGGGGTACGGAAGGCTGTCTTCCACTCATCTCCCTCCCGGATCCGGACGAGGTGGTATGTGCTGCGTAGATCCAGCTTGGTGAACCAAGTCGCCCCCTGGAGGGAGTGGAAAGCAGTGTCCATGAGGGGCAGGGTGTAACAATCCTTCTCCGTGATGTCATTTAGAGCCCGATAGTCAATGCAAGGACGGAGGGATCCGTCCTTCTTTCCGACGAAGAAGAACCCTGCCCCCACGAGTGATGACGATGGGCGGATTATCCCAGCACTCAGCGACTCCTTTAGGTAGGCGTTCATTGTCTCCTTCTCCGGCGCCGACAGACTGTCGAGCCGACCAGAAGGTAAGGGTGCCCCCTGGCGGAGGTTGATGGCGCAGTCATAGGGCCGATGAGGAGGGAGAGACATGGCCTTGGTCTTACTGAATACCATACCCAGGTCGTGAAATTCCAGGGGCACCAGAGACAGGTCCGGGGGTGCAGCGTCCGTAGGAGGGAGAGAAGCGGACGGAGAGCAGGCAGCGGACTGAAGACAGGTGCCCATACAGAATGTGCTCCATGCCGACACCCCGGCTGACTTCCAATCCAGGACAGGGTTGTGGAGGCGTAGCCAGGGATACCCCAGGATGACGGGCGACACAGAGTTGGGCAGGACGAGAAAGGTTATCTCCTCCCGGTGGTTACCAGAGATGATCACCGGGACCGGAATGGTCTGGTGCGTAACTCTCCCAAGGGAGGCACGAGAGAGGTTGACCAGGGAGATGGGGTTTCTGAGCGCCTGGCAGCGGATGCCCAATCGGGTTGCCAGGCTTTGTGAAATAAAGCTGCCTTCTGCGCCCGAATCCACCAGTGCGTGGGTGAGATGCCCAATGGGGTTGTGGCAGAAACGGATGGGCAGCTTTAATTGAGTGAGGGGGTTTAACCGATTGACGTCCGCGAGGCCCCCTACAGTGACTCGCGGACCCCACCGTTTGGCTTCTGTGGACAAAGCTCTACCGTGTGTTGACTATCTCCGCAATACATGCAGAGATTCAGCGCACGGCGGCGCTGTCTCTCCGCCGGGGAGAGCTTTGTCCAGCCCGTCACCATCGGCTCCGACTCCTCGGGGTGCGATGGTGGCGGCGTCACCAGGGGGCGAGCTTGGAACTGGCGCGACGAGGCTCCGCGAGGGCGAGAAGAAGACGACTTCTGCCCCGAGGAGCGCTCGCGCAGCCTGTTGTCCAAGCTGATGGCAAGGGAAGATAGCTCCGCTAGCGTCTCAGGGAGGTCCCGCCCAGCCAGTTCATCCCTCAGATCATCATTGAGGCTGCGGAGGAAAAGACCGCAGAGGGAGCGTTCCTCCCAGCCTAATTCCTCCGCTGCTACCCGGAAGTCGACCGCCTAGTCCGCAGCCAACCTGCTTCCCTGCTGGAGAGCGAGAAGCCGGTCGACCTGGACCGTCTCGGTACGCGAGTGGTCGAAGACCTCCAGGAAGCGCCTCACGAACTGGTCATAAGTGAGGGTGGCGTAACTGGGCCTCGCCATTACGGCGTAGGTCCAAGTCAACGCTCGCCCCTCCAGGAGATTCCCGATATAACCAATCCGACTATGATCCGAGGGAAAGTCTCCGGGCACGCGATGGAACACGGACTCACACTGCATAATGAACCTCCGCGCTCCGCCGAGCTTTCCGCTAAAGCGGGCGGGGGTCGGAATGGGCGTGAGCCGAGTCGGTGCCGCCGGAGCCTGCTGGACGGCCACTGGAGCGGCAGGAGCCATGCCACCCTGATGAGCCGGGGGGAACGGCTGCTGGGGGTCCAGGCGGTCCAATCGGTTATTTATGATAATCAATTGGTTTAGGATCACCTGTTGCTGATAGGCTATCTGATCCACCCGAGCCTCGAGAGTGGTAAGCCGGTGTGCGAGCCCGCCGTCTGCCGAGCCGCTCTGCTGAAGCAGTACTGACATAACGCACGGCTCAGGAGACGCACACACACAGGCTCAGAGAAGTTCAAATAGTTTATTAGCAACAGGAGTGAATGAATGTGTGTCTGCGGGATGTAAATGTGTTGGTGGCGGCGTCTGCTTCGGGCACAGAGGCAGGAGGCCGTACAGCCGGACAACCCTATGGGAAAAGCAAAGGAGAAGGGTGACGGGCACACACCAACACAGGAGATTTGCAAGCGAGAGAGGAGCTTACTTGGAGGGCACAGATGACTGGCACAGCAAAGGACGAGGTCCGGAAGACAGCCACCTGGAGTGCTCGGTGCAGCAGCGAGGAATGGGCGATGGAGAGGCGATGTCCGCCGCCGGGGAATCCACCTGTGCACAGGGGAGCAGACTCGAGAGAGAAAAAGGAGGTAAGAGCTTCTTACCCGGGAGAATAGCTGAAGGTGAAGGAACTCACAGCGATGCATGAGAAGTCTAACGGCTTCAGGCCGAAGCTCAGGGCGAGGCGGCTTATATCCCTCGCCGCTGATGACGAGCAGGTGTGCGTGCAGGTGGCGCCGTTGATGAGCGGCGCGGCGTGACAGACACGGACAGACATCCGCCTGTTTTCATCCTCATAGCTTTGGGTCCAACTATTGGTGAGTACCAGTCTAAAAACATTCTCAAGCTGTGTTTGTAATGTCCATTCACTCCCCCACTGTTTTTGCAGCACGGTGGAGTGTCATCACGGGCAACATAGTTGTTTGTTTATGTTTGCAGTTTTTCTGCTAAAAGGGAAATTGTGTCTGTTGTGACACACGAAGTCCATGGTTTTGTGTTGATCTGCTTAAAAGTTGTGGGTGTCTGCTATGGGAGAAAGAACAAGCTCCATTCGCGGCTGCTGGCTGGTTGGATGCTGAGTTGTGTTGCAGTGACGTTAATGAGTCCTGGCATTCTGTTGTTTGCACATGCAGTCTATTTTTGAGAATTTTCTGAAGAATATTCTGGATAATTTTTGTCATTCTGGATATGTTGAAAGCTTTAATAAACCTGCAGGTGAAGACAGCAAACATACTTGTCCACTCCCATGTTCATAACAGTATAACAAACTTGAAAAATTGCCGACTTAAGGTACACTGTATTTGTATGGAAAAACGCGATTAACACGTTATTAATCATGATTTACTCAACATTCCAAAAGATTAATTGCGATTTAAAAATTTTATCGTCCAACACCACTTATATACTGTATATACAGTATATATATATACTGTATATACAGTATATATATATATACAGTATATATATATATATATATATATATATATATCCATCCAGCTTCTTCCGCTTAATCCTTTTCGGGTCGCGGGGGGGCTGGAGCCTATCCCAGCATCTTTGGGCGAGAGGCAGGGTACACCCTGGACAGATCGCTAGTCCATCACAGGGCCAACACAGAGAGACAGACAACCATTCACTCTCACAGTCATACCTAAGGACAATTTAGAATCCCTAGTTGATGCCAATTAACCTAACTTGTGTGTATATATATATATATATATATATATATATATATATATATATATATATGAGATGAGAGATGAGATTCAACTTTATTGTCATTACACATGTATACAAGGTAACGAAACGTGACTTGGCATTTGGGCACGCTCTGCAGAGCGCATCCAAGGCCGGGGCAGCCGCTAGGCGCCAGTCATATATATATATATATGACTGGCGCCAGTCATATATATATATATATATATATATATATATATATATATATATATATATATATACACACACACACACGAGGAAAATAAGTATTGAACACGTCAACATTTTTCTCATTAAACATATTTCTGATGGAGCCATTGACCTGAGATTTTCACCAGATATCAGTAACAACCAAAGTAATCCATACATATAAAGAAATCAAGACAACTGTGTTCACAAAATAAGTTATATTTAATAAGGTGCAATGACACAGGGAATAAGTATTGAACACTTGGCGAAATTCATTTAATATTTAGTAGAAAAGCTTTTGTTGGTAATAACAGCTTACAGGCACCTCCTGTATGGAGAAACTAAGCACAGGCATTGCTCAGGAGTAATTTTAGCCCATTCTTCTACACAAATTGTCTTTTAGTCTTGAAGGTTTCATGGGTGTCTTCTATGAGCTCTGATATTCAGTTTGTTCCATAGATTTTCAATTGGATTCAAGTCAGGTGACTGACTGGGCCATTCTAGCAGCTTTATTTTCCTTCTCTGGAGCCAGTTGTGTGTTTCCTTGTCTGTGTGTTTGGGATCATTGTCTTGCTGAAATGTCCGCCCTAGTTTCATCTTCAGCATCTTGGCAGATGGCAACAGGTTCTTATCAAGGATGTTTCTGTACATTTGTCCATTCATCTTTCCTTCAATTATATGAAGTCTGCCTGTACCATGTGCTGAAAAACACCCCCACACCATGATGGGATGTACAGTGCCATCTTCTTCTTCTTCATCTTTGTCTTCTTTCATCTTCTTTCGGCTGCTCCCTTTAGGGGTCGCCACAGCGGATCATCTGTCTCCAGCTCACCCTATCCCTTGCATCTTCCTCTGTAACACCAACCCTTTTCATGACCTCCTTCACTACTGTACATCCATGAATCTTCTCTGTGGTCTTCTTCTTTTCCTCTTGCCTGGCAGCTCCGTCTCCAACATCCTTTGTCCGATATATCCACTATCCCTCCTCTGCACATCTCTGCACATGTCCAAGCCAGCTCAGCCTTGCCTCTCTTACTTTGCCTCCAAACCACTCAACCTGAGCTGTCCCTCTGATATACTCATTTCTAATCTTGTCCCTCCTGGTCACTGCCAATGAAAATCTTAGCATCATCAACTCCACCACCTTCAGCTCCACCTCCTGTCTTTTTGTCAACGCCACCATCTCCAAACCATACATCATATCAGGTCTCACTACCATTTTGTAAATCTTCCCTTTCACTTTAGCTGCTATCCTTCTGTCACAACTCACCCCTGACACTCATCTCCACCCACTCCACCCTGTCTGCACTTTCTTCTTCACCTCTCTTGTGCATTTTCCATTGCTTTGGGCAATTGACCCCAGGTATTTAAACTCATCTACTTTCACTACCTCTCCCCTTTCTATCTTCACCGTTACACCTGCCTCCCTCTCATTCACACTCATGTATTCTGCCTGGCTTCTACTGACTTTCATTCCTCTTTTCTCCAGAGCATACCTCCACCTCTCCAGGTTCTCTTCCACCTGCTCCCTACTCTCACTACAGATCATAATGTTGTCTGCAAAATCATGGTCCACAGGGACTCCTGCCTGACCTCATCTGTCAGCCTGTCCATTGCCATGGCAAACAAGGAGGGGCTCAGAGCCAATCCCTGATGTAATCTCACCCCCACTTTGAATCCATCCATCACTCCTACAGCACACCTCACCACCGTCTCGCTGTCCTCATACATGTTCTGTACCACCCTCACATCGTTCTCTGCCACTCCTGACTTCCTCATACAGTACCACACTTCCCGGCACCCTATCATATGCTTTCTCTAGCTCCACAAAGAGACAGTGTAACTCCTTCTGACCTCTATAATAGAGGGCATGCGCATGACATCACAATCCAGGAAGTTGTAGTGTTTTCTCAGCACTGAGTGGTAAAAAGAATGTGTGCCACCATTGGTTTGAATCATTTGAATGCAGCAAAAAAAAAAACACCTAAAATGAGGACGGGCTGGTTTAATCAACTTTTGAGGCAGCATGTTTGAAATCTTGTGTATGCTCTAATTTTTTAAAGTTTAAATGTTTTTTTTTGTTTTTTTTAAAATCATTTTTTACAGTGTAAGGCCACTCAGAAAGTCCGGTTTTGTTAGTTAGCGGCTAACCGTACGTTAACCTAGCTTAAAGTAGCTTCCTGGCACAGTCAGTAGCACCAACCTGAGGAGAGGGCTCAACTGTGAGCACTCCAAGTGAGCACCCCAAGTGGACCTCAGGATCCAATCTGTACATGTAGAAGTACATACTCAATCCAGTGATTTGTAAATGCAAAGAGGGAGAACAGTGTAAGATTTCAGCTGGTTTCTTGGCTTTCTGTGACTTTCTGCACCTCTTTTTCTACATGTGTTCAATACTTATTCCCTGTGTCATTCCACTTTATTAAATATAACTTATTTTGTGAACACAGCTAAGCTACCTTGATTTCTTTGTATGTATGGATTACTTGGGTTGTTACTGATATCTGGTGAAAATCTCAGGTCAATGGCTCCATCAGAAATGTGTTTAATGAGAAAATATTGATGTGTTCAATACTTATTTTCCTAGCTGTGTGGGTGTGTGTATACACACATTATATATATATATATATATATATATATATATATATATATATATATATATATATGTGCCTATAGGCCTATCACTACAATACCTACATAACATAGGCTTAATTAAAGGCCAAATGTCACATAATTTTTTTTTCTAAATGACAACGAATTTAGATAAAATACACATAGCTTAAACCAAATATTCATACCGGAGACCATATCACCCACCTGTATTTACATAATTGCACAAAATACACCAGGTGAAGGCCCCACCTTGCTTGCTGGCTTGTGACAGCCAGTCCAGACCACGCCCATGTTTTTGACATCACCAGTTGTACCCTGGCTGCCCTGCCTATCCACATTCACACTTATCAACATTGGACAATCATGACGGAAAGTGACAGCGATTGTGAACAAATTAGTTTAGTTTTGTCTTATTTTTTTGTCAGTGGTTCAGACAGTGACAGAGGCATAGAACCTTACAGGTTCGAGCCGTCCGAGACGGAATCAGATGCTTTGTCTGATGACAACAGTTCCAACGATGACCAGAGAGCAGAACCAGTGGAAAATGTCATTGAACTGGACATTAATCGCCTCCAGAATTGCGAAGCCGAAGGGGGTCTGTCGAGGGCGCCCCATAAATATTGATTTTTCGGAAGCCATTATTATTACAGTGGAGGAGAGCCGCTGCTGTCAAGAAATTGACCAGATCAATATGAAAATGGAGGCGCATACCTGTCAAGTGAGACGTTTTCGCCGTATTTTGGTGCCAAGCGCGGCTGTGGGAGACGGCGGAGTGGTTTGGGACACTTTTCTGGGGAATGTTTTAAATGTAGTTCGTGTTGTTATTGTCAAATATTTTAAGGAAAATACGGGGAAAATGCAATTTTAGCAAAAACGGGCGTATTGCCATTTCTGTACGCCCAAAAGAAAAAATATACTGGAAAAAAAACTGAGTGTGTTGAGGAGCCCGTCCTGTGTGTGATCACCCACAGCTGGTGCTGTCAGATCGTTCAGCCTGAGCTATTATCACTTCAATGAGAAGTGTGGAGTAAATCAGTTTGATTGTCTGGGCGGGCTGATCGCTCAGCGTGAGCTATTCGCACTACCATGAGAAGTGTGGAGTCACTCATTAGTCTAATTGTCGAGCGGGCTGATCGCTCAGCTTGAGCTATTCTCACTACAATGAGAAGTCATTAGGACAATGGTTTAACACGTTGAGCTGTGCAGCGGTTGCGGAACAGACAGAGATCGCCTGACAAATACAGAATTCTGCTTTTTTTTTTTTAATTTAGCGCCGGACGCTGAGTTGTGTTGTTATTGTCAAATATCCATGAATCCTTAAAATATTTGACAATAACAACACGAGTTGCATTTGGGGCATTTCCCAGAGAGGTGTCCCTTGTTGCTCCGCCGTCCCTTATAGCCGCTTTTTACAGTGTTGAAGTACGGCGAAAACGTCTCACTTGACAGGTATGAAAACATTTCCCAGAGAAGTGTCCCTTATTACCCAGCTGTCCCTGATAGTCCCGTTTTAAGGTATGGGTGAAATATCCAATTTTTTCTTTCTTGTTGCTCACTTCAACCTTCCAGTCTCCATATAAACAATCAATTGAAATACCCCAAGCATCAAACTAGGGTACAATCGATTTCGTCACTTCCGCCTTCTTCCCCAGGCGATTCCAGGGGCCGTGTCAGGCCAAGCGCGGCAGTTTTAAATTAACGAATATTCTGTTGTTACTGAAGCATATGCACCAAGACCCGAACGGATCGGTTCCCTTTTATATCTAGTTTCAAGATATTTAAAGTACCCTGTTACGTGACATTTGGCCTTTAAGGCAGTTGTCAATAGCTAAGTTTTTACCCATTGGGTCAATAATTGGATAAAATAAAAAAAAAAATGTTTTCCATTTGTTTTCTTTTCAGCTGAAATCCATCTAGAGCGAACAGTCCAACTGGTGCATAAACACAAACTGCATGAGCCTCTAGTTTTCATGAAGCATAATCTTAGTTCATTTCCTGACCTTTGAGTGAAATTTTTTACTTTTTTCTTATAAACTGCTTTTTGAATTTAAGAAGTGGTTTGCAAAAGCGTATTTGTTTTAATGTATGCAAGTGTTCACACCTTTGTGGACAAAATTTCTCTTAGCATAAATCAATATTTGCCTGGATTCCAAATAAATATTTCCATTGAAAAGGCAAATGGAGAGGGATGATGCAAATTACCGTACAATCATAGTTTAGCTAAGCATCAGTTGACTCATTTACAGGGGTGGACAGATGATAGCATGGCTTTTAATTTCACACTACAATAACAGTGTGTTTGTTCTGGGTAGCGTGCCAAGTTATAAAACATGTTATGTAACTTTAGCTTTCAAGATGATTCCATGGACCCTCGATAAGGCCACTTTTATAAGCATACACTATGACTAGCAGTTTGGTAAAGTCCATCCATCCAGCCATCCATCCATCTATCCATCCATCCATCTTCTACTGCTTGTGGGGACAGCAGTGCAAGAAGAGTAGCCCGGACTGCCGCCCAGTTCACTTAGCAACATGATCCCCGTGCTCCCTCCTGTAGGTGGTGAGTCCACTAGAGGGTGAGCCCACGTGACTCCTTTGGGTACACTGGATCCTTGATGTAACTTTTTTCATGGGGATCCACAGGATCACTCTTAGTCTGGCTCTTCACCCAGGATTAGTTTGCCTTGGGGGACTTTACCAGGTGCAAGTTGCCCCCGACAACATAGCTCCAGGGATCATTTGGGCACACAAACCCCTCCATCATGATAAGGTGGCAATCCACGGAGGTTACATATTTATAAAAAATTATAATAGGACTACCGTAATTGTGTGAATGCTGTGAAGCATTCAAACTGTCATGTAAACAGAGTAATCTGATTACCTTTATCAGTTAAAGGCCATTATCGGTTTGAGAAAACGGATTAACACACCTAGTTTATTTGCCAAATAAACTGTTTACTCAGTGCATGTAAACACCACAAGCCATTTATTACCTTTATCGGTTTACTCCAGTAATCGGTTTACTCGTGACCATGTAAACATGGTCACCTGTAACCGTGGTCAGTGACCATGTTTACATGAACACAAATAAACCGGTTATGATTGGATTTCTGGAGTTATCTGATTATTCAAGTGGCCATGTAAACAGGATAATCCAATAAAGCCCATGTTACCGGGATCATTAACTTAAATGGTTTACCCTCTAATTGTCATGTATCTGAGCTCAGGGTCACAATAAACCAATTACTGAGAATAAACTGATGCTGGCAATAATCAGTTTTTCGTGTTTACATGCACTGAAAAAACTGATTATTGGAGGGTAAACCATTTGAGTTAATTACAGCAGTTACATACCCTTTATCGGATTATTCTGTTTACATGGCCACTTGAATAATCAGATAATTCCAGAAATCCAATCATAACCGGTTTATTTGTGTACATGTAAACATGGAGGTTGTCTCTGAGCTCAGATCCTCACTTTGTTTCTTAGTTTGATTGTCTGTTGTCATTATTTTGTGGTTAGTTTTTGAGATATTTCTTTGGGTTGTGACAGAGTTCTTCCGCTCTCTCACCAGACTCTCCCCTTCAGCTGTCACTGCCTGCTTCTCTGCCAGCTCAGCTGTGGCAGCTTGGTAACTAGGTCACAGCTCTCCTGTGATGCACACCTGCAGCTCATTTACTGTTGTGTATTTAAGCACTGCCTGCCCTCTGTTTGCTGGACTATTGAATGTCAATCCTACTGTGATGATCTTCTCCTGCGTCCGCTGGGCGATGTTGGCCCAGGGACGCCAACAAGTTTTTCCGTTTGTATTTTTGGCTGTTGCACAGTTTTTTTTGGACTTTTTGTTTCTTTTGTTATTAAAAGCACAAGTACAATCCAGTGTGTGGGTCTGTCTCTTCTGCCTCGTAGGGGCACACATGACAGAATAGTCCAGCCAGTGACAGAAGACCCAGTTGTTGTTTCCATGCGTTTTTTCATCGTTTTGTGTTTTTCACCTACCTGGTCTGGAGTTCGCCATGGAAGAAGTGGAGCGGTGGGCAGTGTGCCTCCTGGACAACATATGGGCGCAGACACGAGCCTCCCGTTCTCTCAAGATGGTCCAGGAGAGCCGGGACGGTGCGGTGCAAGTGATGCAGGCATTCCCTAACCTGTGGAATCATCCGAGGGCAATTAACATCCTCTCCTCCATTTATTCCCTTTCAAATACGGGTGAGGGGCTGGGGGAGGTAGCCTCAATGCCCGCGCTGATCCCAGCACGCTCGTCGCCAGCTCCAGCTCCAATGACACAACACCATCTCACATCGAATCGCAGGAGGAAGCCTACCTCCTCTGCGGCAGCCATTTTCCTGAAGTGTGGTCCGACAACTCCCATGGCAGAGCCTCTTTTTTCTTGTTCCTCGCAGGCTGTTCCACCAGGCTGTACTCTCTCCTGTCCTGCCGCAACCCTTGTTGCCATGACATGCCCTCCTGCTGCCAAGAGGTCCTCCAGGGTTTCTCTGGAAACGCCCACTTCCGTGTTGTCAGAGCCGGCTCCTCCACTATCCTTTGAGCGGGCCAGGATCGCCATTGACACAGAGAGGGATGGCGTCCTGTCACCTGCAGAAGAAAACATAAAGATCGGGGAGGTCAGGCAAGTGTTTTTTGATTCTGTTCCATAAACCTTGTCTGCCTCCCAGGGGAGAGACTCAGATTAAGTAGTCCTCTGAGCTGTCTCCTCCTGCTGCAGCTGTTAAACTTTCTCCTATTCTCTCCATGTTGCCTCTGTTTCTTCCTGAGTGTCTGCCGGCCCCAGAACCAAGCTGCCAGATGATGGATGTGGCCCTTGAGGATCCAATTCCAGTGCAGCACGGAGTCAAACCCCAGCTTCCATGTCGGAGGAGTCTCCATCGTGGGTCATGGCTGCTGGGGTGACAGGGACTGTAATTACCATCATGCCTGCTGTGGAGGCCACCACAGCAGAGTGGGAGCCTGAGATGGACCTCCTGAGGGCTGAGCCCGGAGAACCATCGTTGCCTGGATCATCGGAGTCCTGGATGGCAATGGAGCTCGAGCTCAGGCAAGTGCTCTCTTTTGTTTTTCTCCTCTCTGTTCTAGAGTGATCTTGCCTGGCTCTTGGTGAGGAGAGCCAGGTGCAGCCGCCTGCTGAACGAATGATCTCGCCTCGCTGGGCTCCGCTGCTGCCGGCGACCCTGACCTCTCTTCTTTTTGTGCTGTTTCTGAGCTCTCACTCAGGGTCACCGGAGAGAATCCAACATCGCCAGAGGTCTCCAAGGATCCAGGTTCGCCTCTAGAGGTCGTCTTGGGTGTCCCGTACCAGTCCGGGACCTCTGCGAGTGTAGCTCGTTCCCTGCCGGAGGCTGTCATGTGGGTTCCTCCTCAGTCTGAGTCTCCATGGGTGCTGTGTCCCGGCCAGGGACCATTGTGGGTGCCACGCCCCAGTATCAGTCCCATGTGGGTGCTGCACTCAAGTTTGGATCCGCCATGGGCACCGTGCCTCAGCTCGGGACCCACCAAGGGTGCAGCATTGGCCCAGCTGGGGTCCACCGTGGGTGCAACACTGGCCCAGCCGGAGTCCGCCAAGGGTGCAGCGTTGGCCCAGCCGGAGTCCACCGAGAGTGCAGCATTGCCCCAGCCGGGGTCTGCCGTGGGTGCTGCTGTTCCTCAGTCCAAGACCACTGAGGGTGTCATGGTTCCCCTTCCTCCAGTGCCAGATGCCATCGTGGTCCTCCTTTCTCCACTGCCAGACATCGTCGTGGTTTCCTCTCCTTCCCAGCCAGGCCACCTCTCCTGTTTAGGTGGCTCAAGCACTCGGGCCGGCAGCCAGAGAGACTGAGCCACCGGGTCGGGTGTCCCAGTTTCTCTATGGAGAATCAACTCTATGGGAGTCGATTCTCCATAGAAAAGAATGGAGGATTTTTGAGAGCCACAGAATCCAATCAGCAGACTTCAGTGCCCTGGTTCTCTGGTATAACCAAAATGTTACTTCATAACAGCCATTAGTCAACCACATAATGCTGAAATACAGTGGTTTTTCAAAATAAAAGCCCCTTTATATATTGAATTTATCAGTATTTTCTTGGAACATTTGGTGACTATATCTCTCTCATTTTCTAAAATATTAACTTGAACCTGTAGCAGGAAGGACTCTAACCCACACACAACAGGATGTTTGACAGACTTTCAAAATAAAAGCCCCCAAAGCTCAAGACCTTAAAAAGTGCGTAATTTTGCCACAATTTGAATATGTGAGGTACTATCACTAACATGTTACTTCATGACAGCCATTTGACAACCGCACAACACCAAAATACACTGGTTTTCCAAAATAAAAGCCTCTTGATATTGAATTTGTCAGCATTTTCGTGGAATATTTAATTACTACATCACTCTTTTTCTGTGATATTAACTTGAACCTGTAGCAGGAAGGAATGGAACCCACATACAACAGGATGCTAGACAGAATTTCAAAATAAAGCCCCCCAAAATTAATGGCCTTAAAAAGTGTGTGGTTTTGCTCCAATTTGAATATCTGAGGTGCTTTCACTACCATTTTACTTACCGGTGGATGTTGGAACAAACACTTTGAAATACAGTGATTCTTCAAAATAAAAGTCCATTTTTATTGAAGTAGTGTCAGATTTGTGTGCCGCAGTGCGCAGGTGAAAAGGATTAAACCCAAACGCTGGTGAAGTGAACGCGTTTAATAACAGAAAGACATACATAAACAAAAAGTCCAAACAGTTCAAACATGAATTATGAAGGAGGGGATCAGTTACACTCTGCAGGCAGGCCCACGCGCTCCAGACGGAACTGAAGCGCCAAGGAGGCAAAAGTTGAAAAGAAGACTTAGAAGTTGGGTCGGAGCTCAACGGGCTCTGGGAAACAACACACAAAGTCCATGCAACTGAGGAACCGGCAGAGGAGCTTGACCATCAATGTTGCCAATGCCAATACACCGCCTACTACACACCATCACACATAAATACTCAGAATCCTGATGAGAGAAGAGTGGAGGCAGGTGTGGTAGCAGCTGAAACATGGAATGAATGATTACTGGATAAGTGTGTGTCAGGATGACTCTGTGTGTGTGTGTGTGTGTGTGTGCATGGATGCATGCATGTGTGTCAAGACCAGTATGTGTGTGTGCATGCATGAGTGCATGTATGTGTGTAAATGAGAATATGAAAAAACAGGGGAAGGAATAAATAATAATAATGATGATAGGCACAGGTGGATGCCCGGAGAGGGAGAGGCTAGCTGCAGACTGGCATAGAGCCCAGGACACTGGCTCCAAAGATCTGCCAGCTAGAAACATGACCAAACAATGAAAACTGCAGCCACAAGTCAAAGAACGGAGCTGACCATCATCCCTGTTCATGACAAGTAGCTAGTCCTTTTAGGATTTTTCCTTTTCAGCTTGCTTTTTTCAACGAATTAAAGTTGCATTTAGCATTTTTAAGCTAACTTATTTAACATTAAGCAAGTTCTACTTTAATGCTAATGTTTTTCAAGCTTGTGCTAATTTAGCATGTAAGGTAGCATTTTTTTTATATTTTAGGCTAATTTTTGATGTATATAATCTAACTTCTTGCAACTTTCAACTGTTTCTTCTTTTATGCGAATATTTTTAAATATTATGCTATTATATTATGTAAGGTAGCATTTTTTATATTTTAGGCTAATATTTACCATCTTTATGCCAACTTCCTGTGACATTAAGCTACTTCTGCTTTTATGCTAACGTTTGATATTTACCGTTATGATATTTCGGATTGATATTGTATTTAGCATTTTTAAGTCAAGTTTCTTCAGCTATAAGTCATATTGGCTTAATGCTAACATTTTTTATACTTTAAGCTATGTTAGCATGTAAGCTAGCATTTCTTAAGGCTTGATCTTGTAGCACCTTGGGGGAGTCAAGGGGCGTGTGGACTGATGTTCTATTGTTCTATCTAAGATGCTGGGGGGGTGCAGTGTAGCACCTTGGGGGAGTCAGATTATTTAGCATCTCAGACAAGAGACAGTGGATAAGCATGGGAGAACAATGCTCAGGAGGTTCCTGGCGAGATAGCAGGAAGGAGTCAAGGACGTAGGGGGTTGAATGCAGTGTAATGCAAATGTCATGTTGTGTGTGGAGAAATGCCATGAAACTTGTGAGGAGTGATTTGGGTAAAAGAAGAGTGCCTGCTGAAATGTGTCATTCTGTTCTGTGCTTGAAAGATGTGAAGTGTGTAATAAACCGTCTGTCGTGAATATGTCTCTTATTTTACACACTCCACACTGGTGACCCAAGACGTATTATGGAACACGAGGCAAGAACCCCGGAGACAGCCCAGACAGGAACCCCCAGCTACGCGTGTGCAGTTTCAGTCAAGCTACCGGACTTCTGGCAGCACAACCCGCGCTCTTGGTTCCACCACACCGAGGTCCAGTTCGCCCTCCGGGGAGTAATGGCAGACGACACCAGATTCCACCATGCGGTCGCAGCGCTGGACACCTGCACAGCTCAGGAGATAGCGAGCCTGCTCGATCAGCCACCAGCCAACAACAAATATGAGGCGCTCAAGGCTGCGCTCATCCAGCGCTACACGCTCTCGGAATGTGAGAGAGTGGAGAGGCTCCTGAGACGGACCAATTTAGGAGATGGTTCGGTTGTCGACCTGATGGAGAAGATGCTGGCGTTAATGGGCACAGACGGCAGGCACTTTCTGTTTGCCCAACTTTTCCTCCGGAACCTTCCAACGGTGGCGAGAGCGGTTCTGGCCAATTCTCCGTTGCTGGCCGCGTGGGACTACCGTGCCCTAGCCCAGGAGGCAGACCGGATCATCCTCACCACCAGGGCGATCACAGTCAACGTGGCAGCGGCGGAGCCCAGCGAGACGACCAGAGGAGGCGAGGAGCCACCGACGGTAGCAGCAGTGGGGGCCAAGGAGCGCCAGAGAGACATGCTCTGCTTCTACCACCGCTGCTTCGGAGAGAACGCACGCAAATGTGCGCCACTGTGACAATTCAAGCGCTCGGGAAAATGCAGAGGCCGACGGTTGGTAGCAGCTGGGACCCTCGGTGAAGAGAACAAGCTGCTCTACATGACGGATGTACACTCGGGGAGGCGTTTCCTCGTGGACACTGGAGCCCAGAAGAGCTTCATACTGCCAACCTACGCTGACCGGCTGGCAGGACCTAGTGGCCCCGAGATGTTGGCAGCAAACGGCTCGGAAATTAAGACCTTTGGTGAGAGGACACTGATCTTATCTCTACACGGCCGTACATACGAGTGGACTTTTGTCGTAGCAGCACTGAATTACCATATCCTGGGGGCTGATTTTCTTTGTGCACATGGTTTACTGGTCGATGTTGCTAACAGGCGCCTGGTTAATGCACTGCCCTTTGATTCTCTCCCCTGTATAGCTCGAGTGACCCGGCCAACAGCACAAGCCAACGTCACAGCTACAGGCGGTAAGTTCCACACACTGCTCACTCAGTTCCCAGCACTCACGGTCCCGAAGTTTTCGGCGGCCATTGCTAAACACGGGGTGGAGCACTTTATCACCATCACCGGGCCGCCCGTTGTTGCAAGACCTCGGCGTTTGGACGCAGCTAAACTGGCCATAGCGTGCGAGGAGTTCGCAAACCTGGAAAGGTTGGGCATCATCAGGCGTTCGAACAGCCCATGGGCATCTCCGCTACACATGGTCCCTAAGGCTGAGGGATCGTGGCGACCGTGCGGGGATTTCCACAGGTTGAACAACGCCACAGCGCACAACTGCTACCCAATTCCCCACATACAAGATTTTTCCATTCACCTCGCCGGAGCGCGCATTTTTTCCAAAATAGACCTGGTCCGCGGTTACCACCAAGTCCCAGTGCGCGCGGAGGACGTACCCAAAACAGCGGTAATAACTCTGATTGGTTTATTTGAGTTCCTGCGCATGCCATTTGGGTTAAAAGGCGTGACACAGACATTCCAGCGCATGATGGATGCAGTGCTTCACGATCTCCCGTTTGTGTTCGTCTACCTGGACGATATCCTGGTAGCCAGTGCGTCCGAAGACGAACACGAAACCCACCTCACAACGGTTTTCTGGAGGTTGGAGGAGCACGGGTTAATAATTAACCCGGCGAAATGCCAGTTCGGCGTGACGGACATTGATTTTTTTGGGGCACCACGTCTCTCCGGAAGGAGCGATCCCGCTGCCCGACAAAGTGTGCGCCGTGGCGGATTTTCCCCAGCCTCAGACGGTCAGGGCACTGCAGGAATTTTTGGGGATGGTGAACTTTTATAACCGTTTCCTTCCCCGCGCGGCGCAGCTCATGCAACCATTGTACGCTGCGATCAAGAGACAGAAACCCGTGGATAGGGTCGAATGGACCCCGGAGCGAGAACGGGCGTTCTTGGAGGTTAAAGCAGCCCTGGCAAACGCCGCACTGCTGGCGCATCCGGACCCGGCGGCCCGGATAGCATTCACCACCAACGCTTCAAACGTGGCCATAGGGGGCTGTTGTAGAGCAGCGCGTCGCTGGGGCTTGGCAGTCGCTCACCTTTTTCAGCAGAACTTTGCGTGACAGGGAACATAAATACAGTGCGTTTGACAGGGAGTTACTGGCTCTCCACCTGGCCATACGCCACTTCCAGTTCTGGCTGGAAGGGCGCAGCTTCACCGCGTTCGTGGACCACAAGCCGCTAACATTCGTGATGGCCAAGGTTTCAGAACCGTGGTCGGGTCGGCAGCAGAGACAGCTGGCCGCGATCTCAGAGTTTACTACCGATATTCAGCATGTGTCGGGTAAACTGAATGTGGTGGCGGACTGCCTCTCGTGCGCCGTGGTGGCCCCGGTCTGCGTGGGGATAGATTATGCAGCCATGGCCGCGGAGCAGATTAGCGATGCAGACGTGCACACACTCCAGTCTGGACCAACAGGGTTAAGGCTGGAGAGCAGGGTGCTGCAAGATGGCGGGCCCCCCCCAATCTGCGATGTCTCCACGGGACGCCCACGTCCGGTGGTCCCGGTCGCGTGGCGCCGCCGCGTGTTTGAGTTGGTTCACACTCTGGCGCACCCAGGAGTGCGCGCGTCGGTCAAAATGGTGGGAGAGAAGTTTGTGTGGCCGAGCCTACGCAAACAAGTAAAAGAGTGGGCTGCAGCCTGCGTGGCGTGCCAACGAGCCAAGGTACACAGACACACGGAGGCTCCCTTGGAGCCGTTTCGGGTACCGGCTAAGAGGTTCGACCATGTGCATGTGGACCTCGTGGGCCCCCTCCGCCATCACAGGGGTGCATGCACCTCCTGACAGTGGTGGACCGCACCACACGCTGGCCAGAAGCAGTCCCGCTGGCGGCAACCACGTCCGCGGACGTAGCACGTGCTTTTTTAACAGCATGGGTGGCGCGTTTTGGAGTCCCGTCGGATATTACGTCCAACAGGGGCCCTCAATTTGTTTCCGAACTCTGGTCCGCGATGGCCTGCAGCCTGGGTGTTTCAATTCACCGCACAACCGCATACAACCCACAGGCCAATGGTTTATGCGAGCATTTTCATAGATCACTGAAAGCAGCACTCAGGGCTTCACTGACGGATGCAAATTGGGTAGACAGACTGCCGTGGGTTTTATTGGGGTTGTGCTCCGCGCCAAAAGAGGATTTGGAAGCTTCCCCTGCAGAGCTGGTTTTTGCGCAGCCCCTACGGCTGCCCAGGGAATTTCTACCAGATAATCCCACGCCGGGCAGCTGCCCGTCTCAGCTTTTGCAGCGTAGCGCAAACACAGGCACACTGCCGGGCCCTGCCCACCACAGTTTTCCGCGTGTTTTCGTGCCTAAAACTTTGAAGAGCGCGGAGTTCGTGTTCATCAGACACGACGCCCACCGCCCTCCATTGCGCCCACCCTATGATGGACCGTTCAGAGTGTTGGAAACAGGGCATAAGCATTTTTTGCTAGACTTGGGGGGTAGGCGGGAGAAAATTGGCATAGACAGACTCAAACCCGCTTTCGTTGTGGCGGACGAGCAAGTGCTGTTGGCTAGGGCCCCTCGGCGTGGAAGACCCCCACGGAGATGATCCCCAGGGAAACGATTCACCAGAGCAGCCACACGGACAGACCGAAGTGCCCCCCCCCCTCGCCACGGCCCACCCGCAGTCAGACACACTCCCAGCAGCCCCCCACCGGCACAGCAGCGCCACGGAGGCAGTAAACCCCAGTTACAGCAGATACGGGAGGAGACAGAAGCCCAAACGGCGTGTGGACTGATGTTCTATTGTTCTATCTAAGATGCTGGGGGGGTGCAGTGTAACACCTTGGGGGAGTCAGATTATTTAGCATCTCAGACAAGAGACAGTGGATAAGCATGGGAGAACAATGCTCAGGAGGTTCCTGGCGAGATAGCAGGAAGGAGTCAAGGACGTAGGGGGTTGAATGCAGTGTAATGCAAATGTCATGTTGTGTGTGGAGAAATGCCATGAAACTTGTGAGGAGTGATTTGGGTAAAAGAAGCGTGCCTGCTGAAATGTGTCTTTCTGTTCTGTGCTTGAAAGATGTTAAGTGTGTAATAAACCGTCTGTCGTGAATATGTCTCTTATTTTACACACTCCACAATCTTAAATTTAGCATCTTTAAGCAACGTTAAGCTATTTCTTCTAATATGCTAGTGTTTTTCAAGGTAGTGCTGATTTAGCATGCAAGCTAGCATTTTTTCATATTTTAGTCTAATTTTTGATTTATTTTAGCTAACTTCTGGCAACTTTCAGGTATTTCTTCTTTGGCAGGACAGCACCAACGCCGCGTGTGCTATTTCAGTCAAGCTCCCAGACTTCTAGCTTCATGACTCGACAATGTGGTTTTTGCACATAGAAGCTCAGTTTGCACTCCGCGGGATAACAACGGATGACAAGAAGTACTCCTACGTGGTCACTGCGCTGGACACGCGCACCACGCAACAGGTGGCAGGCCTGCTCCAGGACCTTCCGGCCCGGGGAAAATATGAGGCACTCAAGAGGATGCTTCTCCAGCACTACAGCCTTTTGGATAGTGAAAGGGCGGAGAGACTCCTAACCTGTTCAGATCTATGGGGACAGATCAGCCATAGAGCCGATGGAGAGCATGTTGGCGCTGATAGGTAGAAACGACCAGTCTTCCCTGTTTGCCCACCTGTTCCTCAGGAACCTAACGGCTGCATCGAGGGTGATCCTGGCCAACTCGCCATTGCTGGTGACTGAAGACTACCGCACACTGGCGCAGGAAGCAGATTGCATTATTTTAGCCACCAGAACTCTCAGCGAGAATGCAGCGGCACCGGCGTCCAGGAGGAACTCCGGCGAGGTCGAAGAGCCATTGGTGGTAGCTGGAGCAGACGCCAGGAGATGCAGGAACAGGGCAATCTGCTTCTATCATTGCCTCTTTGGCTCAAATGCTCAGCGATGCATGCCACCATGCCAATTCAAGAAGTCGAGAAACAGCACGACCAGCAGTCAGTAGCAGCTGCGACCGCTGGCGACAGAAACAAGCTGCTTTATGTCACAGACACACATTCAGGGAGATGGTTCCTGGTGGACTCCGGCTCCCAGAAGAGCGTCATCCTGTCAGCCAATGCAGACAGGGTGGCAGAAGGCAGCGGTCCCGAGCTCACGGCCGCCAACGGATCCACCATCAGGACATTTGATGAGCGGACACTGACAATATACTTACACAGACACAACTTTCAGTGGGACTTTGTGGTAGCTGCATGTTTTGGCCCCATTTTAGGCACAGATTTTTTTATATGCTTATAGGTTATTAGTTGATGTTTCTAATAAGAGATTAGTGGATGCTATCTCTTTTGTCTCTCTGCCCTGTACAGCTCGGGGAGCTGGGTCAACAACACTGGTGAATGTTACAGCTCCAGGGACTAAGTACCAACATTTGCTCGCACAGTTCCCAGCACTCACGGTCCTGACTTTTTCAGCTACAGTAACAAAACACAGGGTTGAGCACTTTATAACGACAAAAGGCCCGCTGGTGTTCGCGCATCCCCAGCTTTTGGACGCAGTTAAACTGGCCAGCGAGCGAGAGGAGTTTGCCAACTTAGAGCAGTTGGGCATCGTCAGGCGCTCCAACAGGCCATGGGCATCCCTGTACACCTGACCAGGGCATGTGTTTTTTCCAGAGTGGATCTGGTCGGCGGTTACCACCAGGTCCCGATGCACACGGAAAATGTTCCAAAATCAGCGGTAATTACTCCTTTTGGCCTCATGGTCTGCCGGCACGGAAAGTCCGACATAGTGTGCACCTTGTCCGGTAACGGGATCATGCCTTCCGGCGAAATGCAGTGGCCCAAAAAGTCAATCACTGGCACACCAAACTGGCACTTCGCCGGGTTAACTATCAGCCCATGCACTTCCAACCTCAGGAAAACTGTCTTGAGATGGGTGATGTGCTCCTCCTCAGATGCACTGGCTACCAGAATGTCATCTAAGTAGACAAAAACGAAGGACAAGTCACGAAGCACTGCATCCGTCATCCTCTGGAAGGTCTGTACCGCACCTTTTAATCTGAACGGCATGCGTAAAAACTTGAAAAAGCCAAAGGGAGTTATTACAGTTGTTTTTGGAACGTCTTCCGCACGCACCGGGACCTGGTGGTAACCACGGACCAGATCCACTTTGGAAAAAACACGTGCCCTGTCCATGTGTATGGAAGAATCCTGGATGTGTGGAATAGGATAGCGATTGTGTTCCGTCGCGTTGCTCAAGCACTGGAAATTGCCGCATGGTCGCCACAACCCGTCGGCTTTAGGCACTATGTGTAGCGGGGATACCCACGGGCTGTTGGAGCGCCTGACAATGCACAACTGTTCTAAGTTGGCAAACTCCTCGCACACACTGTCCAGTTTAGCTGCATCCAGGTGCCCAGGTTGCACGAATACCGGCGGCCCTTTTGTAGTTATGAAATGTTCGACCCCGTGCTTTGTTATCATATCCGAAAACGTCAGGACCGTGAGTGCTGGGAACTGTGTTAGTAACTGTTGGTACTTACCCCCTGGAGCTATAACGTTAGCTAGTGTTGTCGACCCAGCTCCTCGAGCTGTACAGGGCAAAGAGGCAAAAGAGCCAGCATCCACTAATCTCCTATTAGCAACATCAACTAACAACCCATAAGCACATAAAAAATATCTGCACCTATAATGGGGCCGGAACATGCAGCTATCACAAAGTCCCACTGAAAGTTGCGTCCGTCTAAGCATATCATCTTCTGGCTTTGCATACCGGCTTCTTGATTTATCATGGCAACAGGCAGCATTGGGCATTCGAGCTGAAATGGCGATAATAAAACATATCTCCCCGTTCCGTCATCTTCTGGTGTCCGTCCTGGCTACCATGAACAGCTCCTCAACCTCGCTGGAGTCCATCATGGATGCCGGTGCCACTGTCTGCACGCTGGGAGCCCTGTTCACCAAGATGATGCGGTACGCTTCCTGCGCCAGGGTGCGGTAGTCCTTAGCAACCAACCGTGGTGAGTTGGCAGGATCGCCCTCGCTGTAGCCGGTAGGTTCCTGAGCAACAAGTGGGCAAACAGGAAGGATTTGTTGTCCTTCCCCCTCAGTGCCAACATGCTCTCCATAAGCTCCACTGCTGACTTGTCCCCTAACTCCAAATGCGTTAGGAGCCTCTCTGCCCTCTTATTGTCAGAAAGGGTATAGCGCTGGAGAAGCGTCCTCTTGAGTGCTTCATATTTTCCTTGGGCCGGCTGCTCCTGGAGCAGGCTTGTCACCTGTTGCGTGGTGCACGCATCCAGCACAGCGACCACGTAGTAATATCTGATATTGTCCATTGTTATCCCGCAGAATGCGAACTGGGCTTCTATGTGCAAGAACCACACAGTAGGGTTGTGAAGCCAGAAGTCTGGGAGCTCGACTGAGACCATGCACACAGCGCTGGTGCTCTCCCTCCAGGCAGTCTCCGGGGCGGTGCTCGGCTTGCTTTCCATGTCACATCTTCGGGTCACCAATGTGGAGAAAGGAGGCGGTGAGACAACGAGCTGGACGACACAGAAACTTTATTCCTTCTCCAACATAATTTACAGCAAAAGAGAGACCTGGATCTCTGTGCATTCCTCTTTTATATCTTTATTTCCATGCATCGAGACCTGGAACTTCCAACCATACACATTGTTGTATGAACAAAGAATTGTGTGGCACATTAACATAACATAATGCCGGTGCCGCTCCAACACCTTTCTTCTCTCCGTGGCTCGGGCATCTCTTATTCTACCCTGGGGGCGCATAGAACCAACAGTTCCATCTGATACCCCCCAGCGACACCTCCTCCTTCGGTCCATTATCCTCCTCTTCCCTCTGCCCTCTTTGGGTGGAGAAACCCCCACCCTATGCCCCCACAATATGCTATTTTTAACATGTAAGCTAGCATCTTTAAAATTTTAGGCAAATATTTTTATGCTAACTTTTTTATCATTAAAGGGTACCTGTGGTGGTCGTCTAAACGCATTCAACTTGAAAACATTAGGCAAATTATTCGTTATTTGGTTAAATAATTATTGCCAGCCAAATACCACCAGAGAAATATGCAAATACGACCGCAGGCATGGTCAGCCAATGAAAACTCTGAGCGCAGCCATGACACATGCGGATGTGACGTCACTTTGTTGATAACTCAACAGTCAATGCTCCGCCTGCATGAGAGAATAGGGTGCTTTTGTGAGTGTTTTTATTCTATTATGGCTGAATTGTCGGACTCTGGGGAAGAATTCGTCCAACATGGCTACAGGTTTGAGCCAGAAAGGTCTTCTGAGGGTTAAAGTGACGAAGTGGTCCTCACACACAACGCAATTTCGTCTGAAAGGATTCGTCTGTGCCCTGTTCCGAGATCACTTTTCCGCTCCGATCTTGTGACAAGGTGAGCTGGGTTTGGCCACACAAAAGAAGTGTTTAGCTTTGTTTTTTCGCTTATTATTGAGACATCCAAAGGCTTTACATTCCGCCATGTTGCGATATCCATATCGCATTGTATGTTTTTGTTTTTACAAGAGCGCCGAGTGGCTGCTGCTCTGCTCTGCTGCTCTCTCTCTCTCTCTGCTGCTCCCGCGGCGAGGGAGGGGCCCAGCCCGTCTCGCAGCTATTACGAGCTCAGATCAGAGGAGACAAGCCGCTGAATTTAAGCATTTATTTATTTATTTTTGTGGTAGACTGCAAGTCTAAAATAAAACATTACTGGCACATGCCTCTAGGGGGAACTACCTGTATTGTTCAGCACTACTATTAAGGGGACACATTAGAACAAGAGTGTGAAAACCCCGCGCAGAATCCATGTTCAGTCTATTATGTGTGTTGCAGAATAAACGGCAGAGTTAGCCAAAGAAATAACTCAAGTGTGATCATTGCTACACGGTAGGATATCACACAATTGGCGACGAGGATTAAAAGAAAAAAATCAGCGGCGAGAAACAGAGAACATTGCAAGTGTGGCGAACTCAAGTGACTCCAGTAGTTCGAGTGCAAGTTCAGAGGAGGAAAAACGAGGTTTCCCCACCACGACGAGCAATGGCGGCTGTAATCGGAACGGTAACCCCTTTTGATAACTCGACTCAGTCATGGGAAGAATATAGTGAAATGTTGGACTTTTTCTTCCAAGCTAATGATATTGAGGAGCCAGACAAAAGGAAGGCTGTACTGTTGAGTGGAGTTGGTGCAACTACTTACAGCTTGTTGAGAAATTTAATAAGCCCTGCATTACCGAAAGATAAAACATACGACCAGCTTACTGCTGAGCTTCAGAAGCACTTCAGCCCCAAACCGAGTGAAATCGTGCAACGATTCAAATTTAATTCACGCATAAGGAGGAACACTGAGTCCATAGCAGAGTATGTGGCAGAATTGAGGAAATTAACACTGCACTGTGATTACAAAGACTCATTGGAAGAAATGTTAAGAGACAGACTTGTGTGTGGAGTGAATGATGACCGAATGCAACGGCGACTTTTATCTGAAACAAAACTCACTTTTGCAAAGGCTTTGGAATTATGCCAAGCGATGGAAACAGCAGCTAAAGATGTGAGAGAGATGCAAGGGAAGCTAACAGAGGACACAGCAACGCATGTTCGTGTGCCTAAGACCCAAGTAGGTGTCCACAAAGTGTCGACTGACAAAACTCAGCACAAATTCCCCAGTTGTTATCGCTGCAAAGGCCAGCACAATGCCGCCGAGTGCAAATTTGCCACTGAGCTGTGTCATAATTGTGGCAAGCGAGGGCACATTAAGAAAGCATGTAGAATAAAGGTGGACAGCGCACAGGTGCTGAAAGCGACAGTTAATGGGCAAAAGTATGAAAACAAGGGCCCAGGAAAGGAACAGCGAGCGAATCAACTGAGAGGGGAGGGAGAAAGTGATACAGAAGACATGGATTTTCACACAATTTACAACACGTCAGAGGAGCTGACCAAGGTAGCGCCCATCACGCGTACCATGAATGTTAATGGAATGAAAGTAACATTTGAAGTTGATACAGGCTGTGGAGTAACCATATTAAGTAAACAGCAATATACACAACTGTGGAAGAAAACAGACACAGCAGAATTAAATCCCTGTTCATTAAAATTAAAAACATACACAGGAGAGAAGCTAGACGTGCTAGGCATGGCACAAGTGAAGGTGCAGCACGAAAACAAAGAAAAGGACTTACCTGTAGTAGTAGTTGGGAGCGAAGGACCAAATCTACTAGGGCGAAGTTGGCTACAAGAACTGGCCATGATTGATCAGTTGGTGAATAAAGTGGAATCTCAGCCCAAATTGCAGCTGGAGGAGATCCTCGAAAGACACGCTGAGGTGTTCAAAGAAGGCGTAGGACAGCTAAAAGGTGTCACTGCAAAGATTAATGTGGACAAGGAGGCCCAACCACGATTCTGCAAACCCCGACCGGTACCCTATGCAGTCAAGCCACTGGTTGAAAGCGAGCTACAGAGGCTGCTGGATGACAAGATCATTGAGCCAGTGCAGGTTGCAGAATGGGCGGCGCCCATAGTCCCAGTGAGAAAGCCGGATGGCTCCATTAGAATATGTGGAGATTACAAACTCACTGTCAATCGAGCATCACGGGTGGATCAGTATCCAATTCCTAAAGTGGAGGACCTCTTCGCACAGCTGAATGGCGGCCGACACTTCACGAAATTAGACATGAGTCACGCCTACCAACAAGTAGTCCTGGAAGAAGAATCAAGAAAGTATGTAACCATCAATACACACAAAGGCTTATATACCTACACACGCTTACCATTTGGAGTAGCTTCCAGTCCTGCTATATTCCAGAGAACTATGGAGGGCATCCTAGGTGGAATTCCGAATGTTGCCATTTATTTGGATGACATCCTTTGTACAGGACCAAATGAACAAGAACATCTGAAAACGCTGGAGGAAGTGCTTCAACGGTTGGAGAAAAGCGGTCTGAGGTTGAAAAGAAGCAAGTGTGAGTTCATGGGAAAAGAGGTGGTGTTCCTAGGCCACAAGATCAACGCCAGTGGTCTACACCCTCTAACAGACAAAGTGGAAGCCATTGCGGAGGCGCCTGAGCCACAAAATGTTACTGAGTTAAAAGCCTACCTGGGCTTGTTGAACTATTACCATAGGTTCCTCCCAAAGCTCTCCACGCTGCTGGCACCACTACATACCTTACTTAAGAAGGAAGAAAAATGGTCATGGGGGGTCAAGCAGCAGAAGGCGTTTGAAGAGTCCAAAGCGCTACTTCAGTCCTGTAGTGTGTTAGTGCACTATGATTCAAACAAACCACTCATCCTGGCGTGTGACGCATCACCCTACGGTGTGGGTGCTGTACTCTCTCATCGTATGGAGGATGGCTCAGAGAGACCCATAGGGTTCGTCTCAAGAACTCTTAGTGCAGCTGAGAAAAACTACTCCCAGCTAGACAAGGAGGGCCTTGCAGTAGTATTTGGTGTAAAAAAATTCCACAAATACCTGTACGGGAGACAGTTCGCTATAGTGACTGACCACAAGCCACTAATTTCACTGTTCAGTGAAATGAGAGCCATACCCCAGATGACATCTCAGAGAATTCAGAGATGGGCCGTTACATTAGCAGCGTATGAGTACACCATCGTTTACAAAGCCGGACGGGACCATACAAATGCTGACGCGATGAGTAGGCTACCCTTGGATGGAGGAAGAGACAGCACGCCTGAGGAGGAGGAGAGAGTGCTATTGTTTGAAGATATCGGCGTGCCCCTGGTGAACGCACAACAAATAAAGAAGTGGACAGACAAAGACCCTGTGCTAGCAAGAGTGCGAGAATACATCTTGCGAGGATGGCCGAAGATGAACAGTCCTGAGTTCATTCCCTATGCCCGACGACAGGATGAGCTCAGCACCCAGGAAGGTTGTATCCTGTGGGGAGGACGCGTGGTTGTTCCACCACCTGGTAGGAATGCCTTACTGCAACAACTACACCAAGCACACCCTGGCATCACTCGCATGAAAGCGTTGGCGAGGAGCTACATGTGGTGGCCCAACATGGATGCAGAGGTGGAGGCGCTTGTGAAGTCATGTGCGGCATGCCAGGAGAACAGGAACAGTCCTCCAGCAGCCCCACTACATCCCTGGGAAGTTCCAGATAAACCATGGAGAAGAATTCACATTGACTACGCAGGTCCATGGATGGGAAGAATGTTCCTGATCATAGTTGACGCATACTCAAAGTGGATCGATGCATATTCTGTGAGTAGCTCTACTTCTACTGTTACCATTGAATGTCTTAGAAAGAGTTTCAGCCAACATGGGCTACCTGAAATCATAGTATCAGATAACGGTACATGTTTTACGAGTGAACAGTTCCAAGAGTTTTCTGAAAAGAATGGCATACGTCACATCACGACTGCGCCATACCATCCTTCTTCTAACGGCTTAGCCGAGAGGGCCGTGCAGACGTTCAAGTCACTCATGAAAAAGATGACAGGAGACTCTATTGAAACCCGAATGTCGAGAGCTCTGTTCAGCTATCGAATAACACCCCAATCTACAACTGGCAAGTCACCAGCTGAGCTGTTGTGTGGAAGGAAGTTGAGGTCAACATTTGACTTAATACATCCAGACTTCAGAAACAAAGTGCATGATAAACAAGAGAAACAAAAAGGTTATCATGACATGCATGCTAGAGAGAGAATACTGAGAGAAGGAGACGTGGTCTACACCCGCAACTTTGGCTCAGGACCAGCCTGGGTACCAGGAGAAATAACAGAAAAGACAGGCCCTGTGTCATTCAAGGTGACATTAGGTCATGGACAAGTGGTGAGGCGACACATCGACCAAGTTCGTGGTAGGAGCTCCATTCCCCTGCCGATGGCACCAGAGGTGTTGTCTGACACCCATCCTGAGGAGAGCATCAACGAACCACCACTTCAGGTGAAACCTGAGGTAACCGTCTCTGCAGATTCTACGGGCAGCACTGCAGCAGCCGAAATAGTGGAGCAGTCTGAGTCTTCACCTGCAGTTGGCTCACCCGCCGTGAGAAGATCTCAGCGAGCTAGGAGAGCTCCAGACTACTTGAAGGACTATACTTAGTCAGTAGTGAGTTCCCCAGCCACAGGACAAGAATGCGTCCTGGAACCTCACTGGGATGCGGTAGTCAAACCAAATCCCCAGTTAGACTGTTATGTGTGTTATACATGTGAAAAAAAAAAGAGAAAGAAATTATGTGTATGACACATGTGTTTAAGAAATTAAAAAGTAACTGTGATAGTTTAGGGTTAAATGGGAGTTCCAGGATGTCTAGTAATTGGCTAGTGTAATTAAGAGTAGTTTAATCTAGAGGGGAGGGATGTGGTAGACTGCAAGTCTAAAATAAAACATTACTGGCACATGCCTCTAGGGGGAACTACCTGTATTGTTCAGCACTACTATTAAGGGGACACATTAGAACAAGAGTGTGAAAACCCCGCGCAGAATCCATGTTCAGTCTATTATGTGTGTTGCAGAATAAACGGCAGAGTTAGCCAAAGAAATAACTCAAGTGTGATCATTGCTACACGGTAGGATATCACAATTTTCTACTCGTTTTAGTTCTGCATTTAATATGAACCCTGAGTTTGAAATAAACGTTTGAATTTGAATTTGAATATCCCGTAAGCCGCTGCACATCTGGGCACTGCAAGCTCAGCCAATACTGATCCAGATCGCATAGTTTTAGAATCATCGGCCTTTACGAGCTCAGATCACACGAGACGACCCGCTGCATTTAAGCATTTATTTATTTATTTTCTAATCGTTTTAGTTCTGCATTTAATATGAACCCTGTGTTTGAAATAAACGTTTGAATTTGAATTTGAATATCCCGTAAGCCGCTGCACATCCGGGCACTACAGGCTCAGCCAATACTGATCCAGATCGCATAGTTTTAGAATCATCGGCCTTTACAAGCTCAGATCACACGAGACGACCCACTGAATTTAAGCATTTATTTATTTATTTTCTACTCGTTTTAGTTCTGCATTTAATATGAACCCTGAGTTTGAAATAAACGTTTGAATTTGAATATCCCCAAAGCCACTGCACATCCGGGCACTGCAGACTCAGCCAATACTGATCCAGATCGCGGTGTCAACGAAATTACGTCACAGGAAGCGTCCTGGAAGGCCATGTAGCCGCTAGTATGGCTGCACTCATGTTTTGTTGACATAGCTGAACAAGCACATCAGCAATGGATTTATATCAAATTGCTTTGAACATGAATTTCAACTTAAACTTGAACGAGAACGTGAGACAGGGGCTCAATATAATATCTTTTTTTTCACGACCACCACAGGTACGCTTTAAGCTACTTCTGCTTTAATGCTAATGTTTGTCAAAATTAGCCTCTTTTAGCTTGGAAGCTAACATTGTTTCAGTTTTATGCTTACATTTACCATATTTAAGCTAACTTCCTACAATGTTAAGCTATTGTAGCTATTTGTACTATTTATGCTACTTCTGCTTCTTCTGTTTTATGCTATTTCTACTTTTATGCTAATGTTTTTAAAAACTAGGCTAAGTTAGCCATTGAGCTATCTTTTTTCAATTAAGGTTGCATTTAGCATTTTTAAGCTGACTTCTACAACCTTAAGCTGTTTTATACTTTTATGCTAATGTTTTCATGATTATGCTAGTTTAGCCTTTCAGCTAACATTTTTTTTAGTTTTTAAGCTTATATTTAGCAAAATTACACTAAATTCAGGAAACATCAAGCTATGTCTACATATTTACTTTTCAAGCCATGTTATGCCAGCATATTTCTGTATTTTTAAGCATTTCAGGAATGCATTCTGCATTTTTAAGGATTTCAGGAATGCATTTTCAGCTAACAGCATTCACATCACATTTCCACTAGGAAATGCAAATTTTTCTAGTATATAATAGTTAACAGGAAAGTCATTAATTAGGTCATAAATACCTTAAAATCATAAATAAGCAGTTATAAATGAGTTATAGGCATATTTCATACACTGATAGGCTCAGTGTTTGGCAAGCTCAAGAAAACCTTTTGGTTTAGATGCTAGTAATTTACTGTCAAATATGTGATGGTGAAAATCTGGCCGATGACAAAACAGTAATCTGAGGTTTGAGAGAACAGATAAGGGTAGGCTAAGTATTTAGCAAGAAAGAAGATGCTATTTCTGATTTTTTAAAACAGCTTATTAATGGTTTATACAGTGTTTACAACTTATGTATGTGGTAAAGTCTGGCTTTGATTTGATATGTTTCTAAATCTGATTTATTACCTCCGCCAGGCCGGAGGCCAGGAGGAGGTTATGTTTTTGCCAGCGTTTGTCTGTCTGTCTGTCTGTTTGTCTGTCTGTTTGTCTGTCTGTTGGTTAGCAAGATAACTCAAAAAGTTTTGGACGGATTTCAATGAAACTTTCAGGCGTTGTTGGAAATGGTACAAGGAAGAACTGATTAAATTTTGGGGATGATCCGGATCACCGTCTGGATCCAGGAATTTTTTAAAGGATTCTTTAACATTGTGAGATACGGCCATTTTCAACATGTGTGCAGGCCCAATGGAGGGCGCTGCTCGTCATGTCTGACGAACACAAACTCCGCCTTCTTCAAAGTTTTAGGCATAAAAGCACACGGAACACAGTGGTGGGCAGGGCTCGGCAGCGTGCCTGTGTGCCTGTGTTTGCGCTACGCTGCAAAAGCTCAGACGGGCAGCTGTCCGCCGCCGGATTATTTGGCAGAAATTCCCCGGCCAGCCATAGTAGCTGCGCAAAAAGAAGCTCTCTGCCGGGGAAGATTCCAAATCCTCATTTGCCGTGGAGCGCAACCCCAATAAAACCCACGCCAACCTGTCTACCCAATTTGCATCCGTCAGTGAAGCCCTCAGTGCTGCTTTCAGTGATCTATGAAAACGCTCGCATAACCCATTGGCCTGTGGGTTGTACGCGGTTGTGTCATGATTTCTTTTTTCTTTTGAATTCTTGGATGGAACATGGGTGGGCAATATAACCTGCGGATTCACCCATCACACATTTCGGATAACTTATGTTGAACTGTATAATCAGAGGAGTTATTGTCTAATTTGACCTTGTTGGATTTTATTACCCCCTTTGTTATATTATTCACTTTCTTTTAACCTCTACTCTTAATCTATTCAAAATAAAGATTAATTCATTCATTCTTTCAATTGCAACGCACGCAGCCTGGGAGTTTGCAGATGCAGGAGATGGACACAACACCAACACTTCAGTTTATTCCCTCCGCCAAGGAGGTAATGCTTTTACTAATAAACCACTAATCCTATCATTGTGAATCCAATTGCTAGTCATATGTTTTCATGGTCAAGGAATCTGAAAATGTACACACAAACACTGTATGGGGGGAACTGTGGCGCTTGGCGGAGGTCTGCGCTCTCCGAGTGCTTTTCTAGTTTGCTTGGTTAGTCATTATCTTTACTAACTTCCTTTCTTTGCTTATTTTTTTTATGTAGTTAAATTGACGTATATGTAGTATTGTCATTTTGACACTTTAAAACCTGCATTTATTACCTCCGCCAAGGAGGTAATGTGATCGGGGTGGTTTGTTTGTCTTTTTGTCTGTTTGTTAGCAGGATTACGCAAAAACTGCCAGACGGACTTTGATGAAATTTTCACAGGAGGTGGCTCTTGGGCTACAAATGAACCCATTAGATTTTGGAGGTGATCTGAGACCGTATATCTCCGCCAAGGCCCTATCTTGCTATGTTAAAGAAAGTGAAAAATTGATCCAGAATCTGCATCTTGATCCAGATCACCTCCAAAATCTAGTAGGTTCATCTATAGCCCAGGGGCCACCTCTGGTGAAAATTTCTTCCAAATCTGTCTGGTACTTTTTGTGTAATCCTGCTCACAATCAGACAGACAGACCTTGGTGGAGGTATGCAGTCTAGTTAGTCTCTAGTTAATTTCCTTTTTTTTTTTTTAGTTAACTTGGAGTTTAAAACAACAATAATCTATAGGCACAATGTAATTTCCCAGTTTGGGATCAATAAAGTGCATCTATCTAGCTATCTACAAGGTTAACATACTTTAAGTCAATGCAAAAAGATCTCTTACAAATGCCACAGAAGAAAAGCTGTTGTGTTTCAAAAAAAGAGTCTCTCAGTTTACCTCTTTGCTCCGCTTGATCTCTCCCACCTCCTGGCAAAAATACCTGACTCTTCAGCTGTGCACTGCTTCATTATACTAACAATGTAGCTGTTAATTTTATCTTTGTGCATTTCGGGTTTTTGATTTGAAGTAGTATTCATCCAGAATTAATTAAGCGTTCCCTTAATACAACAAAAAAAAAAGTTGCTGTGCTTTTCTGGCATTACAACCAAGCTTGTTTGATTACCATCATGCACAGATCTGTTGGAAAATACCAGAAGTTTTTGCTTTATTTCATTAGTGGCAAAGTCAGTTAATTAGCTCTGCTTTAACTAGTGCTTGCATTTTCATCACTCTGTTTAAAAATGAAACACTCGAAAGCTCAAGAAGAAACTCATTGAATGTGCATAAGCACTTACACGAGCCATCATTTTAATAAGCTCAAAAAACACTGGCACCTGTTGATAAGCATTTTATTACACTCTAGGTTTTTTTTTAATAATCTACAGCTTTTCCAAACATCAAAGTTACAGTTGGTAATCACACAAAAACGAGATTCAACACAACCTGAAAATGTCTTCAGAGGATATCAGAAATTAATTAGGACAATCAGGAATGAGCAGTGAAGCGCACAAGATCCACCTCTGATGAATCAGCCTAAAGTTTAAGCTTTTCTTTTTTCTTTTTGTTCTTGAACACAGAAATGCACACATCCACACTTCAGTATCTCTTTAAAGTCTGAAATCAGTAACATGTATAAAGAGTTGTGCAGTTCAGATGCATTCAGGCTATAGGGAGCATGATGGGTGACATTTGAATAGAATACACTTTAATTCATTGACAATCTAAAGGTGATGGAAGGTTTGTGCACAGCATAATGTTATGTATGTTCTGCTAACAAAATACATTTGCATCTATTTAGGACTGGTTTATATTAATTCAAGTCAATAGCATGGTTAGTTGAACAATTTGCTCAGTTTTCTTTTCTTTTCATTTTTTAAAATATTTCTTTAATAATATGAAGCTATATAAAGAATAAAGGTGGTAAACACCTTCAGTTATTAATAAAAATTCATCATTGACAATTTTAACACTTTTATTGCGAAATTTCAGCTTTGAATTTAAAAGTTTCCGAGTCTTGCAGTCAGATTGGAGCAATAGCCGAGTCCCAATGTCCACACTCGCAGACTCACTGACCTTGATGTGCAGTCTTATTAAAAATTTTGAGATAATTTATCGGATCAAAATCAAAGATGTTTGTAAAACATGGGCGCTGTGGGGAACCCCCACAACAGACTGGACAGGCACAGCAATGTGTGTATTAATGTCTACAGACAGCCCGCTCCTTCTGGCCTTTTCCGGCTCACTACTGTGATGTTAATGTGCCATTCATGCATTGTGTTCATGCTTCCTGTCCCTACTGTGTCTATACACTGATGACAATATGTAGATGTAGAAAAGCGCTATATAAGTGCAGGTTAGTTAGTTAGTTAGTTAGTTAGATGTGCCTCGTAACCTCTTTTGTCCTGCAGTTCTGGAGCAGAGGCGAATCCTGGCTTGCAATCTCCTTATTGTTATGTGTGTCTCTCAAATGCAAATGCCCATACCTACTGCTGTGAATGCCTTTCATGTATTGTCTGTAGTTGGGTATATAAGCTGCATTATTCTGTAAATCTCCCTCTCACTCTTTGACTACTGCTGCTGACACACACATCCTGTGTCTCTTTGCTGACAGCCTGAGGACCCGCTCCAGTCTGCTCACACAAGGGCTGGAGCGGAGTTCTTGTGACGGCGGTATGATAATAAACCTATTTAAAACTCTCAGTTCGCTGCCTTATTTTTCATGCCGCCGCAGGTGCCTTGTTTACATTCCACAGGTTCCTGCTTGAACAAGAACACTCTGAGGTGAGTGCAGTATCCCCCACCTCTATTATCTTTGAAGATTCCAACATGAAACTCGAGAAGAGCAGTTTTCAACTTTTCCATATAATTATTGAGGCAGAACCAAATTATGATAAGACTATAAATATGCAACAAAAACAATTGTATACAACCATTAGCTGCAGGACAGGATCCCAAGGGACCTGTGTACCAAGTTTGGTGACCCTAGCTTTACTTGTTCTATAGTAGATAAGATAAAATAAGATAAGCCTTTATTAGTCCCACACTGGGGAAATTCCAGGATTGCAACAGCACAGGGATAGCAACACTCAGAGCAATGATCTAGAAGATAAGAAAATAAGAGCAGTGAATATACTACATATGTACACATAAATATATAAATATATATATACACAGTGCAGAGCATTGTAGCTAGAGACAAAACATCAGCATAACCATCTCTTTAGTTACCCTACATGGTATGAATATGTACCCATACATATTGTCACCCTACATAGCGACTGATATTGTCCTAGTTGTATACTGGAGGGGACCATTTGTATAAGTCTGTTGCATCTTTTGCATTCAATATTATTAGGTCGTCACGTTTTTTTGCTATCTCTGCGAGCAGCCCTGCTTAGGTTATACAGTCTGACAGCTGTAGGTAGGAAGGACCTGCGAAATGTCTCGGTCGCGCATCTAAGATGATGTAGTCTACTGCTAAATGAGCTCCTCAGTGCGTTCAGTATGTCCTGCATAGGGTGCGACTCGGACTCCAGCAGAGATGACAGTTTAGCCACCATCCTTCTCTCTCCTATCTCCTTCCACTGGGTCAAGGCGCTGCCCCAGGACAAAGCTAGCTTTCTTGATCAGTTTGTTCAGTCTCTTCCTATCGGCTGCTGTAATGCCGTTGCCCTAGCAGACCACTCCAAAAGTGATGGCTGATGCCACCACCGTGTCGATGAATGTCTTCAAGAGCACCCCTTGTACACCAAAAGACCTAAGCCTCCTCAGTACGAACAGCCTGCACCATCCCTTCTTGTACAGTGTGTCGGTATTGTGTGACCAGTCTAGTTTATTGTTCAGATGAACACCCAGGTACTTGTAGGATGTCACCATCTCAATGTCTGTTCCCTGTATGTTCACTGGTGCTGTGAGGGGTTGTCCTTGCCTACGGCAGTCCACCACCAGCTCCTTAGTTTTCCTCGCGTTGATCGTGGACTGGTTCTGATGGCACCAGTCCACAAAGTCCTGGATAAGTCCTCTGTACTCAGCTTCATCTCCGTTGGAGATGAGGCTGACTATCGCAGAGTCATCAGAGAACTTCTGTAGATGGCAGTGTGTTGTGTTGTGTGAGAAGTCTGCAGTATAAAGGGTGAACAGGAAGGGAGCCAAAACTGTTCCCTGGGGGGCCCCCGTGCTGCCGATGATCGTGTCCGACACACAATCCCGGGTTCTCACAAACTGTGGCCGGTTAGTGAGGTAGTCCAGGATCCATGATGACAGGTGCTGGTCCACCCCTGTGCACAGCAGCTTGTCCTTCAGGATCATCGGTTGGATGGTGTTGAAAGCACTGGAGAAATCAAAGAACATGATCCTCACCGCATTCCTGGGCTTCTCCAGGTGGGACAGGGAATGGTGAAGGAGGAAGATCACTGCATCCTCCACCCCAATGCCATGCTGGTAGGCGAACTGGAGTGGATCCATCACTGGCCCCACCAGGGGGCGGAGGTGAGCAAGGAGCAGTCTCTCCAGGGTCTTCATCAGGTGAGACGTCAGGACCACTGGTCTGTAGCTGTTCAGGTCTTTGGGGTGGGAAGTCTTTGGTACAGGTACCACACAAGATGTTTTCCACAGCTGTGGTACCTTCCCCAGCTTCAGGCTCAGGTTGAAGATGTGCTCCACAATCCCACACAGCTGGTCTGCGCAGGACTTGAGGAGCTTCGCGCTGATGTCGTCTGGTCCCGAGGCCTTCCTCGCCTTGATCTTCCTCAGCTCCGTCCTCGCCTGGGTCTTAGTGAGGGTCAGGTCGGGGGGCTGTGTGCTGGGAGTGGGGGGATGTTGGTGGAGTGGGGTGTGGACAGCAGGTCTCGATGACTTTAGAGGCAGCAGTGGTTGGTGTGCAGTCGGTGGGGAGGGCGGTTGGTCAAACCTATTACAAAACAGGTTCAGATTGTTCGCCCACTCCCTGCCCCCCGTGGCGTGAGAGGAGGTATTCTGGAGCCCAGAGATGGTTTTGAGGTTTCTCCAGACCCCGCTGATGTCGCTCTGTTGCAGCTTGTCCTCCATCTTCTTCCTGAAGCTGTCCTTGCCTTCTCTGATCTTCCTCCCAGCTCCCTCTGTACGGACTTCAGCATCTCCCTGTTAGTAATAGTGCAAAGGGAGTGGAAACCTTGACCTTTAACCTTTTGACCCCAAACCCATAGTCATGTCAGAGTGTAAGCTGTCCAAGATGTGTCTTAGATACAACTACTGTATCAGTTTGAAAAGTCATCATCTCTTTCAGTAGTTATTGCATAAAAACGGACCTCTGATCTTGATCTGAAGGTCATCCAATCAGAGTCAAATTGCAATATGCACGTCATCAGTGTATATCAAACCCTAGTACCAAGTTTCAGAACATTTGGAACAAAGCTGTAGGGGGAGTTGGTTTCACAAGACAGTTACTGTCTATGAACTGAGGTAAAACAGGGCATCATAAGTCAGGGGCTAGAACTCCTGCAAAAGTCATCCAATCAGAGGCAAATTGCAATATGCACATTATCAGTGTATATCAAACCCTGGTACTGAGTTTCAAAATAATCAGAACAAAACTGTTTGAGGAGTTGATTTCACAAAAGTGGGACAGACGGACGGACGGACGGACTGCCCCATAACATAATCCCCCTTCGGTCTTTTGACCCCTTTGGTCTTTGACCGGCAGGGAATAAAAATTACTTATCGTGCTGCTTTAATTCAACCATTGTTTAGCACAGGAGGAGAACCTCCTCTATGGTTTTGCTGGTAATCTAATTTTCTGTTTGCATTTGTTTGTGAGATATAAACACCTGTTCTATCTGATCGTGGTCCTGCCTTTTTTTATTTGGCTCCTGTCAAATGTGCTCCAGGCAAGATGAGTAACAAAAACCTGCAGCACATATAGAATAGTCATTAGGGTCAGAGCAAAGTTCTCAAAGTTTGGATGCACTCATTTGGTAAGTGCTTTGCCTATACCTGTGAGGACACGGAAATGCATGTGTCTTGTATTATATTCCATACCATTTGCAAAACTTCACTGCTAGCTGTACAGCAAAACTAATCTTAAATACTCAAATTCAACATAACTCTCATCTAATGTATGGACCAACATTTGACCCTACTAATCCTCACGGTCAAAGCTGAGGTCAAGGTTTTTTCTTACAAGGTCAGCCATGCTTAGATCTTACTAGTTTATATGTGGTGGATCTGCTCCAGTGAGGAAGCTGTGATAGCCATGAATTAATTCAAATTTCTTTTTTGACCCACTAGTTACTAGGTTTGCCCATCAAGTTTGGTGACCTTGTCTTTATTTGTTGTCGAGTTTTAACACAAACAGAATAAAGACTTGTGTAGGCCAACAGTCTGAAATGCATTATCTCATGTTTTATATTATAATAGCAATAATCCAGGCTGCATCCCAGCATTACAAATCAATTCTCATCCTGCATAGTATGTTGCCGTCTGGGTATTTCCCTTCTGCATTACAGGATAGCCTCACCTTCTGTGTCAAACCCCAGATGAGAAAAGACATACTGTTTTAAAAACCTAGAAAGCCACAGAGAGGGGGTGGGGGTTGGAAGATGGGTACAATGGCCATTTACATCCCGTTCATTCATACACCTCTGTTAAGTTTAACTTTCATCTTCACTGGGTCATTATTTTAGGCATTAAATACATATTTTTTAGGGTTATACACAAACTACTTGATTATAGTTAGGCTCATGTTGACAGGAAAGGATGAGGGTCTACTTTGAGCACCTTACAGCGCTAATGCTCTGCCCTTCATGTCACACCTTTATACGACATTAATGATGCCAAGAACTTACTTTTCCTGCAGCCAAAGGGCTCCCCTCTCTTTGGTCCTGGCAGTATATGAGATTCCTGGCAGTAGAGTGGCTGGATTTTTCTATCAATGTTCAGTGTGTCTGTGACAATGGAGTGTCACCACTGTATGACTTGTTGTATGTGTGATTGTGTTGTATTTATAATATGGTAAATGTTATTATGATTGTTTGTAAAAGTTGCACACATTATTTTGGGATCTGTCTTTTGTTTAATTTGAATGCCCTTGGGAGATAATTGTATGGTTAAGTATTTGGTAAAATAATTGATAATTTATTTCACATACCTTTGCCAACATGCTTCCTGTGGGTGTCCGGGCAAAAGACTCCGTTAGGGGTTGAGGGCCTTATATAGGACACCAGCAGGAAGGAAGCATGTATGGTAAGTTAGAGGGGTGGTTTAGCTTTGTAAATAAGGGTTTTGAATTATTTATTGAATTATTTATATTGTTATTGTTGTTATTGATTGTTATTTATTATATATTATTTATATTGTATAGTTGGGAAAATATTTTTGTATTTTAGAGATTAGTGGGTATGTGTAAACGATAGAAGGTTTATTGTTTTACCTGGGATTATGGTAGGGGCTGATCAGCCCTAATTATCTCCAGTTAGTATAAAACAGGTGTGATGATTGATAATGGGTGTGTTCGTTCGTTTGTGGATTGTTGCTGAGAATCGTGTCGGATGTTTCTTGGAAATTATTTACGTGTGAGTTATTGAAATAAAATATTGGAAAACTGAAAGCCTCCACCTTGCCACCGCATCTTTACAGTGTCACATTATCTTCTTAATAGGGTCGTTGATTGTACTTTTTCCACATTTTAGCGGCTCACACATCTTAATGAAACATTTGTGACATACTGCAATAACATTTTCTTTAATTATTGCTACGTAATTGTTTATCATCTATTGTAGCATTTCTGAGAATGGAAAGTAGAAAATACTGCATATTCTACCTTTAAAGAGTGAATGAAATAATGCATCACTAGTGGACAGGGGTGTGTGGTTTCAGTGCTCGATAGGATATGACTGCTGCCTGGAGCACAATACGCACAGAAACACTTGCAAATGAGCCACCTTGGTGGTGCTAACCGTTCAGTGTAGCATCACGGCAAAAATATGACAAAATAAGCCAGAATGACAAGACATATTATCAACTGTTGATTAGTAAACCAGGTGGAAACAGTGATATCTATTAGGGTGACTAAAAAAATAACAGTATAAATTTGAGCTTCCTAGTACTATTGTTAGCTCTTAAGCTAATGTCTTTGGCTTCTTGCCCTATGTGACAGACAGCTAGGCTGCCCAATGATAGAGAAGTGGGCAGGTAACAAGGCTAATGAAAGCATCAAGGTGCTGATGCCTCGTGCCAGAGCCTTGGCGGAGGTATGCATTCTCGGATCATCACCAGTGTCATAGACCTCCCCGTGGGCTTTTACGCAGCGCATGGAGAGGAGAGGAATAACGAGGATTTACGTGCAAGGGTACACCAACACACACTTATTAACAAAAAGACAAACAGTTCAAAAGGGTGAAGATTTACAAAAATGCAAAGATAACTTAGAGTTGGCGTTCGGGGTCGGCATCACCCAGCAAACATGTGAGGAGAAACGGTATTAGCCCCAGTGACGTCCTGGAGCCGACATCGCTCAGAGGATGCCAGAGAACCAGTCAGCGCAGAGGGGCTAACCCGTCGTGGTGAACAGATACACAGGATCATCTACAGACAACGCAGCAGACAAAACAATCAGTCAAAGACCCAGTAGTGTGTGACTGGCAAAAGGCTGCTTAAGTACACGCACTGCTGGGGATGGTGTGATGAGGAGCACCTGGCGAGGACTGGGAGAGATGATTAACGGAACTGGGAACAGCTGATGGTAATACGTGAAGGGGGCGTGGTCGGACCGGCAGGCTGTCGGCCAGTACTCACAGAAGAGTGAGCCAAAGAAGGCTGCCTCACAGCTGCCGGCCCAAGAGCAGTGGCTAAGAATACAGAAGCACACTGAAATACATAATATACATACATAAACAGCGGCACCCAAACCCACAGGGAGGTCAGGACTGAGCCGGAGAAACTAAGCCGGCTCCGCTTCTGACAGAGCCCCCCCCCCCTTAAGGGGTGGAATCCCAGACACCCAAGGTAACATCCCGAGGACCTCTCCCCCCCCCCCCTTCCCCCAGCAGAAACAAATAACACAAACCCGGGTGGGAGGTAGGGGGAGCAGGAAAGGAGGGAACACAACACCCTGCCTAGGGCCCACAATTAGCCCCCCCCCCCCCCCAAGTCCAAAGGCAGGGAGGCTTGGGAGGCTGCCCAGAGTCCCAGGCCCAGCAGGCAGTCCAGTGAACAGAGTCCAGTGGCCTGTCGGAAAACACGGGCCAACTGGCCCAGAGACTCACTCCCAACGGCGGTCGGCTAGCGCTGTTAAGCCACCAAGGCCAGCGGGGTGATGCAGAAGGCAGCTTGCCCACCGAGAGACTCACTGGTGGTTGACCGGGCCATAGGAACCAGACCCCCATGGCATTGGACAGGGAGGCGAAGGGGGCCGTGGTGTCTCAGCACCCTAGGTGGGCTCCGGGTGGAGCCATATAGCACCCACGGTGGACTCTGGGTGGAGCCATGTAGCACCCGCAGAGGACTCCAGCTGGAGCCCTGCAGCACCCACGGTGGCTCCTGGAGGACTCCAGCTGGAGCCCTGCAGCACCCACGGTGGCTCCTGGCTGGAGCTCTGCAGCACCTGCAGTGAACTCCAGCCGGAGCTCTGCAGCGCTTGCGGTGAACTCCAGACGGAGCTCTGCAGCACCCGTGGTGAACTCCGGCTGGAGCTCTGCAGCATCCGCAGTGGCTCCCGGCTGGAGCAATGCAACACCCACGATGGACCCCAACAGGGCCAGCGTAGCCCCCCGGGTGGAGCCCACGCTGGAGTGTGACGTCCATGACAGGTCCGGACAGGAGCGCAGCACCCACGTCGGGCTGATCCTGGGGCACAGCCCCCACGAGGGTCCTAAGCCGGAGCGCCGCACCCACGGAGACTCAGCCTGCGGAGAAACCCATACGACGGCCTCAGGCAGCGGGGCAGCTGGACTCACAACGTTGTCAGGCGGCGAGACCAGTTCCGTGGAGACCCTTGAAGATGATGAATCCTCTCCAGCAACCCTAGAAGGACTCTCAGGAACAGGAGAAGAAACAAAGGGATTAGGGTCACCGGCAGCAGCGGAGCCCAGCAAAGGGAGTTTAGATGCAGCTGCACACTATGCCTGACTCTTCTCCCCTAGTGCCAGACAAGCTCTCTCTAAAACTGACATCAGAAGCACCAGAGAGAAAACTTGCCTGAGCTCGAGCTCCACCACCGTCCAGGACTCCGTCTGTCGATCCTGGCAATGTGATCCTGAGCCCGCCCTCCAGGAGGCCCGATTCTGGCTCCCACTCCACTGCCGTTGCCTCCGCAACTGGCGAGATGGTCAAAGCAGTCCCTTCATACTCCTGCAGTGGCTCCAATGCTGGGGACTCCACCGGTGTGGCTGCAGGAAAACACCTCCATGCGGGCCCCGGGCAGATTTATCCAGGGCCCCAAACTCCTCCACCGTCTAGTGGCTCAGTGCCCGAGCCGACGGGCACTCAGGGATAATAGGAGGAGACACGGAGAGGGAAAAAAGGAATTAAAGTTGGCAGCTGGAGGAGAGAACCCAGCGGACTGCTGAAACTGGGCCTGTCCCCTGGGAGACATGCAAGATTCAGTACTATTAGATGGAATTGAATGACACAATCCTTACCTGTCATCCCGGTCTTTGATGTTGGCAGCTGCAGTAGGCGAACAGTCTCTGTGTCTGCGATGATTTGGCTCCTCTCCAAGGACTGTGGAGGAGCTGTCTCCATGGCTATGGAGGTGGGCATTCCCGGGGCGGCCCCAGCAGGCTTCTCTACAGCTGAAGGAGAGATGGTGGCTGCCGAAGATGAGGAGGGCCTCTCCCGGTGTTTCCTAGCGGGATGACGCTGCCTCTGGGTGGCCAGCGCTGATGGCGAAGCAGGTGTGGGAACGGAGGCAGGCTGTGGACTGCATCCCCGCTTGGGCTCCGTGAGGAACACCGCTCTCCCCACACCCGGAAACATGCACTGGAGCACGTAGACCGAAGCGATCAAGTCCGCATACTGAGAGTAATTCCAGAGTCCCAGATGCGCTTGTAGAATTACCTCAGCTGTGTCCAGGCTGCTCAACTTCACCTTGGGTCCATGGGCTTCGTGGGCCTCATCCACGAAGGCTTGGATATCAGTCGCTGCCCATTCCTCCTCTACCATGGGTTTCCTCACCGCTAATCTCCTCCGGCCGACGTTGGAGCGACGCACCAAAGGCATGGTCAGGCAAAACAGGTGGGTGAGGAAGAATTGCAAAAAGGGAAAAAGTGATGTGAGGGTGTACCCGCTAAATCCTCCTTTTTTTCTGTCATAGACCTTCCCGTGCGCTTTTATGCAGCGCACGGAGAGGGGAGGAATAACGAGGATTTATGCATAAGGGTACACCAACACACATTTATTAACATAAAGACAAACAGTTCAAAAGGGTGAAGACTTACAAAAATGCAAAGATAACTTTCATTTGGCATTTGGGGTCCGGCATCGCCCAGCGAACGTGTGAGGAGAAACGGTATTAGCCCCAATGACGTTCCGGAGCCACCATTGCTCAGGTGACGCCAGAGAACCACAGCCAATGCGGAGGGGCTAACCCGTCGTGGTGAACAGATACACAGGATCATCTACAGACAACGCAGCAGACAAAGCAATCAGTCAAAGACCCAGCAGTGCGTGACTGGCAAAAGGTTGCTTAAGTACACGCACTGCTGGGGATGGTGTGATGAGGAGCATCTGGACGAGGACCAGGAGAGATGATTAAAGGAACTGGGAACAGCTGATGGTAATAAGTGAGGGGGCGTGGTCGGACCGGCAGGCTGTCGGCCAGTACTCACAGAAGAGTGAGCCAAAGAAGGCTGCCTCACAGCTGCCGGCCCAAGAGCAGTGGCTAAGGATACAGAAGCACACTGAAATACATAATATACTACATACATAAACAGCGGCACCCAAACCCACAGGAAGGTCGGGACTGAGCCAGGGAAACCAAGCCGGCTCGACTCCTGACAACCAAAATGTTATGGGTTCCTCGCTAGCCCAAGGACCACCTCTGGTAAAAATTTCATCAAAATCCATCCAGTAGTTTTGGAGTACACTCATGCACAGTGAAAATAATCTGCAGTTCAGTTGCCCGTACTGTTAGTGGCAGCCAAGAGCCACCAAACTGATTTTAACAGCTGCAATCCAAACAAAAGTACGGTGGCAAAAGTTTTAAATGGTGGAAGCGATGGAGGTACGTGAATACAATGACAGTCAAGATGAACAGGAGCTTTTGCTGTTTAGTGGCAGAGGAAGAAAACGGGCAAAAAGACGGACATTTGTTCAGCCAGTATTGGTGGACTGCTCAGTACTTCCCTGTGGCGGGAGTTTCCAGGTGCATGCACAGTTCACTGTGACCATTGGCGGGCGAGGAATGTTGGGAGTTGGAGTATTTAGCAAGTTTTTAGGTTAGATTTTTAATTTAATTTAAATTTGATTAATTTAAATAGATTTTTTAATTTTTAAGTTAGTTTTTAAGATGAGTTTTACCTCGTCCTTTCTCTGCAAAACTAAACAGCAAAACCAGTGTGAAAACAATCAGTGTGATGAATAAATGGTGTAGTTGCTGAATACGTGCTTTTTTCAGCAACCACTATTTTATAACAATTTAGCTACATGGGCTGTAAAAAAAAAATTGCTGTGTTGTGCTGTAAAAAGTCACACTGCCACCTCTAGTGGTCCGGCATAGTTATTACAATACCTTTTCCCCCACCTTCATTGACGTTAAAGGTGAGTTAAATTTGTGTTTATTTTGAAAACAAAGCCTTATCTCGGAATTCTGACAAATTAAAAGTTGAGAAAATATTACGATACAATGATACAAGCTTTTAGTTCCAGTTTATTTTGAGTGGGTGAGCTGAAGCAGAGAGGTGGACAGATGGACAGACATACACACACATCCACACACAAACACATTAATTGATTACCATATGCCTCTCCGTTTCACCAAGGCATAATACTGTTTACCTTTTACTGACCTTTCCCATTTCTTGATGTACAAGAATAAATACCTCCAAAATACTCCCCATCCATCCATCCATCCATCTTCTTCCGCTTAATCCTTTTCAGGTCGCGGGGAAATACCCAAAAGACTTAAAACTTCTTCTTGAAGAGAAAAACAGGATAAAGGCTCTGTGTGTGTGTGTGTGTGTGTGCGTGTGTGTGTGTGTGTGTGTGTGTGTGTGTGTGTGTGTGTTTAAGAGAAGTTAGTGTTTTGATATATTTTTTTCAATGATGATGTGACCAACAGATGCATTTCAGCAGCTTAAAACCTACAAATATGCAATTTTTCAGTCAGTGAAAGTTAATTTGTCAGTCTACTTTGGACATTCATCAGCATTTTATAATATTATTAAAGAGCCACGTTTTACTCCATGGTGCTCTGCAGATTTAACATCTACTGTGTGTTGCTATTTTGCTCACACCAACAGTCTACAGAGATTCAAGGTTACACATCTTTGCTCCAAAAAGCACATAAATGCTGCTCAAAACACAACATAGTTAAAGGGAATATGACATCACAATAATAAGTGGTGGTCCTTGTTTATTTAAAGGGTGCACCATAGTCTAAAATAAATGTTTAAATTATGTTGAGCATTCTGTATGTCACAGCTGGTGTTTTGGGGAGAGAAGGAAACATTGAAAACAGTTGCAATAGGCTTAAAGAAAAGAAAAAGTAGGCACGCATAATGTTGCTGTTGATGTATAAATGTGGGCAGTGCAGTGCAGCTGCTATTTTGTGTATATTTTTTACTTCAGTTTTAAAAGCCTATAGCAATTAAAGTTATAATTCTTTAATGAATGCAGACTTTATTGGACAGATATCTGACCTTGTTGGACCAATAAATGGATTAATTTATATATACGTTTTATTATTACAGCAGTTTAATTTTCAGTTAGAAATCTGCTAGCATTGTCAGAGCCGTTTTTCCCCAACAGGTACTAAAGCAGAAAATGAAAATTTAACAGTTTTAAGACCTCTGTCAGTTGTTTACAGTATTATGACCTGGATGCTTTTCACATTTTTCTCTTATGTTACAATAATTAAATGAATTTGCTTGAGAATGTCCCTTATACTGCATATGACTAAAAAGTGACTGACAACTTTCTTTTTATTGCTTCATCTTTGAAATATACAGTGGTGTGAAAAAGTGTTTGCCCCCTTCCTGATTTGTCATTTTTTGTATGTTTGTCACACTTAAATTGTTCACATCATCAAACAAATTTAAATATTACACAAAGATAATACAAGTAAACACAAAATGCAGTTTTTAAATGAAGGTGTTTATTATTAAGGGTAAAAAAATCCAAACTTTCATGGCCCTGTGTGAAAAAGTGATTGCCCTCTAAACCTAATAACTGTTTGGGCCACCCTTGGCAGCAACAACTGCAATCAAGAGTTTGCAATAACTGGCAATGAGTCTTTTACAGCGCTGTGGAGGAATTTTGGCCCACTCATTTTTGCAGAATTGTTGTAATTCAGCCACATTGGAGGGTTTTTGAGTATGAACCACCTTTTTAAGGTCATGGTCAGCATCTCAGTTAGATTCAGGTCAGGATTTTGACTAGGCCACTCCAAAGTCTTCATTTTGTTTTTCTTAAGCCATTCAGAGGTGGACTTGCTGGTGTTTCTTGGATGATTGCCATGCTGCAGAACCCAAGTGCGCTTCAGCTTGAGGGCACAAACAGATGCTGGACATTCTCCTTCAGGATTTTTTTAGTAGACAGCAGAATTCATGGTTCCATTTACCACAGCAAGTCTTCCAGGTCCTGAAGCAGCAAAACAGCCCCAGACCATCACACTGCCACCACCATATTTAACTGTTGGTATGATGTTCCTTTTCTGTAATGCTGTGTTACTTTTACGCCAGATGTAATGGGACACACACCTTCCAAAAACTTCAACTTTTGTCTCATCAGCCCACAGAGTATTTTCCCAAAAGTCTTGGGGATCATCAAGATGTTTTCTGGCAAAACTGAGACGAGCCTTTATGTACTTTTTGCTCAGCAGTGGTTTTCGTCTTGGAACTCTGCCATGCAGGCCATTTTTGCCCAGTCTCTCTCTTATGGTGGAGTCATGAACACTGACCTTAACTGAGGCAAGTGAGGCCTGCAGTTCTTCGGATGTTGTTGTGGAGTCTTTTGTGACCTCTTGGATGAGTCATCGCTGTGCTCTTGGGGTAATTTTCGTCGGCTGGCCACTCCTGGGAAGGTTCACCACTGTTCCACGTTTTCACCATAGATAGATAGATAGATAGATAGATAGATACATAGATAGATACATAGACACATAGATAGATCCCAAACTGGGAAATTGCAGTGCAACAGCAGCATGACACAGACAACCCAACCAACCGAAAAACACACAGTATAATAGAAAAGGAATTACCTCGGGAAGTAATGTGAAAATGCTTAGATAACTTTATATACAACATAGGCTACTACTAGGTTAAATAGATGATGATCCTTATGAGTGAATGGATAGTACTGATTGTATAGAGAAGGATTATAAGGCACAGGGTGAAACACGAGGTACCAATTATACTGTAAGGTGTAGTATGGCAGCATTGTTATGACCAAATTCAATATCAGAGTGAGTTATTGTACAGTGAAATGGCATGTGGCAGAAAAGATTTCCTGTACCTAACCGTTCGGCAGTGAAGCTGTAGCAGTCTGCTGGAGAAAGTGCTCTGCTGACTGTCCAGTGTGTGGTGGAGGGGGTGATCAGGATTGTCTATGATGGATTGCAGTTTGTTCAGTGTCCTCCTCTCCACCGCAGATTCAAAGGTCTCCAAACTGAGACCAATTACAGAGCCAGCCTTCTTGATAATCTTGTCAATTCTGTTGGTGTCACTAGCTCTGATACTGCTACCCCAACAGATAGCAGCAAAGAAGATGGCGCTGGCAACAACGGCCTAGTAGAAAAGCTCCATCATCTTGTTGCACACGTTGAAGGATCTCAGCTTCATCAGAAAGTAAAGTCTGCTCATCCCCTTCTTGTACACAGCATCATTGTTAGATTTCCAGTTCAGTCGGCTGCTGATCACGACACCCAGGTATTTGTAGTCTACCCCCACAACCTCCCTCCTAATCCACAATGGCTATGAAGACATTTCTCTTCTCCCTGAAGTCAATCACCATCTCTCTGGTCTTGCTGATGTTCAATCTCAGGTGATTCTGCTCTAAGGTGATCATGGTTCTCACAGTGGTTCACTGGAGTCCCAAAGCTTTAGTGGCTTTATAACCTTTTCCAGACTGAGAGATCTCAATTACTTTGTTTCTCATTGTTCCTGAATTTCTTTGAATCACAGCATGATGTCTAGCTTTTGAGGATCTTTTGGTCTACTTCAGTTTGTCAGGTAGGTCCTATTTAAGCGATTTCTTGACTGAGAACAGGTGTGGCAGTAATCAGGCCTGGGTGTGGCTAGAGAAATTGAACTCAGCTTTCCAAAGATGTGATAAACCACAGTTAATTTATGTTTTAATCAGAAGGGGCAGGACACTTTTTCACACAGGGCCGTGTAGGTTTGGATTTTTTTTACCCTTAATAATAAACATCTTCATTTAAAAACTGCATTTTGTGTTTACTTGTGTTATCTTTGTCTAATATTTAAACTTGTTTGATGATCTGAAACATTTATGTCTGACAAACATACAAAAAAAAATGAGAAGTCAGGAAGGGGATAAACACTTTTTCACACCACTGTAATTATTGTTTCACATAGAAAGAAACTGCCTTTTCATTCTTTTCATCTCTAGAGATCTTGTTCCTGGAGGGTCATAACTATTTATCTGCATGGAGGTAAATCCAGCTGTTTGCTCCATACAGAGAAATACAGTATTTCACAGCATGTTTTTTTTCCAAGATAGAAACTATTGAACATTTTTAAAGCAATTACAGGATGATTATTACTTCCGTTATAGCTACACGAAAACATGTGTCCTTGTAAGTGATTGCAATGATATTTGCTATCCACAAGATATGGTATTATTTCTAAGGTATTTGACATTGTTGCTCATGTCTTTGGCCACCTGTGTCCTTTGTGGTATTTTAATTAAAGAAACTGTTTCATAATAGTTTCAAATGTATGTTCCTGATGTACAGTGTAAAAAGAGTAAACAATTTTAACAACATGATGCCGATTTAGTGGTAACAGTGAATGCAGCATGAGTCTGGAGCCAGCAACAAAGCAAGAAGGATCAGCTAATAATAAATAAACCTTGGGTCCACTCACTGCTTACACATGGCTTCCTTACAAAAAAGTTATTTTTTTAAAGAGCAGGGTTTTTTTTTTCAGTCCGTTAACATTTGTACATGATGTTCCAGCCCAATCTCAGGGTGCACTCACACTGTAGTGTATGCTCCATTCTGACTGAGGTTTGACTCCTAAAGTCTGGAACCAGTGTGACAGTGTGATTGCTTTCTACTGTTCTACTGAACAGAACATTCCCCCAGCTCTGGAGTGGTGAGAAGAGGGTCTGTCGAACATAACATCTGCTAAGGCTTCCAACAATGGAGCCTCATCATCATCCAGGAGTGGGTTCAGCGGTTTCAACTGTTCTATAGAAAAATATCCTAAATTTAAAGGGGTCATTGACTGAAAAATGGTGTGTTTGTAGGTTTCATCTGTCTGAAAGGAGTCTACTGGTCATGTAATTATTGAAAAATTTTCAAAACAGTCAAGTCTCTTAAAAAAAAACACACACACACATCCTTTATCTTGTTTTTCTCTCCCAGAAATGCTAGAAACGTGTTTGACTCTTCTGTCTAAATCGTATCCACCTTATTCCTGAGGGCGCTGCTGTAGAAACGATTATGGGCACAACTTCCAGTTTCGGCTGAAGTAGTGTTAAATCAGTCAGCAAGAGTAGAGTAGTGGGGCATTTAAAATAGCGTTTTTAAAAGTGTTTTCAATTTATTTTTATGTGTAGTCCACATACCTGTTTTGCAGTCAAGTGGCAGATAATTTCAGCACTTGTAGTTTTTGCATTTTTGAATGTTTTTGCATAGTTCTGGTACTTGCTGCTGTTTGTGGTGTGAGACTCCTAAACCTCAGCTAAATCTGTGCTGGCTTCAACAGCAATGAGTAGATCATGCACCGGAAACTAAAAAGGATTGTTCGTGTGATCGGTGGGACAGACACAACAGCACCAGGTATGTTTTCACTTGTATGAATGTCACAGATTTGATGTTTATATATGTCACCAGATGCAAGGCTGCATGAAGTAAAATAATGAATAAAACTAGAAAAGCACTCATAGAGCGCATACTTCTGCCAAGGCTCCTTCCGTTTGTCATGGATCACCTCCAAAATGTAATGGGTTTGTGTGTAGGCCTATAGCCGCTTGTGGTGAAAATTGCATCAAAGTCTGTCCATCAGTTTTGGAGTATTGTTGCTAACACACTGTGAGAAGATAAGAGCTTTGGCTGAGGTATGTATTCTCAGATCATCACCAAAATATAATGGGTTTCCCTCTAGGCCAAGAACCACCTCTGGTGAAAATTTCATCTAAATCCATCCAGTCCTTCAGGGCTCCGCGCAACTCCGCTCCACTCTTGCAGGCAGCGTAGGAGAGCCACCTCGTGACGGGGTGTCCCCCAGCTGGCCGTGGGAGCAGAGCGAGACACTGCCCTTTGAGATCCCTTGGGTTGGTAGCTCAGCTCAGCCAGCAGCCTCGGTTCATGGGCCAGGTCTCAGTTCCGGCAATCGAGGGGACATCCGGCACACGGTGCTAACAATTTGTTGTGGATTCATGGCAAAATTATTGGTAAATAGGCTGCACTGACGCAAGATACACCATGACTGTGGATCAGTGAGCCAGCGCTGCTCATCCCAGCTAGAAGGAGTCTAAAAGCTCAAGGCTAGAAGCTAGTCAGCTAATGGCTAACTGATGTAAGAGGGAGGACGGAGCTGAATAGGTGAAGGATGTTTCTTAAAGTGATAGGCTTCAAGAAAGCCAGGAAAAATACAAAACAAATTTGTTTCACTAATTAAAAAACTTAAAGAAACTGAACAAAATATGTCACAAACACTTCATTAAGATATGCGTGAGCTGTTAAAATCTGGAAAAGTGCGGTCAGTGACCCCTTTAATATAAGCTATCTATTTCTATACAGATTTTGTTGCCACTCTTAAAATCTTAACTACAAATTCTTAATAATTTCTTTAAAATGCGTGGAGGCTGCTAGGCTGAATAACAGCTGCCGCTATACAACCTGTAGTGAAAACACAAGTTTGATCAGGGATTACTGCTTCAAGCCTGTGCTCCGCCCATGTGGGACACACACACATGGGTAGAGCCTAAGTGACAGCAGCCCTCAGAACAGGAGGGAACTGTGCTAGGCAAGAAAAAGCAATGTGAGTATGGCCCAGTGCAGACCCCCTCCTGGAGCCTTATTCACGCTGCATTTTCCCTCTAGTCCGCTTTGGTCCACGTGCACTTTGGACAAGCCCGGCACGCACACAGCGCTGTACATGCTTAATTTTTTCATCTACTCAGGCCCAGCGGTTGACGCATGCGCACAACTATCATTTGTAGTTTCACTCCCGCCCTATAGGTAGTGCAAATGCGCTGACGCGCCAGGATTTTCACCAACAAAGAAACACTGTTTGCGTTCTACTGCTTGACTTCCTGGTTTTCACTCCTTTTCCATGAAGATGCTGCTGCCATCACTGTAAGACGTATATATGTATGATTCATGTATGTTTTTATTCTCATCTTCCACTTCCTTGTTGTCTTTTTCAGCTACTTTCTTTGCATGCTGTGTCAATATCGCCACCTCGTGAATGGGACTTTCAGTCCATGTGCATGCGCTGTCAACGCATTCAGGCACGATTACAAAATTTGGGCTGCACGCGGTCGTCCGCCGTCGAGCACTGTGGAAGCTAGCGCAGTGGAGACGATGATGTAAATTTTGTCACACGAGGTTTCCGGTTACACGTACATGGACAGCAGAGGTGCAGCATGAATCCAGCTTAACTGAGGAACAGAGTGCTGTTTCACTCTTTGTGGAACAAGTCAAATGGCACCAGTGAGAGCACACCCTCAAACTGGGCAAATGCTTCTTTACATGGTGTTTCTGCATCATAAGGCTGACATGAACGGAACCCTTTGAGTTCAGAAACATGATGATAGGAATGTTATGTCATAAGATGAAGTGTTAGAACTGTAACTTGTTTAAAGTAGACCCTCATCATTTCCTAGACGTAACCCTAACCATTAGGGTTACATTATTAGGGGTGTAACAGTACGCCTAAAATCATGGTTCGGTATGTACCTTGGTTTTAAGGTCACGGTTTGGTTCATTTTCGGTACAGTAAGGAAACAAAATGCAAAACATAAAACTACTTATCTTATGTATAAGTGGGAACAACTTTGACAAAAAATGCAAACTGCTAAATTCTCCGATAAATTAAATGTATATAATGAAATAAATAAATTCTCTTTTTAGCAAATGAACAATGCAGACAAGTGCAGCAATAGAAGTTTGAATAGTCTGAATTATTCTTTTATTTTTAGGAAGTTAAAGTCCCTTAGTGCCTGAAGCAGTGTTTTTAACCAGGGTGCTCTGGTATTTTCAGGTTTCTGTGGGAAATTAATTATCTAATTTCACTTGTTAATTGGCGAAAAAATTGCAAATAATTTGTCATTGTTGTGTATAGGTTCTGAAGGCACTCATGCACAACAACAGCAAATTATTTGTAATTTATTGGACAATTAAGAAGTTAAATTAAATAATGTCCCACAAAAATCTGAACATACCAGGGCACCCTTGAAAAACACTGACCTAAAGTGCAGCATTAACAGATTTAGCTTTTTGTTAAAAGGATGGTATTATTTTCTGGCTGAAGTGGGCACAACAAGGAACTTCATACTGGGGCCCAGTTACCTTCAGCACGTGTTTAAACCCAATGTTAGATCCAGTGCTATAAAAAACACCAATGGCATTTGTTATTGCTTTGGCTCGATCTGAAAAGCCCTTGAGAGACTGTCTAAATGCCACTGGAAGCTGTGCTTGTACTGCGTTTTTTTTTTTTTTTTTTTGTGTGTGTGCTTTTTTGTGTTGCACTGATATTCATGTTGGCATAGTGCCGTTTCAAATTAGTTAACAAGTTCAACATACTGCCAGAAGCATATCTGATGCTGTTTTCATCTTATTCACTTGCCTTTGTCCATTCACATACAGTATTTCACCGGAAAGCCAAAGTGTTTCCAGACAGGAGACTTGTGAAGAGGGTCTTCAAGCTCTGGCTTCTCTGTACAGCCAACCATGATGGTCGCTAGTCAGAGGCTGGGCTGCACTGTTTGTTTACATGTACGGCTAATAGTGCGAGGCAGTTACATTTCCTGTCTGTCACTCAACATGGTCCGTGTGGAACCTTGGTACGCCTCTGTACCATACTGAAGGTGCCGTACCAAAAAATCCGAATACCAAGACATGTATCGTTACACCCCAATTCTAATGTATTAGCCAAGTAAGCTTAAAACATTCAAAGCCTAAAATAATGAAGTAAAAGTGAAACACTGAATGCAAGAGAAAAACAGTGAACAATGGAACAAACTTGAATATGAGTGACTACATGATGTTAGTAGCTTTTTTTTTTTACGCCATTCACACCTTCACACTGGAATGTACTACAGTCCAAATCCATCAGTAGGACACTGTGTGCATCCCTCAGAACAGGAAGATCTTGACAGAGTGACAACACACTGTGTGCCTGGACGAGACACAGTTGAATGTTTCCATGACACCGTTGATAGAAATGTGCTTTTATATCGAAAAATATAGCCGCTCCAAATCTGAAACAGACAAAACTATACAGAGAGAATTGCCAGGAACAAAGTTAATGTTGTTGTGACCAGGAAAAAGAAAACTTATCACAAGAAGAGGACATCATTATTGTTGACAAGTGCTTCATAATCAGGTCAAATGAAGTAGAACTTGATTTGATCGGAATTAACGTGGAGCCTCATTTGCTTCATGCTCAGACATGCTCCACTAGGTGCCCTGCAGTGAGCAGACCCTAAAGGACACGCCACTGCTGTCATTTTTCAGAATTCACATTTCACATCATTATTATTTGCTCTGATGTTATGCAAATATAGCCAGAGATAAGCTCACCCGAGGTCAACATGCTGTCACTTTTTTTAAAAGTTGTTCTCGCCAAATGGACAACTTAAAAGTGAGAGCATGATTGGTGTTGGAAGTATTTTGTTTGTTTTAATAAAATTTTGACTGGAGATCATGTATTGTATATGACTTGCCAAATACAAGAATAAATGAATGAATTTTGGACCAGATTTGATGCCCAAATTAAAAAGTTTAAAAATGTTAGAATTTGGCTCACAAAGGTGGAAAAAAAGAAGGCAAGTCTTTAGATTAATTAGCAAAATATATTAAAATAAGATTTGGCCAGCCCCCACAGTCTTGACAACACAGCTATGCAGTAGTGTGATGGCCTGAGCGCAGATTCCATCCGTGCTCGAGTTGTCCAGTATTTTCCCCGTTTCATCCCATTTTGAGCCGTGTTATTATGGCCTTCCAGGGCTTTTATTTTGACAGCGTCACGGCGAGACTTCCGGCTGTCAGAGCCGAGCTGTGCCGTGACAGCTGATGTCATTTCATTGATTACATTCTCCTTTCCTGATTGGTCTTAATTCATTATTTAAGGGAGTAGCTGAGACTCATTCCTCGCTGCAACCTCACACAACGTTGACCTCACACAACGTTGGACTGGAGTTCCTAACCCCGATTCCAGTCTTCCTTTTTTTTCCTCATCGTTCTTAGTAAGTGTTATCCCTCCTCAGAGTCTATTGTCTAGTATCTTAGCCTATGTTTGTGTTTTTGCCTCACGTGGCTGATTATTTTGTCATTTTTGTCATTTGTTAATAAAACATGCAAACTCACCGGCAGGCCTATAGCGTCTCAATGATGCCCCGCAAGGGACATCCATGACAGTAGGTCACAGCCAAACGAGACACTGATCACCGTGAGTTTGTTTTTGGGGCTTGTAGTTTTTTCCCTTTTTCCATGTATCAGCGTGTTAGGAGATGGTGTTGCCAGGAAAGGGCTATTCTTTGAGCTTGGGCTACGAGCTGATCATGTTCCTAATAGAGCTAGATGGCCTGCTCTCCAACGCTCGCCGCAACGTCACTCCTGACGGCCCACGCTGGTACTTGGACCTTGCAGAGGCGGCAGTTAAGTGCAACCCTCGCCATGCCGACCACGCCAAAGTCAGGAGGAGGATGGCGGAAATCACAGCACTTTGGGAGAAGACCCATGGATTGGAGTGGAATTCCAGCAGGAAGCCGAGGGTGAGGCATCCCCACTCCTCGCCTCAGGAGCCGGTTCCTGTCACCCATCTAACCCAGGAGTCTGTGTCACCCAAGTGCCAATCCCATCCACAGTGGAGGAGAAAGTCAGCCGGGATTCCCTGAGAAGAGAAACAGTGGGCAGCTGAGCTCATCCGGGGCTGTGTGGCTGAAGCTCGTTCTTCCTGCCATCCTACCCAAATCCTGAAGCATGTGGTGGTGGCAGTCAGACTGGTGGAGACCCATCCCAAACTCAATGATTTTCCTGAGTACGCCGAGCTGCTAGCCTCCGTCTCTGTGCAGCAGCAGCATTTGTCAGACCTGTCCCTAGCCTCGCCCTCTGCTGGTAGACGTCATCACCCTGCTCACAATCAGCCTCTGCGAGATCCCCGTCCGGATCCAGTTCCAGGCCGCCGAGAGAACTCTGCCTCCCAGCCAGCTGCTACTCCTGCGTCACGACGGAAGGGAAAGACAGCAGCCTCTGCCTCTGAGTCATCGGGCCCCGCTGTTCTGTCAGCAACTTGTCCCCAGACTGCCTCGGCTGCAACTCCCTCCTCCTCGACGCTCTCTCCAGCTGCTGCGAGCTCAGAGAGTCCTGTTCTGGCTACGCCCGTCTATGGTCCGGTGAGAGTGGCTCCTCTTTGTTTTCCCGGGGGGCCCTCCGTCACCATCCATAGGGGAAAGGGGAGAACCAAGCCCGCTGCAGCAGTCACCATCGGCCCTCAGGTGAACAGGCAAGTGCTGTTTCATTCTCTCCCTCCATATAATGAATTGCCTTGTCTGACTCCTGGGGGTGGAGTTCGGGGTTCACAGTCCCCCGAGCTCTCTCCACCTGCTGTAGCTATAAATAGTGAACCTGCATCCTCTGTGTCTTCTTCCCCTCTCGGTGAGCATCCCCCGGTGCCAGGAATACACCGCCGGATGAAGAAGGAGCCTGCAGCCCTGGAGAGCCTGGTACCAGCCCCGCAACCGCATCACGGGCAGAGGAGGAGGGCGGACTGCTGTTTGGAGCCTGTGCTAACGATCAAGCGTCCCCGGGTCTCCATGGAGGAGCAGTCTGACCCAGCAGATCACGGATCCCCTGCCACCATGCTGTGCGGGCCTTCGGCGTGGACTTTAGGGCCAGGGAGTCCCCAGACTGTGATGACCATCATGCCGGCTGCGGAGCCCGCCACAGTCGAGTCAGAACCAGGAATGGACCTCCAGATCATTGAACCTGGATCGTCGGAGTCCTGGACAGCGGTGGAGCCCGAGATCAGGCAAGTGCTCTATTTTGTGTTTCTCTTCTCCATTCTGGAGCATTATTGCCTGTCTCTTGGGGAAACGAGTCAGGTGCAGCCATCCGCTGCATCCAAGCTTGCCTCGCCGGGCTCTGCCGCTGCCGGTGATCCTGATCCCGGTTCTCTTTGTTCCTCTGAGCCTTTTCCCAGGGTCACCAGTGATGAGTTAGCTCCGGTCGTCATGGAGGTTCCAGGTTCTTGCTCGGAGGTCATCCCTGGTGCTGTGCCGGCCCAGTCGGGGTCCGTCGTGGGTGCTGCTCTAGCCCAATCGGGGTCCATCGTGGGTGCTGCTCTGGCCCAATTGGGGTCCGTCGTGGGTGCTGCTCTGGCCCAATCGGGATCCGTCGTGAGTGCAGCGCTTACCCGATCGGGGTCTAGCAAAGGTGCAGCGCCGGTTCGGTTCGAGGTCGGTGAAGGAGCTGCAAATCCTCTGCCGTCTGACGCCGGACTGGTCCCTCATCTTTCCTCCAATCCTTCTCCACCGGGTGCTGCTGGGATTCCCCGTATTTGGCTCGGCTTTTCCTGGCTATCCCTCTCGGTAGGGAGGCCACCTCTGAGTTTTCCTCTCTGGTCCTGTTGGCCAAAAGACGCGAGTCGGCCGCCTGGGAGACTGCTTTGCCGGTTCGGCGTTCTGGGTCGGCCGTCCAAAGGACTGCCTTGTTGGTTCGACAACCTGGTCTGGCCGCCTGAGGTACTGTTTCTCCGGGCCTGGGACTGGGGTAGGCTGCCCGAACTGCTTTTTTTTCCGCCTGTCATGTGGAATCTGGATGCGGGTAGACCGCCTGAACTGCCTTTTTTTTCCTCTCCGTGTTTTACCTGCCGGCATCCCTGTAAGTAGTGTTTTTTTTTTTCCCTCCTCTGTAGTTTGAAGGGATGCTCTTTTGTTTTTTGTCTTTGCCGGGTTATAGTATTGGACTATATTTGTAGTTTTGCTAGTTTGAGCTGTTGGGCTTGAGTTTTTTTCCCCCCTCAGGGATTATGGTACTTGTGTATTATTTTTTGGAAATATACCTGTATTTTGTTTTTTTTTGCTAGTGAGTTTTTTTTTTCTTCCCTCAGTGGGATTATGGTACCTGTATTGTTTGGAAATGTACCTGTATTTTGTTCCTCGTGTTCCTTACCGGGCAGGATGCCATGTATATTTTTGGTTATTTGATTCTACTGTGCCCGAGGATTTCCTGTATGTTCTGTCTTTGATTTTTCTGTGCTTAATCTCACCAATTTATTAGTTCTCTTTGTTGCCCGTTCCTTGTGGGTTTTTTTTTTTCTTGGTATGGTATTTTTCCCCCTTTTTTTTTGGTTCTCGCCCTCCTGGCCCGTTTCCCCCTCCGCCTTCCCTGGGTTGGCCCTGGTAGCTTTCTGGTTGGGGGGGGGGGGGGGGGGCTTGGATGTCATGTTTGCGCCTGGAATGCGCCTTGTGAACATGGGGTACTGTGATGGCCTGAGCGCAGATTCCATCCGCGCTCGAGTTGTCCAGTATTTTCCCTATTTCATCCCATTTTGAGCCGTGTTATTATGGCCTTCCAGGGCTTTTATTTTGACAGCGTCTCGGCGGGACTTCCAGCTATCAAAGCCGAGCTGCGCCGTGACAGCTGATGTCATTTCATTGATTACATTCTCCTTTCCTGATTGGTCTTAATTCATTATTTAAGGGAGCAGCTGAGACTCATTCCTCGCTGCAACCTCACACAGCGTTGACCTCACACAATGTTGGACTGGAGTTCCTAACCCCGACTCCAGTCTTCCTTTTTATTCATCGTTCTCAGTAAGTGTTATTCCTCCTCAGAGTCTATTGTCTAGTATCTTAGCCTATGTTTGTGTTTTTGCCCCACGTGGCTGATTACTTTGTCATTTTTGTCTTTTGTTAATAAAACATGCAAACTCACCGGCAGGCCTATAGCGTCTGAATGATGCCCCGCAAGGGACATCCATGACAAGTAGTTTATTATCTCCAGTGCCTTGACTACCATGGTTTCTTCTAGCTTTATTTATGTAAGTGAGAGCGACAGGTCAAGCACTGAAGTTGTTTGTAGTTTCCCTGGTGATTTCCCATTTCAAACAGCTCTAGTGTTGTGTCAGTTACTCCTTTTAAGTCAGAAATAGAACGTAAAGATCCAATTATTTTGTGCCCTTCAAATGTCAACAGTGCCTCGCAGATCGAAAGAGTATAACACTTCACTTTTTCCACAACTGTGAAACACCTGACTGCTTTTTGACTTTTTTTTTTCCTTTTTTGACATAGATAAATAAAAATACTGAGGCACCAGGATATGTTCATTTAAAAAAAAAATACACATAAGCATAATGGTTTGTTGATCGTGAAGTGAGGAACTCCTGAATGATCCAGCCAGTCAATTAGCCTCACTTCCTATAAGAATAGTCAGCGGACTGAAATACCAAGTACATGACGTGGTACCGTCATGAGAGTCCATGACTGCCCCTGGATTTTGAAAAGGCTAACATTCTGTACATATAGACAGCTGCTGAAAAGGGACATACTGTATAATTATATGCTCATTTCCAAGAGTGGACAACGTCGATCTACAGGTGTGTGATATTGTGAGTCTTTTTTAGCACAATGACTAAGGCTTTTCAGACGCTGAAAGGGAGCATATAATAAGATACTTATTCTCAACAGACTCTTACAGGAATAGGGGAATTGTGAATTTTCTTTTTATAAAAATGACAATGTGTATGGAAGATTAGTATTTTTTTGCCCTGCCTAGATGTTGCTATGCACTGATTTTGAATTTGTGGTCAGTGGGATGCAGTCTTGACTGTTTCTTAGCTGATTTTTTGTAGTCTCAGAATGTTTAGGTTTTCTTCTCATTTTTGCTTCATGTGGTTGCACACGCATTTGTTCTTAACCTGCTTATATGTATGTTGGAAGAATAATTCTAGGATTCCTCAATATTTTTTTTCACCTAAGTTTGCTCATACTTTCCAAACAAACTGAGAACTTTTTCAGACCATGACGACATGCAAATACAGTTGTCAAACATGTCTTTACCGATAAGAAATTTGAATGTGACAACTAGGGGTGCCATAAACACCCAGTGTTTGTATTTGTGTTTGTTAGGGTAAAAAAATTCATTTGTATTTGCCCCAGTTGGGTCATGTTAATGATATAAAAAAAAAAATAATAATTTGTATTACACTAAAACAGAAACTAGGCATAAACCCCTCAGAATAAATAAATAAATCAAAAGATGCACCACAGTGTTATTGGTTTTGTTAGGGGCCACTGTGCAGGTTGTGTCCACGCTGATTTAAACTGCTCTGTCTATAAAAACAAGCCAAACTGAATAAATAAAAACGAATTGTTATCATATTAGTTATCATAACCTTCAATAGAGATCCCAAATAAGTGACCTTTGACAGTAAAATGACCCCGCTTCCCAAAAAAAAAAAAAAAAAATCCATGACTGCTCATTTTTACAAATGATTTTCTGAAATAAGAAGCCCAAAGTTGTGGGAAATGCACTGCTGAAACACTAATGTTGGACCGTCTCTACTGTCTCCACTTTTCCCACAGTGCTTCAAAGCAGCAGAATGAGTAGGAACACAGATATTTAGTGAGGACGGATGGAACACATAGAAAATGCAATAAAACTCGACCCTGATCTAACAGGTGTGCTAATGCTAGTCGATCTGATCTTTTGAGGTGTTCTGGCCAGAGTGGTCTATAATTCTGTAGAACCCCCACTGGAACCAAGCTAGCATTGGTGGGCCGATCTACCCTTCAGTCACAGCCAGAATATGGTAAAGTAAGCCATTATGGCTCACAATATCTTATTGACTGTGGGTCTGTGAATGAAATGGGAACACAAATGTGTAGTGGGGATAGGTAGAATATAAATATACTATAAAATGATATATATAATAATGATAAAACCCAACCATGATCCAACAGTTAAGCTAATACTAGCTGGCTAGATGTTTCATAATATTTCAGTGGTTTTTGCAGCTAACGACAGTGCAGCTAGCGTTCTTTGCTTGTTACTTTGACGTGTTTGCTTTGAAAAGAAACAGGGCTGAACAGGAATCGAGCAGTGAGCATAAGGAGTGGCATCCAACCAGAGGGAGGGGGTTCTTGCTTGGCCACGTCAAGAAGGGAGAGTTTCTGATTTTGACTGTTTAAAAAGACCTTTTCAGAAAAGTGGAGCTAGAATAGGAGAGAAAGGATGAGATTTTCTCATTTCTTTGAAGACAAGGTAGGGCAGTGTTTTTCAACCAGGGTTCCCTGGATCGTTTGGGTTTCTGTGGGTAATTTTCTAACTTCACTTCTTAATTGGTCCAAAAGAATTGCACATAATTTGCTGTTGTTTTGCATGGGTTCTGTAGGCCTCCATGCACAACAATGACAGATTATTTTCATATTTTTGGACCAATTAAGAAGTGAAGTTAGAAAATTTCCCACATAAACCTGAATGTTCCAGGGAACCCTGGTTGACAAACATTGGGATAAGGGAACATATTATTGCTAGAAAACCATGGAAAAGAGAACTTAGCATAATATATGACCTTTAAGTAAAATGAAGCTTACAGTAGTGACTCTAATATTCATGTTTGATTGGACCTACTTATGGATGCCCCCAAAAGAGTTTCTCATTCTGTCCTTGTCTTTTCTATTAAGATTCTTTTACAGCAAACTTTACTTTTAACCTTAACTTCACTCATAAAGGACACATTAAATGCAACCAAAACTTCATTTTTCCCTCCTTAAAGGCCAAATGTCACGTAACAGGGTACTTTAAATATCTTGAAACTAGATATAAAAGGGAACCGATCCGTTCGGGTCTTGGTGCATATGCTTCAGTAACAACGGAATATTCGTTAATTTAAAACTGCCGCGCTTGGCCTGACACGGCCCCTGGAATCGCCTGGGGAAGAAGGCGGAAGTGACGAAATCGATTGCACCCTAGTTTGATGCTTGGGGTATTTCAATTGATTGTTTATATGGAGACTGGAAGGTTGAAGTGAGCAACAAGAAAGAAAAAATTGGATATTTCACCCATACCTTAAAACAGGACTATCAGGGACAGCTGGGTAATAAGGGACACTTCTCTGGGAAATGTTTTGTCAAGTGAGACGTTTTCGCCGTACTTCAACACCGTAAAAAGCGGCTATAAGGAACGGTGGAGCAACAAGGCACACCTCTCTGGGATCTCTGTCTGTTCTGCAACCTCTGCACAGCTCAACGTGTTAAACCATTGTCCTAATTACTTCTCATGGTAGTGAGAATAGCTGACGCTAAGCGATCAGCCCGCCCAGACAATTAAACTAATGAGTGACTCCACACTTCGAACAGTAGTGAGAAGAGCTCCCGCTGAGTGATCAGCCCACCCCAGCTGTGAGTGATCACACACAGGACTGCTCCTCAAGACACTCAGTTTTTTTTCCAGTATATTTTTTCTTTTGGGCGTACAGAAATGGCAATACGCCCGTTTTTGCTAAAATTGCATTTTCCCCGTATTTTCCTTAAAATATTTGACAATAACAACACAAACTACATTTAAAACATTTCCCACAAAAGTGTCCCAAACCACTCTGCCGTCTCCCACAGCCACGCTTGGCACCAAAATACGGCGAAAACGTCTCCCTTGACAGGTATGCGCCTCCATTTTCATATTGATCTGGTCAATTTCTTGACAGCAGCGGCTCTCCTCCACTGTAATAATAATGGCTTCCGAAAAATCAATATTTATGGGGCGCCCTCGACAGACCCCCTCCGGCTTCGCAATTCTGGAGGCGATTAATGTCCAGTTCAATGACATTTTCCACTGGTTCTGCTCTCTGGTCATCGTTGGAACTGTTGTCATCAGACAAAGCATCTGATTCCGTCTCGGACGGCTCGAACCGGTAAGGTTCTATGCCTCTGTCACTGTCTGAACCACTGACAAAAAAAAAAGACAAAAAAAAAAGACAAAACTAAACTAATTTGTTCACAATCGCTGTCACTTTCCGTCATGATTGTCCAATGTTGATAAGTGTGAATGTGGATAGGCAGGGCAGCCAGGGTACAACTGGTGATGTCAAAAACATGGGCATGGTCTGGACTGGCTGTCACAAGCCAGCAAGCAAGGTGGGGCCTTCACCTGGTGTATTTTGTGCAATTATGTAAATACAGGTGGGTGATATGGTCTCCGGTATGAATATTTGGTTTAAGCTATGTGTATTTTATCTAAATTCATTGTCATTTAGAAAAAAAAATTACGTGACATTTGGCCTTTAAATACAGTGCTGTGAAAACTATTTGCCCCTTTATGATTTCTTATATTATTAGTCACACTTAAATGTTTCAGATCATCAAATAAATTTTAATATCACACAAAGATAGCCTGAGTGAATAAAAAATGCAGTTTTAAATGATGATTTAATTTACTGAGGGAAAAAGCTATCCAGACCTACATGGCCCTATGTGAAAAAGTGATTGTCCCCTAAACCTAATAACTGGTTGTGTCACCCTTGGTGGCAACAACTGCAGTCAAGCATTTGTGATAACTGAGAGTGAGTCTTTTACATCGTTGTTGAGGAATTTTGGCCCACTTTTCTTTGCAGAATTGTTTAATTCAGGCACATTGGAGGGCTTGAGCCTGAGGTCATGAACTAATGTCCTGACATTCTCCTTCAGGATTTTCTGGTAGAGAGCAGAATTCATGGTTCCATCAATTATGGCAAGTCATCCAGGTCCTGAAGCAGCAAAGCAGCCCCAGATATTCACACTACCACCACCATATTTTGCTGTTTGTATGATGTTCCTTTTCTGAAATGCTGTGTTACTTTTACGCCAGATGTAATGGGACACACACTTTCCAAAAAGTTCATCTTTTGTCTCATCAATCCACAGAGTATTTTCCCAAAAGTCTTGAAGACCATCAAGATATTTTTTGGCAAATGTGAGATGAGCCTTTCTGTTCTTTTTGGTCAGCAGTGGTTTTCTCCTTGGAACTGTCCCATGGATGCCATTTTTGCCCAGTGTCTTTCTCATTGTTGAATCATGGACCAATGTCCAGGCTGAGGGAAGTGAGGCCTGCAGTTCTTTAAATGTTCTTCTAGGTTTTGGTTCTCATCTGTTCTTGAAATTCTTTAGCTTGCGGTGTGATGTGTTGTTTTTTGACATCTTTTAACAAATTTCACTTTGTCAGACAGGTTCTATTTAAGGGATTTCTTGATTCAACAGGTCTGGCCGTAATCAGGCCTGGGTGTGGATAGTGAAATTGAACTCAGCGTTCCAAAAAATGTGGTTAATCAGTTAATTCGTTATGTTTGGCCCATTAAGAGCATTAATGAGGCACCACTTGCCTGCAGTGAGTTCGGTGATTTAATAAGAAATAATAATCAATACAAACACTCGCCTCAATATACAAAAACTAAGGATGAACCCCCGAGGGGTGATAACGCGTACATAAAGAGTGGAGAGTCAATATACAACTTACGTAAACTGGCAAACCTCATATTTTAGTTGAAAGGCTCCTGCAACAATTTGATTTGAGCAATAATCTGGTGGGTTGGATTCTGGATTTCTTAATCAACAGGACACAGAGAGTAAGGGTCAATGGTACATTGTCTGACCAAAAGTGCTCTTCTACTGGCTCTCCTCAGGGGTGTGTGTTTTCACCACTACTCTTCATCCTCTACACAAATATGTGTCGGAGCAGACATGACAACAGACACATTATAAAGTATGCTGATGATTCAGTTCTTGTCAGTCTCCTCCAGGATGGTGAGAGTGGCCACGGCCCAGTAGTTGATGATTTTGTTCACTGGTGTGAGGACTCCTACCTGCAGCTGAATACGACAAAAACTAAAGATATGATTATTGACTTTAGGAGGAAAACTCCCAGGCACAAAGTCGCCGTACTAAAAGGCCAGACCACTGAATGTGTACAATCCTACAAATATCTTGGGACGATTATTGATAGTAATTTAAACTTTGAAGAGAACTGTGAAAGGGTGTGCAAAAAGGGTCAGCAACATTTGCATTGCTTGAGGAAACTTGCACGCTTCCAAATTGACCGAACCATAATGACAATGTTTTATCGGGCTTTTATTGAATCTGTTTTATCCTTTTCTTTAGTGTCATGGTTTGGTCAGATAAAACTGAAACAGAGGAAATCCTTGGATCAGGTAGTTAGATGGTCCAGTCGTTTGCTTGGTGAGTCACAGCTGAGCCTGACATCCCTGTACACCAGACAGGTACAGAGGATTGCTACCGCCATTTTAAATGATGACTCCCACCCTTTGCACTGCAACTTTCAGCTTCTTCCCTCAAGACGGAGGTTTGTTGTCCCAAAAAGTAAAACCCAGCACTACAAAAACAGCTTTGTTCCTGCTGCTGTCAAAGAGCTGAACAAGTTGTAACAATATATTGCACATAATTTAGTTACCTATTTATTAACTCCATTTTATATTTACTTATTTTTGTAGGATTTTTATCTGGGTTCTAAATCTTTCATTGGGTTTTAGACCTTTGAGTTTTTAACCTCTTTGACTAGTCTTTAACTTTTTAATATGACCCTTCTCTCTTATCTCTGTTTTTTCTCTCATCTCTTTGTCTTTATATCCTGATTGATGGAGCCTTGAGTATTTTTATCATGTTTATAGTCAGCTTCATGTGTGCCTGTGTTTGTGTTTATGTTAAATGTAATTGTGGTTTGTAAATATGGATGTCACCAGACTGCAAAAGAAATCTACCTACGGGTACAAATAAAGTAACCTGAACCTGAACCTGAACCTGAGGACGAAACCTTCTGCTGAAAAATGGACTGGAGTCAGGGAAGGGGACTCCAGCCTGAGTGAAGCGAGGAATAAGCCTCGTTGGCCAGCTTAAATAGTGCCGCTAAACTCAAAAGATCAACAGGTGTCAAGTGAAAGCAATCAGTAAACCATTGACAGCTGTGACCGGCCGCGAACAGTCTGACAGCCGGAAGTCTTGTCACGATGCTGTCAAAATAAAAGCACAACCCAAACAGAGGAACAGCACTAAATATATACACAGAAAAAGAATAATAACAAAAACCTGCTCGGCATCATCACAGTGCCTCTCCCTTTAGGGGTGGACCCCCAGACACCCCACAGTAACATCAAAAAGGCAAAGGAGAAACCTCCCCCCCCCCAAACAGTAACAGACACAAAAACCAACCCTGGGAGGGCAGTGGAGGGATCCAGGCCCGGAGGGAGAGACACAAAAACAACACACTCGAAAACCCAGAACCCTGATCTAATAGACAGAATATGAAGAGAACCAGGCCATACATAATGAAAGAACAAAGAGTTCAGGTGGCCTCCCAGTGTCCTGGCTCCACCCGACCATCAAATAGAAAAGGCCAGGCGGCCAACCAAGTCCCCAGAGACTCCAACTGGAAGAAAAAAAGTTCGGGGGGCTGACCAAAATTCCAGGAGCACCAAACGGCCGGATGGAATGAGTCGGGTGGCCTGCCTGAGAACATGGACCACCCAACTCGGCAGCTCAGTTTTTCAGGCAGCCGGATAGGGTTCTTAAGCCACCAGGACCGCAGGGGTGAAACAGGAGACTGCTTTCCCACCAGGAGGCTGAATAGCAGGAAGCCAGACCGGAGGAGGGGGACCCCAACGGCGTCTGGTGAAGGAGAAGGGAGGGGAACCATGACGGCATCAGACTGGAGTTTAGCAGCACCCATGGTGGACCCCGGCTGGGCCAACGAAGCACCTGCGGTGACCTCAGACTGGAGCTCCGAAGCACCCGCAATGGCTCCAGGCTAGAGCTTAACTGCACCCTCGGTGGACCCCGACCGGGCCAATGAAGCATCCTTGGTGGACCCCGACAGGGCCAATGAAGCACTCGCGGTGGCTCCAGGCTGGAGCTTAGCTGCACCCTCGGTGGAACCCAGGCTGGAGCATAGCACCCACGACGGGCCCATGCAGGAGCGCAGCACCCTCGTAGGACTGACACTGGGGCGCGGCATCCACGAAGGTCCCCGACCTGGACGCAGCACCCACGGCGACTCAACCCGAGGAGGGACCCAAACAACAACCTCGGGCAGGGGGGAAGCTGTGCCCTGGACAACCTCCAGAGGCAAACCCGGACCCTTGGAAACCTTAGGCGGAGCTGGATCATCTCCGATGACCCTGGGAGCAGGCGCAGAGACAGGAGAGAGACAAAGGAGGTCAGGGTCACCGGCAGCGGTGGAGCCCAGCGAGGTGAACTCGGATGCAGCAGGCGGCTGCACCCAGCTCTCCTCCCCAAGAGACAGGCAAGATTGCTCCAAAACAGAAAGATAACATAGAGCACTTGCCTGATCTCGAGCTCCACCGCTGTCCAGGACTCCGGCGATCCGGGCAGTAACAGCAATTCGGGCTCAGTCCTCAGGAGGCATATCTCGGGTTACCACTCAACTGCTGTGGCCTCTGCAGCCGTCAAGATGGTCGTGACAGTCCTTGAGCCCCCCGGTGATGTAACCCGCACCGATGGCTCACTCGGCGCGGCGACGGGAGGTTCACTTCTTGTTGGGGCTGAACTCTGCTCCGGTGACACCTGGGGACGCTTCATCGTCAGCTCAGGCACAGGGGTGCAGACAGCCTTCCTCCTCTGTCCGTGTCATGGCTGTGGGGCTGGAACCAGGCTCTCCAGGCCAACAGGCTCCTCCTCCGTCCGGCGGCTCGATCCTGGACTCGGTGGACACTCGAAGGGTATAGGAGGAGACACAGAGGTAGCAAGTAATTTTCTTGTGGCTGTAGCAGGTGGTGAAAGCTCAGTGGACTGAAAAACCTGAGCTTCATCCCCAGGAATCAGACAAGGTAATTCACCAAAATGAGTTTTAGAATGAAAAAACACTTGCCTGTTCTCCTGGGGAACAGTGGTGACTGCTGCAGCAGGCTCAATTTTCTCCCTGTCCATAACTGTGGAGGTTATGGGCCCCTCTGAAAGACTAGGAGGAGCCGCTCCTGCAGGCATGGTCACGGGCAGAGCCAGGGAAGAAACAGCTGAGCTCGCAGCAGTGAGAGAATGCACCGTAGAGGGAGGGAAAGAAACAGCTGCGACGATCCGGGGAGAAGGAGCTGGCGAAACAGCTAACAAGGAAACCCCGGAGGCGGAGACTGTTGTCATACCTCTCTGATATGGCAGAGAAAAAACTGCTGGCTGGGAGGCAAAGGAATTCTTCTTGCGGCCCGTAGCTGGACAATAATGGGAACCTCGCAGCATATTCACCCAGAGGCTCTCCTCCCTCCGCTTAGGTACAGCTGTGTCACGGAGGGGAGAAGAGTTCTGCGCCGGGAGGCAGCGTTTGTTTGCTGGTGTAGCGGGAGCTGGAGCCGGAGCAGGAGCCTGGCGAGGAGTCGCTTGAATCGGGCCATGGGAGTGCCTCCCCGACAGTGCCAAATTAGGCTTCCTGGTAACATTCTTCTCCAACTCACCATTCCTCTGTCGAAGCGCCGACAACTGGGATAACCTTTCCCCTCCTTCGGCATACTCCGACAGGCAAGGTTGACGCAGCACGGTTGCCTCCACGAAGTCCAGATACCAGAGAGCATCTTTTGGAGTGGAATAACTACGAGCAATGGCTAGGAGGTTATCAACCTCCATAAGAGCCTGGCAGAGTTCAAAACCCAGGCTCGCCGGATACCATTTACCATATGATGCCATCACTCCAAAAAATGCAGGCACCCAAAGGGAAAAATAGAGCCAAGAACAAAACCCAAACTCACTGCCACTGGCACCTTTCAGGCTGCGTCCTACTGTTATGTTTGGCCCATTAAGAGAATTAATTAGGCACCACTCTCCTGCAGTGAGTTCGGTGATTTAATAAGAAATAATAATCAATACAAACACTTGCCTCGAGGGGCGGATATACAAAAACTAAGGATGAACCCCCGAGGGGTGATAACGAGTACACAAAGAGTGGAGAGTCAATATACAACTTGCATAAACTGGAGAGGTCGAAACCTTCTGCCGAAAAATGGACTGGATTCAGGGTAGGGGGCTCCAGTCTGAGTGAAGCGAGGGCGCAGCGAGGAATAGGCCTCCCCGGCCAGCTTAAATAGTGCTACTAAACTCAAAAGATCAACAGGTGTCAAGTGAAAACCATCAGTAAACCACTGACAGCTGTGACCGGCCGCGAACAGACTGACAGCCGGAAGTCTTGTCACGACGCTGCCAAAATAAAAGCACAACCCAAACAGAGGAACAGCACTAAATATATACACAGAAAAAGAATAATAACAAAAACCCGAGTACGGAACAGATCCGTGCTCGGCATTATCACAAATTCATGATATACAGTGGGGTAAAAAAGTATTTAGTCAGCCACCAATTGTGCACGTTCTCCCACTTAAAAGATGAGAGAGGTCTCCAATTTTCATCATAGGTATAGCTCAACTATGAGAGACAAAATGAGAAAAAAAAATCCAGAAAATCACGTTGTCTGATTTTTAAAGAATTTATTTGCAAATTATGGTGAAAAATAAGTATTTGGTCAATAACAAAAGTTCATCTCAATACTTTGTTATATACCCTTTGTTGGCAATGACAGAGGTCAAACGTTTTCTGTAAGTCTTCACAAGGTTTTCACACACTGTTGCTGGTATTTTGGCCCATTCCTCCATGCAGATCTCCTCTAGAGCAGTGATGTTTTGGGGCTGTCACTGGGCAACACGGACTTTCAACTCCCTCCAAAGATTTTCTATGGGGTTGAGATCTGGAGACTGGTTAGGCCACTCCAGGACCTTGAAATGCTTCTTATGAAGCCACTCCTTCATTGCCCGGGCGGTATGTTTGGGATCATTGTCATGCTGAAAGACCCAGCCACGTTTCATCTTCAATGCCCTTGCTGATGGAAGGAGGTTTTTACTCAGAATCTCACGATACATGGCCCCATTCATTCTTTCCTTTACACAGATCAGTCGTCCTGGTCCCTTTGCAGAAAAACAGCCCCAAAGCACGATGTTTCCACCCCCATGCTTCACAGTAGGTATGGTGTTCTTTCTCCTCCAAACACGACAAGTTGAGTTTTTACCATAAAGTTCTATTTTGGTTTCATCTGACCATATGACATTCTCCCAATCCTCTTCTGGATCATCCAAATGCTGTCTAGCAAACTTCAGACGGGCCTGGACATGTACTGGCTTAAGCAGGGGGACACGTCTGGCACTGCAGGATTTGAGTCCCTGGCGGCGTAGTGTGTTACTGATGGTAGCCTTTGTTACTTTGGTCCCAGCTCTCTGCAGGTCATTCACTTGGTCCCCCCCATCTGGTTCTGGGATTTTTGCTCACCATTCTCATGATCATTTTGACCCCACGGGGTGAGATCTTGCGTGGAGCCCCAGATCGAGAGAGATTATCAGTGGTCTTGTATGTCTTCCATTTTCTAATAATTGCTCCCACCGTTGATTTCTTCACCCCAAGCTGCTTACCTATTGCAGATTCAGTCTTCCCAGCCTGGTGCAGTTCTATAATTTTGTTTCTGGTGTCCTTTGACAGCTCTTTGGTCTTGGCCATAGTGGAGTTTGGAGTCTGACTGTTTGAGGTTGTGGACAGGTGTCTTTTATACTGATAATGAGTTCAAACAGGTGCCATTAATACAGGTAACGAGTGGAGGACAGAGGAGCCTCTTAAAGAAGAAGTTACAGGTCTGTGAGAGCCAGAAATCTTGCTTGTTTGTAGGTGACCAAATACTTATTTTCCACCATAATTTGCAAATAAATTCTTTAAAAATCCTTCAATGTGATTTTCTGGATTTTTTTTCTCATTTTGTCTCTCATAGTTGAGGTATACCTATGATGAAAATTGGAGGCTTCTCTCATCTTTTAAGTGGGAGAACTTGCACAATTGGTGGCTGACTAAATACTTTTTTGCCCCACTGTAACAAGGGGGCAGTTATTTTTTCTCACAGGGCCAGATAGATTTGGGTAGCTTTTTCATTTAATAAATGAAATCATCATTTAAAGACTACAGTTGTATTACTCGGGTTGCCTTTGTCTAATTTTAAAATTTATTTGATGATCTGAAGCATTTAACTATGACAGATATGCAAAAATATAAGAAATCAGCAAGGGGGCAAACACTTTTTCACAGCCCTGTACTTTTATTTCAGTTTCTTGTTTGTTTTTTGTCTTTTCTGTTAATAAAAGAAAAAAAATGCATCAGCTGACGTTGTTTCTGTCCAACATCAGCAGAGCATCACTACTTGCTCCATTAAAATGTTTCCTTATACAAACGTGTGGCTGTGACTAACATACAAATGTTTCCCCAAACAAAACTGATCCATAAGAACCTTAATTGAATAAGGCTGTGACTTTGCATTCAAACTATTTTTTTTGCATCAGGTACAAATATCTCTATAAGCATTAGTTAATGAGGCCAATTATGAGCCTTTCACATCCCTGTAATACCAAATACTTTGGCGTTTGGTTACTGTATGCACAATGAACTTCAGTACTTACAGTAGTTTTACAGCTTTGTAGCACACATATCAGGGTTATAATAGTCAACAGATTCAAAGATAAAATCATCAGAGGGCAGAAGGACATCAATCTGATCAGGGACATTTGTTTTATTCATATTTCCATTCCAAGACAAGCTGAAGGATTCCTGCTGGTACCACCTCATTCAACTTCAGCACCACAGTGCAGCATAGGCTGAAGGAACGAAAGATGACTAGGGGGAAAATGGAGGTCATATCTTTCCCTTCCTGGTTATAACCACTGTGGTCTCTAGTCCATGCTGCTCTTCTCTTATTTTGACATTTTAGATCAAATATTTCATTAATCCAGCTAGGAAGGAGCTGAGAGCACTGTTTGAACATGACAGGCTTAAGGGAATGAGGAGGGACGGGCCTTTAATGAAGAGGATAAGGTTTGGCTCGGGAAAATGAACCCCAGCAAGAGTGAGAATTACACTGCTGTCACTTTGAAGTTAATTTGAGAGCCACAATTAAATAAAAAAACGAGATGTTTTCAGCACGTTGCTCCGCTTAGCAGAAATCCTTCACCTCCTGCGTAAAGACTTCTGTGCTTTCCACGTTAGGGTGTCACACTTCACAGAGTGAGGAATTTGGGAGTTTTGCTGCACTGGCGATGTGACGGCGACGTGTAAGCGCTCCTGGTCACGGCCCATCACCTCACCACTGAGTGGTGCTGCATTCAATTGAGAAAATGACTTTTGGTTCAGTGAAATAAGTGAATTTACTTCTTCATATATGAGGATAAACACTTTGGCTGCCACAGGGGTTTGGGAATGCAGCTTTTGCCAGAATAGTCTTTTCATGGAAGAACAAAAGACAGAAGGAGAAAAAGCACCTCTGATCTGCTTCCACTGCTGAAACACTGATAGCACTGACATCAAACGAGCAGCTTGGCATAATTAAACCTCTATTCGTACTTTGTATATGTTCAGAGGACATTGTTTTGGCTTCTTTGTTAATACATTATAAACCTACTAACACGTGCTCACACCTTACTGAGGGAGCTGGATAGGTACAGTGTCATGACTAGAAGTAATCAGCTCACATGCAGGCAGCAAACACCAGAAAAGACACTCAGACACAGAGTAAGAAAATGTTAAACACAACTTTATTGAAGAACTTGCCAAGCAAAGGAAAAGCGACGCACGCCGAGGAACACACAGCCTGTGGGGAGAAGGAGACAAGAGCTGATTAGAACCGAGGAGGGAGACTGGTGACTAGGAATATAAGCAGGGGTAGGTCTTACTGTGGGTGAACAGGGAGCCCGGCAGGAACCCAGCAGTGAGGTAGAAGAGCCAGCGGGACAGGGCTGATGGAAGGGAAGGCGAGGAGTGGAGCTGGGAGAGTCTGACCGGGTGAGGAGGCAGTCCGAGATGAGATGAGGGGGAGACAGGCGAGCACGCTACAACCCTGGAGACACACCGCTGGGATGGCAGCAACCTGGGGAGAGAGGAGGAGAAGGAGGGTTAAACTGGGTTTCAGTTGATTATAATTCTAAACCTTGTTGCAGGCAGTATACCCAATGAGCCAGCGCTGAAGCGTTCACGAGTAGGTCCTTTTAAGCGCTGGCAGAGAAGAGGCAGCAGGTGCATCCAATCACACAGCTGCGCTGATGACCTGCAGATCATCACATACAGGATGTCAATTTTACTATATTTTACATTTATAAAAAGTGCGGCATTAGTTAAACAAGATAGAATTAGCGCTGTGCACCGACATTTTGAGGAATCGTTGCTCTAACCTGAAACAACAGAAAAGTTGTAAATTTGTGAGGAAAAAAGTCACATGTACACTTAAAATCACCATAAATATATAAGAAAATGGGAAATGAATATGCAGCATCAGCAATTATAGGCTACTATAACAATAGTTAATTTTTATTTATTTATAATAATAATAATAATAATAATAATAATAATAATAATAATAATAATAATAATAATAATAATAATGCATTTTATTTATATTGCACTTTACATTTTAAAGGAAATAAATTTCAAAGTGCTACAGAGTAAAAACTGTTAAGAAATAGAAATAAAATAAGAATAATAAAAGCAGGGCTAAAATTGCATAGGTGACTATTGATATACTTCATAAAAGAGGAGAGTTTTTAAAGATTTCTTGAAGGACTCCACTGTCTCTGATGCTCTCAGGTAATTAGGCAAAGCATTCCACAGCCATGAAGCTGCTGCCTGGAAAGCTCTGTCTCCCATTGTGCGTAGCTTATGCCTGGGGATGTGTAGTCAGTAGGTACTTGTGGATCGGAGGCTTCTGGTGTGTTTCTGATGTTGAAGGAGTTTTTTTAAGTAATCAGGTGCATTGCCGTATATGCACTGGTATGTGAGGAGACAGAGTTTATATTCAGTCCTCACATTAACCGGGAGCCAGTGTAGAGAGTGGAGAACTGGGGTGATGTGGTCATATTTTCGCTTCCTCTTCAGGATCCTGGCAGCACTGGATGTACTGGAGTCTCCGGAGGTTCCTGCCAGGAACCCCAATGAGGAGCACATTATAGTAGTCCAACCCGGAGGAGATGAAGGCATGGACCAGCTTCTCAGCATCTGGCAGGGAGAGGAAGGGGCAAAGTTTAGCTATGTTTTTCAAATGAAAGAAGGCAGTTTTACAAAGCTGTTGAATGTGATGTTCAAATGTTAAATGGGAGTCAAATCGGACTCCGAGGTTAGTAACAGATGAAGAAAGTGGAATGGTCTGACCAGCAAGTGAGATGCTGGTGACAAGGGAGGATTGGAACTGGTGTGGAGTGCCAATGAGTATGGCCTCAGTTTTGTTGTTGTTTAGCTGAAGAAAATTCTCACTCATCCACGCCCTCATCTATTCCAGGCAGGCTGTGAGAGCTGGTGGTGTGGCTGCAGTGGAGGTAGGATCTGTCCTGAGGTAGAGTTGAGTATCATCAGCACAGCAATGGAAAGAGATTCCATACTTGCTGATGATATGGCCCAGGGGGAGCATGTAGATGTTGAACAGGGTTGGCCCTAGGACAGACCCCTGAGGGACCCCACAGGTGACATGGTGGGGCCTTGATTTAACCTCCCCCAGGACCACATACTCAACCCTATCTATGATATAAGAATGGAACCATTGGAGGGCATTTCCAGAAAGTCCAGTGTATAGCTGTAGCTGGTTTAGTAGAATTTTATGGTTGATTGTATCAAAGGCAGCTGAGAGGTCCAGGAGGATGAGCAATGAGGGAGAGCCCGCCCTGGTCAGCAGCCACCAGTAAGTCATTGGTGACTCTGACCAGGGCTGTCTCTGTGCTGTGGCCCCGGTGAAAACCAGATAGAAATTTTTCAAAAGATGAGTTTGATTGAAGATGTTTCAGCAGCTGTGCAGCCACAACTTTCTCCAGGACCTTGGCAAGGAAGGAGGTTTGAGATAGGGCAGTATTTAGAATTCCAGGCTCTAATGAGGTTATTTTGAGTTTGGGCCTGATGAATGCAGTTTTAAGTGCTGATGGAACTTGGCCAGTTTGTAGAGAGCTGTTAATATTGGTAGTAATGAGAGGAGTTATGATGGTTGCATTAGATTTAATGAGAACTGTAGGCATGGGATCCAGTGCACTTGTAGAAGAGCTCATCTGTCGGCTAAAATCCTCCACCTCTCCTTGGGTGAGGTTTGACTGTGATATTTTCAGGTGTATTTTCTGGTGCTGAGTGAGACTGGGTAAAAGAGGAACGGATAGTGTTGATTTTGTCAGCAAAACTGGTAAGAAATTTATTGCATTGTTCATGCATGTATTGTTGTTTGTTTATTTATTTATTTCCATCTGCAGGGCCAGGAGAGACAAAGGCAGCAAATGGGCTGTTGCCCAGGCAACAATTGCCCGTATCTGTGCACGTCCCTGACCACAACTATCTAGGGCTCTCTTCGATATGACAAAAAATATAGATATAAATTCATCTGTCATTATTTTTCCTTTTATTTAAAGATGTAATAATACCTAATATTCCTCTAATTTTTCCCCTCTCAAATCCTAATGTTGAGTTGTAAAACATTTAATATCATAAGACCACATCATAACAAGGTTTGCTTTGACTGCACACCAACATTCATTCAAATATTTCACATTCTTATTTAACTAGTATTAAATTACACAGAGCAGCCAAATCCGATTTATTAGTAGTAAAATACATCTAGAACTACTTAGACACAGGCAGGTGCACAGACAGACCTCTGTCGTGAGATGGGCCCTTTTGTGGCGCACAAACAGGGAAGACTGGACTCAAGCGCTGGAGCTGCAGTTTGCAGTGATTTATTCTAAGACAAAAACTAGAAACAAGACATGACATGACCATGACATCAGAGTAGATCGGTGCACCAAGAGCATGTACAGTGGTGTGAAAAAGTGTTTGCCCCCTTCCTAATTTCTCATTTTTTTGTATGTCACAGTTAAATGTTTCAGATCATCAAACAAATTTAAATATTAGACAAAGATAACACAAGTAAACACAAAATGCAGTTTTTAAATGAAGGTGTTTATTATTAAAGAGGGAAAAAAATCCAAACCTACATGGCCCTGTGTGAAAAAGTGATTGCCCCCTAAACCTAATAAGTGGTTGGGCCACCCTTAGCAGCAACAACTGCAGTCAAACATTTGCGATAACTGGCAGTGAGTCTTTTACAGCACTGTGGAGAAATTTTGACCCACTCATCTTTGCAGAATTGTTGTAATTTAGCCACACTGGAGGGTTTTCAAGCATGAACTGCCTTCTTAAGGTCATACCACAGCATCTCAATTGGATTCAAGTCAGGATTTTGACTAGGCCACTCCAAAGTCTTCATTTTGTTTTTCTTAAACCATTCAGAGGTTGACTTGCTGGTGTGTTTTGGATCATTGTCCTGCTGCAGAACCCAAGTGCGCTTCAGCTTGAGGTCACAAACAGATGTCAGACATTCTCCTCCAGGATTTTTTAGTATACAACAGAATTCATGGTTTGATTTACCACAGCAAGTCTTCCAGGTCCTGAAGCAGCAAAACAGCCCCAGACCATCACACCACCACCACCATATTTAACTGTTGGTATGATGTTCCTTTTCTGAAATGTTGTGTTTGTCATGATTAATTAGTTGACAGCTCACACGCACAATGCAACGGCACAGGAAAGTCACCACACGAAGGGGCACATTTGAAAGTGTTATTAATTTGCCAAATTTGCCACGTCCCCTGGGTACTCCTCCCCAACCTGCTCCAAGTACATGCGAACTTGAATAAGGAATCCTTTGCATTTGCCCACCTCCCCCGCGTACGGGGTAGGCGTGGGAACGGAGGTAGTACGGCGCTCCGTAGTGCGGGGAGCAGGCTGAGGAGGAGGAGCCTGAGGAGGCACATTAGTCCAAAACCTCATCATGTTGGAAACTTGCTGAGTCAGCACGGCTAGCTGGTGCTCAGTCACCAATAAGCGATCCAAAGCAGACAGCTCTTGTGCTGCAGCACCGGCTAAGCTATCATCCTGGCTGGCTTGTTCTGTCATGATTAATTAGCTGACAGCTCACGTGCATGATGCAACAGCACAGGAAAGTCACCACATGAAGGGGCAGGTTTGAAAGTTTTATTAATTTGCAAAACAAGCGCACAGCTAAGGAAACAGTCACTCACCAGAGGAACAACCCTGTGGAGAGAAGACGAGGGCTGTGAGTGGAGGAACAGTGTAAGGGGAAATGGGCGAGCCAGATTGCCACTTACTTGTACATTCAGGGAGAACCGGCAGGCTCCAGTGGTGAATAGACGAACCAGTAGGGTGTGGGGGATGAGCTGATGGTGTCTGACCGGGTGGAGATAGGAAGCTGAGGAAATGGTGAGATGTGGCAGGAGAGCGCGCGCAGTCCTGCAGACACACCTGCACGGTGGCAGCAACCTGAGGAGAGAAGAGCAACAAGATAAGACAGCGTGTCTATACTTGTCAAGTTATACTTGCTTGTCTGTAGACGGGCAGTACACCCAGACAAGCCAGCGTTGAATACGCGGAGGGAGCCTCCTTAAGTACACTGGCTGATGAGCGGGCGCAGGTGTGTCTTCTGCCTCAGGTGCAGGGATGAATTGATGAATGTGAGAAAGGACAGGAGGAACGTGCCCTCGCTGCCCATGACAGTGTTACTTTTACGCCAGATGTAATGGAACACACACCTTCCAAAAAGTTCAACTTTTGTCTCATCAGTCCACAGAGTATTTTCCCAGAAGTGTTAGGGATCATCAAGATGTTTTCTGGCAAAACTGAGATGAGCCTTGATGTTCTTTTTACTCAGCAGTGGTTTTTGTCTTAGAACTCTGCCATGCAGGCCATTTTTGCCCAGTCTCTTTCTTATGGTGTAGTCATAAACACTAACCTTAACTGAAGCAAGTGAGGCCTGCAGTTCTTTGGATGTTGTTGTGAGGTCTTTTGTGACCTCTTGGATGAGTTGTCGTTGCACTCTTGGGGTAATTTTGGTCTGCCGGCCACTCCTGGGAAGGTTCACCACTGTTCCATGTTTTTGCCATTTGTGGATAATGGTTCTCACTGTGGTTCGCTGGAGTCCCAAAGCTGTAGAAATGGCTTTATAACCTTTTCCAGACTGATAGATCTCAGTTACTTTGTTGCTCATTTGTTCCTGAATTTCTTTGGATTGCAACATGATGTCTAGCTTTTGAGAATCTTTTGGTCTACTTCACTTTGTCAGGCAAGTGCTATTTAAGTGATTTCTTGATTGAGAACAGGTGTGGAAGTAATTAGGCCTGGGTGTGGCTAGAGAAATTGAACTCAGCTTTCCAAAGATGTGATAAACCATAGTTAATTTATGTTTTAACAGGGGGTCAATCACTTTTTTCACACAGAGTCATGTAGGTTTGGATTTTTTTTTACCCTTAATAATAAACACCTTCATTTAAAAACTGCATTTTGTGTTTACTTGTGCTATCTTTGTCTAATATTTAAATTTGTTTGATGATCTGAAACATTTAAGTGTGACAAACATATAAAAAAAATGAGAAATCAGGAAGGGGGCAAACACTTTTTCACACCACTGTATGTATATATAGTGTATATATAGTGCAGTAAATCAGAAACACTTGTGGACAGTCAGTAACGAAAAAAATCAAAAGCAGCTGTGAATAATTATCAAAGAAAAAAACTCACAACGCAAAACTGAAAGTAAACAAAATGCGCTGTGAAACCAACAGCCCAAACCAAAATCATGACGGGAATAAATATGATAACATAACCATGAGAACAATAATCATCAAACCCAAGCTTAACTGTCATCATGATAAACATAGTACTAATTAACAAGACTATGACAAACTAAACTAAGACTAAGGTAAGGAGAATGATCAGAGAGAACTCAGAAGCTAATCATGGCCCACAGAAATAAATGGCAACTTCTAAAGAACGAAAGTAGGGACTTGAACGTGAAAATAAACACAATGATCAAACTGGGCTGAGGTGAAGAAAACACAGCTGACAACCTCAGGTGGTGTTCTGGCACCTGCCCCTCTGCCCTCTGAAGTGCCCTTCTGCAGCTATTTTTTTTAAAATTTAATTTAAGTTATTAGATTTTATCTTCCCCACAGAGACACCAGTTGCTGATCAAATGTGTTTTAATATCTAATAATATCCGATAACTAAATTTTGTCGTCCAGTTAATTCTGTTTGACTGGTGTCTGAGCCCTGCTTGCACCTGGTAGAAATACCACGTCAGTAAAGTAACATTTATACTGATCTACATGAATGGACTTTTTCAGTATTTAGGAGTAGGGCAGCAGCTGTTGATTATTTTAGTAATCGAGTATTTTGTCACTGTAATCAAACGATTACTCATCAGATTCCTTTTTTGTATTGAAGAAACTTGCATTGACCATCATGTGCAGAACTTTCTTTCCTAGAGCAGTAGTAACTGTACCAGACACTCAGTAACAGGCACACATTTATTGTGTATAACATAAAGTTAAACGTTACATTACACCAGCGTTAGCTTCAACTCGCAACATAGGAAAAAAAAACACTGGCTGGCTGTTAGCAGTAAATTCTTTGCTCATTTAAAAAAAAAATGTAAACATGTAAGGAGAACACTAAACGTGTTTGTTGACTCCAAATAAATAGCTATAAAATTATAAAATCTACAACCAAAGTTATAAAAATGTAAAGTTTTACAGGAGACGCAAACTACGTAGCACTGCATTTAAAAGATTAAAAGATTTCACACATCCCAACAAACCGACACCAAGATGACGTACAGATACTGAAGTTTCAAAGGTTTCAGGACTGGCCAGTGCCGTGGTCAGGGTGTTGGCCTGCTGGCTTGATGACAGCAGACGACTCAGTCAGAAGGCCCACTCCGGCCGGTCCCGTCCGACCGGCACAGTCCGCATGCAGTGATGATCAAAACTCCTCTTCATTGCTGAACATGTCGGCCTCAGTTCCTCATTTAAGCTGGATTCACACTATAACATTTGGACCGACTTTTACTGATGTTTTGAAAAATCAGAGAAATCAGTCCGAATGTTGGTGAAATTACTTTTACAAACTTTTATGAACTTTTGCTAGCATTTCTCAGCATTGCATTCAGCGCTGTCAAACTTTTGCCAACTTAGGCTAGCGTATGTGTAGCAGTTGCCAACTTAGGCTATCTTAAGCTAACTCAGCGCAGTTCAGCTGACATCAGCGTCAGGTGACACTCATATAAAGATCAGCGTTTGTGGAGGCTTCCTGTCATCCTGGACCTGCTTTTTTGCGTGGATTCACATTACAATATTTGGATTAACTTTTACTGTCGTTTTTTGGCAAACATCTGGCTTTGCTGGCAAAAGTTAATAAAAGTTAATGATAGCTGGTGTTTGTTGGCAAACGCTGGCGAAAGTTGTATTCGCTGAGAATTTTCAGCATGCTGAAAATTTGCCGACGTTTGGAAATAAACGTTGGTGAAAGTTGTGCTCACTTTGTAAAAGTTCCTGAGCGCTGGACTAAGTTATGCAGAGTTCGCCTAAGTTAGTCTAAGTTAAGTTCCTTTGGCAAACATTGACTGAAATGCTGGTGAAAACAGACGTTTTTAGATCAAAACTCACTTCAGACATGCAGGGACGAAAGAGAAATAGAGAGAAGGGGGAATTAAAAAAAAGAAAATATTATATGTAAGAGGACAATGTACAGTATTTGTTTGGTGATAAGGTGTGTATGACATGTTTTTTTTTATTTTTTATATATATATATATATATATATATATATATTATTTATATATATACAGTGGGGCAAAAAAGTATTTAGTCAGCCACCAATTGTGCAAGTTCTCCCACTTAAAAGATGAGAGAGGTCTCCAATTTTCATCACAGGTATACCTCAACTATGAGAGACAAAATGAGAAAAAAAAAATACAGAAAATCACATTGAAGGATTTTTAATGAATTAATTGGTAAATTCCTTGGTAAAATAAGTCAATAACAAATAAATCAATAACAAAAGTTCATCTCAGTACTTTGTTATATACCCATTGTTGGCATCGACAGAGGTCAAACGTTTTCTGTAAGTCTTCACAAGGTTTTCACACACTGTTGCTGGTATTTTGGCCCATTCCTCCATGCAGATCTCCTCTACAGCAGTGATGTTTTGGGGCTGTCGCTGGGCAACACGGACTTTCAACTTCCTCCAAAGATTTTCTATGGGGTTGAGATCTGGAGACTGGCTAGGCTACTCCAGGACCTTGAAATGCTTCTTACGAAGCCACTCCTTCGTTGCGTGGGCGGTGTGTTTGGGATCACTGTCATGCTGAAAGACCCAGCCACGTTTCATCTTCAATGCCTTTGCTGATGGAAGGAGGTTTTCACTCAAAATCTCACGATACATGGCCCCATTCGTTCTTTCCTTTACACGGATCAGTTGTCCTGGTCCCTTTGCAGAAAAACAGCCCCATAGTATGATGTTTCCACCTTCATGCTTCACAGTAGGTATGGTGTTCTTTCTCCTCCAAACACGACAAGTTGAGTTTTTACAATAAAGTTCTATTTTGGTTTCATCTGACCATATGACATTCTCCCAATCCTCTTCTGGATCATCCAAATGCTCTCTAGCAAACTTCAGACGGGCCTGGACATGTACTGGCTTAAGCAGGGGGACACGTCTGGCACTGCAGGATTTGAGTCCCTGGCGGCGTAGTGTGTTACTGATGTAGCCTTTGTTACTTTGGTCATTCACTAGGTCCCCCCGTGTGGTTCTGGGATTTTTGCTCACCGTTCTCGTGATCATTTTGACCCCACGGGGTGAGATCTTGCATGGAGCCCCAGATCGAGGGAGATTATCAGTGGTCTTGTATGTCTTCCATTTTCTAATAATTGCTCCCACAGTTGATTTCTTCACACCAAGCTGCTTACCTATTGCAGATTCAGTCTTCCCAGCCTGGTGCAGGTCTACAATTTTGTTTCTGGTGTCCTTTGACAACTCTTTGGTCTTGGCCATAGTGGAGTTTGGAGTCTGACTGTTTGAGGTTGTGGACAGGTGTCTTTTATACTGATAACAAGTTCAAACAGGTGCCATTAATACAGGTAACGAGTAGAGGACAGAGGAGCTTCTTAAAAAAGTTGTTACAGGTCTGTGAGAGCCAGAAATCTTGCTTGTTTGAAGGTGACCAAATACTAATTTTACGGAGGAATTTACCAATTAATTCATTAAAAATCCTTCAATGTGATTTTCTGGATTTTTTTTTTCATTTTGTCTCTCATAGTTGAGGTATACCTATGATGAAAATTGGAGACCTTTCTCATCTTTTAAGTGGGAGAACTTGCACAACTGGTGGCTGACTAAATACTTTTTTACCCCACTGTATATATATATATATATATTTGATTACGGGCATTTGATTAGTTTTGAGTTGTTTGTGGGTTTGTTTGCTTCTGGTGAGTGGTTTGGGGGTTTGTGTCTTTGTAGTGTTATTTTTCTACCACTAGGCTGTGCTGTTGCACAAGCGTGTCTTTTGCCAGTACTACTGATTGCCTTGGAAACAACAGCTGTTGGAGATGTTGATCATATTTTTTTTTTTTTTTTTTTGCTGTCTGAAAAAACATTTTCTTGGTCCGTGGAATAAAGTTTTTTTTGTGAAATTTTCGCTCAGAGACTGTCTGATGTGACGGTCAAAAGAAAAAAAAAATTCCTCATTGAGAAATTTACTGTTCTCAATTTTCTGCTCCTTGCGTAATCATTCTCCAAGATTTATTGGTTCGTCTTCCATTGTGGGGAATCAAACAGCACTGATGTGGTGTCAAAAAGTAAACAACATTTAATGGAATTTTATGTTATTTTAATGGAAAGAGTTGTAACAGTCAAAAGATAATCACCCATCATTTTATTTATGTAATGATTCACGAAACATTCACATTTTAATTGCGGATTTAATGTTGGATTCTATGCATTATTTTATTATTTTTTATATGAATGAATGAGTGAATGAATGAACAGGGAGAAGGGTATGCAGAAGTAACTACATAGGAAGATAAAAGGAAAATAAATACTGAAACGTATGCCCAAAGAAGATGTGTTCACTCCAAAAGCAGGTCCAGAATGGCAGGAAGCCTCCACAAACACACATGAGCATCGACTAACGCTGATGTCAGCTGACCTGCACTGACTATTTCTCTGATTTTTCAAAACGTCTGTAAAAGTTGGTCCAAACGTTATAGTGTGAACTCAGCTTTAACTTAGGATGACTTAGGTAAATGCTGCATAACTTAGCCCAGCATTCAGAAACTTTTACAAACTGAGCACCACTTTCATCAGCGTGCATTTCCAAACGTCGGCAAATTTTCAGCAGGCTGAAAATTTTCAAAGAACACAACTTGCACCAGCATTTGTCAACAAACACCAACTATCATTAACTTTTGCCAGCAGAGCCAGACGTTTGCCAAAACGTCACTAAAGGTTGGTCCAAACATTGTAGTATGACTCCACCTTTAGGACACTCAGCTGTGGACTGAATGTGAGTACTGAAATACTGAGCGAATGACTCTGTGGAGGATGTCCATCACAGAGGACATTGCGTCCAATCTGCTGTTGTCTGATCCTTTACACCATTCACCTCTCATGAATTTTCACAACTCCAATAAAATGCTGGGGGGTGTATTTATTTATACAGCAGAATTTCAGTTTGTATCTGAAAGTGACTTGCCAGTCCAGCCGGCCTCATAACACCCACAGCTTGTGCTTTTCTGCTCATGTTTCTTCAGCTTTGACGGGGCGTTTATGAAGCCAAACAGCAGAAGTCGCAGTAACCTTGGTCCCATCACGAAGGTTAGCACTTTATCGTCCGGTCTTATAATGTCTGATGAAGCTGTGATGACAAGTTCACAACCGTTCACTCACCTTCTCACCTACTGTGTGAGAAAAATGTTGTCCATAAATTTGAGGACTTCACTCCTGTTAAGAGCTGAAGGGCCCCTTCACATTCAATCTGATCTGATCTCTCCTAAAGCCTCAAAAAAGCAGTTTCTGTGCAAGTGTTTGGCAGATCTTTCTATAATTTTCATAATGATCTATAGAGATCTTTGAAAGATCCTTGAGAGATCCCTGAGAGACCAGGAGAGATCGTTAAGGGATCATTGAGAGTTTCTCAGGCAACCAAGGAGTGTTTGAGAGGTTTCTGGTGATCTTCTACTCCCTTTACACAGGAGTGGAGACCATTGAGAGAGCACTGAAAGATGAAAAAATGGCCAGATCTCTCAACGATCTTTAATGATCTCTCAGTGACCTTCTAGTGATCTCCATGGTCACCACAGTTGAGAGACTGTTTTGACTCAGTCTAAAACAATCACTCAACTATCATCAAAGGAAAGCAATCTCTCAACAAACTCTCAGTGAACTCTCAAGGAGTGATCAACAATCTCATGGATTTCCCAGTGATCTCTTAGTGATCTTTCAATTAACTCTGTTGGTCTTTCATCAAATGCGCAGTGATCCCTCACTGATCTCTCAGCCATATCTACCTTCGGAGTGGAAGGTCCATGGAGAGGTGGAGGTGGAGGTGGAGAGATCAATGAGATCACTGAGTGATCTCATTGATCTCCCAATAATCTCTGGATAACTTTTCTATCTGAACATAAAAAGTGTTACATTCTTGGCAATGATTTGTTTAAAATTGGTGTTATGCTGCAGATATTAGAACTAAAGACAAACATAAACTGGACATATCATAAAGTTCAGGTTCAGGTTACTTTATTTGTACCCGTAGGTAGATTTGTTTTGCAGTCAGGTGACATCCATATTTACAAACCACAATTACATTCAGCATGAACACAAACACAGGCACACAGGAAGCTGACTATAAACATGATAAAAGTACTCAAGGCTCCACCAATCAGGACATAGGACAAAGAGATAAGAGGAAAAAAACAAAGAGAGAAGAGAGAAGTGTCATGCGGTGATCCTCGTGGATCACCATAAGACGCCAAGAGTCCACCGATGAGTTTGCAATGATGGTGATTTATTTACAAAACACGAGACACACATACAAGACTATGACAGTGACGAAAAAACACTGAACACTGAGCATGGGACCGTAAGGCTAACCCCAGCCACTTACGGTCTAAAACATGGCATGACATGAACGAGCAAGGCACGAGAATATACACACGAACCTGACCAGACCAGGACGATGAACGTCTGACGAGGCTTGGATGATGTCTGACGATACTCCTGCAATCTAACTGCCGTCAGCGTCCACCTAATAAGGGCGAGCCCTAATGAGCAGTAATGACAGTCAGCTGGCCGACCTTGACAGCTGGGAGCCCCACCGAGCGCCTTCACAATAAGAGCCCGGTGAAGCCAGAATATAACCCACAGCTGTCAAAGCCGGCAGCGAGCTATACGTAGCCCGAGCATGGACAAGACCGGCGCTCGGGTCACAACAGTACCCTCCCTCCGAGGGCGGGATTCCAGAACGCCCATAGACCACCCTGCCCCCCCCCCCCCTCCAGGGTGGGTGGCTGGGGTAGGTCTGGAGGAGAGAGAGACCAAACCCAGAAACAGTACAATAAAACACAATCAAGACCAGGCAAAGGAAACAAAACTAACACAGCACAATGACAAAAAATATGCCAAACACCCAGATCAGATTAACTGCCAAAATAACAAATACAGCGAACAGCACAGGACAGCAAGAAAGAATTAAATCTTTACCCACATGTTTCACAAGAACCTGGCTTCTCACCTGTGTGAATGCTCGAGTGAATTTTCAAATAACCAAATACAGAAAGACAGAACAACAAGGAAAAAAAAAACAAGACAATTACTGGGTCAATCCCAACTGTACACAAAACAAAATAAGGCAACTGCAGGGCAGACCACAAATACCCACAGATACCCAAATAACCATTACAAAACACCAGATAACAAGAAAAAAAAAACAGAACAATTACTGGATCAACCCCCACCAAAAAAGTGACCTCCACCCCCCCAACAGTTCATGCCGATCGGCGGAGACCAGGCGCCACAGGAACTGTTCAGGTGGTCTCCCCGCGTCCAACGGCCGATGGGCGGCCATGGGGGGTGGGACATGACCGGGCGGCTCATCACAGTCCAAAGCCCAGCACGTCCACTCCTCTGGTGGCCGAACCAGGTCGCCCAGCAAAACACATAACACGTCGGGTGGCCGACCCGAAGCGCCGAACCAGCGAAGCAGTTCCTCAGGCGGCCGACCCACGTCCCTCAGCCACCAGTACCGGGGGAAAACAGCCCGCGGCGGCCTCCCTGGCGGAGACAAAGCTCGGGAGAGCCGGGGTGAACGAGAAGGGACCCCCACGGCCCCTAGCGATGATGCCAGTAGAGGGACTAGAAGGCAAAGATGAGCCCGAACTCCGTCCGACGCCGAAGGGTCTGCAGCTCCTCCACCGTCCGCGGACCACACCGGCGCTGCACCTCCGCTGGACCCCGATTGAGTCCCGGCTGCACCCACGTCGGACCCCGATTGGGCCAAAGCCGCTCCCGCGATGGACCCCGATTGGGCCTCGGGTGCACTCCCGTCCGGCCCTGACTGGGCCAGAACCGCGCCTGCGGTGGACCCCGATTGGGCCTCTGGTGCACCCACGTTGGACCCCGATTGGGCCAAGGCCGCTCCCGCGATGGACCCCGATTGGGTCTCGGGCGCCCCCCCGTCGGACCCCGATTGGGCCACCGCAGCCTCCACAACGGACCCCGACTGGGTCGGTGCAGCTCCGCTGACGATCTCCACCCCCGAACCTGGAACCTCCAAATCAGTGACCCTGACTGGCTCCATGCCGGCGACACTGCAATTAAGCTCACACACAACAAGAAAACCGGGATCAGTATCACCGGTAGCAACAGAACCCAGCGAGACGAGCTCGGGCGCAGCAGGCGGCTGCTCCTCACTCGCCTCCCCGAGAGGCAGACACAAATGCTCCGAAACAGAGGACAGAGACACAATAGGGAGCACTTGCCTGCACTTGGGTTCTGTTGCCACCCAGGACTCCGACGATCCAGGTTCAGGGCGGCGACTCTCGTCCGCAGGCTCCAACTCAGCTGCGTCGGGCTCCGCAGCTGGCAAGATGACATCTGCAACCTAAGGTTCCTCCCGCACTGATGTCCACGCCGATGACCCGTATGGCGTGGGAGCAGGGGACACTCGACCCGCTGACTCAGACCGTTCCGGCGAGGAAACCCGGGGACGCTTCTCCATCAGCACAGATTCCGGGCCGCAGTCTGCTCTCCTCCTCTGTCCACGACGTGGCTGCTGGGCTGGATCCAGGCTTTCCAGCCGCGCAGGCTCCCTCCTCTTCCCACGACGTAGGCCTGGCGTTGCGGACCACTCGGCAGGGGAAGACACAGAGGCAGCAGGTTTAGGAATAACAGTTACAGCAGGTGGCGGAAGCTCGGGGGGCTGCGAACCCCGAACTCTGGCCCCAGGAGTCAGACAAGGCAGATCATAATAATGATGGGAAGAAACAATTTGCACTTGCCTGTCTCCTGGAGAGAAGATGATGCCTGCTGCAGCAGGTGGAGTTCTCCTTTTATCCCTCCGGGAGAAAACGGCAGGCTCCTCGGGGCCACGAGGAGGAGCCACTCGAGATGGATTGCTGACAGGCCTCGCCGAAGCACGACTCACAGCATTCTCAGCCGCGGGGGGTGACGTCACAGAGGAGGACATGGCAGTCGGGGCGACGCGGGCATGAGGAGCTGACAGCGCAGCTGGAACAGATGACCCGTGGGTGGCGGCTGCGGGGATTTCCTTCTGTCGTGACGTGAATGATGCGGCCAACAGGGAGGCTGGGTCCCTCCGACGACCCGGAACTGGATTCGGACGGGATTCTCGTTGGGGCTTGGTAGAAGCACGGCTATGGGGCCTACTGGCCGACGGGGTGGCGAAGGGCCCGGGAACACGTGACGCTGGGACTGGGTGGGCGGCAGGCACTGGATTCCGATCCACAGGTCCCCTGCCGGACTTTCCCTCCAGCTGACGGATCTTCACTCTCGCCAGGGATGCTGTCCTCGCGGGAGGTGGAGGGGTTCCCAGGAGCGCCTTCTCCCTCAATGTGCGTTGTGCAAAAATTCATGATAACCTCTTTTCCCCCTCCAGAATATAGGTAAGATGGTAACGGTGCACAGCCCGCTGTGCGAGGCATAGGTAATGATCGGTCGCGTCAGTGGGCATGAGACGGGCGGCTTCCGCCAGATAGCTGTCAATCTCCTCCAGCCACTCCGGGCAATAGTCACACTCACTGTCGGGCATCTCCCTACCAAGTCCAACTACAGGAGAAAAAAACTCCACACAATAGCAAAACTCATGGAAGAAAGGCATCTCAGTGTGGCGTCTCCGTTTAGACGTCCATGGCAGGAGTATACTGTCATGCGGTGATCACCATAAGGCACCAAGAGTCCACCGATGAGTTTGCAATGATGGTGATTTATTTACAAAACACGAGACACACATACAAGACTATGACTGTGACGAAAAAACACTGAACACTGAGCATGGGACCATAAGGCTAACCCCAGCCACTTACGGTCTAAAACATGGCATGACATGAATGAGCAAAGCACGAGAATATACACATGAACCTGACCAGACCAGAACGATGAATGTCTGACGAGGCTTGGATGATGTCTGACCATACTCCTGCAATCTAACTGCCGTCAGCGTCCGCCTAATAAGGGCGAGCCCGAACGAGCAGTAATGACAGTCAGCTGGCCGACCTTGACAGCCGGGAGCCCCACCGAGCGCCTTCACAATAAGAGCCCGGTGAAGACAGAATATAACCCACAGCTGTCAAAGCCGGCAGCGAGCTATACGTAGCCCGAGCGCGGACAAGACCGGCGCTCGGGTCACAACAAGAAGGGTCATATTAAAAAGTTAAAGACTAGTCAAAGAGGTTAAAAACTCAAAAGTCTAAAACCCAATAAAAGATTTAGAACCCAAATAAAAAAACCTACAAAAATAAGTAAATGTAAAATAAAATTAATAAATAGGTAAATAAATTATGTGCAATATGTTGTTACATCTTGTTCAACTCTTTAACAGCAGCAGGAACAAAGCTGTTTTTGTAGTGCTGGGTTTTACTTTTTGGGACAGCAAACCTCCATCTGGAGGGAAGAAGCTGAAAGTGGCAGTGCAAAAGGTGGGAGTCATCATTTAAAATGGAGGTAGCAAACCTCTGTACCTGTCTGGTGTACAGGGATGTCAGGCTCAGCTGTGACTCACCAAGCAAATGACTGGACCATCTAACTACCTGATCCAAGGATTTCCTCTGTTTCAGTTTTATCTGACCAAACCATGACACTAAAGAAAAGGATAAAACAGATTCAATAAAAGCCCGATAAAACATTGTCATTATGGTTCGATCAATTTGGAAGCGTGCAAGTTTCCTTAAACAATGCAAATGGTGCTGACCCTTTTTGCACACCCTTTCACATTTCTCTTCAAAGTTTAATTTACTATCAATAATCATCCCAAGATATTTGTAGGATTGTACACATTCAGTGGTCTGTCCTTTTAGTACGGTGACTTTGTGCCTGGGAGTTTTCCTCCTAAATTCAATAATCATATCTTTAGTTTTTGTCATATTCAGCTGCAGGTAGGACTCCTCATACCAGTGAACAAAATCATCAACTACTGGGTCGTGGCCACTCTCACCATCCTGGAGGAGACTGACAAGAACTGAATCATCAGCATACTTTATAATGTGTCTGGTGTCATGTCTGCTCCGACACATGTTTGTGTACAGGATGAAGAGTAGTGGTGACAACACACACCCCTGTGGAGAGCCAGTAGAAGAACACTTTTGGTCAGACAATGTACCATTGACCCTTACGCTCTGTGTCCTGTTGGTTAAAAAATCCAGAATCCAACCCACCAGATTATTACTCAAATCAAATTGTTGCAGGAGTCTTTCAACTAAAATATGAGGTTGGATTGTATTAAAGGCGGAAGAAAAGTCCACAAATAAAAGCCTGGCATGTGTCCCATTAAAATCCAGATGTTTAAAAAGCATGTTAAACAGAGTGACAGTGGCATCATCCACTCCTCTGTGAGGCCTATAGGCAAACTGCAGAGGATCTAATGCATGCTCAGTCTGCTTTAGGACCTCAAATCTGACCAGTTTTTCAAAAATTTTCATTAAAATTGAAGTCAAAGCAACTGGTCTAAAGTCATTTACTGTTTTAGGACAGCTGGATTTTGGAACGGCGACAACCACGGCATCTTTCCAGATCTTAGGCACATGTTGTGTCTGTAAGGACTTATTGAAAATGTAGTGAAACACAGGACTCAGTTCATGTGCACAGGACTTTACCAAGCACCCACATATATTATTAGGGCCCTGACTTTTGTTCACTTTTACAGCACAGAATGCCCTTTTAACATCCTGCACCTCAATATTAAAGTGCTGATTGTCTTTCGGGTTCAGGTTCAGGTTCCTTTATTTGTACCCATAGGTAGATTTGTTTTGCAGTCTGGTGACATCCATATTTACAAACCACAGTTACATTTAACATAAACACAAACACAGGCACACATGAAGCTGACTATAAACATGATAAAAATACTCAAGGCTCCATCAATCAGGATATAAAGACAAAGAGATGAGAGAAAAACCAGAGATACGAGAGAAGGGTCATATTAAAAAGATAAAGACTAGTCAAAGAGGTTAAAAACTCAAAGGTCTAAAACCCAATAAAAGATTTAGAACCCAAATAAAAATCCTACGAAAATAAGTAAATATAAAATGGAGTTAATAAATAGGTAACTAAATTATGTGCAATATATTGTTACAACTTGTTCAGTTCTTTGACAGCAGCAGGAACAAAGCTGTTTTTGTAGCGCTGGGTTCTACTTTTTGGGACAGCAAACCTCCGTCCTGAAGGAAGAAGCTGAAAGTGGCAGTGCAAAGGGTGGGAGTCATCATTTAAAATGGAGGTAGCAATCCTCTGTACCTGTCTGGTGTACAAGGATGTCAGGCTCAGCTGAGACTCACCAAGCAAACAACCGGACCATCTAACTACCTGATCCAAGGATTTCCTCTGTTTCAGTTTTATCTGACCAAACCATGACACTAAAGAAAAGGATAAAACAGATTCAATAAAAGCCCGATAAAACATTGTCATTATGGTTCGGTCAATTTGGAAGCGTGCAAGTTTCCTTAAACAATGCAAATGTTGCTGACCCTTTTTGCACACCCTTTCACAGTTCTCTTCAAAGTTTAAATTACTATCAATAATTGTCCCAAGATATTTGTAGGATTGTACACATTCAGTGGTCTGGCCTTTTAGTACGGTGACTTTGTGCCTGGGATTTTTCCTCCTAAAGTCAATAATCATATCTTTAGTTTTTGTCTTATTCAGCTGCAGGTAGGAATCCTCACACCAGTGAACAAAATCATCAACTACTTGGCCGTGGCCACTCTCACCATCCTGGAGGAGACTGACAAGAACTGAATCATCAGCATACTTTATTATGTGTCTGTTGTCATGTCTGCTCCGACACATGTTTGTGTACAGGATGAAGAGTAGTGGTGACAACACACACCCCTGAGGAGAGCCAGTAGAAGAGCACTTTTGGTCAGACAATGTACCAATGACCCTTACTCTCTGTGTCCTGTTGGTTAAGAAATCCAGAATCCAACCCACCAGATTATTGCTCAAATCAAATTGTTGCAGGAGACTTTCAACTAAAATATGAGGTTGGATTGTATTAACCTGTTGCACTTTGGTGTACCGCGGGCGGACACATCTCTGCGTCCTAGGGCGCACGAGGGCATCCTAGGATGCACAGTGTGCATCCTAGGAGGCACTGAAAAAAAAAAAAAGCTGCATTTCCGTTCTTCCACTACAGACACAGCTGCGAACAGAAAGCCAAAGGAGTGCTTTGATTGGTTTAGATGTGATTGACCTCTCATTCGACTAATAAGAGCCTTGAATTGGGTTTCTGAAACCTTGACGAACCAATGACTGAAAACCTAGCAAGAAGGACCCGCCTACCAATGGCTGCGAATACAGCGAGCCAATTGAAGCACAGTAGTTCGAAAGTGTGCCTCCCTTACAAAATCTGTTTTGCTTTAGCCGCTGGGTGACACACACGTGTTCGCCAGTCTTTTTTTCTTACTACTGTTCTTATTTGTTTTGAAAAATCGTTCGCCAAAACCGCAATAATGGAATTATGGTTTGACCGGGTCGCGTGACCAGAACCACGAGTCCGTAACAAGCGGACCAGCGTCATGTTCGTCTGACAATGAGGAAGAGAGGTTCGCCAGCGACACTGCTGTTGTGGACAGGTACGTTAAGTGTTATAAGCTAAATTATTCTTTATCCCTGAAAATTGTAATCAAAAATGACTTTTGACCGATCGGTAAATTACAATTGTGCGTAGTAGACCGCGGCGCACCGTGACCGCGGCGCACCGGGCAATGTCCGTCCTCTGTAGCGGGGGTGGTGGGGGGGTGGGAGTTGTTATCTTCTACATTACAGATATTTTAGTATAACTTTTAGTGCACTGTAGGTTATTTTTTCTTGAACAAAAAGCCACACATTTTTTACGTGGCATGCTTCTTTGTGTGTGGGGGCTTGTTTGTTCATTCACTCATTCATGAATGAATAAACAACCTCCCCCCCACACACACACACAGCCCTGAGTGTCACCTTTCATTAGAGCCCAACATCAAGCTTCTATATTGAATCATTCAAAAGTTACAGACATTTTTCCAAACTGTGCCATTTGGCACAATTTGGCACAGTTCAAAAATGCCTGGGAACAACCTGTGAAGAAAGCTGTGTAATATATTCATTTTTTGTGGTATTGTTACAAAATTTTGACCTCAGCTGGATAACACTTGGTTCTACATTTCTGTTGCATTTTCCAGCCTGGATCTGACAGCTGTGTGTTATTTGTAAGCATTTATATCCAAAAAAACACCCAGGGGAAATTTATTTTCTTCAAGTTCAGTATGTTTAGATGACTGTTACTCAGTGGCCGGAGCACTTAGAGAGATTATGACTGTTTTGCCAAAAAATTCAAAGTGTTTTCTTTTAAATGAGACCAACCCCATGAAGATACTGCAAAGGGTTGAAGAACAGCTTTTGATTTACTTTGGGTACGTTATTTTTTGGTGTTTTTAGGGAAATTGACCAGAGTGCAAGGGGTTAAAGGCGGAGGAAAAGTCCACAAATAAAAGCCTGGCATGTGTCCCATTAAAATCCAGATGTTTAAAAAGCATGTTTAAACAGAGTGACAGTGGCGTCCTCCACTCCTTTGTGAGGCCTATATGCAAACTGCAAAGGATCCAATGCATGTTCAGTCTGCTTTAGGACCTCAGATCTGAACAGTTTTTGAAAAATTTTCATTAAAATTGAAGTCAAAGCAACTGGTCTAAAGTCGTTTACCGTTTTAAGACAGCTGGATTTTGGAAAGGGAACAACCACGGCATCTTTCCAGATCTTAGGCACATGTGTCTGTCAGGACTTATTGAAAATGTAATGAAATGTAGGACTCATGTGCACAGGACTGTACCATGCGCCCACATATATTATCAGGGCCCTGACTTTTGTTCACTTTTACAGCACAGAACTCCCTTTTAATTCCTGCACCTCAATATTAAAGTGCTGATTGTCTTTGAGTTTCTGTTTCAAATCTTGGGTTTCTGTGCTAAAATCAGAGGAACCAAAATGACCATAAAAACAATTAAGAGCATTAGCCAGCTCTGTGTCTGAATTAAAACCATCTAAAAACACACGATTACTGCGCTCTGTGCTCTGAAGGCCTGCAATAGTTTTCATACTGGCCCAGGCTGAACCAAGTTTCTTTGTTGCCATCTTGCTTTCCAATTCTGTTTTATAATTCTGTTTTGCTCTTAAAATTTCGGACTTCGGCTCTTTTGTGGCAACCTGTAGCTCAGAAACAGACCCCAGTTTAAAGGCAAGTGTTTTCCTCTGTAAGCAGGATTTAACTGATTTTGTAACCCATGGCTTGTTGTTGGGATATATTTTGACACGTTTACGTGGAACGATCATATTTTTACAGAAAGCCATGTATGAGCATGTGACGTCCACCAGAGAGTCCAAATCATCCCCGCAGGCCAGTGTGAACACCTCCCAGTCCATACAGTTAAAGCATTCCTGGAGGCAGTGCAGTGAATCCTCTGTCCACACATCAATGTTTCTGGTCTTCACCTTGCCTCTTCTGAGAGCAGTTTTATATGTGGGCAGCAAATTTACACAGTTGTGATCTGAGGATCCTAAAGGAGGAAGGGGAAGTGATTTATAGGCCCTCTCAATGGATCCATAGCACAGGTCCAATGTCTTTTTTCGCCTGGTTGGGCAGGAGACATACTGATAAAAGTTTTTAAGTGTCTTCTTTAAAGAAACATGGTTAAAATCCTCAAGAATAAAGTTTGGAGCCTCTGGTGAAATTGATTGCAACCGCTGTACCACATCAAAGATGGTGCTGGAGGCGGAGTCAGCATCTGCCCTCAGGTGAATGTACACAGTCGTGATGAAAAGTTGGGGGAACTCGTGGGGCAGATAAAAGGGGCGTAGCGACATGGACAGAAGCTCCACATCGGGTGTACAGATGTGCTCTCTGACCGTGACAGATGTGCAGTACTGTTTATTAATATATAAACATACGCCGCCCCCCTGACGTTTCCCCGTTACCTCTTCCTTCCTATCCGAGCAAAGTGGGGCTCCAAAGCCGTCAATCCACAGCTCCGTGTCCCGGTCATGCGCTGTAAGCCACATCTCCGTGTAAGCCATGACACAGCAGTTCTTGAAGTCCTTCTGGTAGCGTACATTCCCTTGAATTTCATCTACTTTGTTCCTCGGGGATTGTACGTTCCCCAAAATCATGGAAGGAAGAGGAATGCTGTTAAACTGACACCTTCTCAGATTTACTTTTACGCCTCCACGCTTTCCACGTTTCCTCCTCTTGTCTCTCTTTTCATCGCTGTGTCATGAAAGTCTCTTAAAATAAAGTCCGGCAGTCGTGGCACAGACTCAACACATACACTGCATTATCCGTGTTTAAATGCAGTAACATGTCTCTGGAATATTGTATTCTCTCCGGCATGATCGTGATTGCGGTTACCTCAGAGACAGAGAGCCGGTGTGAAAGAAGCTGCAGTGCAACAATAAGGAGGAAATCCATATTGATGGAACCAGGGAGCTTTTCGTTATACAGTCCACAAACATTTAAGGACAAAAACGACACAGAGAATTACGTTTAAACACATTAAAGTGCATAAAAACAGAGACACAGACGACAGACTTTTTTCACCAGCTGCCGGTCGCTGCGTGCGCATGCGCCCTTCATGCGCCCTTCATGTCTTTGAGTTTGTGTTTCAAATCTTGGGTTTCTGTGCTAAAATCAAAGAAATCAAAATGACCATAAAAACAATTAAGAGCATTTGCCAGCTCTGTGTCTGAACAAAAACCATCTAAAAACATATGGTTACTGCACTCTGTGCTCTGAAGGCCTGCAATAGTTTTCATACTGGCCCAGGCTGAACCAAGTTTCTTTGTTGCCATTTTGCTTTCTGGCTCAGATTTATAATTCTGTTTTGGTCTTAAAATTTTGTCCTTCAGCTCTTTTGTGGCAACCTGCAGCTCAGAAACAACCCCCTGTTTATAGGCAAGTGCTTTCCTCTGTAAGCAGGATTTAACTGATTTTGTAACCCATGGCTTGTTGTAAGTGTCTCCTTTATTACATGCTAGTGTCAAACAGATTACTTTTGTTTCATCCATCCATCCATCCTCTACCGCTTAATCCTTTTCGGGGCACGGGGGGCTGGAACCTATCCCAGCATCTTTGGGTGAGAGGCAGGGTACACCCTGGACAGATCACCAGTCCATTGCAGGGACAAGGCAGAGCGACAGACAACCATTCACTCTCACGTTCATACCCAAGGACAATTTAGAATCCACAGTTGATGCCAATTAACCTAACATGCATGCAGGGGCAGCTGGGTGGTGCAGTGGTTAGCACTGTGGCAGCACAACAAGAAGGTCATGAGTTCCCACCCCTTGACCATCGGTGACCCTTCTGTGTGGAGTTTGCAAGTTCTCCCCATTGTTATGTCCGCAAACCTGGGAATGATGACGGATGAGGATGCTGTGCCAGAATGCAGAATTTATTACACAGCTGTTTAATAAACACTACGCATATTAGCACTTAGCTTCCTGATATGCTATACAGGACAAGTCGCCAAAAAAGAGGCCGTAAGATGGCCGACTCTCCCTTATATATGTCGGCATGATGACGACACCAGCCGGCTACGTCATCACGCCGCTCATTGTTATGAATCCCTTCATAACATTCACCACCCCACCTTGAAAAAAACACAGAACACTTCTAATTAATACCCTCCCCAATTTGGCATACACAATAATTCCTGAACTAGGGTCAGCGGGTGGACCCGACGTGGCTGAGAGGATTATTCTGCCACTTTGCCAACCGCGCGCCCAACTAAACAGTCACTTTTTTTGTACAGTCTTCCGTGGGGAAGGCAGTTTTGCTGGAGGGACCTTGTAGCGGGTCCATGGTGGATGCACCCCTGGAAGTGCTGGGCCCCCGGAACCAGGACCAATCTTCATAATGTTGACTCCCGGGTCCCCCACTGCATCAGCTGACACCCATGAAGCCTTGCCATCTGGAGTAGCCACCTGGACATGCCGGAGTTGGTTTGTGTGCTGAACCAAACCATCTGTCAGTCGAAAGCACACTGATCCCAGTTTCGTCACGACCCTCAGTGGTGTTCATGGTTTCATCGACTGTGACTTGGTCAGCCGCTATCCCAGTCTCGTTGGTGCGGACTCGAATCCAGTCCATGACTTTGAGTGGCGCCTTGCTTGGCCTGATATGCCACTGTGATTGCGGTGGCACCGCGTGCCTATCCGTTTTAATCCTTTAACTCCTGGGGCAATGCAAGGCAACTCAAGCCCCCCCCCCCCCCCAGTGGTCAAGAGTGGTAATTTTTTTTCTCAATAAAATAGTTCAGATTTCCAAGGCTATAACTTGAAATTTACAAGAGATAATGGCTTACTGTCAATTAGAAAGATGTAGAATATGATCCAAAGTTTCAGATAGGAATAAATTTATTCATCTAATTTGCATAATGTCGCGGCAGCTATATAAATTACATAACTCAGTCAAAAGTGGACTTTGGACACATTTACATAAATAATGGTCCATTTTCTTTTACGCCGATTTGTCTACAGGGGTATGTTTTTATCTAATCTTCAAAGTATTTGAACCAGAAAATCACTAAAATGTAAAAAAAACCCAAAACATATTTCTCTTACCTGTTGCCGGGTGGAGGGGCTCGCTCACCCACATGACCGGTCTTTTTTTGTCCATCGTTGCCAATGTTTCGTGTTTACTTAATAATTTACGCCCGCTTACACATCTACAAACCCTTATGATTATCCCACGTGAATTTTGTTTGTATTACGCAGCTAATTTTTCTGTTTGGTGCATTATTCCTGTGGGAATCCATGGCGCCCGTGGACGCTGCCACCTTGGTACTGGTAGCTCAGTTTTTGTCCATCGTGATCGATGTAACACGTTTACTTAGTAATTTACACCTGTGTACCATATCTACAAACTCTTATGATTATCCCACGTGAATTTTGTTTGTATTATGTGGCTATTTTCCCCATTTCATGCAGTTTCAGTCATCGTCGCGGCAGCAATAACCAAACATGGCGGCATCCACATTGGTGTGTGAGCTCAAAGCAGAAAAAGGAAGAATAATAATGAGGATTTCTTCTTCTTTGCTATATTCCATGTCAGCCATGATTCCTTCGGCGCGTGTCTGCCACCTTCTAAACTGTCAGATCAATAGAGATTAGTACAAATTCTTAGTATAACCGGGGGACGTCAATAAGTTGACACGTGCAGTTGCTGCGCTGTGCCACTGGGGACGCGCGACCCATCCATTTAAATTGGGCAGTTAAAGGGTTAAGACCTCCGTCGTGTCGTAACAGCTCTGTCGCTACCGTGTTCGTCATGGACCCTTCACCCATCTTCACCATTGTTGTTTCCGTAGTCCAAAGCTGGTCGTGGGTATGGAAAGTGTCCGGCGTCTCTCCCTGTATCGTTCATTGTTGCGGACTCTTCACCCGTCGGCTTGGTTGTAATCCCCGTAGACTGATGCTGAGCATGGATATTGAAACAGTCTGGTTTTTCTTCTCTCTCGTCTAATGTGCTTTGTTGTTGTCATTGTGTCACGTCCTAGATAGTCTCCATGCCCGGTTCTTGTGTCCCAAGGTCCTCTGTGTGCACAGGCTCCCTCTCCTGCAATTCCGCAGTGGCCTTCGTAGTCATCGGCTGGGCGAGGATCTGAGGCGAGTTCGGCTGCTGCCCCCCTGCCAGGCAGCTCTCCTCCTGTGCGCATGGGATGGTTGATTTGGTGTTGGTCTCATCCTTTATACTGTCATCCCACACCACGTCATCGTCGTAACTGTCCGTTATGTCCCAGTTGCCATAACCAGATCATGTGAACCCAGTGCTGTCGCAGATAGTGAAGCCCAGTCTGTAGAAGAGGTCACATCCCATAATGTTGTCACCGTGCGTAGACACTTGGAACTCGAAGTCATAAACATTCTTCAACTTGTAGTAGACTGTTAGCTTGACTGTCCCTTCATTATTGAGTCTGTGACCGCTGTATCCGTACAGCTTCGCTGGGTTATTTTTTCTCTTGTGGTTGGGGAAAAATTTCTTCACCGTGGCCCAGTTTAACATCGACCTAACTGCCGCAGTGTCGAGCAGCAGCGGTACAGCCACGCTGTCTAATTCAACCACGCTGTATGCGTATGCATTAATTTCAGGGCTTACCGCGTGGATGGTGGTTGCTGGCGGGTGGTTTTGCTTGCTTGGCGGGCCCCACGGCGTCGGCAATCAGCACACTTTGGCAAAATGGTTATGACGCCCACACTTGTTGCAACACTGTCCTCTTGCCCTGCATGGTGGGTTGGAGAACCACAGTTACCTCACGCGGGGCCTCTCGGAGTGGCTCTCCGGTTAACAGTGTTTGCCTCGTACTCGTCTACTGTGTCTTCATATTCCTCCATACCCACCGCGTTGGCTAATGTCGCCTGCCCAAGCTGCCTCTGTTGTTGGCGCACACCTAGCTCTGATGCAAACCTGTCTGCTGACTCAAGCTGAAATGCTAGCTCTATCGTGCTAGCTAGCATCATCTCATTTGGTGCCGTTAGCATTTTAGCCCTTAGCTTCGGGTTACTTGTGTGCTCAGCCAACTGGTCCCACACCATCTCGTCCTCTAACAGTCCAAAGTGGCACATGCTAGCCAGATGTTTTCAAGTCGGTGATGAATTGCTGGGTGGACTCACCAATTCCCTGTCGCCTCTCGATAGAATTCGTCATGCTAGCACATTGTCCAGTGTAGCAAAGTAGCTAGCTAGTAGCTTCACAGTATCTCCATACGAGTCCGTCGGACCAATGTAGATCTCGAACACATCCAGCCATTGTGGCCACGGGACAGGTAGTTTGACTGGAAGCTCGAGGAAAGGCCTCAGCCGTCTTAGGCAAGTTTCCATGGTTCGTAAATTCTCGTCACCAAGTATTATGTCCACAAACCTGGGAATGATGATGGACGAGGATGCTGTGCAAGAACTTGAACTTTATTACACAACTGTTTAATGAACACTGCACTCATTAGCACTTTGCTCCCTGATATGCTATAGAGGGCGAGTCACCAAAGAAGAGGCCATAAGATGACCAACTCTCCCTTGTATATGTCGGCGTGATGATGACACCAGCCGGCTACATCAACACGCCGCTTATTGTTATGAATCCCTTCATAACACTCGTGTCTGCATGGCTTTACTCCGGGTACTCCGGTTTCTTCCCACAGGTCAGAAACATGCACGTTAGATCCCTTTTGTATCATACCTAATTGAATTTACATTAAAGTAAATGTCTCCAAAGTGACACTGCTATTGTAGGAATAAACTCATTAAAAACTATGTGTAATATAGGGCTGTGTGACATGACCAAAGTTTCATATCATGATATAAGTAATCTTATTTGATGATAATGATATACAGTATATCATGCTATACAACAGTTAGTTCTGACCAAGCAATTTAATTGGACAATAGGAGTTACTAAAATCCATGATAATTGCACACAAAGGTTTCACTGGATATGTATCACTCCGCTCCAAAGGTGTTCATGTAACCGGTAATTACTTACAGTAATTTGCTGTCAACTCTCTGACAATTGCAGTACTGTGTTGGAATCCTTTAATTTCCACAGTGAGGTGCTGTTTGACAAGAAATTATACATCCGTGACCCGGAAGTCCCACCCTTTTGAAAAAATCTTTTCTTTGTTTAAGTCGGCCCTTGTATAAATGTCATTAAGCTATTTCATGTCCATTTAAAAAAAAAAGAAAATAGGCAGGGCTAGAGTTTGTTTGTTGTCTCCATTACCAAACCACAATAACTTTGTGGTGATGGACTCTTTGTTTCATCTGAAAATGTGAAGGAAAAGTGAGCAAAGTGTGCTGAAGCCAAATCGTTAGCATGCTAACTAGCAATGCGATGGCCATGTTTTGATCTGGGCCTTTTCAGTACCGACTCAACAGGTGACCGGTATGTATTAATAAATACTGACTTTTGCTCTTTACAATATTTAATTTGTTTACATGTGTGTGAAATGATAATAGACATCTTCATGCTGATTGAGATGTTTAGCAACAGTTACTGGCTACATTTAGAAGGGACTGTTTTTTCTCAGCTGTGCAAAATAAGTGGTTAAATAAACAAATTATAATATTTTGTCCAGTATTGCTGTCATTTAATACATCATGCTTGTGGAACTGTTGTATAAAAGCAGTATTACACTCGAGTTCGTTAATGTCTCGTACAACATTGCTTAAACATAAATTTTCTGTGAATTCTACAATTTAGATAATCATGTAACAATCACATTTTTTACTTTTTGTACATGGGACTTTATCCCTCATAATTTTGTAGTGTTGTTATAAAGTAGTTTTGTAATGTGCAGTTGAGACGATACTCCTGAATTTGAGGTTTTTCTTCTAAATCATATATGATTAAAAAGTAAACATTAATAAGTTAAATATTTCATGAGCCAGAGGAGAAAAGCAAATAAACACATGAGATAAAAAAAAATGTCTGAAAATTAAAAATTACCCATGGCTGCCATCTACAGATATAAATTAGCTGTTAGTTTAAATCAGTGAAAATTTAAGTGTAGATCCACAGCCTGAAGATGCTGTTCTGACCCGATTTAACCTGTTTGCTTCTTAGTAAAAATATTTCAGATCGGTCATGATCTGAAAATCAAAGACACAAAAGGTAATGTAATAAAATACATGTGATGACTTTAACTTTATTCATAATCACTACTTGACTAATTAAAATGATTAGAAATCAAGTAAATAACATTCAGAGCCAACTTGCTCCTCTGATCCGTTTTAATGCATTTATTTTATATTTTTTTTATTTTTATACTTTATTTTATTTTTATTTATGTTGTGCGTATAAGGTAAGATAAGATAAGATAAGCCTTTATTAGTCCCACAATGGGGAAATTCCAGGATTGCAACAGCACAGGGATGGCAACACTCAGAGCAATAATTAAGAAGATAAGAAAAATAAAAATAAGAGCAGTGAATATACATACGTACACATAAATATATAAATATATATACACAGTGCGGAGCATTGTAGCTAGATGGAATAAACAGCATAACCGTCTACTTAGTTATCCTACATAGTATGAATATGTACCCATACATATTGTCACCCTCTGTAGCGACTGATATTGTCCTAGTTGTACACTGGAGGGGACCATCTGTGTAAGTCTATTGCGTCTTTTGCATTCAATACTATTAGGTCATCACGGTTTTTTTTGCTATCTCTGCGAGCAGCCCTGCTTAGGTTATACATACAGTCTGACAGCCGTAGGTAGGAAGGACCTGCAAAACCTCTCGGTTGCGCACCTAGGATGATGTAGTCTACTGCTAAATGAGCTCCTCAGTGCGTTCAGTATGTCCTGCATAGGGTGGGACTCGGACTCCAGCAGAGATGACAGTTTAGCCCCCATCCTTCTCTCTCCTATCTCCTCCACTGGGTCAAGGCGTTGCCCCAGGACAGATCTAGCTTTCTTGATCAGTTTGTTCAGTCTCTTCCTATCGGCTGCTGTAATGCCACTGCCCCAGCAGACCACTCCAAAAGTGATGGCTGATGCCACCACCGTGTCATAGAATGTCTTCAGCAGCGCCCCTTGTACACCAAAAGACGTGAGCCTCCTCAGTAGGAACAGCCTGCGCTGTCCCTTCTTGTAGAGCGCGTCGGTATTGTGTGACCAGTCTAGTTTATTGTTCAGATGAACACCCAGGTACTTGTAGGATGTCACCATCTCAATGTCTGTTCCCTGTATGTTTACTGGTGCTGTGAGGGGTTGTCCTTGCCTGTGGCAGTCCACCACCAGCTCCTTAGTTTTCCTCGCGTTGATCTGGAGGCAGTTCCGATGGCACCAGTCCACGAAGTCCTGGATAAGTCCTCTGTACTCAGCTTCATCTCCGTTGGAGATGAGGCCGACGATCGCAGAGTCATCAGTGAACTTCTGTAGATGGCAGTGTGTTGTGTTGTGTGAGAAGTCTGCAGTATATAGGGTGAACAGGAAGGGAGCCAAAACCGTTCCCTGGGGGACCCCCGTACTACCGATGATCGTGTCGGACACACAATCTCTGGTTCTCACAAACTGTGGCCGGTTAGTGAGGTAGTCCAGGATCCATGATGACAGGTGCTGGTCCACCCCTGTGCACAGCAGCTTGTCCTTCAGGATCATTTGTTGGATGGTGTTGAAAGCACTGGAGAAGTCAAAGAACATGATCCTCACCGCATTCCCGGGCTTCTCCAGGTGGGACAGAGAACGGTGAAGGAGGGAGATCACTGCATCCTCCACCCCAATGCCATGCTGGTAGGCGAACTGGAGTGGATCCATCGCTGGTTCCACCAGGGGGCGGAGGTGAGCAAGGAGCAGTCTCTCCAGGGTCTTCATAAGGTGAGACGTCAGGGTCACTGGTCTGTAGCTGTTCAGATCTTTGGGGTGGGAAGTCTTATCTGCCTTCATCACTTTTGCAGTTTTAATAAAAACATTTTTCAGACAAAACTAAGAAACTCAGCAGTAATTTAAACCAAAGAAACGATGCTCTGATACACTGTAATGTTTCCAATTAGCACAACTTAGCATTGTCATTCAGCATTTACTGTTTTATAATTAGACATGCAGTTAATGTCTCTTACTGACTTTTTTTGACCTTGTTCATAACTCTCCATATTTTTTCCTGTGAAGATTAAAAGAGAGAAAGAGAGGGCCTGTTGCTGTAATGCTGTTTTCTCCACTTTTGTGTGCACTGCTCAGACAGCACCGCTGTGTTGACCAGGTTCTGTTGTGAATGCTGTTGACACTAATCATTAGTTTGTGATTCCGTGTATTTTGAATAGAATTGCTAGACAGGGTCCGTACTGATAGATGTGTTGGAGAAAAAACTGTTTAACCTGTGCAGTCCTCAGTCTCATAGGCTGTCAGGCTGTCAGCCTGACAGCGCCCAGGTGGGACCTCAAAGGGTTGCTTAGGGCCCCTTTACACAGACGGAGATTGTTGGGTGACGACTGAGAGATCAAAAATTGGCCCGATCTCTCAGTGATCTCCTAAATCCTCAAAAAAGCTATTTCTGCATAAATGTTTGGGAGATTTTTTTGGTAACTTTCAAGACAATCTGTAGAGATCTTTGACTGATCCTTGAGAGATCACTGAGGGATTAGGAGATATTAGTGAGAGACCAGGCGAGATATTTGAGGGATCATTAAGGTTTTCTTGGGTGACCAAATAGGTATAAGATAAGATAAGATAAGATAAGCCTTTATTAGTCCCACAACGGGGAAATTCCAGGATTGCAACAGCACAGGGATAGCAACACTCAGAGCAACAATCAGAAGGCAAGAAAAAAAAAACAAGCAAGCAAGAGCAGCTAATATACATATGTACATATTACTATAAAATATATATATACACACACGCACACAGACACACAGTGCAGAGCATTGTAGCTGGATGGAATAAATATATGAATATATGAACACACAGTGCAGAGCATTGTAGCTAGATGGAATAAATATGTAAATATATAAACACCCACAGTACGGAGCATTGCAGCTAGGTGGAATAAATATGCAAGTATATAAACACACACAGTGCGGAGCAATGTAGCTAGATGGAATAATATGTAGATATATAAAAACACAGTGCGGAGCATTGTAGCTAGATGGAATAAATATATAGATATATAAATATAAACACACCCAGTGCTGAGCATTGTAGCTAGATGGAATAAATATGTAAATATATAAACACACACAGTGCAGAGCATTGTTGCTAGGTGGGATGAAACAGCATAACCGTCTATTTAGTTATCCTACATGGTATGATTATGTGCCCATACATATTCTCACCCTCCATAGCGACCGGTATGTTCCTAGTTGTATGCCGGAGAGGACCATTGTGTAAGTCTATTGCATCTTTTGCATTCAAAAAAACTATTAGTTTGTTACGTCTTTTTGCTATCTCTGCGAGCAGCCCTGCTTAGGTTGTACAGTCTGACAGCCGTTGGTAGGAAGGACCTACGAAACCTCTCGGTTGTGCACCTGGGATGATGTAGTCTGCTGCTAAATGAGCTCCTCAGTGCATCCAGTATGTCCTGCATAGGGTGGAACTCGGACTCCAGCAGAGATGACAGTTTAGCCACCGTCCTTCTCTCTCCTATCTCCTCCATCGGATCAAGGCGCTGCCCCAGGACAGAGCTAGCTTTCTTAATCAGTTTGTTCAGTCTCTTCCTATCGGCTGCAGTAATGCCACTGCCCCAGCAGACCACTCCAAAAGTGATGGCTGATGCCACCACCGTGTCATAGAATGACTTCAGCAGCGCCCCTTGTACACCAAAAGACCTGAGTCTCCTCAGCAGGAACAGCCTGCGCTGTCCCTTCTTGTAGAGTGCGTCAGTATTGTGTGACCAGTCTAGTTTATTGTTCAGATGAATACCCATGTACTTATAGGATGTCACCATCTCGATGTCTGTTCCCTGTATATTTACTGGTGCTGTGAGGGGCTGCCCATGCCTGCGGCAGTCCACCACCAGCTCCTTAGTTTTCCTCGCGTTGATCTGGAGGCAGTTCCGATGGCACCAGTCCACAAAGTCCTGGATAAGCCCTCTGTACTCAGCTTCATCTCCGTTGGAGATGAGACCAACGATCGCAGAGTCATCAGAGAACTTCTGTAGATGGCAATGTGTTGTGTTGTGTGAGAAGTCCGCAGTATAAAGAGTGAACAGGAAGGGAGCCAGCACCGTTCCCTGGGGGGCCCCCGTGCTACTGATGATCGTGTCAGAAACACAGTCCCGGGTTCTCACAAACTGAGGCCGGTTCGTGAGGTAGTCCAGGATCCATGATGACAGGTGCTGGTCCACCCCTGCGCGCAGCAGCTTGTCCTTCAGGATCATCGGTTGGATGGTGTTGAAAGCACTGGAGAAGTCAAAGAACATGATCCTCACCATATTCCCGGGCTTCTCCAGGTGGGACAGAGAACGGTGAAGGAGGAAGATCACCGCATCCTCCACCCCAGTGCCATGCTGGTAGGCGAACTGGAGTGGATCCATCGCTGGTTCCACCAGGGGGCGGAGATGAGCAAGGAGCAGTCTCTCCAGGGTCTTCATCAAGTGGGACGTCAAGGCCACCGGTCTGTAGCTGTTCAGGTCTTTGGGGTGGGAAGTTTTTGGTACAGGTACCACACAAGATGTTTTCCACAGCTGTGGTACCCTCCCCAGTTTCAGGCTCATGTTGAAGATATACGTCACAATCCCACACAGCTGGTCTGCACAGGACTTGAGGAGCTTTGCGCTGATGCCGTCCGGTCCCGACGCCTTCCTCGCCTTGATCTTCCTCAGCTCCGTCCTCACCTGGGTCTTGGTCAGGGTCAGGATGGGGGGCTGTGTGTTGGGAGTGGGGGGGGGGGAGTCGGTGGAGTGGGGAGTGGGCAGCAGGACTTGATTTCTTAGAGGCAGCAGTGGTTGTTGTGCCGACAGGGGGGAGGGCGGTTGGTCAAATCTATTGAAAAACAGATTCAGGTTGTTCGCCCACTCCCTGCCCCCCGTGGCCTGGGGGGAGGTATTCTGGAGCCCCGAGATGGTTTTGAGGTTTCTCCAGACCCCGCTGATGTCGCTCTGTTGCAGCTTGTCCTCCATCTTCTTCCTGAAGCTGTCCTTGCCTTCTCTGATCTTTCTCCTCAGCTCCCTCTGTACGGACTTCAGCATCTCCCTGTTCCCCGACCTGAAGATCCTCTTCTTCTCTCTCAGAAGTGTTTTTATCTCAGGGTTGATCCAGGGTTTGTTGTTTGAGTGACGCCGTATGGTCTTGGTGGGAATGGATTTGTCCACACAGAAGCTGATGTAGCCCGTGAAGGTGTGAATGAGGCCATCGATGTCCTCACCATGTGGATCGCAGAGCTGCTTCCAGGCAGTGGCTTCAAAACAGTCCTTTAGAGTGTCCATTGTCTCCTCAGACCATAACTCCACAGTGTGCATGGCCGGAGGTTGTCTGTGCACTAGGGGTTTGTACACCGGTCGGAGATGAACCAAGTTGTGATCCGATCTCCCAAGTGGGGGGAGTTGTGATGAGGTGTACGCCTCCTTAGTGTTTGCGTAGAACAAATCCAGTGTTTTATTGTCTCTAGTGTGGCATGTGACATACTGGGTGAAAGTGGGCAGAATGGGAGACAGTGAAACGTGGTTGAAATCGCCTGAGATGAGGAGAAGAGCATCTGGGTGTTCTGTCTGCAGCCTGCTGGTTACTGAATGGATGACGTCACGCGCTGTCCCAGCGTTCGCCGTCGGATTTGCATAAACAACAATGCAGATCACATGTGAGTGTTCTCTCGGGAGATATGTAGGCCTCATGCTAACAGCTAGCAACTCAATGTCTTTGCTGCAGTGTCGTTGTTTAACAGTGATATGTCCTGGTCTGCACCAGTTGTTGTTAACATACATTATCACTCCACCGCCCCTAGTTTTGCCACTCTCTGGTGTTCGGTCAGCTCGTATCATGTGAAAACCCTCCAGCTCAATGTTAGCATCTGCTGCTAGTTCAGTTAGCCACGTCTCAGTAAACAAAAGGAGAGAGCACTCCCGGTAAGTGCTATCATAACGGGAGATAGCCGCTAGCTCATCTAACTTTCCCAGTATCGACCGTACATTTCCCATGACAACAGATGGAAGGGAGGGTCTGTACCTTATATTTTTTGTCCTCCGCCTTACTCCAGCCCGGCAGCCGCGACGCTTTCGCCTCAATTCTCTCGGTATGTCGAGTTTTTCCAGTGGGACCGGGTGGCGGTTAAATGCTAGCAGCTCTTCCCTGTTGTATCGTATCCTGCTATAAACAGTGGCTCCGTCCACCGGCTCAGGAGACATTTGGGACGATCTGTGTGTCCGTGATATAAGTGGGGTGAAAAAAAAAAAAAGTGATCAAAAGAGAGAGGAAGGGAAAAAAAACTCGGAATCGAGCCGCTGTTGCAAAAGGCAGCCTACTGGTGTGGCGCCGAGAGCAGTTATACTGCATATGTACAGTATTTGAGAAGTTCTAGGGCTTTTCTACCCCCTTTACCCAGGGGTGGAGATCACTGAGAGATCGTTGAAAGATGAAAAAATGGTCAGATCTCTCAACAGTCTTTCAATGATCTCTCAGAAGTCACCAAGACCTCTCAAAGATGTCTCAGTGATCTTCCAGTGATCTGCACTGTTGCCACGGTCTTATCAAAATGTTAACTCAGCCCCAAATCATCTCTCAGTGATCACCAAAGGGAAAGGATCTCTCAAGGATCTCATCCTTCTTGCAATGATCTCTCAGCAGTCTTTCAGGGAACTCTACTGGTCTTTCATTGAACACTCAGCAATCCCTTACTGATGTCTCAGCCACCTCAACCTTTGGGGGGGGGGGAAATTTGGCGCTCATGAAAGATCACTGAGAGATAATTGGGAGATTGATGAGATCCTTGAGTGCTCCTTGAGAGATCACTGAGAGATCACTAAGAAAAATTATTAAGTCTTGAAAGTGCTCACTATTTAAGGTTGAAAAAGATCTCGCACTGTGTAAATATCTCCGCAAACTCAGAAGAAAAATACAGAACGAGGTAAAATAACTCAGATGGCGAACCAGTGAACGAACAAGAATGCATTTATTCTTTGTGTCCAGCAAAGAAGGCACAGTGACGTACCACATACAGACAGCGTTATGAGAGTGTGCAAAGATCTTCAGGTCTGACATCCTTTTACGTAATCTACCATTGCTTACACAGCACAACAGATAGCTTTATGTTCATACAACACAAGAGTTCACTGTGCCGCAAACATCCTTAATCAGAAAAGAACATGCAGAATGGTCTTCTCGTCTCTAAAGCCAGAACATGATTTAAGTGAAACATCACATGGATCAGCATGATTCAGCACAACTGCATTACAGAACTTGAGTGGCAAACACAAAGAAATCTAAAGTTAAGTAAAACAAAACAGAATAAAACAGAATCTTTCCTTCAAAGACTGTTGAGAGATCTGGACATTTTGTCACCACTCAGTGATCTCTCAATGATCTCCACCCCTGTGTATATGGGCTTGTATAGCTTTGTTACAGTAGTAATTTACTCCAGCAATGGCATGACGATGCCGGTGTGAAAGTGAAGCAATAATCAAACATACTTTTATCTCTAATCATTTGGGCCACAAATGGATAAGCTGTGCATCCCCTCATGTGACGGTCTTTCCCTCATGAAGCAGAATAAACGTTGCCCTCAGCAGCAACAGGAGAACGACTCTGCTACTCTAGAAACGACTGACCATCGAGGCTTCCTCACTGCCGCAGGGTGTTGTTAATGGATTCCTCCATGTAAATTAAAGGCCCTGGTTTTATTGGCACTCAGCAGGATTGTGTAGCGAGTGTGCACACCTGGAGATCAGAGGAAATTAGCTGTGAAATGTGAAGTTGTGCAGATGTCAGGTTTTACTTTACCAAATAGTGCACGGCAAACCACCGAATCTGAAAAGCAAATCATAGATCACACCAGTCAGGACTTTTCTCGCAAGAAAGAGGAGACTTTCATTAACTTTGTGAGTGCATGTCAGCCTTTTTCGCCTTTCTGCCGACGGGTCTGATTCTATTAAGTCTGCAATATTATCTAAGTGTATCCGACATCCTTTCCTTGTTGCTCAGTGTGATCAGTCAGACAACAAAATTGGACATGCCACCCTGGGTCAGAATTGTTTTCCTCTGTGACCTTAAGTTTGTACAATAGAACAAGAGAAATTGTTTATGTTGATAGTTTTTCTGTAATCGATTTTAATTTGTAGGACCCAAAGGAGAAACTGTGGACACCTTTGGAAAAGGGCACCAACACCTCGCCAATCAATGGGGAGCAAAAACGGTTCATTTTCAGATTATTCATGAAGCTGTTGTGTTGAGAAGAGGATACAGCTCCAAGAATTTAAGTCCAGATCTGCAGTAAAACAATCAGTGTAAAATAAGTGGTTTGCAGGGGACCAGACGGGGATGAAGACGGCTGCAGGTCTCCACAGCCTGTTTGGCAGGCAGACGAGCCACTCTTGAGCATACGTATAGTGCAGAAATACCACAAGAGACCAAGCGATGGAGCAGATAACCTTCATTAATCTCTCAAATGACTCCTGGTTTACAATGTGCTCTCAGCACAAAACTCTCAAAAAAAAAAAACACACAAAAGAGCAAGAGTTCAAGAGTGAGAGCTAAGCTCTCTGTCTTCTCTGTACAACAAACGTCCAATGCTAATTTTGTCAGGTTCATTCCCCCTCTTTTTTCCCTACTGCTATTGTTTGCTGCAGTTTGTTCTAATACCACCTTTACACGGGGGCGGAGATCTTTGAAAAGTCATTGATTGATGAAAAAAATGGCCAAATCTCTCAACAACCTTTCAGTGATCTCTCAGTGATCATCAATGATCTCCACTGTCCTCAAAGTTTTGATTCAGTCCAAAACAATCTCTCAATGATCACCAAAGGGAAGTGATCTTTCAAAGAACTCTTAATGAACTCTCAAGGAGCACTCACTGATCTTGTCAATCTCCCAGTGATCTCTCAGCGATCTTTGCCGGTCTGTGTCAAGGAACTTATTGGTCTTTCCCTCACTGAGCTCTCATCCATCTCTACCTGAGAGGTGAGAAAAACTTGGTGATCATTGAAACATTGCTGAGACATCACTGAGAGATTGATGAGATTGTTAAGTGGTCAAGGAGTGCTCAAAAATCTCATCGATCTCCCAATGATCTCTCAGTGATTTTTCAATGAATTTCAAATTTTACACTCTGAAGGTAGAGATGGCTGAGAGATCAGTGAGGGATCATTGAGCATTTGATGAAACACCACTGTAGTTCATTGAAAAATTGTTGGAAGATCATTGGGAGATCATTGGGAGATGGATGAGACCACTGAGAGTTCCTTCAGAGATTACTTCCCTTTGGTGATCACTGAGAGATTGCTTTGGAATGAGTCAAAACTTTGAGGAAACTGAGGTGACCTTGGAAATCATTGAAAGGTCATTGAGAGATTATTGAAAGATTGTTGAGAGATCTTGCCATTTTTTCATTTCTTAATGATCTCTAGCGTTGTGTACAGGGGGTAGAAGAGCGCTAGAAACCTTTCAAACACTCAGTAGCCTCTTTGGTCATCCAAGAAACTCTCAATGATCCCTTAGCGATCTTTGCTGGTTTCTCATTGCTCTCTTAAGGATCTTTCAAAAATCTCTATAGATCAACATGAAAAATGCCAAAAATTGAATTTTTGATCTCCCAAACATTTACACAGAAACGGCTTTTCCCCAGGCTTTAGGAGATCGGGCCAGTTTTTGATCTCTCAGTGGTCACCCAATGATCTCCATGCTGTGTACAGCGATCCTTAAGTGTTGAATCATCCAGAAAATTGTGTCCGCTTGAATTCTGCAAGAGAAAGTTTTTGTTCACATGAACATGACTAGTGGTGATAGAGAGTATTTGCTAGCGTGAACCTTTGTGGACATGCTCTGAATTACTTAATGTAATCTTGAACGTGGTCCGTGCCTAGACCTTCAGCTGTGTCTTCTCAGGACTCTGGAAAACAGCCATCATTGATCATCGCTGCACTGAGGAAGATAAGGTAAAGCTCAATAGATTACATTAGTCTTTTTAATTTGCTTGTGGAGTCTAATGGCAACTGCTGTAATTTCCAAGACTAAATGGAAAGATCAGTCTCCTTCTATCACTCCGTCATGTCTTTCACTCACTGAGTCTGTGGACACTTTTCTTTTCTAAAGTGGCACTTTGACAGTGGCTGGTTTCTCACTAGAGAGTGTCTTAATGGCTTTTACTGTCCACTAAAGCACATCAGTCTTGACAGGTGTTAATAATAAGGAATATCTCAGCTGGATCCGAGGCCGTCAGACCATGAGTGTCACATGCCAAATGAAGTCATAAAGAGGGGGAGGGGCTTTTAGCAGCTCAGGCTGATTGTGTTAATGAACGATCTTATGGGGTCAAGTGTCACACTACTTGCAGGGAGACTGTAGCGTTTGAGCAAATGTGTATCTGTTTTTTTATGTTGAAGACAACCATGACTTCACCCGCTCAGCAAAGTGAAAGTTCTAGCAGTCATTTATAATGATTTTGATGCTTTCGCAGCTTTCTCATTTGGTCTGCATTTATTGACTTCTCAGATCACAATTACAACCCCAGATTATACGTGTAAAAACCAAACAGCTGAAATTCGGTCAGGCAGAAACATGTGGTCCCAGTGTGGATCAGTCAAAACCAGGGTTAAATTGTTTCTAATGTGAGACCTTCAAAGTCTTGGACCAAACACAGAAAGTTAATGTGGCTCTTCAAAACCTTAAAGAGATCAAAATGAGCCACTGTAGTACAGAGATACAGTTAAGTGAAATATGATTCAATGTGGTGATAAAAAGTTAACTGGAAAAACCTTGCAAAAAATGCAGAAAGTTACCAGATATTTTCTGAGAGGATAAAAGAGGGAACGTGGAAGTTTGGGAGAACGATGCCACCTGAGAAGGATTTCAAATGTCCTTGGCATGACAACCTGTAGAACACTTTCACAGCTAGTTCACCTCTGAAGGTGGTCAAGTATTCTCCAGCTCTGACTTCAAGTAGCCTAACCCTGGATTTACACTGACTCTGGATGCAGTCCATTGCAGATGCAGTTCGGATGTTCTGTTGTGTCCCTACCAGCTCCGTTTGTGTTTTGCAGCGGCATGGATAAGGACAGAGATAAGAATAGAGTTCCAAATACTGCACGGTGGCGCAGTGGTTTAGCACTGTGGCAGCACAGTTTTACCCTCGGCCGGGGGATCGCGGGGATCATGAGATCGTGTGTTCAATCCCAGCCCCCGACCAACAGTGAGCTGTGTGGAGTTTGCATGTTCTCCCCGTGTTGCGTGGGTTTACTCCGGGATTTCTCCGGTTTCCTCCCGCACACCAAAAACATGTAGGTTTAGGGCGCTCGCGCACGCAGCGACCAGCAGCCGGTGGCTTGTCACCAGACTGCAAACCAAGTCTACCTACGGGTACAAATAAGTAACAAAAAAAAAAAAAAATACAAGATCACATGATAATTATACAAAATAACGCGAGATCTCGAGAAATACCCAAGAGTGACTGAGATAAACCTATCGCGATCATGTGATGACAACCAGGAAGTGTGATGTAGCAGCTCCCCACCTGGATTTTTGGGCTTTAAACAATATGTAAGTAGCCCATTAATTTTAACTGAAGCATTTGTATGTTTTTTCAAGTTTTTACCTTCTTTGACACAGTAGTGGAGGAGTAGACCTCAGAAAATAACAAACAATCCTTAAATCATTTTTAATGAACAAACAGTTATAAAATATCACGATACCGCAGCATTTCCTTGTGGATTGGATCCGGCATCCGTCAAAAATAGACTCATTGTGTTTCATTAGCGATCCAAATCTGACAAGCTGAATTCGTTCCGCTGTGGTCCGGACCAGGTGGGGATTAGAACATGGACAACAATGGGAACTATATGCTGCGGAGACCGGTGTATATCTTGGGTTACTGATGTAGAAAGCACCTCAGAGGATCAGTAGCATGTTTGCCAACTGCTGTAGTGTATTCTACAGTATCTCACAAAAATGAGTACACCCCTCACATATCTGTAAATATTTTATTATATCTTTTCATGGGACAACACTGAAGACATAACACTTTGATACAATGTAAAGTAGTCAGTGTACAGCTTGTATAACAGTGACATTAATGGCTGTGTGTTGAGTTATTTTGAGGGGACAGCAAATTTACACTGTTATATATGCTGTACACTGACTACTTTACATTGTATCAAAGTGTGATATCTTCAGTATTGTTCCATGAAAAGATATAATAAAATATTTACAAAAATGTGAGGGGGTGTACTCACTTTTGTGAGATACTTTATCTAGACAAACATTGCCATGACAGCAGGACATCGGTGTGTCATGCAAAGTTCTTTGGTGCCCTTGGCTGTACCCCCTTTATACGAGGGTGGAGGTCAGTGAGAGAGTGTTGAGGGATGAAAAAATGGCCAGGTCTCTCAATAGTCTTTCAATGATCCCTCAGTGATCGCCAAGATCTCTCAATGATCTTCAGTGACTCCCATGGTCCTCAAAGTTCTGACTCGGTCTAAAACAATCTCTCAACAATCACCAAAGGAAAGTGAGCTCTCAGCGAACTCTCAATGAGCATTCAGTGATCTCATCGATCTCCCAAAGACCTCTCAGCAGTCTTTGAATTAACTCTTGTTGGTCTTTGATCAAATGCTCAGTGTTCCCTCACAGTCATCTCTACCTTCAGGATGAAAAAATCAATGAGATCATTGAGTGATCAGGGAGTGCTCAACAGTCTCAATGATGTCTCAGCGATCTTTCAAAGAATTCCAAATTTTTCTACTGCAAAGATGGCTGAGAGATCAATGAGAGACCAGTAGAGTTCACTGAAAGACAACGGTGGAGATACCTGAATGATTGCTCAGTGATCTCTCCTGGTCTCTCAATGATCTCTCAGGGATTGTTCAAAGTCTCTACAGATGGACATGAAAGTTGCCAAAAATGGAATTTTTGCTCTCCAAAACATTTACACAGAAATGGCTTTTTTCAGGCTTCAGGAGACTGTTGAGAGATTGGGCCAATTTCTGATCTCTCAATGGTCACCCAACGATCTCCAGGCTGTGTAAAGGGGCCTCAAGGGAACAGTGGGAACACATGAACCTTCGTCTGGATTTTCAGGTGTGAAGATACCCTCATGGTAGCGGCGAATGCTGAGGAAAGTTTATGAATGTTGCAGATGTTGGGGTTTTGTTAGAGGTCATAAATGGTTGCACAGTAGTTTTTATGGTGGCGAAAAATGTTGAAAACTTTTGACCATGCTCACAATGTTTTTGCAACCATAATAACTGTTGGTCAACTGTTGTGTAACCTTTTATGAACCCTGATGAAACCCAACAATCACAATGTTCTTGAACGTTCCTCAGTATTCGCCGCTCCATGAGATACTGTCCTTTATGATTTTATTAAACATCGTAACTTCTAAAACAAATATGAACCAAATCAACTGCTCTAAAAGGTTAGAATGTTGGTGATGATACGGGCTATTTACAGGACCCAAAAGCAGGAGAATTTTGATCTAATTCAACAGATTTTAATTAAATTGAATTAAGACATCTAAATTATGGCAGATGGAAGGAGTGATATGACAGCGAGTGGGTGGGGAGCAGGCAAGCAAAGACTGGATCTCAGTGTTAGGTGGACCTGAAGACATTTGGCTAGTTAGAAATGAACCTGGGGCGAAGGAGGAGATCCAAGGCAAATTTAGAGGAGAAATGCATCCAGACTACTGTTCAGATACTAGTAATACTAAAAGCCAACAACAATCTTGCAAAGACTGCAGGGAAAGCAGGTCTTCTTGGTTCTAGGGAAGGGGATGAATGTCCCAGAAGTAATGTTAATTTGTCAACTAAAACTGACTAAACATGTTTTCAGCTGAAGCTAGAAATTCTTTTTTACTTCCGGTGCCACACGAGTCAGCTGCCTTTTTGCGGCAGTGGCTCAATTCTGAGTTTCTTTCTCATTTGTATTTACTATCTGTCTTTTTTCTTGCCACAACTTTATGATCTTGCAACCCCATATCCACCACGGATGCCAAGGACACACAGATCGCTGCACTAGTGCTGATATTAGTCATGTTTCGGCTCATATCGCAAATGTCTCCCAACCCGGTAAGTGAAGGAGCTATTGTTTACAGTAGGAGCCAGCAGTTAGCGTTAGACTTCCCTATGGTGCTAATGCAAAAATTCGACATACCAAGAGAAGTCAGGTGAAAGCGACATGGATGTTGAGCTGGATTGAAGCAATGCGTGAGGAAAACAAGGTATAGATCCATCCTTACATCCGTTATTATGGGAAATGTGAGATCGCTGCTTAACAAGATTGACGAACTGATGGCTATGTCCCGGTATGAGAGCATCTTCAGAGAGATTAGCATTATGTTGTTTACTGAGACATGGATAACAGAACTAGCAACAGATGCTAACATCGATCTGGAGGGTTTCCACGCAATACGGGCAGATTGGACATCAGACAGCGGAAAGAGCAGAGGTGGGGGCTGATAATGTATGTGAACAACAGATGGTGTAATCCTGGGCACATTAGGATTAAAGGACAACATTGCAGCAAGGACATTGAGTTGCTAGCTGTTAGCATGTGACCAGCTTACCTCTCCAGGGAATTTTCACGTCGTCAGCATTGTTGTTTATGTATCCCCCTCCGCGAGCGCTGAGGCAGTGCGTGACTTCATCCACTCAGTCACTAGCAGCCTGCAAACACAGCACCCAAATGCTCTTCTCCTCATCTCGGGTGATTTTAACCACACTTCACTGTCCTCCATTCTGCCCACGTTCACCCAGTATGTCACTTGCCACACCAGAGACAATAAAACATTGGACTTACTTAACACAAATACTAAGGAGGCTTACACCTCGTCGTCACTCCCCCCTTCCCCCTTGGGAGGTCGGATCACAACTTGGTTCACCTCCTGCCTGTGAACAAACCCCTGGTACACAGACAACCTCCTGTTACCCGCACAGTGAAAATATGGTCTGAAGAGGTGATGGACGCTCTGAAGGACTGTTTTGAATCCACTGTATGGGAGCAGCTTTGTGATCCACATGGTGAGGACATCGACAGCCTCACACACACCATCACAGACTACATCAACTTCTGTGTGGACAACACCGTACCCACCAAGACCATACGGTGTTTCTCAAACAACAAACCCTGGATCAACCCTGAGATAAAGTCACTACTGAAAGAGAAGAAAAGGATCTTCAGGTTGGGAAACAAGGAGGAGCTGAAGTCCGTACAGAGGGAGCTAAGGAGGAAGATCAGAGAGGGGAAGGACAGCTACAGGAAGAAGATGGACGACAAGCTGCAACAGAGTGACATCAGTGGTGTCTGGAGAAACCTCAAAACCATCTCTGTGCACCGGAATACCTCCTCTCAGGCCACGGGAGGCAGGGAGTGGGTGAACAACCTGAAGCTGTTCTTTAACAGGTTTGACCAACTGCCCTCTTCTCTGCTTGCCCACCAACCACTACTGCCTCCACCATCATCTAGTCCCACTGTCCACAGCCTCCCCCCAACATCCTCCACTCCCAGCACACATCCTCACTAAGACCCAGGTAAGAGCTGAGCTGAGGAAGATCAAGGCATGGAAGGCCTCGGGTCCGGACGGCATCAGCTCAAGGCTTCTCAAGTCCTGCACAGACCAGCTGTGTGGGGTCATGGAGCACATCTTCAACCTGAGCCTGAAGCTGGGGAGGGTACCACAGCTGTTGAAAACATCCAGTGTAGTACCCGTAACCAAAGACCCCTCACCCCAAAGATCTGAACAGCTACAGACCAGTGGCCCTCACATCAGACCTGATGAAGACCCTGGAAAGGCTGCTCCTTGCCCACCTCCGCCCCCTTGTGGGATCAGCGATGGATCCACTCCAGTTCACCTACCAGCATGGCATTGGGGTGGATGATGCAGTGATCTTCCCCCTACACTGTTCCCTGTCCCACCTGGATAAGCCTGGGAGCACTGTGAGGATCATGTTCTTTGATTCCTCCAGTGCTTTTAACACCATCCAACCAGTGATCCTGAAGGACAAGCTACTGTGCACAGGGGTGGACCAGCACCTCTCATCGCGGATCCTGGACTACCTCACAAACCAACCACAATTTGTGAAAACCCAGGACTGTGTGTCTGACACCACCATCTGCAGTACCGGGGCCCCCCAGGGAACAGTTCTGGCTCCCTTCCTGTTCACCCTCTACATTGCTGACTTTTCACACAGCACACCACACTGCCACCTACAGAAGTTCTCTGATGACTCTGCAATCATTGGCCTCATCTCTGATGGAGATGATACGGAGTACAGAGGACTTATCCAGGATTTCGTGGACTGGTGCCAACGGAACTGCCTCCAGATCAATGCGAGGAAAACTAAAGAACTGGTGGTGGACTGCCTCAGACGAGGACAACCCCCCGCAGCACCAGTAAACATGCAGGGAACAGACATTGAAATGGTGACATCCTACACGTACCTGGGTGTTCACCTGAACAATAAACTGGACTGGTCACACAACATCAACACGCTCTACAAGAAGGGGCTGCACAGGCTGTTCCTCCTGAGGAGGCTCAGGTCTTTTGGAGTGCAAGGGGCACTCCTGAAGACCTTCTATGATTCAGTGGTGGCATCAGCCATCACATTTGGAGTGGTTTGCTGGGGCAGCGGCATCACGGCAACCGACAGGAAGAGATTGAACAGACTGATCAAAAAAGTTAGCTCTGTTCTGGGACGGCACCTCGGCCCAGTAGAGGGAATAGGGGAGAGGAGGACGGTGGCTAAGCTGTCATCTCTTCTGGAGTCCGAGTCCCACCCCATGCAGGACATGATGAACCCACTGAGGAGCTCATTTTGCAGTAGGCTTTACCATCCTAGGTGCACAACTGAGAGGTTCCGCAGGTCCTTCCTACCCACAGCTGTCAGACTTTATAACCTAACCAAGGCTGCTCGTAGAGGTCGTATTGAATGTACAAAACATAACAGCCTTGCACAATGACTGGTCCCCTCCATTATACAGCTAGGACAATATCAATCATTACGGAGGGTGACAACACGGCTGATTCAAATATGAAATATTCTGTGTGGGTACATATTCATATTCTGCAGGGTAACTTAACAGACCATAATGCTGTCTATACCATCTAGCTGCAATACTCCTGCACTGTGTATATATCTGTGTACATATGTACAGTATATTCATTTGTTCTTATTATCTTATCTTACTAACTAACTAACCTGCACTTATATAGCGCTTTTCTAGTCACAAAGACCACTCAAAGCGCTTTCATTAATACTAACCCTCTATTCTAAGGGCCTATAGGAAACAGATATCTAGGGACAATTTAGAACAGCCAATTAACCTAACATGCATGTTTTTGGCATGTGGGAGGAAACCGGAGAAATCCCGGAGTAAACCCACGCAACACGGGGAGAACATGCAAACTCCACACAGATCACTGTTGGTCGGGGGCTGGGATCGAACCCACGATCCCACGATCCCCACAATCCCCCGGCCAAGGGTAAACTGTGCTGCCGCAGTGCTAACCACTGCGCCACCGTGCAGGCTGCTATCCCTGTACTGCTGTAATCCTGGAATTTCCCCATTGTGGGACTAATAAAGGCTTATCTTATCTTATCTTATCTTATCTTAAATTCAACTAAAACTACTATTTTTACATTACTTTTGACACCTAATTTTAGTCCAGATTCAGTCTTGTTTAGTCTTAACCCTTTCACATTCTTGGTTTCATGGACAGATAGCGCCCCCACTGTCTGTGGCACAGTTCTGCACCTGTCATATTGTGTGTCATGTGATGTAATAAAAATCCTCAGTTGTACTAAGTATTCCATTTCACACGATGGCAGACATGTATAGCGTACTGCTCTTTCCTTGGAGGACTCATGACCCCCAAATCACCCCCCCCCCCAAAAAAAACCCTCACTTCTGGACATCACAGAAGAAGAGTTTGTAAACAGATGTTGATATGCGCGATCACAAGACGGAGGAGGCATTTGCTCCCAAATTTGTCAACTATGATTCTAAAAAGACATTATTTAGCTTATGAAGGTAAATATCTACATTTTGTTATAACAGAGGGTGGGCGAAGCTGGTTGATGTGCACCTGCCATCGACCCCAGTGCCATGTGACTGGAGAGATCAATCGCGCCGGTTCCGTGTCGTCATATAAGATAAATAGCGGCAGAATAAAAGCGAAATTGAGTTGGAATAATCGTAACAGTTTCTGGATGTAGGAGAGAAAGCAAAATTGACTGGGAGAGGACAAAATCACGACCAGGATGCCGCAAAAGGATGAAGCAACTGAGCCACCTGGCCAGCAGTAAGTGATGAATGTCTTTGTTTACATTGTACTGATTTTCTGGTTCATATACTTTGAAGATAAGATAACAAATGGTTAATGACATTCACTTATATAGCGCTTTTATTCTTATCTCTAGATGACCAAAGCGCTTTACAAATCCTGCTATCCACCCATTCACACACTGATGGCGGCATAGCTGCCCAACATGGCACTGCCCAGACCCACCAGGAGCAATTGGGGGTAAAGTGTCTTGCCCAGGGACACAACGGCAGGACATCTGGGGAGAGTGGGATTTGAACCGGCAGCTATCCGGTTATTGGATGACCTGCTCTACCTCCTAAGCCACTGCCGTCCCAAAATGCCCAAAACAAAAAACGGTGACAAAAAACAAAACCATTCTTTGTGTAAATATGTTCAAAGTCCACTTTTGATTGAAAATTATGTAATTTGATATGGCTGTCATGGCATTATGCAAATAATATGCATAGATTTACTCATATCTCAAACTTTGGATCATATTCTACATCTTTCTAATTGACAGTAAGCCATTATCTCTTACCACTTTCAAGTTATAGCTTTGGAAATCAATGACATCTGAACTGAATATTTTCTTGAAAAAAATCTTGACCACTAGGGGCTGACGGTGCAACGGAGTGCCATAGGCAGTCCAACAGTTAAGTTGTGTCTAGACCAAATGTTTAAGTTCACAACGTTATCCAGCGGAGCTCTCACCTGGAAAACTGTCACTGCCTCCTCCAAAACTTTGCCTGGATGACGGTTGCTTGCACTGCTAGCATGCTAACCCTCGTTATCACACCCATGACAGGAGTCCGTGGGTGGATAATGTCCCAACACTCCGATTCAGCTCCGGCACTCCGGCCCACCCATCTGCAGCCTCATTTTCAAACTGGCGTTAACACTTTAACTCCGGCAATGGAGGAATCTCAAGGCTGATTACTAGCTAGTGCTACCAAATCCCTCGGATGCGAAAGCGCATGTTTACCATTGGTTTACATGTATTTGCGCCACACAAGGAGGGAGAATTCCACCACAGCCAAGACAAAGGGGTTATATGCCAATATGTTTGAGTCAAAAAGATTATTTTTACAGTGTGAATATCGTTCTGTTGTCATTCATCTTTTTAGCATTCAGAAAAACCTGCTGTTTTTATACTGATCACAGCTGTTGTGACAGATTGTGCAGTCAGCTGAGGGAACATACATGTAGACACATTCTGTTAATTAATCCAGACTAGTGCATACCCGTGCATGCCCATAGAAACCAAGTATAAGCAAGTATTTCTGCATGGCCATAGAAAGCAGGTGTAAGCAAGCATTTCTGCATGCCCATAGAAAGTTACTGTTACCATGGCAACAGTAACCCTGCTGATGCCTGCCTTTGATCTTTGACGTCATCATTTGTTCAGTGATGCCTGCCTTTGATCTTTGATGATGTGTCTGTCTGGCAACAGTAACCATGGTGAAACCTGCCTTTGATGTTTGCCGTCACCACTGCCTGTGATCTTTGATGATGTCATAGCAAGTCCTATGATCGTGACACACGCACAAACAGTCATGTCTTCATACACCCAACTGACAATGTCTTCCAGTTTGCCACCTGGAATCATTAGTGTTTCCATCCATCCATCTTCTTCCGCTTAATCCTTTTCGGGTCGCGGGGGGGCTGGAGCCTATCCCAGCATCATTGGGCGAGAGGCAGGATTTCATCGAGTTCAATTGCAAACTCGCCCTGTTGTGGAACTACAGTTCTATGGTTTCTATGACGTCATGTGGACATCATGTGGACATCATGTGGACATCATAGGAACATCATAGGGGGGCCTATGATGTGTTAGTGAGTCCTGTGGTGTGTGTGACGTCACATAGACATCTTCCTATGATCACCGACAGCATAGGAACATCATAGGACACCTTGCAGACCTCATAGGAATGTCGTAGGTGGTCCTATGATCGCGAGTCACTGACAGACACACTGACAGATTTCTTGAATTTCTAGAGTGATGTCCTAGCAAGTGCTATGATGCCTGCATTGATCTTTGATGAGGTCATAGTGAGTCCTATGACTGTGAGTGATGGTCTAAATGACATCATATAGACATCATGTACACATCATAGGAACATCATCAGACATCATAGACATCGTAACACATCATAGGAGGTCCTATGATGTGTCTCTGGCGTCATGTAGACATCATAGACATCAGAGGCGACTGTCTACTATGCTGTCTATATGACAGCATTTAGACATCATGTAGACGTGATAGGAACATCGTAGGCAATCCTATGGTGACGTCACTGGAACATCATCTATGATAGTGTGATAGGATTGCCTGATAGTGTGATATGATTGCCTATGATAGGATTGCCTAATCCTATGGTGTTGTAGCCAGTGCTATTGTCTACATGACGGCATTGCGAATCCTATGTTGCCTGATATTATGATGGTGACACACAGACACACACACTGACACACTGACAGATTTCTTGAATTTATAGTGGCTTTTGCCTTACTGACATTTCCAGATTTACTGCTTTGAATGGGTGTGGTTTAAAGTAGTGTGTCCTATTCTTAATCGGGTGATGAGTATCTTGAGTGAGATTTCCAGATTTACTGCTTGGAATGGGTGTGGTTTAAAGTGCTGTGTCCTATTCTTAATCGGGTGATGAGTATGTCTTCTTTCTTGAGTGATGGTCTATACTGCTTCGAATGGGTGTGGTTTAAAGTGCTGTGTCTTATTCTTGATTGGGTGATGATTACCTCTTCTTTCATGAGTGATGGTCTATATGACATCATGAAGACATGGTCTATATGACATCATAAAGACAGCAAGGCAGGCATGATAGGACATCATGCCGACATCATAGGTAGCCAGTCCTATTGTCTATCTGACGTCATCGCGAGTCCTATGTTGCCTGATATCATAGGATCATCATAGGACAGCATGCAGGCATCATAGGCCATCCAATGATGTCCTATGATCGTGAAACACAGACGGACAGATGGTAGAATTAAAGTAGAACTTTTTGTTCTGCAGTTTTTATCTGTGTCCTTGATTGGTTATCTTAGAAGAAATAAACTAATCTACTACTACTACTACATCTACTGCATCACATTATCACACTGGCAATTTTTTTATTGTCATAAATGATTTTTTACTTTAAACGATTTTCCCAGCTTGTTAAGCTGTGATGATTATACACGAGCTGTTATTTCTAAGCGTTACACAGATTAACAGAAATAGCTTCTCACTGTGGTATCTGCCAGACCAGGAGACAGGTAATTAAGAGAGCGGAAGCAATGGAGGTGGGCTGAAGTTTTGGAAGATTATAATTAATTATCTCACCAAGCAGATATTTCTCCTGACCGGTCTCTGCAAACACGTTTAGCTGCACAAAGTACGACGGGGAGAGGAGCGGCAATAAAGCAGGTGGAGTACATGAAAGGTTAATGAATTTCATAACGGGGGAACAGCCAGGAACAATGCAAAATGATGCAAAATGGCCAAACTAAGTTAACCTACTGACAAGGTGGGTGGTTGTAGTAACAAGCAGTGTGAGTTACCAAAGATGGCAGTAATTAATCCTTTCCTCTCTGTTTTTAACGTACAGTATGTTAGTCAAAGCTGACAGACTCCTGGTTCCTGGTAAGGGCCCCTTTACACAGACGGGGATAGTTGGGTGACCATTGAGAAATCAAAAATTAACCCGATCTGTCAGTGATCTCCCAAAGCCTAAAAAAACTGTTTCTGTATGAATGTTTGGGAGATCATTGTATAATCTAAGGGTGAGCTTTGAAAGATCCTTGAGAGATCACTGAAAGACCAGTTGAAATCAGAAGTTTAGCTGCATAAAATGAAAGTACCAAGGTGCAGCTGCCTTGATGCGACCTCTACTGCCCCGGCCTGGTTATGGCAATACCCTTTTTTCACAGCTCCAATGAGTACACGCACTGCTGGTGATGATGTAATTAGGAACACCTGAGCGAGGAGCGGGAAGATGGCAAACGGGCATGGGAACAGCTGATGGTAAATAGAGAGGGGGTGTGGTCGGACCGGCAGACAGACAGCACTCGCACCAGCATGAGCCAAAGGGGCTGCCTCACCACTGCCGGCCAGAAAGCAGTGGCTATGGGTAAGGAAGCAGCACAGAATACATAATAAGCACAGACACAGTGGCACCTAGACCTACAGAGGGATCAGGACCGAACTGGAGAAAACCAAGTCGGCTCGGCTCCTGACAGCGCCCCCCCCCCTTTAAGGGGTGGATTCCTAGACACCCAAGGTAACATCGCAATGACCCCTCCCCCCAACAGGAACAACAGCAACAAACAAAATGAACCCGGGTGGGAGGTAGGGGGAACAGGAAAGGAGGGAACACAATAAGCAACTTTTGCATCTCGGCTCGTGCAAAGCATCATGGGAACGTGGCTACCAAACATGCTCTATCGATGCATTTAATTTATGGAAAGTTCCTGATCTACGAGCATATTGTATGCGTAGGGGTCTTCCCGGTTGTACCCGCAAACGCAAGGATGAGCTAGTTGCGCTTACATTCGCGGCCACGTTGCAGAAATTGGCCAAAATGGCCCCCCTGTATGTACGCTGACATAGCAGATTTTGTGTTGTCAAAGGACCAAGCACCCTTACTTGCGAGACTCTGAAATGACTACAAAGAAGGTAAGCGAGTGGTTTGACAGCTCAACTTTGGTTTTGTCATTTTGAGTAAATTTTACTACAAGGCATAGCCTGCTTACTTAGATCTATAGATCGATACTACTATAGTATAAGTACCACACATTTTCAATGATTTGCAATTTTATTTTATACCAGCCTACTTATCAATAACCTTAATTACATGTGTGTGTGTAGATTAAGCTTTATTACCGATATACAAAGAACTATATCCTAGATCCAGACCTGCCTGTCCGTACCTACTACTTCAGGGTTTAGACTCGTGTCAGTTAGGCTAGAATTTGAACAATACACAACACTATTTTATTATGTCATAATATAGACTTACTGCTTTAATCCAACAATTACGTCGGTCCGGACCCTTCAGCTCCGTGGGGAATGTACACTACCGTTCAAAAGACAAGTTACATGCATGTATGCTGCAAGTTTGCTTTTTCCACCGCTCTAGATGATATATGCCGTTCCCACACTTCACTACCTACACCTGGCATAACGGCAGTTTAAAGCTTGAAGCAGACTTTAAACGACAGTTGTTCAGGTGTGACAGTACTGTCTCTATACAAAAGCAAGGCGGCTACCGGAATGTTTGGTAGTCGTGAACTTTGAACTCATATAGTCTGCACATGCGCACTCCTAATGCGAAAGTTGCTTATACCCCACCCAGGGCCCACAATTAACCCCCCCAAGTCCACGGGTGCTGGGACTCAGAAGGCCGCCCAAAGTCCCAGATCCAGCAGAAGGTCAGGTGGACGGAGTCCAGCGGCCTGCCGGAAAACATGGGCCACCTGATCCGGGGAGTCAGTCCTTCCGGCAGCCTGCCCACACTGTAAAGCCACCAAGACCGGAGAGGAGTGACGAGGGCCAAGATGGCATCCGGCGGAGGGGTATAGGCCCCAGTGTCCTCATGCTGGCCGGTCGTGCCCCTGACGACCTTGACTCGAGAGGAAGTAGTACCTGCGGTGGTCCCGACCTGGGGTCTCGTAGCACTCGCAGCGGGACCCGACTCGATCAGGGCTGCACCCGTGGTGGACTCCAGAAAGAGCCTTGCTGCACCCGCGGTGGAACCCGGTTGAGTCCCTGCTGCACCCGCAGTGGATTCCGGTTGGGCCCCTGCTGCCCCCACGGCAAGCGGGCCAACCTGTGGAAGGACCAGGCTGAGGAGGCGGTCGATGGGGGAAACCCTGATGACCCTGGCAGGAGGAGTTGGAGCAGCAGCATCCTCCTCTGGCTGGACCAGACCCCTGGCGACCTCTGGCAACGACACACCATCTCTGGCGACCCTAAATAAAGGCTCGGAGGCAGAAGAAAAAGAGAGATAGTTAGGGTCGCTGGCAGTGGCGGACCCCGGCGAGACAAGTTCAGATGCAGCCTTTGGCTGAATCTGACTCTCCTCCACAAGTGCCAGGCAAGATCTCTCAAGTACAGACATAAGGAAAACAAGAGAGATAACTTGCCTGAGCTGGAGCTCCACCACCGTCCATGACTCCATCAAACTTGGCGATGACAGCCTGGGTCCGGCCTCGAGGATGTCCATCTCCGGCTCCCACTCCACTGCAGCAGCCTCCACAGCATGCGAGATGGTTATAGCAGTCCCTTTGTTCTCCTGCAGCGGCTCCAAAGCAGGGGACTCCACCGGCATGGCAGCAGGAAAACACCTCTGTGCTGGCTCCGGAGCAGGATCCTCCAAAGCTACTGGCTCCTCCACCATCCGGCAACTCTGATCCTGGACCGACGGATGCTCAGGAGAAAATGGAGGAGACACAGAGAGGGTTGGGAAAGAGTTATTAGCTGCAGCTGGAGGAGGGAGCCCAGCGGACTGCTGAAACTGGGTCCCTTTCCCGGGAGACAGACAAGGTTTGTTACTATCACAATGAATTGAATGAGAAAACACTTGCCTGTCATCCCGGTCTTTGATGTTAACAGTTGCAGATGGCAGGCAGTCATCCCTCTCTGTGCCGATGGTGAATCCAGCCCCATAGGAGAAGAGAGGAGGAGCCGTTACCCTGGCGACAGAGGTTGGCATTCCCGGGGTGGCCCTGTCTGACCTCGCAGCTGCTGGAGGAATGCTGGCAGCTGGCAGAGGAGAGGGCTTCTCCCGGCGCTTCCATGCACGATGACACTGTCCCTTGCTGGCTGAAACCGGCTTGGTGGGAGCGGGAGCGGAGTTCTGGTGGAAGACAGTTTCGGCAGCATCCCAGGACCGCCCTCCCCACAGCGCGAGCCCGGTCTTCTTCAGGGACCTCCTCCCCCTCTCGCCGTACTCACGTCGTAGCACTGCCAGCTGGGAAATCCTCTCAGCTCCCTCGGGATGCTCAGAGAGCTGAGGGCAATGCCGAACCTCTGCCTCTGCCAGCCTGATGTACCATATGACATCCCCCAGAGGGGAATAACCACTTGCCAAGAATATCAGGCCATCAATGTTCATCAGAGCACGGCAGCATTCCCACTTGAGGCTCAACGGGTAACTCCGACCCATGGACATCTCAAACCAGTTCAGTTCAAAAAATGGCACAAAAAGGGAAAAAGGGATGTGTGGGTGAACCCGCTAAATCCTCTTTTCATGGCTGGGTCATTCTGTCATGAACCCTCCCGTGCGCTTCGGGAGGGGTGAAAGGACGAAGATTTACGCCCTTGAGTTACACCACACACATTTATTAAACACAAAGACAAGCAGTCCCAAAAGATGAAAACATACAAAAAGGCAAAAACACTTTCACTTGGCGTCCCTGGGCCGGCATCGCCCAGCGAATGCATGAGGACAAGTATTTAACCACCAAAGCATCCCAGAGCTGACATCACTCAAAATGCGCAGAGAACCACGGCAGTGTAGGTGGCTAATACTTTGCAGCACAGTTGACACACGACTATGTACCTCCATAGACAATCCAATGACCCAGCAGTGCATGACTGGCAAAAAGCGCTTAAGTACACACACTGCTGGTGATGATGTAATTAGGAATACCTGGGCGAGGAGCGGGAAGATGGCAAATGGGCATGGGAACAGCTGATGGTAAATAGAGAGGGGGCGTGGTCAGACCGGCAGACAGTCAGACAGTACTCACACCAGCCAGTGAGGCCAGAAAGCAGTGGCTATGGGTAAGGAAGCAGCACAGAATACACATAATAAGCACATACACAGTGGCACCTAGACCCACAGAGAGATCAGGACCGAGCTGGAGGAAACCAAGCCGGCTCGGCTTCTGACAGATACAATGATATAAGCCTTTAGTTCCACTTGATTTTGAGCAGGCGAGCTGAAACAGAGAGGTGGACAGACAGACAGACACACACACACACACAGACACACACACACACAGACACACTGAGTGATTACCAAAGACCCCAAACTTTTTTTTTCCTTACTGACTGACATTAGATCAGACTAAACTTTTCCTGTTTTAGGTCAGTTAAGATCTCCAAAATATTTGTATTTTCTAAATATTTTTTAGAGAATTTGCTGAGAAATCACAAGGAGATCAATGAGATTCTTGAGCGGAGATCACAAATTCCCCAATGATCTCTCAGCAATCTTTCACTGATCTCTCAGCAAACTTTCACTGAACAATGAACACCAATGTTTTCCACCCCGAAGGTAGAGATGGCTGAGAGAGTAGTGAGGGATCGCTGCACATTTGATGAAAGACCAAAAGACTTAATTTAAAGATTGCTGAGAGATCATTGGGAGATCACTGGGAGCTCCTTGACATCATTGAGAGATCATCTTCAGTGATCGTTGAGAGATTGTTTTGGAAACTTTGAGGACTGTGGGGATCACTGGAGGTCCTCAAGAGATCATTGAGAGATCTTGTTGATCGCTGAGAGATCACTGAAAGATCACTTGCAGTTGATTTTGTCACCACTCAGCGATCTCTCAGTGATCTCCAGCCCTGTGTAAAGGGGGTATAAAGTTTAGCTGAGCAGTCTCGATGATGCCTTTGTTTTCCCACTGAAGCAGGCGTTGTACTGCAGTAGATCCCCCTGGATTAAATGTCTCTATTTGGGTAATGCTTCACAACAATGAAAGAAAAAAAATGTGAAATTTGCTCTTCCACTTTTTATTCGAATTTAAAAACTGTTTTAAATTGCTAAAGCTAAACATTGAGGGTATAATGTGGTCTTTATAAACTAGGACTGATCCACATCAGTGTCCGTGCTTCCATCCTCGCTGTTTGGACCTGAGCAGCAGTTGTCAACACTTGTTCTGTATTTCCTATGCAGGAAACTCCTAATTCACTTGTACAGCATGGCTATAATCTTTTCATTGTGGCTGGAGTTACTAGATGTAGCACTCCTCCTGTCTTTATAGTCTCCCATCAGTATCCCCTCCACCCCTGCGCCTTTTCCTGGTCGATTTTTGCTTCCATTCATGCTCTTTATCATGTTTGCTCTCTCTCTCTCTCTCTCTCTCTCTCTCTCTCTCTCTCTCTCTCTGTTGGTGTGCTTACATTTTTTTGAAGTGTGCAATAAAGACTTATTTTAAAGGACTCTCTCTCTCTCTCTCTCTCTCTCTCTCTCTCTCTCTCTCTCTCTCTCTCTCTCTCTTTTCCTCTTTTTCAGTCTCTCTTGATCCCTTTTCTTTTCTCTTGTTTCCTTTGAAGTGCCGAACAATAAAAGGGCTCCACTCCCCGTTAAGCTCGCGGAGAAGTCCGGGCTGAAACTGCGTGGCGCGGCGCAGCGGAATCTTGTCCTTGGGACCACGGGGGGATTGGGGTGGGGAGGAGGCGGCATCAGGAGTCACGGTGGCTGTGTGGAGCCTCGATGCCCTCCCCAAACCGCTGCATCAGCACAGGGTACAGCAGCCGAGCACGCCTGTCTGCTGCCGTCACTTCGGCTGCCGACCCCTTACACAGATGTACGAGAGACTGTCAGGGTGTCATTATGGGGACCAAAAGATTTGCATGTGAAGACACCGTGGGGAGTGGGAAGCAATCTGTGGCTGGTGCACACGCATTTGAGATGTGTTCATCCACTCCCACATGATTCCTTGAAACCACATCTTACAGTCACTCATTATGCTGCCTGTGCCGCAGTCTGATACAGCTCCTCTCCTCTCCAGCTTCTCTCTTCATTTCTTTCTTCCTACACATATTTGGAAACATCACTCGCTCCCCTGTCGTCTTCGATGAAGCTCTGTGATTCACCAAACAGATACATAGTGGAATGATTTGCAACATATTTTGGTCAAATTGCCTTTAAAGGTTAGAGCATCATTGTGTATAACTTTTGCAGCCTTACTCAGAATGGCTGGTTTGGATAAACTGCCAGCTTCAACCACCTGCCATTGGTGCCGCTTAGAGATAATACTACAAGAAAATAAGCTAAAATAATGTCTAAGAATGACATACAGTGGTGTGAAAAAGTGTTTGCCCCTTCCTGATTTCTCATTTTTTTGTAAAAAGACAAAGATTACACAAGCAAACACAAAATGCATCGGATCGAAGCAGCATCTGCAGTGATGCAGATGTTGTACCGGTCTGTTGTGGTGAAGAGGGAGCTGAGTTCTAAGGCAAAGCTGTCAATTTACCAGTCAATCTACGTTCCTACTCTCACCTATGGTCACAAGCCTTGGGTAATGACCGAAAGAACAAGATTGCAGATACAAGCGGCTGAAATGAGCTTTCTCCGTAGGATTGCTGGACTCACCGTCAGAGATAGGGTGAGGAGCTCAGTCATCCGGGAGAGGCTCAGAGTAGAACCACTGCTCCTCCACATTGAAAGGAGTCAGCTGAGGTGGTATGGGCATCTGATTAGGATGCCTCCTGGACGCCTCCCACTTGAGGTGTTTCGGGCACATCCCATTGGGAGGAGACCCCGGGGCAGACCCAGGACTCGGTGGAGAGACTATGTGTCCCAGCTGGTCTGGGAACGCTGTGGTATCCTCTCTGAAGAGCTGGAGCAGGTGGCAGGGGAGAGGGAAGTCTGGGCTTCTCTGCTTGAACTGTTGCCTCCACGACCCGGACCCCCGGAAAAGCGGTAGAAGATGGATGGATGGATGGTACAAAGTCCCATCAGAAAGTCAAACTGAGACAAACACAAGCCACAGATCCATTTCTTCCGATGTATTGTGGCTTGAATGAGTTGGTTTAAGCTTAGAAAAAAACAAAAAAACAAAATCTTCTTACACAGTAATTTAAAGAAAAGGATTAAAATAAGAAAAAGTGAACTTTAATGAAAAGAAAAAGAATTTTCACAGAGCATTGGAGGCTCTGGGCCTACTTGAAGATAGAAAAGAAAGGGGGGTGTCATGATTTGCCCCTTGGGGCAGGAACAAAGACCCAGGCGCTGAACTGCTAGTTGTGAGATTTATTCAAAGAAAACACAAAGTCCAAAAGTGCACAAAAAATACACTTACAGCAAGGCGAGATGAGAAAACAGGAAATTCACCAGAACAGGGTGAGGGTTCTGGTGGTGATGAGGAGAAGCTAGGCGAGGCTCTGACAAGGAGTGACGGCAGAGCCAGACAATAAATTTGGCAAGTGAGTGATCAGTGCAAAAGGCAGCAGGTGTGGAAGACATGAGTGGGCAGTTTGACCTAATTACTAAACATGAAAAACCTGAGCAGCATAAACCAGAAGATAACAAGGTGGGAGTGTCTGGAGAACAAGGTGGGGATGCTCATGTCAAACGAAGACAAAATATAAGTAAGACCTGGATGAACAAAGGCGTCTAAAGAAACTAAGAATAACACTGAGAACTAAAATTACATAAACAGGCAACACAAAAACGCCTAATCCATCCAGAAACAATACACAGCAAAATAATCACACAAAACTGAGAAAATACAATAAATAACCAGGAATAAAGTGAGAGCCTGAGATCGATGGAACACCGCGCTCAGCCTCATGACAGGGGGAGCAGGAAACTCTGCTCCTTACTGCTTGACTGCACCCCACAAACTAAACAAAGAAAAGTTTTTCTTGAGTGCAGAATTTCACTGAATTTCATGAAAACTGAGCTGGACCAATTACATTGAGCTTCCTGTTCAACAAAAGACATAAATGGCTAATAAAGGAAATGCAGTGAAGCCTGGACCCCTATTGGTCAGTCAAAGTCCAGCTATGGTCTCCCAGAGAAAGGTAAGGAGAGAAAGAGAGAGACTTGATATGGAAAGTGAAATCCTCCTAAAACACATATGTTGGCTATGAAAGCATACATTCCTTAAACTTTAGTGACTAACATATCCTAATTGATAAAAGGAACACACACAAGGTCTCTATATTGTACATGAGATTAATTTCTTAATGGTAAGCATGCAAAAATTAATGTCTTCCTGAAAATAAAGTAACACATATCAAATCATCACTATATATAATTCAAGAAATCTCTGTCTGTCTGTCTGTCTGTCTTCTTCTTCTTTTAGATTTAATTGGCGGTTGGCAACCAGCTTACAGGTGCATTACCGCCACTGACTTAATTATCATTACTCTATATCTTTGTATAAGGTGTTCTGAACAACTCCTTATGTGTGAAAAAATTATCTGTCCTTGGACTGTGTCTGAGGTGCAGCCATACTCAGCAAGTTTGATTTTCTTTGAATCATGCTTATAGCACTTGCTAAAAGAGCTAAAAGATCATAGGACTTGCTATGACATCATCAAAGATCAATGGCAGGTATCACTCACGATCATAGGACTCGCTATGACATCATCAAAGATCAAAGGCAGGCATCACTGAATGAGTGGTGACGTCAAAGATCAAAGGCAGGTTTCACCATGGTTACTGTTGCCATGGTAACCATGTCAAAGATCAAAGGCAGGCATCACCATGGTTACTGTTGCCATGGTAAGAGTAACTTTCTACGGGCATGCAGAAATACTTGCTTATATTTGGTTTCTACAGGCATGCACGGGTGTGCACTAGTATGCTCATGACCCGTGGCACTGAACAAAAGAGGTGAACAGAACTCTGGGACATTCAGGTGACACAATAAGGCAGTTTAGGTGGTTTGTGAGAGTCCCAGAGCCACCCAATCCCATAGTGGAACAAATTGGGTGGCCTCCCAGAGTTCCAGAGCCACCCAAGCAGACGGCGTAGTCCATCGGGTGGTCTCCCAGCATCCCTGAGCCAGCGAGCCACAGGGCACCATGCGCCCCCTCCTGGAGGCGGTATCTGGACCCTGTGCTTACCACGCACTGCAGGAGACAGAAACCCGATGAGGAGGATGACTGATAAGTGAGAAGAGGTAGGGATGGCTGACCAGCAAGGAAACCAAATGCAGAGGACGACTGACCCGCAGAGAAGGCAGGCAAAAAGGGTTGTGGACTAGGGTAGCTGACCAAGGAGAGTACCAGATGAGAGGAGTGACTGCACTCAGGTGAAGGCAGGGGAACCCTCAACGACCTCAGATAGAGGTGGAGGACCCACGGCGACCTCGGACGAAGGCAGAGGAGCCATGGCGACTTCAGGCGGAGGCGGAGGACCCACAGCGACTTTAGGCAGAGAAGGAGGACCCACGGCGATCCCGGGTGGAGAAGGAGGACCCACGGCGATCTCGAGTGGAGTAGGAGGACCCACAGTGACCTCAGGCGAATGTAGAGGACCCACGGCGACCTCAAGTGAAGGTTGAGGACCCACGGCGACCTCAGATGGCGGTGGATGACCATCAGCGGACCCAGACAAAGATTCGAGCAGAGGAGAAGAAACCCACACCAGGTTACTACCACCGGCAGCCGTGAAGCCCAGCGAGGAGAATTCGGGAACAGCCAGCGGCTGCGACTTGTTCTCCTCACCAAGAGCTAAGCAAGAGTTCTCTAATACTGTTAATGTGAAGACAAAGAAGAGAACTTGCCTTAGCTTGTGCTCCACCGCCGTCCAGGAATCCAGCGAATTAGGCTGGGACGTCTCGGATCCAGTCGTCTGGTGCTCCAACCCTGGTTTGGCCATCTCAGATGGGGAGGAAGAGAAAAGCACTGGAACATTACAGGCAACAGTGGAGCCCGGCAAGGAAAACTCAGGAGTAGAGGGCATATGCAGCTGATTCTCCCTGTCATGAGCAAGACAAGATTTCTCTAAGGCTAATAATGGAGAAACTGAACAGAGAACTTGCATTTACTCGAGCTCCACCGCCGTCCAGGACTCCAGTGACTCTGCTGTGACGACCCCAGCAGTTGGCATGATGGTGGATGCAGCCCAAGGACCTCCAGGCATTGCAACCAATGCAGGTGGAGCTCCCGGTGTGGCGGCTGAAGCTGGAGATTGCCTCACCGATGATGCCAGCTCCTGTGCTGCTGAAACCAGGGGACACTCTCCTGTCGGCTCAAGTTTCAGGACACAGGTAGCGTTCTCCTCTCATCCGGGGTGTGGCTGTGGGCCTGGAATGGAATCTTCCAGGGCCGCAGGCTCCTCCACCATCCAGCGGCTCCATCCCAGGACTGGCGGACACTCAGGAGACACAGGAGGAGGCAGGTTAGGAAACGGTGGCAGCAGTGGGCAGTGAGGATTCAGCTATTGTGGGCTGCAGATGCTGAGCCTCACTACCGGGAATAAAGCAGGACATCTCATTTTTATGTGTAGGAAAATGAAAACACACTTGCTTTATCTCCTGGGGTGCAATGGTATCTGCTGCTGAATGCCCTCCAGACGTGGTGACCAACACTGGTGGAACTCCTGGTGTGGCGGCCAATGCTAGAGGCTTCCTCGCTGCTAGTACAGAGACCCGTGCAACTGAAGTCAGGGGACACTCTCTTGTCAGCTCAGTCTTCAGGGCACAGGGGGCGCTCTTCTCCCATCCAGGATGTGGCTGTGGGGCAGGAATGGAATGTTCCAGGGCCGCAGCCCCCTCCATCATCCAGCGGCTCTCACTCGGGACCGGCGGACATTCAGGGAGAATGTGAGGGGACAGAGGAGTAGCAGGTGAGGATAAGATAGCAGCAGCAGAAAGTGAGGACTCAGCCAAATTGGGATGCTGCTGATCCTCGTCACCGGGAATAAGACAAGGCATTTCATCTATAAGTGTTTGAAAATGAAAATGTACTTGCCTTATTTCCCAGGGCATGATGGTAGCTGCTGCTGGAAGTCCAGATAAATTCCTCTCTGTGGCTGCAGTGGGCAGGAGCACCCATGGAGACTCTGGAGAAGCCAGCTCTGCAGACACATCACTGGCCAAAACAGCTGCCACAGCGGGGGAGTTCCTCTGGTGTGACACAGCTGAATGGTGACAAGAGGCTGAGCGTGCCTGTCCCGGGGAATGCTTTCTCATTGGCTCAGGAACAGGATGTGAACAGGGAAGACCAGAGATAGGCGCTGGAGGACAGCGTCCCAAGGCTGGCGAACAGTGAGAGGCTGGAGGCAGCTGCACTAGGGGACGCTTCCTCGTCAGCTCAGGTGCAGCTGGGAGTGAGCCTCTCACCAATCCTCAAAACGTCATGTGGAGGGTGGAGACGGTTGTGAGGAGCTCCACATAGTCGGGGTAATTTCTAAGCCCAGGGTGCGCCTCCAATATCACCACCGCCGATTCCACATTCTTCAAGACCTTTTTAGAGGAACGGGAGGTGAGAGCTTCAGAGACAAAATCCTGGATGAACAATGCCACCCATTGTTCATCCACGCTGGGGCCTCTGGCCACTAACCCCCATCTGTTAGCGGAGCTCCGGTGTGCTGGTGGCACATTGTCCACTCTCCCTCCAGCAAGCAAAATGACAGGTGAAAAAGAAAAGAAGCAAACTCACAGTCAGCTGGCATCTTGACTGGCAGCGGTCTTCTGTCATAAATCGCCCAGGCTAGGGCAGGACTGACGACATCAAACGCAGGAGCTGTGAGTTGTTGACATTTATTTAGGACACACACAAAACAACGAGCACGCACACTTACAGGCAGGATAATGGGGAACACCCGGAGCGTATAAACAGACAGGGGTTCCGTCTGGAAAAAAGAGGATGTAGAAATAACGTCTAGGTTACAGCAGACTGCTGCGAGAAATGGACTACGCTGCAGGGCTTAAATAAGGGTGAAGCAATGATCAACAGGTGTGGGATCACGAGAGAGGAAATAATCAATTTGACCAGTGACAGGTGTCAAAGCCCACAAACAGATTTAGACAGCAGGAAGTGAGCACAGACAGCTGTCACACTGAGAGAAATAGTATCATCCAATAACAACTACTGAACCTGAGACAAAGACCAGATAACTATAATTGACCAAACTACTAAATGTACAACAAAAGGAAACTAAAGTGAGGACAAGCTAACAGATGACAAAACAAAGAATACAAGGCAACTCATAAACAAACAGAAACAAATAACAACCCAGAGACAAAATGCAGCAATGCATGAAAACCCCCAAATTAAGAAAACCATAGTCAACACAAAATAAACAGAGAAGCACAATACAGAAGATAACTAAAATAACTAAGAGACTGAACACGGCTCCCTACCCATGCTCAGAATCATGGCAGTGCCCCCCACCCCCTGAGGGGGACAGAGGTGGACTTTCTGGTGTGTTTTGGATCATTGTCCTGGTGCAGTCCTCAAAAGCGCTTCAGCATGAGGTCACGAACAGATGGCCGGATATTCTCCTTCAGGATTTTTGGTAGACAGCAGAATTCATGGTTGCATTTACCACAGCAAGTCATCCAGGTCCTGAAGCAGCAAAACAGCCCCAGACCATCACACTACCACCACCATATTTTATTGTTGGCATGATGTTCCTTTTCTGAAATATTGTATTATTTTTATGCCAGATGTAATGGGACACACACCTTCCAAAAAGTTCAACTTTTGTCTCGCCATCTATAGAGTACCAAAAGTCTTGGGGATCATCAAGATATTTTCTGGCAAAACTGAGACAAGCTTTTATGTTCTTTTTGCTCAGCTCTGATTTTCATCTTGGAACTCTGCCATGCAGGCCATTTTTGCCCAGTCTCTTTCTTATGGTGGAGTCATGAGCACTGACATTAACTGAGGCAAGCGAGGCCTGCAGTTCTTTGAATGTTGTTATGGGGTCGTTTGTTACCTCTTGGATGAGTCGCCGCTGTGCTCTTGGGGTAATTTTGGTCAGCCAGCCACTCCAGGGAAGGTTCACCACTGTTCTATGTTTTCGCCATTTGTGGATAATGGCTCCCATTGTGGTTTACTGGAGTCCCAAAGCTTTAGAAATGGCTTTATAACCTTTTCCAGACTGATAGATCTCAATTACTTTGTTTCTCATTTGTTCCTGGATTTCTTTGGATTGCAGCATGATGTCTCGCTTTTGAGGATCTTTTGGTCTACTTCACTTTGTCAGGCAGGTCCTATTCTTGATTGAGAACAGATGCGACAGTAATCAGGCCTGGGTGTGGCTAGAGAAATTGAACTCAGCTTTCCAAAGATGTGATAAACCACAGTTAATTTAAGTTTTAAGAGAGGGGGCAATCACTTTTTCACACAGGGCCATGTAGGTTTGGTTTTTTTTACCCTTAATAATAAACACCTTTATTTAAAAACTGTATTTTGTGTTTATTTGTGTTATCTTTGTCTAATATTTAAATTTGTTTGATGATCTGAAACAATTAAGTGTGACAAACATACAAAAAAAATGAAAAATCAGGAAGGGGGCAAACACTTTTTCACACCACTGTAAATGGTCGCGTGACCAACACCAACTGGACTGATGTAGCATCAATGAAAAATATAACAAAATAAGTGTAAGCTAACATATTAGCTCTGAAACTAATATTTTGGCTGGTCTCCCTACTCATCTACGTCTCCTGCTGGGCTTCTCTTTCCTTGATGTAGAGGAAAAAACATGGAAGAGTTAAAATGGCTAATCAGACAAAATAATATAAAAGTTGTGGGAGTTTTTATGAGAAGAGAGCATTTTGATGTTTGTTTTTCTCAGGAATCACGTGACCAGTAGATGCATTTCAGGAGGCTAAAACCTATAAAAACAACATTTTTCACTGAATGGGGTCTTGAAAAACTGCCCGGGTCACCTTTAACATTAGCGCAGCTTACATTGTTTTCTGCATTAAAAACTTCAGAATTGTTTTGATAACAGGGTGATGCTTGAGTGTCTTTAAGGGTCGCTGACTGAACTCATTCCACACGTTGCTAACACCCACAGAAATGTTTGTGAAAAAATTTGTTCAAATTTTCTTTATCACAGCACGTAATTGCACCTGTGATGATGGACACACACATGGCACTTAATTGGTATATCAATTTTATTTTACTATCTATATACTCATGGAGATATTTAATTCCCGATAGATTATTTTTCAGAACTTGAAATTTTACAGTCTGATCAGAAACTCTCCCCACTACTCAGAGACAAAACAATCAAGGCACTCCGTACATAGGTGGTGCTATAATAAACACTTTTACATCTTTGCAAATATCTCAAGAACGGCTTGGCCTAGACTAAGAATTCTTTCATCATTCAGTACTCTGAGATCTTCCACAACTTTTCTTCAATGGTGGCAAACTCTGAAAATGAAGTTTTCTGCATCATATTTTCAAAAGTGTGCAAGTGAACTCAAAATGAACTCCTCCTAGGCCATTCAGCCAAATTCCTTGAAATTAAGCAAAGATCATCTACAGACGTTGATAATGAAAAGTTGTTAAAATGATCCAAAAATGTCAATCTGTTTTGATTTTCTAGGCCAATCAAGTTGTATGGTTTCTCTTTGGCATGTAGCATAGTTTTGGGTTTAACTCCAGATATACTGATTCAAATTTGATGAAGCTTCAGACTCAGTCAGAACAATGCTAACCAAATTTCATGCAATTATGGTAATTGTTATGTATGTAAATAGGCTGGTATTACAAAGATGGCGGCCGGGTTGGTCATGGGGTAGACCAGGGTGGCTACTACCGGTTTCCGGTGGTGACGCCGCCCAGGGTACAAAAGAGTGGGCGGAAGAGGCTCTGCCTCTTTCATGATGGAGCCACCTGGCCAGCAGGAGAGTGCCGTAAGCCTCTGTACATAGTTTGTGTATTGTATATAATAAACCCCTGTTAACCGAGGTGAGACTCACTCTTCCTTCCTACATTATGGACATAACAAATGGCAACAAGGAAAAAGCGGTAATGGAATGCTCTATTGCTAGCTTTCGGCCGTTCCTCGAGGCTCCAGACGAGCCGCTCGTGCCGTGGCCTAGGTGGTTCGCTGCCTTTACCAACTATCTGGTTGCACTGGGTTTGGGAGATATGGAGAAGCTCCGTGCACGAGCTGTGTTAGTACAGAATTGAGGAATGGAATGGCAGAGGATTCTTGAGAATTTGGGAGGCGCGGACAGCTTTGACGATGTGGTACAGCTAATGGCATGCTACTTTAAGGCGCCGGAGAACATCATTGTGAAACGCATTCAATTCCGACAGCACCGCCAGCGGTCGGGAGAGCCCGTGCGAAGATTCGTGGTGGACCTCCGAGAGCTGGCGAGGGAATACAGATTCGGGACCCTGGAGGACGAGATGATTCGGGACCAGTTGGCGGAGCATGTCTGTTGCACGGCGGCCCGGTCCAGGTTGTTGAGTCATCTAGGAGAGATGACGTTAGAGGAGGCTGTTGAGCTTGCCCAACAGTACGAGGCAGCAGAGACCATCACGAGGGGCCTAATTGAAGGGGTCCCTCTGGAGAAGAATGTGTCTTGCACTGAGGCACTGCGTCTGGACTCTTGTGATGGTGAATGCGGAGAGGATGATTTTGCCTCCGTGGTCAGGATAAGGTCTGCCCCTGGTACACCAAAATGTTTTGGATGTAGGTCCACTGACCACCACTATAAGTCCAGAGTGTGCCCGGCGAAAGGAAAGCATTGTGGCAAATGCGGTCTTTTAAACCATTTTGCCAGGGTGTGCAAAAACTTTGTACACAGGAGCCGTGGGAGAGATCCAGGTGCTGCACAGAAGACTCCGACCATTGTGCATACTGTCTCCCCAGAGACGACAGGGAGAATTGGGTGCAACGTCACGTTGGATGGAGTCGAGGTCCCACTCTTAGTGGACACGGGAGCGGTGATTTCTGTCCTGAATCTTGAAACCATGGACAGACTGTTTCCCTACCAACAGATAAGAAGGCAACGAGTGGAATATTATGGTTATGGGTGGAACAGGTTGGCTGTATTGGGCTATGTGGAGATGGAGGCCCAATATAAGGGCAGTGTGGTGCCCAGCGTTCGCATTAATGTTTCTGCATCCGGTGTTAACGTTATGGGTTGCAACCTATTTTACAGCCTTGGGTTCTCCATTATGAACGTCTTCGGTGAAAAATGGTCTGGATGCGGACTGTGGGGCCGACCTGTTCCTGCCTTGAAGGGTGCTGAGGTGTGGGATTCGGACTGGATGGTCAATGTGAATTTGGGAGTGTACACACCATGCCACGCGGAGACCTCTCAGGGCGGACCCGATGCAGTCATGCAGGCTGCCTGGATGAGGGTGCCGGACAGCACGACGGGACACCCATTGAGGCTCATCAGGACGAGGTGCCAACGCCGGGAGAAAACGGGGCTAGACCACGGAACGTGGTTATCGTAAAGCGCTCCCAGCAACAACCTGCCAAGAGGAGACCCAGGAGAGCCCGCGTGTCGGAGCAGCTGGAATCGGGGGCCAGTCGCAGGACCAGTGATCTGATGAAAAGGAAGTGGGCTCCCTTGAAGACCAGGGTTGATGCTCGAGTACGCAGAGATCACAGTTCACGCGAACAGCGGGACAACCAGAGGCGGTTCCACGTGGAGCCTGGTCGGATGGAGGAAGTTGGCCGCAGGTCTATCCACGTCTGGAGACACCCGAGGGATATGCGGCTGCCGGAGGTGGAGAGGAGACGACGCAGCAGGAGCCCTGATTTGAAGAGACGGAGACGCCTTGAAAGGGATCCATCCGGGGACTGAGGGTTTTATTTTGCACGTTTGTGTTGTTTCTTCAGTCCTGTTTCATGTTGGTTTTCCTATTTGGTACCCCAGTAAATTAAAAAACAAAACAAACAAAAAAAAACCAGAGGGTGAAAAGTAAGGGAATTTAATAAATTTGAGCTCTTTGTATGGTAAATTTTCTGTATGTTTTGTGTTGTTCTGACCAGTAGGGCTCATCTATGCAAAGTTACTGTATGTGCTATTTTGGAAAGAAATTTATTGAAATATTGTTTAATGTGCCCAATTTTGGGGGGTAGGACGTGTTCGACCCTGGTAAATTGTGTGCCGCCTATAGAAATTGTCTTGTGCTTTATTGTATGTGTTTTGATATGTTTAAAGGGATTACTTTCAGTTAGAAACTCGGCCGATTATTATTTTGTTTGCATATTCTCCTGTTGAAAGCTGCAGAATAATCCGCTCAGTCGTGTAGGGGGTGCTGGTGGTCTACCCAGCCCCTCAGCCTTAGTTGTGTGAGTGAATACTGTAGGTGTTTGTTTATTTTCTGTACATATTTTTGGATTAGTGCGTGTGTCGGGTGATAAATTTGTGTTGGTTATTTGTGTGCTTGGCATTTTTTATTTGGGGGGGGATGTTATGTATGTAAATAGGCAGGTATTACAAAGATGGTGGACCGGTTGGTCATGGGATAGGCGGGGTGGCTACTGCTGGTTTCTGGTGGTGACGTCACCCAGGGTATAAAAGAGTGGGTGGAGGCTCTGCCTCTTTCGTCGTGGAGCCACCTGGCCAGCAGGAGAGTGCCGTAAGCTTCTGTACATAGTTTGTGTATTGTATATAATAAACCCCTGTTAACCGAGGTGAGACTCACTCTTCCTTCCTACATTATGGACATAACGGTAATGTTCAAAAAAATCATGTTTATTAAATGTCTGTCAGCCATTTTGTTTTGTCAGTGAAATATTTTGTTAGTGTGTGAGGAAGTCAGTGGTTGACCCACAGCTGTAGTATGGTGTAGAGGTTAAGATGTTTGGTTATCATGCATGAGCCCTGGGTTCAATTCTTTCTGCTAAAGCATCATTCTTCTAAAGTGCAACACACATTTTCTGTGCACTTGAAAACAATATATAGTGCACATTAAGTTTTGAATGCTGTACTACTGCTGCTGGGAATCTTTTCAATTGAACATTTATCATCTGAGAAAGTTCAAGTGCAAGCTGAAGCAGCTGTGTGGTTTTGTGGTTAAGGTGAGTGTTTAGTATGAAGGCGGTCCCAAGTTTGAATCTTGCTATGGAAGTCTTATTCTTCTGAACAAGTGAAATACAGCATGCCTCTCCCGTACTTTATAAAGCAACACTATGTAAGAGTTTTACCTCAAAATAATGTTTGGAAATTATTTTGATGGTACACCAACATTTGACCATGTGAATGTCACTTCATCCATAGCTTGAGTGGGCCCACATTGCCTGGAGCAGATCTTTGTTCGACGTGATCACTGGGGGGGCAGCACATGTGGCCTCAGTCTGTGGCTTCAATACCAGCAGCCAATCACAGGGCACGATTTTAGCTGGCTGTGGGGACTGGGGTCATGCTTGCTGTGGTTGTGGCCTTTTCAGTGTTCCTACAAGGAACAAGAAAATTACATAGTGCTGCTTTAAAAACTTATGTGTAGCAGACCTTAGGTTTTAAATGCTGTTGCTAAGCAATACAAGACCATGAAGTCTACACCTGCTTGGAACCCAATGATCACTGCTTGCAGGTATATTTTTCTATGTATTTCTAATGGTTAACCTTGTGAAACATGTAGGTTACACTATTTAAACAGTTTCACTCTGCATGGCTCTGGAGTTACAACTTAATTTCACTTCAACTACTTGTATTAGTCTGAGGTGAACTGTTAATTTCTTCTCATCCTGCTAGATTTGACTGAATTCCTCAGTTCTTTACTGGCCCTTTTATTCCACTAGAACCATGACTTAATAAGGGAGACTGACCCACTTTAGGTCACTGACATAGCATGTCATGACTCCATTTTAATGCACTAGTAAGTATCAGTTAATTAGTTTCTTTTATATGACTTGTATTCTTTCCACAGATAAAGATGTAATGCTCAGTTTCAAGTTTTATTGTACAGTATTAAGTTCCTTAGTATAGATTCATGTAATCGCTAACAGAATATATGTGTAAGATTATAAATGGACACCCATGGAACATGGACCCATCATGGTTTTACCAAATTTAATTTGGTAAGAAGATGCATAAACATTACTGAACCATGTAGTTACACAGTTTTGAATGTCAGAGGCATTAGAAAATTTCTAAACAACAGAAAGGAAGCATGATTCTGTGCCACAGAAAATTGGCCAGGGTATTAAGATAACTAAGATTATACAAAATAAAAATGCCACCAACAAAATATGTATATACAGTATATATTATATATACACTGCCGTTCAAAAGTTTGGGGTCACCCAGACAATTATTTTGTGTTTTCCATGAAAAGTCACACTTATTTACCACCATGAGTTGTAAAATGAATAGAAAATACATATATACGTGACTATACATATACATATACATGTATAGTCAAGACATTGACAAGGTTAGAAATAATGATTTGTATTTGAAATAATAATTTTTTCCAGATACTCAACCTGCTCAAAGGAAGGTCAATTTTATAGCTTCTCTAACCAGCTAAACTGTTTTCAGCTGTGCTAACATGATTGCACAAGGGTTTTCTAATCATCCATTAGCCTTCTGACGCAATGAGCAAACACATTGTACCATTAGAACACTGGAGTGATAGTTGCTGGAAATGGGTCTCTATACACCTATGCAGATATTGCACCAAAAACCAGACATTTGCAGCTAGAATAGTCATTTACCACATTAGCAATGTATATTAGATATTAGAGTGTATTTCTGATTAGTTTAAAGTTATCTTCATTGAAAAAAACAGTGCTTTTCTTTCAAAAATATGGAAATTTCTAAGTGACCCTATATACACACACACACACACACACACACACACACACACACACACACACACACACACACATGCATGCACATGCGCGCGTGCGCACACACACACACACACACACACGTGGGCTACATTACAACTTAGTCTACGTGCTCCAAAATGCAAAAGTAGCAGCCATCAAGCTGTTAACTTTAAATGTCTGTGGAAGAGTGAAGCTCTTCAACAACAGTGAGCTGTGGAAGTGACCAACAGATTCAGCCCTCTAGAGGACGAGTCCAACACTCTTCCTGATGAGGACAGCTACAGTCGCTTGTCTGAAGCTTGTGTTAGTGCAGCCTCAACCATACTACCCAAGAAATCTAGATTGTCACTCAAAAACCTTTCACGGTCCCAGAGAGTACAGTCTGCTAGAAAGTCCCTTCAAGATGCCATCACCAATGGAAATGACCTCACAAAAGCTCATGATGATTTAAAACAAGCATACCTCTATGAGGAACAGCATCTACTTGAGGAAAAGATCTCCCAATTCCAGCATGCTTCATACTCCAACCAACACCTTGAAGCATGGAAAGTAATAAACCGCATCACAGAAAGAAAACAAGTAAAATCGGTACCTTTAAGGGGTTCAATAGATGAGAGGAATTCTGCATGGCTCAGTAACTTCCAAACTCTTCTGGGCGATCCGCTACAAGTGGACGGTGCTGTTTTCAATGTCAGCCCAGTAGTAGATGGCATGCTACCTATCAAGATGGATGATTTCACCATGAATAAATTGAACATTGCTCTCAACTAAATGAGTCCAAGAAATGTAGTTGGATTAGACAACATTCCTTTGGAAATCTGTAAAATTTAAACCTCTCCTTCTAAAGGTTTGCAACAGGGCACTGATTCAATATGAAATACCAGATCACTGTATATACTGTATATATATATATATATACAGTATATATACACACACACACACACACACACACACACACACACACACACAGAGTATATATACAGTATATACAGTGCTGTGAAAAAAATATTTGCCCACTTTCCGATTTATTATATTTTTGCATATTTGTCACTCTTAAATGTTTCATATCATCAAATGTTCATATTAGACAAAGATAACCCAGGTGCATACAAAATGCCGTTTTTAAATGATGATTTCATTTGTTAAGGGAAAAAGCTTTCCAAACCTACCAGGCCCTGTGTGGAAAAAGTCATTACCCCCTAAACCTAATCACTTGGCAGTAACAACTACAATTAAGCATTTGGAATAGCTGGCAATGAGTCTTACATTGCTGTTGATTAATTTTGGCCCACTCTTCTTTGCAGAATTGTTTTAATTCTGCCACATTGGAGGGCTTGAGCTTGAGGTCACGAACTGATGGCCCGACATTATCTTTCAGAATTTTCTGGTAGAGAGCAGAATTCATAGTTCCATTAATTATGGCAAGTTGTCCAGGTCCTGAAGCAGCAAAGCAGCCCCAGACATTACACTGCCACCACCATGTTTGACTGTTGGTATGATGTTCTTTTTATGAAATGCTGTGTTAGTTTTACTCCAGATGTAACACTTACATGCCTTTCAAAAAGTTCAACTTTTGTCTCATCAGTCCACAGAATATTTTCCCAAAAGTCTTGGGGATCATCAAGATGTTTTTTTGCCATTGGCCAAGCCTTTATGTTCTTTTTGGTCAGCAGTGGTTTTCTCCTTGGAACTCTCCCATAGATGCCATTTTTGCCCAGTCTCTTTCTTATTGTTGAATCATGGACCAGTATCCAAACTGAGGCAAGTAAGGCCTTCTGTTCGTTAGATGTCGTTCTGGATTTTTGCTTCTCATCTGTTCTTGCATTTCTTTAGATCAGTGCATGATATGTTGCTTTTTTCAACACTTTTAGTCTACTTTACTTTGTCAGACAGGTTCTATTTAGATGATTTCTTGATTCAACAGGTCTGGCAGTAATCAGGCCTGGGTGTGGATAATGAAATTGAACTCAGCTTTCCAAAAAATGTGTTTAATCACAGTTAATTCATGATGCAACTAGAAAAGCACTCGGAGAGCGCAGACCTCCGCCAAGCGCCACAGTTCCCCCCCATACAGTGTTTGTGTGTACGTTTTCAGATTCCTTGACCATGAAAACATATGACTAGCAATTGGATTCACAATGATAGGATTAGTGGTTCAGTAGTAAAAGCATTACCTCCTTGGCGGAGGTAATAAACTGAAGTGTTGCTGTTGTGTCCATCTCCAAACTCCCAGGCTGCGGGCGTTGCAATTCATCGCACAACCGCGTACAACCCACAGGCCAATGGGTTATGCAAGCGTTTTCATAGATCACTGAAAGCAGCACTCAGGGCTTCACTGACGGATGCAAATTGGGTAGACAGGTTGCCGTGGGTTTTATATTGGGGTTGTGCTCCATGGCAAAAGAGGATTTGGAAGCTTCCCCGGCAGAGAGCTTGTTTTTGCGCAGCCCCTATGGCTGCCAGGGGAATTTCTGCCAAATAATCCCGCGCCGGAAAGCTGCCCGTCTCAGCTTTTGCAGCGTAGCGCAAACACAGGCACGCTGCCGGGCCCAGCCCACCACTGTTTTCCGTGTGCTTTTGTGCCTAAAACTTTGAAGAACGCGGAGTTCGTGTTCGTCAGACACGACGACCAGCGCCCTCCATTGCGCCTGCACACATGTTGAAGATGGCCGTATCTCACAATGTTAAAGAATCCTTTAAAAAATTCCTGTATCCAGACGGTGATCCGGATCATCCCCAAAATTTAATCAGTTCTTCCTTGTACCATTTCCAACAACGCCTGAAAGTTTCATCGAAATCTGTCCAAAACTTTTTGAGTTATCTTGCTAACCAACAGACAGACAGACAGACAGACAGACAGACAAACGCTGGCAAAAACACAACCTCCTGCGGCCTGCGGCCTGGCAGAGGTAACAAGGGGAGGTACACACATAGGGCCAGGTAGGATTGAATAGGTTTTTTTTCCTTTTAATAGATGAAATCATCATTTAAAAACTGTATTTTTATATTATATAAATATTTTATATTATATAAATATAATATTTTATATTATATTTTTATATTATATAAATATAATATTTTATATTATATAAATATTTTATATTTACTTATGTTACCTTTGTCTGGTATTAAAATTCATTTGATGATCTGATGGGGCAGCACGGTGGAACAATGGTTAGCACTGTGTCAGCACAGCAGGAAGGTCATGGGCTCAGTTCTGCCATTGTGGGTTCGATCCCACTCTCAGACCATCAGTAACCCTTCTGTGTGGAGTTTGTATGTTCTCCCTGTGTCTGCTTGGGTGTACACCGGTTTCCTCCCACGCCAAAGACATGCAGGTTAGGTTAACTGGTATCAGAATCAGAATCAGAATGAGATTTATTGCCATTGTTCATGTAGTACACAAACTAGGAATTTGTCTTGGTGCAATGCTGCAACATTAAACATAGAGTAACACTAAAGATAAAAACTATGCATGCAGTAAAAGGTAGAGTAAGAATAAGTAATGCTATTCTATGCAATTTTTAATATATTAACAAGAGCAGCAGATATTGTGGAGTTCCACATAGTGCAGTCGGCAGTGCAAACAAGTGATAATTGTTCATGAGTCCGGTTGAGCTGCTGTACGTAGTGCACGAGAGTCTAATAAGTCACTTAGTGTTCAGCAGTCTGATGGCAGAGGGGAAGAAGCTGTTCATGTAGCGGGAGGTTTTAGTCTGAATGGACAGTAGTCTCCTGCCTGAGGGGAGGGGGGGCAAACAGTGCGTGACCAGGGTGTGAAGAGTCGGCTATGATCCAACCTGCACGCCTCCGGGTCCTGGAGATGTACAGGTCCTGGAGGGATGGGAGCCTGCAGCCGGTCACCTTCTCAGAAGCGCGCACAACGCGCTGCAGTCTTAGTCTGTCCCTGGCGGTGGCTCCTGCGTACCACACGGTGATGAAGGTGGTGAGGATGAACTCGATGATGGTCGTGTAGAATTGCACCAACATCTTGGTGGGCAGCTTGAGCTTCCTCAGCTGCCGCAGGAAGAACATCCTCTGCTGGGCCTTTTTGATGAGGGAGCTGATGGGCGGCTCCCACTTGAGGTCCCGGGTGATGGTGGTGCCCAGGAAGCAGAAGGAATCCACAGTGGTGATGGGAGAGTCTGTGAGGGTAAGGGGGGGCAGAGGGGCTGTGACTTTTCTGAAGTCCACGATCATGTGGGGATTCTAAATTGTCCTTAGGTATGAATGTGAGAGTGAATGGTTGTCTGTCTCTCTGTGTTGGCCCTGTGATGGGCTGGCAATCTGTCCAGGGTGTACCCTGCCTCTTGCCCAAAGATGCTGGGATAGGCTCCAGCCCCCCCGTGACTCTTAAAAAAAAAAAGGATTAAGCAGAAGAAGATGGATGGATGATGATCTGATGCATTTAAGTGTTCAAATAAGCAAAAATATAAGAAATCAGGAAGGGGCAAATACATTTTCACTCTAAGTATTATATTTCTTTTTAATTGCATTTGTGTATCGGTCATTTTCGGTGAAAATGGTGAGAGTTTTTAAGCACAACATATGTAAAAGCTTTAAATTACTTCATGTACATAACTATAAGGATTGCGTTTGGCTCTTTTTATCCAAAAACAATACATTTTGTATGTAGGTGCTCTCATTCATTTGAGTATCTGTTGAAATACATTTTTATTTAAATCTGTTCAATTACATATATACAGTACATATCAATACATATTGTGAACATGTTCTAGTATTATGCAAAGTTGTAAATTTCATGTGGTCTAATTTCTGGCAGGTGCATATTCATACTACACTAGCACTTACTGATAGGAATGTTCTTATTTGTTGTTTAAACAATACCACCCCAGCACAAGCCGTAATTTAGAAGTTGTATTGTGGGTTAAATCAGACCTGCTGGCCCAAGCCTTAATTTAGCACACAAATACACACGTGGACAAAACTGTTGGTAAATTAAATTAAATCACCCTTATTGTCATTCAACCGTACAACCAATCATGTACAGTAGAACGAGATTGTGCTTTACCTATCTACAGTGTCAATCACACACACCCCAGTGCAGAATCAGAGGGCCGCTGCCATGCAAGGCGCCGCCAGATTTCCCTCCTCCATTCCGTTATTGCTGAGCACCAAGCTGGACGGCAGGAAGTTCCACTTTTATATGGTCTTTGGCATGACCCGGCCGGGATTTGAACCCCTGCCTCCCGGGTGTGGGGCGGATGCTCTACCAACTGAGCCACCACTCCGGTTAGCGGTACCCCTCTGTTAATGAAAGAAAAACCCATAGTGGTCACAGAAATAACTTGAATCTAACAAAAGTGGTAATAAATAAAAATTCTATGAAAATTAACCAATGAAAATCAGACAATGCTTTTGAATTGTGGTTCAACAGAATTATTTTAAAAAACAAACTCATGAAACAGGCCTGGACAAAAATGATGGTACCCTTAACTTAATATTTTGTTGCACAACCTTTTGAGGCAATCGCTGCAATCAATCGATTTCTGTAACTGTCAATGAGACTTCTGCACCTCTCAGCAGGTATTTTGGTCCACTCCTCATGAGCAAACTGCTCCAGTTGTCTCAGGTTTGAAGGGTGCCTTCTCCAGACGGCATGTTTCAGCTCCTTACACAGATGTTCAATAGGCTTTAGATCAGGGCTCATAGAAGGCCACTTTAGAATAGTCCAGTGTTTCACTCTTAGCCATTCTTGAGTGTTTTTAGCTGTGTGTTTTGGGTCATTATCCTGTTGCAAGACCCATGACCTGCGACTGAGACCAAGCTGTCTGACACTGGGCAACACATTTCTCTCTAGAACACCTTGATAGTCTTGAGATTTCATTGCACCCTGCACAGATTCAAGACACCCAGTGCCAGATGCAGCAAAGCAGCCCCAGAACATAACAGAACCTCCTCCATGTTTCACAGTAGGGACAGTGTTTGTACTGTTATCACTACGTGTTGTATACACTGTGTATGTGAACGCAGATCAACAGCAAGCCAAACTCGTCTTTCATGAGCCAGGAAACCGAGCGTCTTGCTCCTTTATTACAGTCTGCTAGACATCTTACAATTCTTTACAATTGTGGCTTGAAAAGCTCAATGAAAGGCCCGACTGAAACGGAAAAATATAAACAGAAAATAAATATATTTTAGCTCTTCGTCAAGTGAAAAATAAATGCACCAAAAAATGGCTAACGTCAGAAACTTGCACAGAAGTTAACTCTAGCTGCTACTAAAGGCAAACAACACGTTTTTGCTATCTTTCATATGCTAATTAGATCGCTAGTAGCAGCGTTACTATGCTAATACACATCACTCTCGGTGTAAGGCAAGCTAGTAAGCTCCTGGGATAAGGCTAATTCCTGGTGACATCATATTCACAAAACGATCTCAAAATCACGTCTCATAAAACTTATAAAGTTAACAAGACACTAATTAAACTCACAGCCATTGCTTTCGAAGGTGTAGAAAAGGATATGACACACAGGAGGAGCATCTTAGACATTCACAGGCAGGTTTTTCTTTTCTCCTTTTTTTCCTTCTCTCTCTCACTGACTTCCGCTTCTGCTACCCATAAATCATAGCGACCACTGGCTGTGCCTTCAACATGAAATACAGGTAAACCAGTACTGACTGTATAGAAGTTACTTTTAACCCAATGACTGTTTTTTAGCCTGAATTATTACAGATGAATTATGACATTTTATTATTAACTTATGGTGAACTATTTTTAACCTTCTATGAAACACACTCTACTGTGGGCAGAACACTCCCCGCCTGGCATTACTAATGCCACTACTGCTTTTTATCTATCACTTCATTTTCTAAGAGCATAACAACATCTGAGATGGGACGCAAGTAAGTCTTTGAAACACCCTGAGATGATGTCCTCACTTCGACCTTTCTGACCTTTCCGTCGCTGCTTGGAAAGGTGGATGTGATGATGGCCATTGTCCATTCATTTCTGGGTGCTTGGTTTTGTTTCAACAGCACTATGTCACCTGTCTGTAGGTTGCGGTGTGTTGTATGCCACTTGCGCCTTGATTGGAAGGTGTTGAGATATTCGTTTCTCCAGCGGCTCCAAAATTAATTGGCGAGTGCTTGCACTTGTTTCCACTGGTTTTTGAGCAGGTCTATGTCACCTGTCTGTAGGTTGCGGTGTGTTGTATGCCACTTGCGCCTTGATTGGAAGGTGTTGAGATATTCGTTTCTCCAGCGGCTCCAAAATTAATTGGCGAGTGCTTGCACTTGTTTCCACTGGTTTTTGAGCAGGTCTTTTCCACAAAAGTCTCCTGGTGGAGGTGGAACATGCTGCTTTTGGGTCAAGATCATTGCGGGACAGAGTAGAAATGGTGAGGAAGGGTCCGTTGAGATGGGGACTAAGGGCCTTGCATTGATTATAGACGATACCTCAGCCCATTAAAGTACAAAGCACCTCATGCATCAAACGAGAGTGTTTGTTTTGCAAAAGCATAGAGTCCAATATTCTGCGAGTGACCCCAATCAGTCTTTCCCAGACGCCCCCCATGTGGGAGGCATGTGGGGGATTGAACTCCCATGTGCAACTGTTGGCATGGAGATAGTTGACAATGTTGGGAGGGTTCTTATTTGGTTGTGCCATGCCTAACTCCACACTCGCTGCAATGAAGTTAGTGCCTCTGTCAGATCGCATTTGCTTTGCTGGGCCTCGTATTGCGAAGAATCAGCGTATTGCATTTTTGCAGCTGCAAGCATCCATAGATTCAATGACTTCAATATGCACACCTCTTGTGGTCATACACGTGAAGAGTATTGCCCACCTTTTTCCTTGTGCAGCACCACCTCGTGTGTGTCGAGTGACTACTGACCACGGACCGAATACGTCCAACCCGACATATGAAAATGGAGGGCATGTTTTGAGTCTCTCAGGTGGGAGATCTGCCATTTTCTGAGTCTCTAGTTTTCCCCTGAGTTTCCTGCACGTTACACAATGGTGGATAATGGACGAGACCAGTCTTTTGCAACCTACAATCCACAGTCCGGCTTGCCTAATTGCGCTTTCCATGAACTGCCTTCCTTGATGCACAACTTTGGCATGATAGTGACGGACAAGCAGCTGAGTTACGTGATGCTTGTTTGGGAGAACGATTGGATTCTTGGATGCTGTGTTCGATGAAGCATGTTTGAGGCGACCTCCAACCTTGATGAGGCTTTCACTCTGTCAGTAATCTCTGAAAACACTTAGAAAATGATCGTATATTAGTTCATTACCTCAATAAAGATTCGAGACACAAGGATATTCTTTTAAGAGTTTTTACTTGCATAAATTATATACAAGGAGTACGAACCCTCAGGTTGCAGGAGGTCAGTACTGAATACTGGCTTCAGCGAGCAGGCTTATATGTGAGAGGCAGTTGCAATACACAAACGGTTTCAGCTGAATACATCACAGACAGAAAGGGGTGAAACAAGTCTGGCACATTATTAGCAGTGTTGACAGTGTTCGTTAATCCGGAATCAGGTGTATTGACTTTCTTAAAAGAACAAAGGGGGCCCTGCTCCCTTTCTCGCTCCGCAGGGGGCTCTGTGTGTCCTCTTGCTCCACAGGGGGCTTCCTGTACCTTTCCGGCAGAACTGGCTTCCTGCATTCAGTCTTAGTGTTAATCCAGAGGAACACGCTTCTCCAGTACTTTTCCACACTTCTACACTTGTATAAGGCTTAGACATAAAAAATGATAACATACACTACCGTTCAAAAGTTTGGGGTCACTTAGAAATTTCCTTATTTTTGAAAGAAAAGCACTGTTTTTTTCAATGAAGATAACTTTAACCTCTTGCACTCCGTTGTACCGCAGGCGGGCAAGTCTCTGCGTCCTAGGGCGCATGAGGGCGCACGAGAGCGCACTCGCATGACGCATGATAGAGATACTGATGATGGTGCAGATGGAGATGGTGATGGCGTCCAAGCACGCACTGAAAATAAAAGCTGCAGACACAGCCGCAAACAGATTAGTTCATCTGATTGACCTGTCATTCGACTAATAAGAGCCTTGAAATGGGTTTCTGAAACCATGAAGAGCCAATGAATGAAAATCTAGCCAGAAGGACCCGCCTCCCAACGGCTGCGAGCCAATTGAAGCACAAAAGTTCGCTGAGCTGTTGTCTAAAGCTGGGTGAAAAGAGACTGCTTCAGCAGCCACAGGCAGTGGTTTATTTATTTTTTTTAATTCCAGCAGAGTGTTTAGGATTCTCTTATATGGTCATCATAGACCGACGGAGGCCGACGACGAAGGTCGTAAATCATTCGCCAAAACGGCAATAATGGAATTATGTTTTGACCGGGATCCACGAGCGGACCAGCGTCGCGTTCATCTGACAATGGGGAAGAGAAGTTCGCCAGGACTCTGCTGCTTTGAAGAGGTAAGGTGTTATAAGCTAAATTATTATTTCTCCCAGAAAACTGTAATCCAAAAATGACTTTTGACCGATCGGTAAATTACAACTGTACGGCGCACGAAGTACGAAGTGCGTTGCCGCAATAAATGGTTCATTTGCCGTGTTCGGACCGTGAACGCCCCCCCCCCTGCTGCAGAAGAGGAGCGGTGGGGGGGCGTTCACGGTCCGAAAGCCCCCCGGTCCGCGGGGGGAAGCATATGAGTCTATTCCGTCATGTAGCGATGGCGGACACCCCCCCACCCCCCACACACACACACACAGTAGCGAGGCGGGGGGAAGCCGCTGTGACAGCGTTGCTGTGGAAACATGCAACGAGTGTAATCCGTCATGTAGCGAGGGCCGAACTCCGTCCTTTATAGCGGGGGGGGGACAACCCCCACCCCCCACACACACACACAGACACAGCCCTGAATGTGACCTTCCATTAGAGCCCAAAATGAAGATTCTACATTGAATTATTCAAAAGTTACAGACGTTTTTCCAAACTGTGCCATTTGGCACAATTTGGCACAGTTCCAAAACGCCTGGGAACTACCTGAGAACAAAGCTGTGTAAAATATTCATTTTTTGTGGTATTGTTACCAAATTTGGATCTCAGCTTGATAACACTTGGTTCTACATTTCTGTTGCATTTTCCAGCCGGATCGGACAGCTGTGTGTTATTTGCAAGCATTTGTATCCAAAAATACACCGTGGCCAAATTTATTTTCTTCAAGTTCAGTATGTTTAGATGACTGTAACTCAGTGGCCGGAGCACGTAGAGAGATTATATTTTTTTTTTTGCCAAAAAATTCAAAGTGTTTTCTTTTAAATGAGACTAACCCCATGAAGATGCTGCAAAGGGTTGAAGAACAGCTTTCGATTTACTTTGGGCACGTTATTTTGTGGCATTTTTAGGAAAATTGCCCGGAGTGCAAGGGGTTAAACTAATCAGAAATACACTCTAATATCGAATATACATTGCTAATGTGGTAAATGACTATTCTAGCTGCAAATGTCTGGTTTTTGGTGCAATATCTACATAGGTGTATAGAGGCCCATTTCCAGCAACTATCACTCCAGTGTTCTAATGGTACAATGTGTTTGCTCATTGCGTCAGAAGGCTAATGGATGATTAGAAAACCCTTGTGCAATCATGTTAGCACAGCTGAAAACAGTTTAGCTGGTTAGAGAAGCTATAAAACTGACCTTCCTTTGAGCAGGTTGAGTATCTGGAAAAAATTATTATTTCAAATACAAATCATTATTTCTAACCTTGTCAATGTTTTGACTATATTTTCTATTCATTTTACAACTCATGGTGGTAAATAAGTGTGACTTTTCATGGAAAACACAAAATAATTGTCTGGGTGACCCCAAACTTTTGAACGGTAGTGTATGTGTACATTTTTCTGACAATTCCCTCCTGTTTATCATTTTTATCATTGTTGTATTCACATGCAAACATCAGTACAATGTATCTTCTCATGATTTTCTACATTGTCATCATTGAGCATCACTTCCAAATCTAAACAGTAGTTCTGTCATCACAATCACTATCACTTCGTTGTCTCAAGGCAGTATATTGTACAGGACCTTCCCTTTGGAGCATAACAGATTGTAACATGAAAGTGTGTTAAGCAAGAGCTCTACTTATCATGGACCTAATGCAGGGAATGACACACATGAATAGTACACAAGATAGAATCAATGCAACTGTTACTGAAGTTAACCACTTCAATAGAACTTGCCACCATTGACCAGAAAGGAACCAAGAGGACAGGTCCCAATTTTGTGGCACATCCTTCAAGCCATTCAAGTGTTGTTGCAGTCCTCTCAGCCAATCGATTATGCCTCCTTTCTCTCAGTGAGGTCCTCCAAGGCCCAAAATATACCATTCATTCTGCGACTCAAATAGGCCACTCCAAGTGAGGGGAATGCTGTCATAGGCTGTTGTCTCCCTCTTGGTTATCAAGTTGGCGTCGGGGGAAGTGATCCATATTACTCCTGTAAATACACCTGTCACACCAGCGGCAAGTAGCAGTGCCTTCATTTTTACTTCCACCTGAGAGAGTACCCCTCCGGGCTTCTGTCTTCACCAGGTTTGAGACGGCCGTGTCCTTAAAAGGACACGTCCCCCTTTGTAACTGGACTTACTCAGGGAAGCAGGTTAGTTCACTTACAGGCACTTTTAGTCTCTTCACGTGTGAAAGGTGGATCCAGGATGGTCGTTCAGCGACCCTCACTGAGTCCCAGTGTTGCTGGTGATGATTTTTCATGAAGATAAAGTCACCAGGCTGCAGTGGGTTGATCACTTCCTCCTGTGGAGTGGAGAGAGCTCGAACAGAATCAATGTATTTGTGTGGTATTAGTAATGACAGGCCCGGCAGTCCATAAGGGCAGTGAACAGCACAGTCCCGTTTTCTTATCTGGGATGGTATTAATTGTTTAGTTTCACTATCTTAAGAGCTTCAGGCCATGTAATGGCCTTACCATGCGTGGTTTTTGCCAGCATTTGTCTGATTGTCTGCATAAATGATCTCTGGTATTCCAAAAGTTGGGAGTATACTATTTTGCAAAAACCTTACAGAAAAAACTTTTGCATCTGCCTTAGCAGTAGGATGTATTTCTGTCCATTTTGTAAATGTGTCAATGAGAACAAGGCAGTATTGGAGTTGACCCACTTTTGATAATTCTATAAAATCCATGCACCATTGAGAAAAGGGTGCTTTTGGTAGTGGAAAACTCCTCTGTCTAGTTCTCATTGTACCTTGGGCATTATTTTGACTGCAAACTTTTTCATTTCTTTTATAATTCCTGGACAGAAGAAGTGTTTTTCAGCTATCTTAATCATATCCCTCCTGTTGGCACATCATGCTATCCAGCGGTGCAGTGAGGGAGGGAGAACAATTTTGTCATTGGCAGTGCAGTAAAGTTTGTTGGCATTTAAGTATGTGTGGGGTGGCATAGTCATGTTTTTCAGCTCATACTAGCATGCAACTTTCCTTGTGGGCCTTGAAGTAGTGCATACAGTGGAGCCTTGTGTTGTGAGAGGTTTGGCAACCACTGGCGGCAGTAGTTCAGGGTACCTAATAGTGCCTTTTTTGTTGTAAAGTTGCCACTTTTTCACATGAATCTGCTACTTATTTTCATAAATCTGCAACTTTTTTCTCATAAATTTTATTTTGTCTTGTAAACATGTAACTTTTCTCCTCATAAATTCACACATTTTTTCATCATAAATCTACAACTTTTTTTGTTGTAAATTTATGACTTTCTTTTAAATTTGCTGATTAAGTTTGCTTTTTTGTCTGTGGCAAAGGTAAGTTTTGAATGGTCTTTATTCTATCTGGTTCCAATGTTTTCCCGTTGGCAATAAGCATATGGTCAGGGAATTTAACCTCAGGTTGACAAAACTGCATTTTTTTCTTGGCACATTTTAGTCCATGTTCACACAGGAAGTGCAGCAGGGCCAAGGAGTTCTGTCGACATTGTTCCTCAGTGGGAGAGGCAACCAAAATGTCATCCACATATAACATAATTTTTGAACCGGCTGGTGGGCTAAATTTGGCCATTAGAGCAGTCATTTCCTGTGTGAAAATGGTCGGACTTTCACAATAACCTTGAGGTAATCTGGTGTATGCGTATCTTTGTTCCCTTAAACATAAATGCAAACTAAAACTGGCTTTCTTCATGCACAGGGATAGTAAAACATGCATTACTCAAATCTACCACAGGGAAAATGGATGAATCGTGACCCAAAGGGTCATGACCACTTGTAAAGGCGCCATAAATAGTCCGGTGGATTGTGAGTATTGCACATTTTGCTTAGGAGTTTTCACCCAATCGGTTACATGATTTACCTTCACAACCATTTGTCCACAAGCAGCCCAAAAGTAATTGTGTGGTCCCCATAGGGAGCGTTAACATCATGCAAGGAGGTAACATCTTCGGGCAATTTCACCGACAGTGCAGCTGCTCCTTGCTCATTGAAAATCAAATTGTCCATCTAGTAACGTGCAGTGGCTGTGGACTTCCTAGTCCTTCAAGGATATGACCTGGCAGTACAGCAGCCATGAGGGCGGTGCTTTTTTTACACGATGTCGTGACTGCTGCACTGTCTTCTTTTAAGTCATAGCCAAACAAGCCTCACCCTTGATCATTGGGTTTGTCATTGTCTGCCAGAAATGTCTGCTCTGTTCTTAAAACGGTATAATCATCTTTTAATTTATATAGAAAATCTTTTCGAAAGGATAAAACAAGTCATTATCAGTTATTGATAATTTTTATGTATTACCTATTTTTCTGAGTATTGCTAATTATTTGCTAATTAATTCCCGATACCCCGTTTTGATACATGGAGACACACATGCAGCAAAGTTACAGGGTATTTGCTTGATTCTTCTGCTGAAAGGAAGTGTGCTACCATTTTTAATTTTAGATAAAATTTGCGGGTAGCCCAGTTCCCTCAAAAATAAGATTTCAATAGTCACAGCTTAACTAGTTTACAAATTTCATTTAAGAAAAACAAAATAACCAGCTGTGCATTTTTGATATGCTTCAGCATTGATAAATAAAATCAGTTTGTCCAGTTGAACACAGACGGGTTGAATTTGAATAAATGAATAAAATTTGTGTCACACCCTTTCAGTCAACGGAAAGGTGGACGTTTTGCCTAATTAGAATTTGATTCAAATTTTTTCCTTGAATGCCTCATTTTATATATTCCTTGGTAAACTGTGGAGTGAATGTAGTTTACCCTGACCCAGCTTGGCCACCGCTGAATCAGGAAAAACACATTCCTCATTACTGTCATATTCCTGAAATATGACGTATCATATATCACATATATCACATATCACACCATTATGTGGTGAGTAACGTCAAATGCATACCCTCTGTTGGGGAGGAACATAACTGGGGTGTTAGATTGATTTTAAATAACTGAGTATATAGTAAGGCTATAATCTTCGCTGTGAGTGTTTGCTCATTACTAAATAAATGTTAATATTCACAATTAAGGAAATGCACTGAAAGAATGGACACCTAATGCCTCATTGCTGCTTTAAGTACTTGGAAACATTTAAGACGACTGCCTACATTTGTGCCTTCTTCCTGGCACTCTTAGCCAAAAATTTAATTTATTTATTGTTGGTTTTCTGTTTGTTTGGTTTTTAAAGCTATAGCTTCAAATCTTACGTGGATCTTTATTTTTCTTTGGTTACACATGCTCTGCTTTCATTTCTTTTTCCATTTCCATCTCAACATCAGAAATATTTTCTACACTTGCTAAACCCACCATTCTTCTTCTCTTCCCCTACGTACTTTTTTCCATGAGAAACACTCACTCAATTTGTTTCCATCCACTATCCATCTGTGTACAAGACTTCACCTTTCCCTGGACTAGCTGATGAAACATCTCACATCTATAATCTCTTTCAGTATTAAAACTTCCTTCGTCCATCTGGTCTCCGTTCTCTTCAGCCTTCATCAACATTCTGTTACCACCTGCTTGTCTTATTCATGATTCACTGTCCCGTCGTTCATACTACTGACTACTGTCCACAGCAAATGCTCCATGCAAGATCCTGAACATAAAAGTGATCGGTTTCATTCTGGAAAGTCAGCTTTATACTAAACCAACATGGCTCAATTCAAAATTCTGTTTTGTGACAAAACTCATCTCTTGATTTCTACCCTGGCATTGGGTGCCTTTTGAATTTGTTTTGGAATTAAATAATGCCTCTGGGTCTGAACATCTGCCTTTCAAGGAATGTATTAAAATAAGACATCTGCTGGTTGCTCTGAAAATTAAAGTTAACAGAGTCATCTGTATCTTGGTGTGGTGGAGTCTTGTCTTTTTCTCCTGAACAGATAACTCCATATGAGCTATCACCATGCCTACAAAACTATGACCTGGTGAGAAGAGTACAGTAGCACTTTCTAGAAATTCCTTAATTTTCTCACTACCTTCAGGCTCCCCCTTAGCTGTTTGTGATGGCCCGTTTTTAATCACCATCAGGGGGGCCATTATTGTGGGTGTTGATTGCATAGCCAGGTCCCCCTGTTTGGGGGAAGGGGGGCTGTTTTCACATCCTGCAAACATTCCTCTGTCCTGCATTTGTTTGACCCATCTGGCAAATCTCTTCCTTCCTTTCTTTTGATCTATGACTGGGACCTTTGTCTGATAATCCATAGCCTCTGGCAGATCATATGCACAGACACATTAATTATCAATCTCTTTTGAACCTCTGTGCTCTAAATCTCACATTGTCACATGTCAGTCCTTCCTATAAAGTGCACTTTCATGCTTCAGTCAAAGAAAAAGGTCAGTTACAGCACTTCAAAACCTGCTCTTTCAGCAGCCCCTCCTTTCACATTTACTGTTCATGCTTCTATTTTTTACAGAGCAAGCCTGTCGCTTGCCTCTCTGATCATTCAGAAATCTTCTTCTACCTCTACTTGGTATCCTGAATCCAAATCCACCTCTTTGGCCAAACCTGCAATCACGGGCCCAGTGATCAGGTTTGCCACAGTTAAAACAAACATCCCAGTTTCCGTCATTCACTTGCATTGACCTGCCTGTCTTGGGTCTAACCCCACAGAGTTATTGAAATAATAAAACCTTGTAAAAGTACCCATATTTAGACCACTTTCTTCACAGATCAACCACACACACACAAACAGAGAACAGAGGAGTTTTGTTCTCTCTACACTGCCACTGCCTCTATCTAAGGCTTACACACAAAGAATAGATAAAATAACTGTTTCTCATTGTCCATTTTAACGTTATCCGGTTTTGTTGCCATTTAATCCGTCTGTCTTTGAATATTATGGTCTAATTATTATGATTTTATTTACTTCCTCCTTTTCCCAATCTCTTGGGCTTCTTTTAATAATTTGCCGTATGGACCCTCCTTAGGATCGCGGCATTGGTAAGCTGGGGGAGGATTATCTTTTTCATTTAATAATGGTTTAATGCTCAGTTGGTTTTGATATTTATCTTTTTTTTTGTTGTAAGTTTTTCCGTCGACGCTAAGACTGTGCATTCATCCCCATCCGGTGTGGGTTTAAAGGAATAATCTTTTTCCCCATTTGTTTAAATATTTTTCAGGATCCTTTATCTGATCTTTTTCTTCTAACCGGTTATTGTAATTTTTTACCGTTCGGCGCGCAGTTTCCTGTTTTTTCTTTTGCTTATTTTTCGCTTTATTTGTTTTTCCTGTACAGTGACCCATTTTTTTTTGTTGTTGTTTATATAGTCAGGAAGGTTGTCAGTATGCCCACTGCAACACTTATTACTGCCCAATTTTTTTGAAGTGCGCTCACTTGTTGCTTGGGACTAGATCTTACGCCTTCAGGATACGCTCACTTGTTGATGGGACTAGATCTTACGTAACCTATAAAATGCGCTCACCTGTCGATAGGACTAGGTGCCCACGCATTAGGACTTCTGTAGTTTCCTACAGAATCATTACCTGGTATGATCAGATAGGAAAAATATATAGGACACCGCCTTATATTACCATTACTTAGCTAAAGCTTGACCTATCAGTCAATACACAGCACCTTTTATTTTTCTTTTACTTTTTTGAAACCTGACTCTTCGGCCGGAAAACAACACAATCGGGACTTTAACCCGAACAAACCTTTTTACTTTGAAACTATACAGTCGGGACTTTAACCCAAACTTTTTACTTTGTTGCAACTAATTACTTCCTTATCACGTTAGTCACTCGCGGTTGGATTTAGGAGGATCTTGTAGCATATTTAGGAGCGCATCCTATTTACATTAGTAGTATGTTGGAGCAGCCTATTTTACATTAGTAATATTTTTAGGGGCACATCCAATTTTTCATATTGGAGTGGCCTATTTTTCATTAGTATGTGGCCGACACACATTGTGGGCTCACGCTGCCACAGAGACAGGACTGAATGTGTATTGTGGGGTGTCACGTCTGCAAGGACTAAGGACTCGAATCTACAGGAGGTAACAAGGAAGTGTGAGATTTGTCTCTTTGTCCCACAGAAGACGCCCCGGAGGGTATTCCGGTGCATATCGATCCAAGATGGCGCCCACAGCGGTCGACATGGTGCTTCGCTGCGCTCTTTGTTTGTTTTTGTTTGTCAATTGTGTGTCTGCTTGCACTTATACCCGTGAAGAACTTTTAAATATCAGGACTTTGACCCCCACGGACCTCCTCCCAGTTTTTCTAGCCCCTGCCGCCGATCTGGTTTATTGTTTGGCTCGGAAAGTGAGACGGCGGAAGAGAGGAAGACTTCGCAGGAGAGGCTCGCGAACGGCGCTGCCTGGCATATTTCTGTCCAATACCAACTCTCTCTCTAACAAGGTGGATGAACTGAGACTGCTGATGCGTTTTAAGGACCTCGCCTCCTCAGCTGTCCTCTGCTTTACTGAGACCTGGCTCCGGGAAAATATACCGGACAGCGCGCTGCGCCTCGACGGCTTCCAGCTCTTCCGTGCTGATCGTGACACAGAGCTTTCCGGCAAGACCACAGGAGGCGGTGTCTGCTTCTACATCAACTGTAGCTGGTGCTCTGATGTAACGGTAATTTCCAAACACTGTTCTCCTGCCTTGGAATTTCTTGTTATCAATTGCAAGCCCTTCTATTCCCCGCGGGAGTTTGCTTCTTTCATAATGATCGCTGTGTACGCCCCTCCCGACGCGGACACGCGCGAAGCTCAGCGCGTGCTCGCAGATCACATTCAACACACAGAGCGGAGTTTTCCAGACTCGCTGATTATTGTGGCTGGCGACTTTAATCAGTGCAATCTGAGCCACGATCTCCCCCGCTACAAACAGTTTATTAAATGCCCCACCAGAGGATTAAACACACTGGATCACTGTTACACCACAGTGAAAGACGCATATCGCGCTGTCCCTCGAGCTGCGCTGGGATTATCTGATCACGTGATGGTTCACCTCATTCCCACATACAGACAGAGATTGAAGCTCACTAAACCTGTTGTGAGCACTACGAAGATACGGACCAGTGATGCTGAGGAGAAGCTGGAAACGTGCATGGAAATATCTGACTGGGGCATGCTTAAAGGAGCCACGCATGATCTGGATGAGTACACGGACACTGTGAACTCATATATCCACTTTTGTGAAGAGAACATTCTTCCATCACGCACCAGGGTGAGTTACTCTAATGACAAACCCTGGTTCACAGCTAAGCTCAGACAGATCAGGAAGGAGAAGGAAGCAGCGCTGAAAAGTGGAGACAGGGACTGCTACAGGGAGGTTAAATACCGGTTTAACAGAGAGCTGAAGAGGGCTAAATCTGTGTACTCAGAGAGACTCCAGCAGCAGTTCACTGCTAATGATTCGGCTTCCGTGTGGAGAGGACTGAGGCAGATCACCAACTATCGGCCTCAGGCTCCTAAAGGTCAGGATGACAAAGCCCTTTGTCAGAGACTGTCCCAACACTATGCCCGTTTTGACACCTCGTCATCTGTGTCCAACTCCCCCCCTCCCTCCAGCTCCACAGCCTCCACATTCCCTACTTCATTTAAGGCACCCCCCCCTCCTCCCCCCCTCCCCTTATCATCAGTGAGCAGGATGTGCTCAAACAGTTCTCCAGACTGAACCCGCGCAAGGCCCCCGGCCCAGACGGCGTGTCTCCCTCCACCCTGAGACTCTGTGCGAAACAGCTGGCTCCTGTATTCACAGACATTTTTAACACCTCCCTTAAGTTATGCCACGTGCCATCCTGCCTCAAATCCTCCACCATCATCCCTGTCCCCAAGAAGCCACGGATCACTGGACTTAATGACTACAGACCTGTAGCGCTCACCTCTGTAGTCATGAAGTCCTTTGAGCGCCTGGTCCTGTCCCACCTCAAGTCCATCACCACCCCTCTCCTGGACCCGCTGCAGTTTGCCTACCGAGCCAACAGGTCTGTAGACGATGCAGTCAACCTGGCCCTCCACTCCATCCTGCAGCACCTGGACTCCCCGGGAACCTACGCCAGGATCCTGTTTGTGGACTTCAGCTCCGCATTCAACACCATCCGCCCCGCTCTGCTCCGGGACAAGCTGTCCCTGCTCAACGTGCCTGACTCCCTCTGCAGGTGGATCATCGACTTCCTGACGGACCGGAGGCAGCATGTGCGGCTGGGAAAGACTGTCTCAGACTATACTAGCATCAGCACCGGATCACCCCAGGGCTGTGTACTTTCCCCCCTACTCTTCTCCCTTTACACCAACTCCTGCACCTCCAGCCACCAGTCTGTCAAGTTGATCAAGTTTGCGGACGACACCACCCTCATCGGGCTCATCTCCAACGGCGACGAGTCCGCCTACAGGAGAGAGGTGGCCCAGCTGGCGTCCTGGTGCAGCAATAACAACCTGCAGCTGAACGCTCTGAAGACAGTGGAGATGATTGTAGACTTCAGGAAAGTCACTACTCCTCTGCCCCCCCTCACCCTCTCAGGCTCTCCCATCACCACTGCTGATTCCTTCCGCTTCCTAGGCACTACCATCACCAGGGACCTCAAATGGGAGCTGACCATCAGCTCACTCATCAAAAAAGCCCAGCAGAGGATGTTCTTCCTGCGGCAGCTGAGGAAGCTCAAGCTACCCACCAAGATGTTAGTGCAGTTCTACACAGCCATCATCGAGTCCATCCTCACCACCTCCATAACCGTGTGGTACGCAGGAGCCACTGCCAGGGACAGACTAAGGCTGCAGCGCGTCGTGCGCACTGCTGAGAAGGTGATCGGCTGCAAGCTCCCATCTCTCCAGGATCTGTACATCTCCAGGACCCGGAGGCGTGCTGGCCGGATCATAGCCGATCCCTTACACCCTGGTCACGTACTGTTTGCCCCCCTCCCCTCTGGTAGAAGACTTCGGTCCATCCAGACTAAAACCTCCCGTCACATGAACAGCTTCTTCCCCTCTGCCATCAGACTGCTGAACACTAAGTGACTTATTGACTCTCGTGCACCATGTACAGCAGCTCAACCAGACTCATGTCAATCATCACTGTTTTCTTCCTGCATTACTGACTGCACTATATAGTTCTCCACAGTATCTGCTGCTGGCTAATATATATTTTAACTGTTGACCAGTATCACTTAATCTTATCCTACACTTTATTACATGTATAGTTTATTTCTCTTATCTTATCATGTTTAATGTTGCAGCATTGTACCGAGACAAATTCCTAGTTTGTGTACTACATGAACAATGGCAATAAACCTGATTCTGATTCTGATTCTGATTCTGATTCTGATCAGGAAATGAGAGACAATGGTGAAGCTTCAAGGGGATGCTTTGTAACTGTATGTTGACTGAAGACACCATGTGACTTGAATTCTGATGCTGGAAATGTATAAAAGGGTGTTGAAGTATGATTCTTTTTCTTTCCTGCTTTGAGAATGCTAGAAGCTGCGTTCTGTCAAATAAAGCTGGTTTTATGACTGAAACTCAGCCTCGTTATTTGAGCATGCTTCTACAAGTAATATATTTAGGAGCACATCCCATCTTACATTAGTAACATATTGGAGCGGCCTATTTTATGTTACTCACTCAAGGCTGGATTTGGGAGGATCTTCTAACGCATGTGGTATATACTATATCCTTTTTCTTTAATAATAAAAAGACGTCACTTACTTTATGACCCTACTAGTGAGGATGACCGTCACTTAGACAGAGTCAGGAGCCAGTCTCCTCCCCGGCGTTCCCTGAAGGCGGGTTTCCAAAACTGACCGTTGGTCAGACCATGCATGGGTTTGAAGACCGGGGAAGGCTTGGTTGTCGTGGCCCGTCTATGGTATTGGTCATCCGGGTCACGGCACCACGTATGTCAGGAATCTCTGAAAACACTTAGAAAATGATCGTATATTAGTTCATTACCTCAATAAAGATTCGAGACACAAGAATATTCTTTTAAGAGTTTTTACTTGCATAAGTTATATACAAGGAGTATGAACCCTCAGGTTGCAGGAGGTCAGTACTGAATACTGGCTTCAGCGAGCAGGCTTATATGTGAGAGGCAGTTGCAATACACAAACGGTTTCAGCTGAATACATCACAGACAGAAAGGGGTGAAACAAGTCTGGCACATTATTAGCAGTGTTGACAGAGTTCGTTAATCTGGAATCAGGTGTATTGACTTTCTTAAAAGAACAAAGGGGGCCCTGCTCCCTTTCTCGCTCCGCAGGGGGCTCTTTGTGTCCTCTTGCTCCAAAGGGGGCTTCCTGTGTCCTCTTGCTCCACAGGGGGCTTCCTGTACCTTTCCGACAGAACTGGCTTCCTGCATTCAGTCTTAGTGTTAATCCAGAGGAACACGCTTCTCCGGTACTTTTCCACACTTCTACACTTGTATAAGGCTTAGACATAAAAAATGATAACATATGTGTACATTTCTCTGACACACTCATATAGGGATCAAGAGCTACGATGGGACTTGAACTGCGGACGGTTTGGTTAGCATTGGAGAACAGCATACTCGTCGGGAAAAGCGTCCTTTTGAACAGACTGGAGGATGAGGTTACTGGCAGCATCCAGCTCCTCTGGAGTGCGTGGCTTGCTACATTGATGCCAGCCCCTGCATGAATGATCTGACAAGTTGCTTGATGAGTGAGAACGAGCTTGGTGAATTAGGAATGCAATGGCACGTACTAATGAATTCCAGCTTGAAAAGCGCTGGAAGCATTCTGGTAAGGGCCTGTTTTTCTGAATGTGAGTAGCAAAGGTAGTGACTTTTCTGATTTCAGAGTCTACTTCAGGCTCGATTAACTCAAAGGATTCAGGTGTCCCTGATTCAGGTAGTTTGTAAAGGAAGTCTGGTCCCTTAAACCACATAGTGTCCATGAGCTGTGATGCAGGTATTGACCTGGTGGCTAGATCGGCTGGGTTTTGCTCTGATGTGACGTAGTGCCACTGTTCAGGAGATGTGGACTGACGTATACGATGAACGCGATTATGCACATAAACATAGAAGCGCTTTGAATCATTGCAAATGTACCCAAGAACCACCCTGCTATCACAGTAGAATTTGACAGCATTTGGTTTGTGATCAAGTTCGTCCAGAATGAGCTCCGCCATCTCAACCGCTAGAACTGCTCCACAAAGTTTGAGGCGAGGTATCGTGGGCTCTGGCTGTGGTGAAAGTTTTGCCTTCCCAAGCACAAACCCGACTTCGCATTGTCCTTCTTCATTAACTGTCTTCAAGTATGCTACTGCCGCAATAGCCCAGTTTGAGGCGTCGGAAAAGATACACAGTTCGGTGTAAGTGGACTTAGAGAGGGAAGCTGGTACATAGCAGCGTGGCACCTTAAGGCTGCTAAGATCTTGGAGGGACATTTTCCATGTTTCCCATGTGTCCATTTTGTCCTGAGGGAGAGAAGCATCCCAACCTTGGACACCATTCGACAGTTCACGTAACAAGAGTCTGCCTTTGATTGTCACTGGTGACGCTAGTCCCAAGGGGTCAAAGATACTGTTAACTATTGACAGAACCCCGCGGCGGGTGTAGGGTTTGTCATCAACAGCAACCTTGAACGTGAAAGAGTCAGTGTTCATGTCCCAGCACAGGCCTAGACTTCTCTGAGCTGGTAGAGTGTCATCGCCGAGACTCAAGTCTTTAATACCGGTGGCCAGGTCTTCTGGCTTGAAGGCTTGCATGACTGAGACACTATTCGAGGCGATTTTGTGGAGCTTGAGATTGGACTCGGCCAAGGATGCGCATGTGCGCTTGAGCAAGCCTATGGCTGCAGATTCAGTGGGGAACGAAATCAACCCGTCATCTACATAAAAGTGTCTCTCAACAAAATGTCTAGTGTCTGCTCCAAACTTTGACTCGCCTTTCTGGATAGCCCTGTGTAGGCAATAGATAGCTACCGCTGGCGATGGACTGTTTCCAAAAACGTGCACCCGCATGCGATACTCCTGCACCTCTTTTGACAAGTCATTTCCCTTGTGCCACAAGAACCTCAAATAGTCTCTATGGTCTGGTCTGACTAAGAACCCGTAAAACATTTGCTGGATATCGGCAGTGACTGCAGTGAGCTCTTTCCTAAACTGAATCAGCACACCGAGGAGGGTATCATTAAGGTCTGGGCCTGTTAACAGTACTGAGTTGAGTGACACACCAAATTGCTCGGCACTTGAATCAAAGACAGCCCGTATCTGATCGGGCTTCTGGGGATGATATACCCCGAAAATGGGCAGGTACCAGCATTCAGTGTTATCGGTGATGGGTGGAGCGATCTCTGCATGATTGTTCTCGAACAGCTTGTTCATAAACTCAGAACTGTTCTTTCATTTGAGGGTTTTTTGTTAAGTTGCGTCTTAGTGAGCCGAGTCTAGACAATGCTTGGTCCCTGTTATTTGGGAGTGGCAAGCGAGGAAACTTGAATGGCAGAGGAGCGATCCAGTTGTTATTTCCATCCTGGTGGACTTCTTCCTCCATTATCTTTAGAAAGGTCTCATCCTCGAAGGACACGGCACACTTGTTATCATTCTCTGTGCACTCAAAAACTTTGTCCCCAAGCTTTCCTTCCACTGCATTTGGTTTTGAGCTGCGTTTAGAGAAGCCGTCCTTGAGCTCCCCGCCGTAGCATGTTTTCTCTTTGATGTTGATGCTGTTAGGACAAGGAGTGAAGAAGGATGGGCGTCCGTTGGAGAGCATGTGCGCTTTATAAACATTGACGGTTGGCTTATGAGCGTTAAGGCACACCTCCCCCACAATTACCCAGCCTAGGTCCAGGCGTTGAGCAAAGGGAGCATTGTGGGGTCCGTTGACTTGTTGCCTTGCTTTGTGGACTTGTATGATGTCTCTGCCCAGTAAAATTGCTATCTGAGCATCTGGGTCGTACTTGAGAATGAGAGGAGCGAGGTGTTTTAAATGGGCGTGAGCAAGAGCGACTTCGGGCGTAGGTATTTCATCTCTACTGAACACTATCTCGTTGCATTCAATGAGAGGAGGGAGGTCTAAGCGTGGGCCTCCACCTACTGGCTCGATTTGGAACCTCACTGCTTCCCTGCCAAGCATTTTGGTTAGACCAGCACATGTTCTCATATGGTACGTCAGAGGGCTACCCTTGATCCCAAACAGCTCGAAGAATTCAGGACGGGCCAGCGATCTATTACTCTGATCGTCAAGGATTGCATACATCTTAACGGAGCGTTCTGGTTGGCCTTTAGGGAAAACTCGAACTAGACATACCTTTGAGCAAGAACGTGGGGGATAATCTTTGCCGCAGATCTCAGTACACCGTGACGTTACCTCAGGTGGTGTGTTGTCTCGGGGCTGATGCTCTGGTTCAGGTGTGTTTTCTGGCTGGGGTTGCTGACTTGAATCGGGATGCATGGCAGAGCAATGCTTTTCACTTTGGCGCTCCTCGCATTTGAGTCTTATGTCACAGTCCTTTATTGTGTGTATGGGAGAGCAGCAGCGAAAACATTGTGTTCTTTGAGTATGTTTCGCCTTTCTTGTAGCGGTTTAATCTGGAAAGCTCTACATTTGGCTAGAGGATGCATTTTCTTATGGACTGGACAGTAGCGTGTTAAATCGTCCTCTTTAGTACTAGCGGGAGCAGTTGTGTTGACCTCTGTTTTGTTTACAGTTAGAGGTGTTCTGTAGCTAGTTTGTTTGAATGGTGGTCTCTCACCTTTGCTGAAGGGTTGGCTGCTGCATGTCGCAAAACTTGGGTCATTTCTTGCTTTAGCCTCATCTTGGACAAACTTTACAAAATATGAGAAGGGAGGGAAGGTTACATCATATTTTTGTTTGTATTTTGAGCCTGTGTGCAGCCATTTATCTTGTAAACTTGGAGGTAACTTTTCAACTATGGGCTTAACACCACGGGGTGTGTCGAGGTAGGCGAGGCCTGGGAGATAAGCTTCATCTTTAGCGACCCGCAGCTCTAAGAGCAAATCTCCAAGTTCCCTGAGTTTTACATTGTCTCTGTTTGTAAGGCGAGGGAAGTTATCTAATTTTTTGAACAAGGCGTTTTCTACTACTTCTGGCATAGCATAACATTCTTCTAACCTGTCCCATGACAATTGGAGAGCAGCTTTGGGGTTAGTGGCACAGACAGGTCTGATTCATTTAATATGCTCTGAGGACTCTTTACCAAGCCACTTGACTAGGAGATCTAACTCCTGGCTATATGTGAGACCAACGTCTTCAGTTGCATTTATGAATGACGACTGCCATGCTCTAAAGTTTTCGGGGGTGTCGTCAAACTTAAAGAGTCCAGTTGTGATTAGCTCTCTGCGCGCGAGGAACCTAGCAAAGTCTGCCATAGTTGGGTCACCATTGTGGGAAGCATGGTAGCTGTTTGGCCTGACATAGTCTCTCGGTATGTCAATGGATTCATTTTTTACGTACATTTTCTTGAATGCTGGTGGAGAGAGAGTTTGTTCGGGTCTCCTTGGAGTGAATAATTGCGCCTTTTGTGCAGGTTCGACTTGAGGTGCTTCTTCTTCTGCTGGTCGCACCTGTGACTTTAGCTGGGTTTGGTGGTGCACATACTCCATAGTTCTCTGTCTGACGACTTGTAAAGGAACTGCACTCTTTATACTCTCTCCTTTGTCTTGCTCGGCAGCTGCAGCAGCTTCTAGAACTTCTGCTTTTGCTGTAGCGGCCACTGCTTCCTTCTCTATCTCCAGCATCTCTAGATCCAGTTCTAGCGTTGCTTGTTGCTTTTTAATTTCTAGTTGTTTCTTACTGTACAAGGCTTTAGCATTCGCAGCTTCGGCAAAGGCTCGTGCCATGATGGCTGCTTCCAGTACGCTGGACTTTGAGGATAACTTGGAGCTAGAATGTTTGGAGCTGGAGCTAGCTTTGTATGATGTTTTGGCTTCAGAGTTCGCCTTTTCTTCTGCCCTCTTCTCTTGAGTGTCGTCCATCGCTGTGTCGTGAATTTTATCTTCACCAACTGCTGATATGGCTTTTCACTGTACTGTTATCACTACGTGTTGTATACACTGTGTATGTGAACGCAAATCAGCAGCAAGCCAAACTCGTCTTTCATGAGCCAGGAAACCGAGCGTCTTGCTCCTTTATTACAGTCTTCTAGACAGCTTACAATTCTTTACAATTGTGGCTTGAAAAGCTCAATGAAAGGCCCGAGTGAAACTGAAAAATATAAACAGAAAATAAATATATTTTAGCTCTTCATCAAGTGAAAAATAAATGCACCAAAAAATGGCTAACGTCAGAAACTTGCACAGAAGTTAACTCTAGCTGCTACTAAAGGCAAACAACACATTTTTGCTATCTTTTCATATGCTAATTAGATCGCTAGTAGCAGCGTTACTATGCTAATACACATCACTCTCGGTGTAAGGCAAGCTAGTAAGCTCCTGGGATAAGGCTAATTCCTGGTGACATATTCACAAAACGATCTCAAAATCACGTCTCATAAAACTTATAAAGTTAACAAGACACTAATTAAACTCACAGCCATTGCTTTCGAAGGTGTAGAAAAGGATATAACACACAGGAGGAGCATCTTAGACATTCACAGGCAGGTTTTTCTTTTCTCCTTTTTTTCCTTCTCTCTCTCACTGACTTCCGCTTCTGCTACCCATAAATCATAGCGACCACTGGCTGCGCCTTCAACATGAAATACAGGTAAACCAGTACTGACTGTATAGAAGTTATTTTTAACCCAATGACTGTTTTTTAGCCTGAATTATTACAGATGAATTATGACATTTTATTATTAACTTATGGTGAACTATTTTTAACCTTCTATGAAACACACTCTACTGTGGGCAGAACAGTGTTCTTTTCTTGGTATGCTTCATTTTTGTGTCTGTGAACATAGAGCTGATGTGCCTTGCCAAAAAGTTGCAGTTTTGTCTCGTCTGTCCATAGGACATTCTCCCAGAAGCTTTGTGGCTTGTCAACATGCAGTTTGGCAAATTCCAGTCTGGCTTTTTTATGATTTGTTTTCAACAGTGGTGTCCTCCTTGGTCGTCTCCCATGAAGTCCACTTTGGCTCAAACAGCGACGGATGGTGCGATCTGACACTGATGTACCTTGACCTTGGAGTTCACCATGAATGTTTTTAGAGGTTGTTCAGGGCTCTTTTGTTACCATTCGTATTATCTGTCTCTTCCATTTTTCATCAAGTTTCCTCTTGCGGCCACGTCCAGGGAGGTTGGCTACAGTCCCGTGGATCTTAAATTTCTGAATAATATGTGCAACTGTAGTCACAGGAACATCAAGCTGCTTGGAGATGGTCTTATAGCCTTTACCTTTAACATGCTTGTCTATAATTTTCTTTCTAATCTCCTGAGACAACTCTCTCCTTTGCTTCCTCTGGTCCATGTTTAGTGTGGTACACACCATGTCACCAAACAGCACAGTGACTACTTGTCACCCTTTAAATAGGCCAACTGACTGCTTATAAGTTTGTAGACACCTGTGATGTTAATTAGAGGACACATCTTGGTTGAACATGTCCCTATGGTCACATTATTTTCAATCTTTTCTAGGGGTACCATCATTTTTGTCCAGGCCTGTTTCATGAGTTTGTTTATTAAAGTAATTGTGTTGAACCACAATTCAAAAGCACTGTCTGATTTTCATTGGTTAATTTTCATAGAATTTTTATTTATTACCACTTTTGTCAGATTCAAGTTATTTCTGTGACCATTGTGGGTTTTTCTTTCATTAACAGAGGGATACGAACAATTTTGTCCACGGCTGTACATGTTGAAAACTGGACTGTTTTGTCTGTCTAATATACACCATATTTAACCCAAAACCAGATGTTGAAATTTGAGTTGTGTTTGGCCAGTCTTCTATGTATCATATTTAACCCAGAATAGATGTTGAAAATTGGGCTGTGTTTAGTCCATCTAGTACAGACCATATTTAACCGGAAAGCAGTTGCTGAAAACTGGGCTATGCCTGACCATATTAAACAAAAAATAGTTTAATAATCGAGTTGTTTAGTCCACAGGATTTGGCCCAAATTTATCCTGAAAATAACTTTTGACATTTGATGATGGTGGTGGGGGTCTGTCTCTCAAAAGTCAAATACACTTTTGCAACCACTGGGACTCTTTTTTTTTTTTTAAGTGCTTAATAAAAATGCATATTTTTCAACAGCTTTTTTTTTTTTTAAGTTCAACATGTTGTAGTATTCCAAGGGTAGTGCATACTCTCTCTCCTCTGCCATCTCTGCTGATTGCTCATCAAGACCTGCTGCACTGATTACCATCTGCCTCTACCTGCTACTATAAAGATCAGTTTGTTGGTCTTTGGACTCTTTTTGCCAGAGAAGCAGCCCCCTTCAGCTGTGTGTGCCAACCTGGGATCTCTCCTGTGCGCTCACCACCACTTCTCCAGTGTTGGACCTGTTGAAATAGGCAAATGTGAATCAGGTTGTTATATTTGTGTATTTATAATATTTATAATATTTATAATTGTGTATTTATAATCTTTTTGCATTGATGGATGTGGTTATTGTGTATTTTCTTTTTCTTTTTTTACTTGATTCTCTTTTCTAAAGCCCATCCAGGGACAAGAGTTGCAAATTAGCTAATAGCTATACACTCTATGTGCAACACATCAGATTGATTGTCATTGATTAATTGTCTATGTTTATTGCACTGTCCCTGTCAAATAAACTAATCTATCTATCTATAAGGAAAACATTTCATCTCAACTTAATTCTCTCCTTAAATACCTACCCTCTCCCCAGTACTGTCCATTGAGTTCAGTTGATGGCAGACAAACCCATTCACTAAACTTGGCTCATTCTGACCTTCAAGTAAGTCTTGAGCAATATTTGATTAACTCATCCCTGGCCAGGGTAGACTCCTACCTTGCCCAGATCACCTTCCCTACCTTATCCAACTCTGCACAACTCAAGAGGAGGAAGAGCAACAACCTGCAAAGATTCTCACGGTGTGGTCTTCAGCTCCACCTGTAGGAGAAACAATCCTGATATTACCTAATATTATCAGCTGTATAATCACCATTTTCTTTTTCTTGCCCATCTCTGCAGAGGTTGCCAGCTCCTCTCAGATCACGTCACTCTCACCTTATAAATAAACTCATTGTTGGATCACCAGACAAACTTGTCAGTGTCTGCTTCTGGGTCCATTACCTAGAAGTGTCACATTTGGCATAATGCTTGTTAAAGATCTGGAACAATCTGAAACCAGTGATAATGCTATACACTCAAAAAGCACTATTTGAATAAAAGTATGGTTTACAAATTTTTCTGTTGCCTTTTTAATAATGCTCCTATCTTGGGCTCCAGGTGTCCCCAGACAGCCCTGGTTAACCTGATTTTGAAAGCTAAGCGTGGTTTCCCTTGGTTAGTACTCAGATGGAAGACTACCAGGGCATACCAGGTGCTGTGCTAGATGACACTTGTATAGGCTCCCCACACATAACCAAAAAAGATCAGATGATGAATGTTGGTTACTACCTAATCTATTTAACAACCTTAAAAAGGTGGGCTTTCACTTTTCAACCAAATTTAGACCATGCAGAGACATCGATATGAAGATGTCTTTTCAATAACCTTAAAAAGACTGCTTTTCACCTTGACTTTTCAACCAAATTTAGACTATAGACGTCTATATGAAAACGTCTTTTCAACAACCTGATAAAGGCAGCTTTTCATCTTTCACGTTTCAAACAAATCCAGAGGTTTTATAGACAGTTGGCAAAGCCATCTTTTCAGCATTTTTTTTTCAACCAAATTGTGCTAGGAGGGTGTAACACACTAAGTACAACCTGATGGTAGTTCATTATCAGGGCTAAAAAATATGACTAACCTTTGTGCCTTCGTCTTTGAACATGTCAAATGTCAGAAATTATGTTCTTATCCATATAAAGATAAGTGTTTATCTGTGAAATTGATTTATTTTTCTCCTCCAACATACTAGCTCTCATGAGACACAATACCACAAAATGTCATTTGATCGTGTAGCACAGACCTTTACATCTGTACAATGGCCTGGACTGTCTGTCATAGTGCACTGTGCCAAAATGGCTTCAGCTTTGGTCCAGAAAATTAGATTTCAATCAGAAAAAATATAAAAATTACCTAGGAGTCACCCTCATACATAACCTGGTGCAGCAGAAAGCTGCTCTTCATCTCTGCACATGACAACCGCAGGTGTTTGTGGGCACATTATTGCGTGCATCACTGAGCACAGTAATGGAAGCTGACAGAACATGTGGGAGAATAAAGGCAGATAATCAGAGGAAAAGATCAGGAATTACACTAATATTCACCAATGGATGAGATGATATAGTTGCTGACTGAACCATGGGGTTTCTCTACAAATTAATTGAATCTCAATATTAAATGAAGTCTTAAAGATTGTGTTTTTTAAAATTTAATACTTTTCCTGAGGCTTTTTTTTCTTTAAAGGTACGTGAACGTGGCCAAGACGAGATGTGGTGTCATCACAGAAACACAAATCAGGTATTTCTGCCTCAGATTTTAACTTAAAGATGTATTCTGTCTTTCTTAACTGAATGAATGTGTACAACCAGGTTTTATTAGATCCAGCCAAACTATTGGGCGGCTGTTGTGTTTTCCACTATGTAGTGACGTGAACACATTTGGAACATTTATTCAATAAATTAATACACAACGTAATTTGTGATTTCCTCAAGTAAAGTGATGACTAGTCTGTAAAATAAATCACTCCAAGTGAAATTAAAAAAAAGATATATAACTTTAACATGCTGCATGAATGTACAGTGGTGTGAAAAAGTGTTTGCCCCTTCCTGATTTCTCATATTTTTTTGTATGTTTGTCACACTTAAATGTTTCAGATCATCAAACAAATTTAAATATTAGACAACGATGACACAAGTAAACACAAAATGCAGTTTTTAAATGGTGTTTATTAAGGGTAAAAAAAAATCCAAACCTACACGCCCCTGTGTAAAAAAGTGATTGACCCCCCCACCCTTTAAAACTTTGGATTACTTAACGTAATTCCTCAGGCGTGACCAACTACAGAAGCTCCAATGACACCACATCTGTCAGTGACAGACAGGTCGTGCCGAGTTCAGGGCCCCACCCCCGATAATACCACAGCCGACCCAACCCGTCCAAATCATTCTAGGCAGGTTTCTTTCCATGACCCTGCAAGGAGGGAAGTGTTGGTGAAACACCTCACTCTGTTATCAGAGAACCAGTAATTACGTTAAGTAATCCAACGTTTTTTTTCTAACATTGCTCAGTGTTTCACTGTGGGAGATATAGCCCACTCCCGTATTGCAGCACTGATCCCGAAGCCATGTCCCACACAGCCACAGGTAACGACATCATGCTGTAGAAGCAGAACCTGCTTCCAGCACAGCCTGGGCCAATGACTGCCGTGCAACATCCAGCCTATAGAACCTCACAAACGTGTGTGGTGTGGACCAGCTGGCTGCCATGCGAATGTCCTAAACAGACACTCCTCTGAGCAAGGCCCAGGATATAACCAAGCCCCTGGTGGCGTGGGCTCGCTCGCCTAGTGGGGCCTGAGAGCCCTTACGTCTATAAGCCAGAGATATAGCCTCCACAATCCAGTGGGATAGTCTCTGACGAGACAGGGGCTTGCCCCTGTGAGGAGTGGCCCAGGAAACAAACAGTTGTTCAGATTTTCTAAAATTTGCCATTTTCTCCAAGTATACCCCCAGGGTCCGCACAGGACATAATGTGTTAAGCTGTGCTCCTCTTCTGAGGAGAAAGGAGGAGGGTGAAAAGCCAGGAGCTCTACAGTGGGACGTCTGTATGCTGACTCCATAACTTTAGGCACAAAGGCAGGATCAGGCCGCAAGGACACCTTAGTGTGTCCAGGGGCCAACTGCAAACATGAAGGGTGGATAGACAAAGCCTGCAAATCGCTCACCCGCTTGGCTGTGGTTAGATCCAACAGAAGAGCCGTTTTAATAGAGAGAAACTTCAATCCCACCATCTCAATTGGCTCAAAAGCGTGGTGAGAGAGACCATCTAGGACTAACGATAAATCCCATAATGGAACCAGGGACCAGGAAACCAGGAGCTTGCGGCGAGCTCCCTTCATGAACTGACAAATCAGAGGGTGCTGACCCATTGGTTTGTCTCCAAACCTCACATGGCACACTGAAATTGCCACTAGGTTGACTCTCATTGTTGAAAAAGCCTTTCTACCTTTTGAGCAGATGCTGTAAGAAACAGAGCACATCCACTACAGAACACTGGTAAGGGATAGCCTGCCTCGCATCACACCACCTCTCAAAAACCCTCCGTTTGCCACTGTAAAGGGAGTGGGTGGACGTGGCTCTAGCATTCTGAATAGTGTCAATAATTCCTGGAGGCAGACCATCTGTGGTTAAAGTCCACCTTTCAGGGGCCAGGGCCAAAGGGCCACACGATCTGAATGAGGATGATAAATCTCCCCGTGAGCTTGAGACAGGAGGTTCCTGCGTATGGGGAGAGGCCATGGTTCGCCTGCTAATAGCTGACTTATTTCTGCTATCCAAGGCTTGGATGGCCACCAAGGGGCTATCAGAATCAGTGACAGTCCCTGTTCTCTCACTCTGTATAATATTGGTGAGATCAGGCTGAGAGGTGGGAATGCATGCAGTGTGCCAGAGCGTCCATGTCCAGTGGCGCCTCTGCGTCTGACAGGGAGTAAAACAGTGGTCAATGTGCATTTTCCCGCAAGGCAAACAGATCTATGGCAGCTTGATTGAACCGCTGCCAGATCTGCTTCACCACCTGAGGGTGGAGTTGCCATTCCCCGAACAATGGGTTCCCTCTGGATAACAGATCTGCCCCCCTGTTCAGGATCCCTGGCATATGAGTAGCCCAAAGAGAGAGGAACCTTGTGCTGTTCCACACAATTATCCTCCTGGCCAAGCTGTGAAGCTGAAGTGACCGGATGCCACCCTGACGGTTGATATAGGCTACAACTGTTGTCTGTTTTGACCAAAACATGTTGTCCCTGAAGGTAGGGGAGGAAGTGTTTTAAGGCTAAAAACACTGCCTGCAATTCCAACACGTTTATGTGAACCTGGGATTGACTTTGAGGCCACAGGCCATTCATTGCGCTGCTCCATCATAGTTGCACCCCATCCTACCAGGGACGCAGAGTGACTTTGGATAACACCGTTCCCAGCAGCATCCCTGCAGTGAGAGGTTGCTGCATTTCTCCAAGGCTGGAGTGCTACAATACACGGCTGCATTATCTTCACCCTGCGGCGGAAATGACGACGGGGACATAAATGCAGGTTCACTACCAATCACTGAAAATCCCTCATCGTGAGGAGTCCCAGCTGAACCATCGATATGACCAAAGCCATGAGGCCTAGAAGGCAAAGGCAAAGACGGAGTGATGCAACTTTCCCTCGCTGAAACTGGGCGAGACACTGTGTGAACAAGATGATTCTCTGCTCTGACAGTGTTACACGATAAGTGAAGGAGTTTGTTCTTAGCCCCAAATACTCTTTGCATTGCACAGGTATTAAATGGTTCTTTTTCCAGTTGATTTTGAATCCAAGCTTTGTGAGGTGATTTACCACCGCATGTGAATCCCTGACCGCTTGCTCCTGGGATTAGGAGCAGATTAAATAGTCATCTATGTACGAGAATATTCTGATGCCGCTGTTCCTTAACGGAGACAGCGCTGCCTCCACACATTTGCTGAACACCCTCGGAGCTAGTGATAGTCCGAAAGGGATAGTTTGAAACTTGTACACTATGCTCTGATAAGCGAACCTGAGAAATTTCCTGTGAGGAGGATAAATGGCAATATGAAAATACGCGTCAGACAGATTGATTGTCACAAACCAATTGCCCGGCTGGATTAAGCCACATAGTACTTTGTGCGTGAGCATTCTGAACCTGTACTTTCTTAAGTGTCTGTTCAGTGCCCGCAATCCAAAATAGGGTGGAGAGTTGAGCTGCCCTTCTTTGGAATGAGAAAATAGCGGGAGTAAAAGCCCTGCTGCGCTTCACTGCTTGGCACCTCTCTGATCGCTCCTTTGTTTAAAAGAGACAGAATTTCTTCCTCTAAAACTTGAGCAGAGTCTCCACTAGCCTCTGAAATCAACATGCATTTGAATTTCGGGGGCTTCGTGGCAAATGGCAGTCTGTAACCATGACAAATGGTGGACAGGACCCATGGGTGAACTGCGCATACGTGCCAGTGAACCACCTGGGAAGAGAGTGGGCTGAAGGCTGCACACCTGAGTGACGTCACTCCCTCCGTGAGAAGGGAGCGGCCCCACTCTGGAAGAGTGTGAGCCCCCCCGCAGGCAGCAACGGTACATGACTGCCATTTTGTTTTCTTTTGTTTCTGCATTCTGCCCTTGGCAAACTGCCTGGCTACAGAAATGCACATTTTAATTCTTTTTTCACAGGGGAACAAGTAACTTGTTTGTGAACTTGAGCAGTGCTTGGGGACACTTTTTTTTTTGTTACTTATTTGTACCCGTAGGTAGACTTGGTTTGCAGTCTGGTGACAAGCCACCGGCTGCTGGTCGCTGCGTGCGCGAGCGCCCTAAACCTACATGTTTTTGGTGTGCGGGAGGAAACCGGAGAAATCCCGGAGTAAACCCGCGCAACACGGGGAGAACATGCAAACTCCACACAGCTCACTGTTGGTCGGGGGCTGGGATCGAACCCACGATCTCATGATCCCCGCGGTCCCCCGGCCGAGGGTAAAACTGTGCTGCCACAGTGCTAAACCACTGCGCCACCGTGCAGCCCACTGGACACAGGACACTGAAAGGATTTTTAAATCCACTCGCTGACACTGAGGGAGTGCTTGGTGACACTTTGCCAGCTGATTTTGAGACTCTCTCTTCTGAACAGGAAAAGAAGGAAACTGAGAGAGGACTCTCATTGAACTGGGAACCACAGAAGCTACTGAACTCTGAACAGTGAAGTAGTTTGTCTCCACACCTGTCACTCTTCTTTTCTTCAAGGGGGGGGGAGGGAATAGTGCTAGGTCGCACATTTCTTCTTCCCATCCCAGGATTGGACGAGCGGTTCTTGGCAGCCACAGCTGCAAATGAATGCTTTCCCCATGGTCTTGAGTTTTCAGCTCTGGTCTAGGGAGCCTGCAGAGTTGTTCCCTGCCTGCGAGGTCTAGCACCAACATGTTTTCCTGTCACTGCCGCAGCGGCTGCTGCAGGGCCAGCCTGAGGCACCTGGTGAGGTTGGGTGTTCACCTTTAGGGGTAGACAGAGGTGTAAAGCTTCACCGTCCTGCTTCCTCTGTGTGGTAGTCTCTCTCATTTTCTCCAAGGCAGGACCAAAGAGACCCTTGGTGCGGTCATATGGTGCATCCATGACCTCAACCCTCTGTGTGTCGTTCAGTCCTGACAGATTCAGCCACAAGGCTCTTTCACCAGCAACGGCGAGACCCATGACATGCCCAGACTCCTGGACTGCCCCTCTGGAAGAGCGCAGGACCAGATCATTGACCACACAGATTTCATTCCATAGGACAGGGTTTGGGGACCCAGAGTCCAACTGACTGCCCATTTCCTCCAATAGTTCTGCCTGATATCTTTACATTCGTTGGTAAATCGATGCTGTGAGGCGATCTGACTTACTAGGCAGAGAGATGGTTGTGGAAGCTGAGACAGATCTGCAGTTAGGATGAAGGTGATAAGCCACTGAAGACTCTACCGCTGGGGGTTTGTTTAATCCCAGCTCACCCATACCACGAATCTCCAGCTCTAGAGCAGCCCTTGGTGGGAAGACTGCTCTTGAATGGGCTTGACCAGTAGCGACTCATTTTTTTCATGCAGGCGGGGACCGCTGGTAAGAGTTGCTTTACTTGTGGTGAAGCAAGTGGCAGCCTCTTTCCATCATACAGGTCACGTTCTGTCCCCTCCGCATCCTGAGCAGCCAGCTACGGGATGTTGAGTTTCGCCACGGCTTGCCTGCAGATCTCATACAGGTCGCTGTCCACTGGGGAAACAGCACTGGCCCCGCTGGGGGGTCTAGACTGCTGAGGAGGAAAAAAGGAGTCGTCTTCCTCCTCCTCCATATCAGTTACATCGAGGAGGTCAGACTGTGCATCATTGTCCTTGCCGCCTGGTTCACCCAGATTGCTCTCCAGAATGTTCTCCAGGAGCGGACGGTCAGTCGGGGTTTGGGCCTCCATTATGTCCACCCAGCTCGTGGAGGCTCGTGGCTGATGGATGTCACTCATTGTACTAGCTAGGCAGGGGTCTTGACTGCTAGCTACCGCTATTCTAAGCCTCCTTTCCAAAACTTTTTCTGGCATAGAAGCGCAATGGGGACACCCCTGAGGGTCTGCTAGCGACACCTGAGCGTGTTTAGCGCCTGCGCAGACTACGCACATAGGATGAGGTGGATTTTTCTTATAAAAAAGGCTCATTGTGGCACGCTAGCTTGGCCATCACTAGCAGTAGCAGCGAGTTTTAAGTTGAGCTCAGCCGTGAAAGCCCTGGGAGTCGGCTCGTCGTAACACGTTAACTGTACTGTGTTATCGGTTTCAGTGAGCAAGCTAATGCTAACCAAACACCGATTAAGCTACATAGTCAGCCAACAAGCAAATGCTAGTCAAACCGCAAACACGCTCAGCACAATGCGGTAGCTTGAGTCACACAAGCGCACACATTAACTAGTTAGCAAAAACCAGCTAGCTGTGAGAGCAGGTCACCTTGACATGGACACTGCCATTTGTGTGAAGTTCTCAGCACAACCAGACCGACAACGGAAAGCTGCGTTCAGCGACGTGCTCCGTTAGGGTACGCCTGTGAAAAGTTATACAGCTAACCATATCAGCCTGGATACACTGAGGGAGCTTGTAGTTCCATCCGGGAAGAAAGCGAGAATGATTTGGATGGGTTGGGTCAGCCTTGGTATTATCGGCGGGCGGGGCCCTGAACACGGCACGACCTTTCTGTCACTGACAGACGTGGTGTCATTGGAGCTTCCATAGCTGGTCACGCCCGAGGCGATTCTCCATAGTGAAACACTGAACGAAGGTAGAACAAGAAAAAATAACTGTGGTTTATCACATCTTTGGAAAGCTGAGTTCAATTTCTCAAGCCACACCCAGGCCTGATTACTGCCACACCTGTTCTCAATCAAGAAATCACTTAAATAGGACCTGCCTGACAAAGTAAAGTAGACCAAAAGATCCTCAAAAGCTAGACATCATGCTGTGATCCAAAGAAATTCAGTAACAAATGAGAAACAAAGTAATTGAGATCTATCAGTCTGGAAAAGATTATAAAGCCATTTCTTAAGCTTTGCAACTCCAGTGAACCACAGTGAGAGCCATTATCCACAAATGGCAAAAACGTGGAACAGTGGTGAACCTTCCCAGGAGTGGTCGGCCGACCAAAATTACCCCCAGAGCACAGTGGCGACTCATCCAGGAGGTCACAAAAATCTCACAACAACATCCAAAGAACTGCAGGCCTCACTTGCCTCAGTTAAGGTCAGTGTTCATGACTCCACCATAAGAAAGAGACTGGGCAAAAATGGCCTGCATGGCAGAGTTCCAAGACGAAAACCACTGTTGGGCAAAAAGAACATAAAAGCTCATCTCAGTTCTGCCAGAAAACACCTTGATGATCCCCAAGACTTTTGGGAAAATACTCTGTGGACTGACAAGACAAAAGTTGAACTTTTTGGAAGGTGTGTGTCCCATTACATCTGACGTAAAAGTAACACAGTATTTCAGAAAAGGAACATCATACCAACAATAAAATATGGTGATGGTGTGATGGTCTGGGGCTGTTTTGCTGCTTCAGGACCTGGAAGACTTGCTGTGGTAAATGGAAACATGAATTCTGCTGTCTACCAAAAAATCCTGAAGGAGAATGTCCGGCCATCTGTTGGTGACCTCAAGCTGAAGCGCACTTGGGTTCTGCAACAAGACAGTGATCCAAAACACAACAGCAAGTCCATCTCTGAATGGCTTAAGAAAAACAAAATGAAGACTTTGAGTGGCCTAGTCAAAGTCCTGACCTGAATCCGATTGAGATGCTGTAGCGTGACCTTAAAAAAGCGGTTCAAGCTCGAAAACCCTCCAGTGTGGCTGAATTACAACAGTTCTGCAAAGATGAGTGGGCCAAAATTCCTCCACAGCTCTGTAAAAGACCCATTGCCAGTTATCGCAAACACTTGATTGCAGTTGTTGCTGCTAAGGGTGGCCCAACCAGTTATTAGGTTTAGGGGGAAATCACTTTTTCACACAGGGCCATGTAGGTTTGTTTTTGTTTTTTTCTCCTTAATAATAAACACCTTCATTTAAAAACTGCATTTTGTGCTTACTTGTGTTATCTTTGTCTAATATTTAAATTTGTTTGATGATCTGAAACATTTAAGTGTGACAAACATACAAAAAAATGAGAAATAAGACAGGGGGCAAACACTTTTTCACACCACTGTATATCTGCATGCTTTAAGTATAAAGACTATAAAGCTATTAATATCAGTGTCACATTTCTTCACCAACTCAAAAATCCTACATCATCCTGAATCAGTCTACTTTCTGTGTTCTGCTCCACCAGTCAATTACTTTGTGATTTTCCTCTGTTGGACTGGAGTGGGACATCCCAGAGACATAGTGAATCAGACAGGAAGGGCCACAGAGGTTTTTAAAGCATTGCTTTGCTATATTTTATTTATGTCTCTAAGATGATTCACCCTGACATTTGCTGATACTCTCTGTCTCGAGCAAATCTCTTGCCTTCATAAAACTGCTTGTCCAGGGCATACCTGGTAAATATTTAAGGGGTTTCCCTTCAATATTGACCATTCCCTCGGTAGTCAGTGTCCCACAACCAGATTGTGTTTGTGTCTGAGTAGCAATTTCATGCATTGCAAAGTTGTTTTACTATGTTTTTCTTTGAAGCTTGGGAAAAAAGTTAGAAAAAAGTCATGGGGGGAGCAGAAGCCAGTGTACTCCTAGTGTTGGTCCCAAGAATGGGTTAATGGGGAGGGTTTCATCAGGAAGGGCATCCAATATAAAATCTTTGTCAAATCAAAACATGCAGAATCACGAATGAGACTTCCATAACGGATCAGACCGGATCAAGGCCCGGGTTAACAAAAAACAACACTGGCAGGTAAAAGTGGGAACTGGGCTACTGTTGATCAAAGATTGAGGAGGAGGAGAGGGGGAAGGTGTGTTGGAGAATGTAGTGAAGGAGGACATGGGAATGGTTGTTGTGAAAGAAGAGGATACAATGGATAGCATGAGATGGAGGCAGATGATCCACTGTGCTGACCCCGAGAGGAAGAAAGTGAAAGAAGATGACAAACATCGTCGCTTACGGTATCTACTCAAGAATGTCTGCCCATCGCAGCTATTGTGCATTTTACAAATTGCTTTTTTTTAACACTTAGGGCCATATTATGTTGATCTAGTCAACAGTCTGTTGTCTAAGGTACAAAGCTCATTTATGGGTGTGTCCAGGTCCCTTTTGTTATCACGGCTGGTTGTAATTAAATATTCAGAGGTCTGTTTTGGGTGTAGCATGCAGTGAACCAATCAGATTTGGTCTTCTCATCACGTTTAAGACACAAGCATATATGATCTGATGATTCTGATGACATTTACTTGTGAGAATAAATCGGTTGTGTGCTGAGGTTGCTGACTCTGCTCATCCACAAATTTAAAAATGGAGGTGTTATGTTGTCGTTATAGCTTCTTAACAGACAAAGGAAAAACAGGGGAAGGTATGAGCTTGTAGGTAGGTTGATAATTATTATATTTTCTTATATATTCTGTGTTGTTGTATGTATTTGCTCATATACATTTGTATATGTTTGTGTATTAGAATATGTAAACCCATTCCCCCACATGCCCGCATGTATTCATATGCACACACACACACACACACACACACACACACAGAGTACATGCTTTGTATGTTGTTGTAAATGACTTACACTTTGTTCACCTAGCACTGTGTACTGTATACTGTATATTTCACCTGGCACGATTAACAGTTCTCACAAAAATAATAATGATCACAGTAGTAGTCACAGTAAAGCTCCTAGCACTTGATTGCACACAGACACAGAGCTCTGCGCTGCACCAGGCTTCCTCCAACTAAATACTGTCCACCGCTGTCCACCATGGTCACCGAGCACACACCAACCAGAGGCTGCATGGAGAACAGTGGCTGGTGCACAGATCCTCCTGTCTTTGCACCTCTCCTGAACATTAAAAACTGTGGTAAAAAGTGACACAAACACTTACTTTTCACTCATCAAAAAATAATTAATGTCTAATCTGTAGGCTATACTTCTGTTGTAAGTGTGTAACTAAAATGAAAACCTGGATAGAAGAAAAAAAAACTATTCAGTGTCTCATCATATGAAAATTAGACAGGCAGCATTACTTTGATTACATTATAACTTTGACAACTCTGTCCATTAACTTACTTAACTTAATCCTCGCCTGGCCATTAAAGTGACTGTTGCGGCCAATTGTCTGAAGGCAGGGCGATCTTGGGTTAAGGCAATGAGGTCAGCCAGAGTTCTTATCATTGCAACCTGGGTCTGGGTCTGAGGGCCTGCTTTTCCGGTGTCCTGTCTTCCAATCTAGCAACATGACCGAGGAGCCACAGCCTCCCTCTTCTGATGACGGTGGAGATAGGGATGGGACAGCCAGCCCTCCTGTAAACCTTATCGTTTGTGGTGTGGTGGAACCATTGGATGCCGAGTATGTTACAGAGTCAGGTCCAATGGAATGTGTCCAGATGGTGGGTGGTTGTGGTGGAGAGGGTCCAGGTCTCGGACCCATAAAGGAGGATGGGGATCACACAGGTGTTAAAGATTCACAACTTTGTGGACATGCGGATTTTCCCACTCCAGACTCTCTGGAGGCGGCCAAAAGCACTGCGAGGCAGCTACAGGCAGTGAGTGATCTCTGGGTCTGACGAGCAGGAGCTGATGATCTTAGATCCGAAGTAGACAAAGTTGTTGACAGTCTCGATCAGCTCGTTGTTGATGGTGAAGACTTGTGGTGGTGGTGGCAAGAAGTCTGACAGTGACTGGATCTTTGCCCTACTGATGGTGAGGCCCAGGGGCGATACTTCGTCTGTACGCAGTTCCAGTGCCTAAGCGATTATGTCTACATACGTGAAGAAAAGCACCACATCATCCGTGTAGCACAAGTCTGTGACATGGGAGTGGAAGTGTACTCCGAGATTGGGGCAGCGTTCCGTCGCGTTCTTGACCCAGTAGTCAACTGCAACATTAAAGAGGTTTAGCATGGCGACACAACCCTGCCGGACTCCTGAGGTGGTGACAGAAGGGTCTGACATGTCACCCTCGACAGGGACCCTGCGCGTGATGTTGGAGTAGAGGTCCTGGAGAATGTTGATGTACTTGGACGGGACTCCAGTGCCACGGAGGAGTTTCCAGAGGGCGTTCCTGTCTAGGGATTCGAAGGCAGCTTTGCGGTCAATGTAGGCCACATAAAGAGGTTGGCGATACTCCCTCCGTTGCTGCACCAGAATGCTCAAGGCAAGGATGCAGTCTGCCATGGACCGGTGAGGGGTGAAGCTGGCCTGCTGGTGACAGCGCTTGGCGAGGAACAGGGGGCGGATGTGGCTCAGGATTGCAGCGGTGATTCTGCGGCAATTCTGCGGTGTCCATTAAAATAATGGAAAATCTCAGCGCATCCTGTGAGTGTTTTCCTCATGTGCCCGTGTCATTACATGTCCACCCGTGATTTAAAAAAAATGGGCCGCTTAAATAGCTCTTACAGTGCACTACTGACAATAGACCTGCTTTTTGCTAATCAAAAGCGCATTGACAGAAAATGCACCAAAATATTATTGCGCCGAGATTACACCGATGCCACACCTCTTTTAAATGAGTCCCCTCTTTACAACGTAAAGCTGGTCCACAGTCTGCAGGTAGTTAGACTGCGTGATGCAGTGCATGAAAAACAGCATTGACATAAACTAACAAAACCGCTGATGCAGATAGGGAAGTGTGGTGCAAATGTGGGCTTAAATCCATGATAATAGGGCCTTTAAAGTGTAAAGCCAGACACATATTTTTAGTTAATATACTCAGATTGGGTACTTAGTAAAACAAAAGCAGAAATTGTGAAACAGAATTTTTCTCACAACAAAAAGAAAAAAGAAAATATAACGCTGTTCGGTCTCTGTGTCAGAAACCATAGTGAAAGTGCACACACCTCTTCTGGTAATCATCTCCCTTGCCTACCAGCAGCTGCACCTTTTTCTCCCACCTGCTGTTGATTGCAGCTCTGCTATGTAGTCGCACTCTGAGCAGCATTTGTGGATTGATCGTGTTGTCATGGTTTGAGCCTGAGCTGGGCAGAGAGCAGGACTCAACTGTGAAACGAGTGTTAAACATAATTTTTTAAATCCAAAATAAAGAAGCTTGGAAGCCATAAATAATAATTCACACTTCAGGCAAAGAGAGACCAAACTAGACCTGGAATAATGAACCTTAGCAGAACAGGACAGGCAGCTAGAAGCACGGGTAAACACCAAAATAACAAATGACGCAGCACCCAGGTGAGGGGCTGCATCCCTTAAATAACAGGTGGACAAATGAAACATAATTACAAACTGGTGGCAAATTTAGCAAACTTAGCAAATTAACAAGACCAAATCAGGCAATGAAGAAGGGACCTGAAAACACTGTCAAAATAAAGGCAAACCCAAAACAGGAGATTATGACAGGAGTAACCACAATGATGACAACTCAGGATAATAATCACAAGAATAAACTTAAAGGGTAAGCCTGGTCCTCCGACCAAGCTCAGACCCTGACACTTGTTACTCACATGCTGCTTTTGTCTGAGACAGCGAGACTTCTCATACAGCATGTTGTTCGCCTTCACAGCACCCCAAGCGACATCATCTCAGACTGTGGACCCCAGTTTAAATCTTAAGTCTGGCGGGCCTTCTGTACGGTCCTGGGTGTAGCTGTGGGTCTCACCTTCAGGCTACCATCCCCAAATCCACGGGCAGTGTGAGAAGGCAAATCAAGAACTAGAGGCTGCATTTCGTTGCTTTGCCGCACAGAACCCTACCACCTGGACCTTGCATTTGCTGTGGTTGAGTACGCACACAATACCGCCACCTCTTCTGCTACCTGTGTCTCCCCCTTTGAGGCATGGGGTGCCATTGGGGTGCAATCCTCCACTGCTCCCCATCACAGAGGAGGAGATTGCTGTGCCCTCTGTTCAACATCATATCCGCCATTGTTGCCGTATCTGGAGGACCACTCGTTCTGCTCGTCTGCATACAGCCAACCAAAACTCTACCTTTGACAACAGACGGAAGACCCCAGCATCCTTTTTACATTCCTGGTCAAAAGGCATGGTTATCCACATGCAACATCCCACTCAAAACCGACTCTAGAAAACTGTCACCACGTTACATTGGTCCATTTCCATAGTCCACATCATAAATCCATCTGCTGTTTGTCTCAAGCTACCATCATTTTTACACATTCACTCTACATTCCATGTGTCTCAAATCAAACCTGTTTTTGCAAACCCTTTGCATCCTCTTTCCAAACCCTGTTGGATAATATCCCTTGAGATCTCTTGACCAAATATTCTCCAACTACCCACCTAGAATCAACACTCACGTCAGCAACAAATAATTCAATAATCAATCACTAACTCTTAACTCTCAGCTCTAGCATGGGCCTGGGCAACCCCATCCGCTGTCTGGAACTAATCTTCTCCACCCTCTCACCAACCTGAAGGAGAAAGGGAAAACACTCACCTGTTACTGTCTCTGGCACTCCTGGGGAAGATTCTCCACCTGAGCTGTTCCCTGCTGACTCCTGCTGCCCCGCAGAGTAAGATTAAAAGTATTATTATATTGGCCACTAATTGTCATGTAGATTCACTTGCAAACAAAAAACAACTATATTATTCTATAAAACAATTAATAGCAAACCTGTATTTGGTGTCCCTGCTGTCTTAGCCATTCTTGGGTCTGTTTTCGCCACATCCTACCAATATGTCCACTACAAAGAACCACACTATTAAGCAAATCAAGAAATGCAGACAAATCTTTTGTCATGATGTTGATCTTTTAAGACCAGAAGCAAGGCAAATCCAGGGTAGATACCATGTAAAGTTGTATAATTATGAAAATCAAATTCAACACTGAGTTATGAAGCATTTTAGCCAATGACTGCCACTGCTTGTCCCAGTGTAATTGATGCAATCTTTGTTGCAGTCGTTTGAAGATGCCAGGGTTCTTTTTATAAATACAAGGTTGGCCTGCATCTTGAAAATTTGAATTTCTCTGTTTGCTTCGCTTTCTGTTTTTATCGCTCTCCTTTCTGTATGTGCCATGTCTTTGTTGTGTAAATAGGGAAAATCTAGTGTTGAATTTAGCTTTCCAGCATCTTCAGAAGGAAACAGGCCCGGCCTCCCTCTCTCCCTCTTTCTCTTTCCCACATTTGCAATCCACTTACTGAGTGACAGGTTTGGAGTTTGTGTGTGAACTGAAGAACAAGCAGGACTGAGAAGAGAGATGGGATAAATAAAGAGGCAGCAGCACAGGAAGTGGGGCATGTACCACAGCACAGGGGATACAGGCTGAAAAAGTGGTTGGAGCATAAAGGCGAGTGGTGATGGAGTTCAGATATTTATATGGCAAGAGGCATGTTTGGTCAAGTGCAGACATCAGGCCCATGTCGCACTAAGGAGGGGATCAGGATAAGTGAATACACATCCAAGACAAGTTAGCTGAGGTTGCATTAATGACTTCGACTTACTTGAATCAAAAGACCAATACATGCCTCGACTAAATTATACATTAGACATTAAAGCTGCTGGGGTTTTTTGGGGGGGGGGGGGGGTTAGCTAAAGATTCTTTCCTATGGTTAATTAATATCTTGTAGTACTGGGCAAAAGTTTTAGATGTCCTTTCACTTCTTTAAATTTTGCTTTCAAGGATCCAGATTTTCTTGGTCTTTCAGTGACTTTTTCAGACATTGGCTGTTTTTTTTTGTTTTTTTTTCCCTCCACTTATTTTTAGTCTGGTCGTTTTACCTGAGAGGTGCTCCTGGCCCGTCAGTTGATCCATGTACCGTTGCCCAAAGGTCTCAGTGGAAGGGTGGCTGTCTAGAAGTGATACTTTGGCAAAGGAACAGGGGAGGAAAGGCTGAGGTGTGTCAAACTTGAAAAGAACTGGAATGGAACATGTGTGTCAAATGGTTTTATCGAGTGATGAATCCACATTTGAAATTTGGGATCAGTTTGACAAAGAATAGAGCAAAAGTCAGTCAATATCCAAGGAAGAGCTTCAAGAAGCTTGGAGAGGTATTCCTGAGGACTACTTAAAGAAAGTACAATAGAGGACACCTGAGAGAGTTTAGGCTGTGTTAGTAAAGATGGTTAGATCAAATAATGCTTTGTGAATGTGTATGCTGTTGCCTTCTGAATGCATGTTTCAATAAATCACAGCATTTATTTCTCATTTTTCCTATAAAATATAAAGAAATGAGAGGGTGCCTAAAATACCTTTTGCACTAAACTGTGTATTTATATAGGCAAAGCTAATTTTGAATCAGCAACTAGAACTGCACTCAGAAATGCAGACCCACACCCTTTGCAGCCCTAGTTTCCCACCACACATACTTGATTAAAAAAATGAAGTCACAATGAGCCCAAATAGATTTTGAACTTTTTCTGATCCTGTGACCTTGACGTTTGTCCTTTGACCCCAAAAGTATGGCCATAGATCCATCCATCCAACCATCTTCTTCCGCTTAATCCTTTTCAGGTTGCAGAGGGGCTGGGGCCTATCTCAGCATCTTTGGGCGAGAGGCAGGGTACACCCTGGACAGATCGCCAGTCCATCGCAGGGCCAACACAGAGAGACAGACAACCATTCACTCTCACAGTCATACCTAAGGACAATTTAGAATCCCCAGTTTTGATGCCAATTAACCTGACTTGCATGTTTTTGGCATGTGGGAGGAAACCAGAGAAATCCCGGAGTAAACCCACGCAGACATGGGGAGAACATGCAAACTCCACACAGATCACTGTTGGTCAGAGGCTGGGATCGAACCCAGGATCCCCTGGCCAAGGGTGAGTTGCTGTGCTGCCGCAGTGCTAACCACTTCTCCACCGCGCTGCCCTAGCCGTAGATGCGAGGCCTAAAGGCAACCTGTGTAACATGTTTGGTGACCCTAACTGCATTCCCTGTTGAGTTAGAGTACGGGTGACCCTGTGACCTTGACATTTGACCTTTTGACCCAAGAAATATAGCCATAGGTGCTAGTCCCAAAATCTATCTCTAGCTGTGTCTCAAATCAGGTTCTACCCCGAAGATGAAGGATACATGAGAATATCCTTGTGGCCCTAACATATCCCAGCATTCAACCCATGGCTCAGCCTGGCTTTTTTTTTTCTCGGCACAGCCAAAAATTGGTGCGAGTTAGGAAACAGTTCAAAGTAAGTTTTGGACATGAATTATGCAGCGGTTTCAACGTTAAAACACAAATGACAGAAAAGAGCACATCTGATTATTTAAGCCTGTGTTACTTGACATTATTTTTTATGATGTGCTGTATATGCGTCACTTAATTTATTAATTATCATGCTGAACTGTTATTTTTTTCTCAAGTCAAGACAAGTTATTCATTAATGTCAGTTTATTAACTAATGTCAGTAATATAAAAATACCATGGTGTGATGTGGTTGATTAACTGGCTTTACAAGAACTTTTAAAGTCTTGTAGAGACGTCGTAAGTTGATATTTATTTATTTATTTGCTTGTAAAGAGCTGATGTGGTGCTGTCAGAAAAAAAAAAACGTTTTCATTGTCCATTACAGGCAGAGTGAAGCATTTCAAACCGTTCTAATTCAGTATTGATTATCATGATTATAGTTTTTGAAATTAAATGGCAAATCATGATTTTCTAATTTACTGAGATGTACAACTTAGATGAAAGCTGAAGATGGAATCTGTTCTACTGCTGAAAATCATTGTAGATCGTCATCCTACAGTACAGGACTGTTCTGCTTTAGGAAACTAAACTTAAATGTCAGAGCTGATACAAGGCAGAACATCTTATTATTTAGCGACATAATGTTAATAAATGATCATAAATGATGACAGTAAACTGTCATATTTTCCACTGGTCATGTAATTAAAAATATGTTTTACCATTCAATCTTACTGACATATTAAAAGTAATTAAAAGTAATTTATCTATTTTGCAGTTTTAATTTGCCTTAATTTAACTGTGGTTTATTTGACTTTAACATCAAAGCTGTGGTCCTCTCTCAGTCTGGTGAAGCTTCTTCAGTAAAAGGTAAAAAAATACAATAATTTTAAAAAAGACAAAGTTCCTTTTCTGTCAAAAATGTCGACAAACAATCTCTCAGCTGACACTGTCATGGTTGCTAGGTGACAGGGTAGTGTGTGGTCATGCAAACACACGTCAACCAAAGACTAGACCGTCTCGTTTAACAGCTGTAAATCAGCCGTCAGATGCAGCCTACCCGACCGTCTAGTGTTCCGGCCTCCAGGGCTGCGCTGTATGAGGCTGCAACCCCTGAAGTGAGACACAGCACATGTACCAAGTTTGGTAGCCTTAGCCTCATTTCCTTTTGAGTTAGATGACCTTGTGACTTTGACCTTTGACCTTGTGGCCCCCAAAAAACCTAGCAACACATGCTAAGCCTGAGGTTCACCCGTATGCCAAGCTTCATACTTTCTCGTTACAGTTTAGAAAGAAAAAACAGACAAACAGAGAACGACCACCCGACCCACGCCTTGACGTAGTTGCTGTGGGTAATTAATCTGAAATGGGTAGTATTGAGAAATTGTGCAAGAACAAGTAAATGACCTTTTTTAATAATAAATGTGCTGTTTTCTTGTTGTTTTTTTTTTCTTCTTCTCATAAGCATGAGCTCCTTTTCTCCTTTTTATCTCTCCCTTTTTGTGGATTTTTTACTGATAAATTTCCCCTATCAATTTGTGATTTTTTTTCTAATAATTTTGTTACTTTTTGCAGCTCTTGTTGTCACAAGCCTCCTTGTGCGCTTTTACGCAGCGCATCGAGGAGGGGAAGGAAGAATGGATTTAAGCGCAGGTTACACCACAAACACATTTATTAATACAAAGGGCAAACAGTTCCAAAAATAAAGACATACAAAAAGGCAACAGGGTGCACTAAAGGGCTTCACACGAAGAACGTGCAGCAGGCAGACCACAGTGCACAGTGGCCACGATAAACAATACAAAATAGTATAATGGCTCTGTCATGACCCCCCCCATCCCCCCCGTGCGCTTTTGAAACGCGCATGGCAAGGGGAGAAAGGACAAGGATTTAAGCACAGGTTAACACCACACACATTTATTAATATGGTTAACAGGCAAACAGTCACTGTTTCTACAATTCACATGGGCTTGGGAGTCCTCCAGAACATTCAACAGTCTGGGTGAGAGGACCGGGGAAAGACCACACACAGCGTATACTCACGAGACTGGAGCTGTCCAAGTAAGTCCAAAACGCACACGGTGAATACAGTCCTTAGTTGACATGACACCATCCGAATACCGTTGATGGAGTACAATGGCTCAGCAATGCATGATTGGAGACAGGCTCCTTAAAAACTTGCATTGCTGGTTTCCCAAATTAGTTACACCTGGGCGAGAAGTGGGAAGATGGCATACGGGAGTGGGAAAGGCTGGTAGCAATAGAAAGGGGGCGTGGTCCAACCGGCAGACAGTTAGACAGCACTCACTCCAGTGTGAGAGCAAGAGGCTGCCTCCCCACTGCCGGCCAGAAGGCAGTGGCTATGGGCACGGCAAAGCACACAGAAATACATACTAACATACATATAATGTGGGATGTACTCACACAGCGGCCAGGACCGAGCTGGGGGAAGCCAAACCGGCTCGGTTCCTGACAGGCTCGGGAGTCCTCCAGGACGTTCAACAGTTTAGGGAGAATTAAACTGGGCAACAGTGCCAAAGCGTAGCAGGAAAACTGCACGGGGAAACGCAAACAGCTTTTATTCACAGAACAGGAGCAGTCCGAATAGTCCAAGAAATTCCACGAGCACACACAACCAGTAATTACACTGAGGGGAGTAGTGACAGTGTAGCTCCTGACTCCCATATAGGACATTACATCCATATGACAATACAATGGTCCAGCAGTGCTTGACTGGCAAAGGCTGCTTAAGTACAAGCATTGCTGGCATACAGATTGGGTGCACCTGGGCGAGGCACGGGAAAATCAATCACCGGAGTGGAACCAGCTGACTGTCAAGAGAGAGGGGGCGTGGTCGGACCGGCAAGTGTTAGACAACGCCCACACGAATGTAGGTCAAAGAGGCTGCCTAATAGCTGCCGGCCATAACAGTGGCTACAGGCATGGAAAAAAGAACAAAAGACATAGAAACAACAAGAACTCAAAAGATAACACAATACACAAATAACCCGATGACCTGAGCCACAGAGAACAGTCAGAACCGAGCCTAAAGGACAACACCGGCTCGGTTTGTGACACTTGTGATCAATTTACATTTTACCCTTTTCAGGAAAATCCGCAATTTTTTACTCATAAATTAGTATTTTTTTTCTTGTAAATTTGTATTTTTTTTCTTACATTTTTTTAAACTGTTGTACATTTTCAGCTAAATGTGCAACTTTATTGTCTCCAATTTATGCGAGTGCGAGGAAAACCAAAAATAAACTAGCCACATGAACTGTGTAGTATAATTCAAATCATATAAAGAATCAGAAATGAATACAGTATTTCCTGAGTTAGAACAGAAAAAAAACTGAATTTCAAATCTGATGGGAAGAAAAACTGAGGAGAGAAAAACATGACTCACATTTGGTTCAATTCAGTGAAATCAAAAGAAGTCAAAGCAAGTGTAATTCAATGAAAGTACAGTTTTCTTCTTCACAAATGTTCTCTATATTTAAATGTAATTAGCAATAAAAAAAAGGCTTTTAAAAAGCCTTTTGAACATGCATGTGAATATAACTCATAGCTACCTACCTCTGCAATTAAGTGTCTCTGGACTGTGGAAGGAAACAAGAAAGCCGACACAGGCGCTTGGAGAACATGCAAATTCCACAAAAAAAAGTTAAAATGATAAAAATCATTACTGTTATTTCACTCACCTCTCATTTCCGTATGAGCTGCAGTCGGTTTAGATGGTACCATCTGACAATCTGACTTTCAGTTTAGTGTGTATGTGCAATTGCTTGCCTGTATCTATGTGTGCCTGACATTCCAAACCCTGTGTCAGATTGACTCGCTGTTCACCTGGAAGTCAATTTGAAGAGGTTCAGGGACTTGCAGCATGAGTGGTGTATAGGTACAGAGTGCACCGAGCAGGAGGAAATTACCTGGAATAATGTCTGTGTGATTGTTATTTAGCACTGAAGGTCACCTAGTCATTTCTGTGTATTCAGAAAATGCCTTTACTTATTCCAGTTCAATTTCATCTAATCTCTTTTTTTTCTGTCATGGTCAGTGTGCAGAAGCCCCATATCTGTTATAATAATTCTCAAGTTTTGGTGAAACAAGTTTGAAAAAAGGTTGTAGCTTCTTAAAGGTCACGTTTTCACTGTTAACCTGTTTCTGATAGTATTACTATCTCTGAACATGTTCCTCTTTAAAAATGATGCCTTTTCTAATACATATGGGGAGAAAGGCTACATGTTTCTATAGAGATATGATGTAATGTGTGATACTCTTTACGTCAGTAAGCTGGAAATGATGCTAGATTTATGCATTTATGATTATAGTGCTGAAGATGAGAAAGAAAGAAAGAAGAAAAAGAAATTGTACATGTACTGTATTCAAAGCAGGAATGAAGCCTGTTAAAATCTGTTAATTGCTGCAGTAGTTCTCTAAAATGCAGTCATCAAATTAATATATGTGTACATTGTAAATTAATGCCCTTCCAATATGACAAAAAAACTGGTGTATGCTTCAAAAGCAGTGAAATCTAGGGAACTACTAAAAAAATGTTCAAACATGTTCAAATCCAGCTGCAGACCTTTGTTGTCTTTCACTTTACTTCTAGGTTCCCAATTTACTTATTTTACTCATTAATATTTTTTACATATGCTGAAGATAGGTAATAGGAGTTACCACAAAAAAACAATAAAAAGAGGGAAATGGTTAACATTAGTGTAACCAGAATGAGTGACTCAGCCTCTCACACATTAAACCTCTCACCCTCGACCATCTCAGTTCTTGTAGGTTTTTTCATACTCACTAGAGGTGACTTTTTTTTAAGATGTAGCTATATGATTTAATTTCTGCTGGGAAAACTCCGATATGGCCATTTTCTGTTGGAAGACAGTCTCCATGGCAAATATTAATAGCAGACAAGGTCATTCATGAGCCACAGTTTCTGATAAGTTATAATTGTTTCATGTTTTTGCTAAAAGAGACCCTTGAATCTGTTCCGGACTCTTGTACACTCGATTTGTTGTTTATGTGACAGCTGTCAGTTTCTGGTTCTATTCTGTCATGTTGCCTCTGTTTGATTGCCTGTGTCAAAGGTATCTATAAGTGGCTGAAATATCATACACATGCATTTACCGCAGTTCTACAGGCACTCACACTTACACTCAGGGAAGGGAAGACAAGTGGGCATGAATGCAGCTGCCACTCAAGGTGTTTGCAGGCAGAAATTACAGAATGATTTTCTAGATGGGATATGTGCTTCTGAGAGAAACTGCCATTGTCATTGAGAATACAATGACTTAAAGAGTATGTATTAAGTATTATATGTATTATATGAGCAAGGTGCAATAAACAGAATTCTGCTCATGTAGAATATCACAGAGGCATGATTACTACCTACTGGGAAAAGGTTAAAGGTATTTTTTTTAGAGAAGGAAAGGTTTATATTGTTGTCTCCTCTCTGTATCCACTCTATGCTCTTTATCTTAGCCCTTCTCTTCCTTATCTCCCAATAGCATCTCTGTCTTTTGTCTTCTTTATCTTTTCCATAGTGCCAGACACAAGAAACAGTGATCAAAAATGAGAACAATGACTGTGGAAAACAGGACCTACATATGTTCAAAGAAGGGAAGAGGTGGGACATTATTTGTTCGAGAGAGTCGCCAATGGAGTTACATTTTTTCCCAGCAGTTGCCATCAAGCTGAGTACTCCCGCAAAGATGAAATAGCTTTGGTGTTCAGAGTTCTTTGTATGACCAACTAGTGAGGGTGATTTGTCTTTGTTTCACAAAACCTGAAATTATATTTTTAGAATTAGAAGTGTAAGACATGTTAGCCTGAACTTTCTTCAAAACATGACCAGGGTCTGTTTTGGGGGTGTGTATTGATTTCGCTGAGCGATGAAGGAGCACGATCCCATCTTGAAATGAAACAACTTTTGACACCAATTAGTGTCCACAGAAACTGCTCATATTGGCACATAATTGATCCAAGTTTGCAAACTTGTTTTCCAAGTTTTGATAGATAATCACATGAAGATTTATCCAAATGAAACTTGAAAGAAGACATCTACTTCTCTTCTAGGTGCTAATGGACTCTCCAGATTGGCACATAATTGATCCAAGTTTGCAAACTTGTTTTCCAAGTTTTGATGGATAATCACATGAAGATTCATTCAAATGAAACTTGAAAGAAGACATCCACTTCTCTTCTAGGTGCTAATGGACTCTCCAGAGTTCTTGTTGCTCATCTTAAAAGCAATCACCTGTGGTAGCTGTCAAAGGGTGCCGGCCAAAATTGGGTCTATTCGGTTCAGTTCAGCTTCATTTGTAAAGAGCAGGGGTCCTCAAATGTTTTTGCCAGGGGTCTGCATTTGTTGTTTCCAGTGGGCCGGAGGTCTGGAGCAGTGCTAACATGGTGCATATGTGGATATTGCATTTCCATGTTGGGAGAGACAATAAACAGAACATTTTCTTTAGAGTAAATATCAAGGGGATATTCTAAGTATTATTGTTGTCACAAGTTTATGAGAAGTAATGTACAAATGTACCCTTATGGGAAAAAGCTGCAACTTTACAAAAAAAAGTCATACCTTATTTTTGGGACTATAAGGCGCACCGGATTATAAGGTGCACTATCAATGAACGGTCTATTTGATGGTCTAATTTCATACATAAGGCGCACCGGATTATAAGGCGCATTAAAGCGAGGTAGTCGGAGCCGGGAAAAAAAAAATTTTTGCGTGCACGGAAAGAAAATCCTATCTATAGTCATTATAGACACATATAGCGTGATTGTCTGCCAGTGTGAATGACCTGTTCCATGAGCAGGCGGAACGTTTTTAATCCGTGGCTGTTTACATCGCCATATTGGCCAGAATACTCGTTCGATACTCGCTCGGTAATCGATACGGCTCTCCGGCGGAGAGCGAGCCGTATTTACAGCCGTAAATACGTATTTACAGCCGTATTTACGATGCCGAAATTTCACATACAAATCCTAATATACGTGTTCTATACATCATTGGCTTTTGGGTATCGACTACCTCGTGAGGTAGTCGGATCTGGGAATTTTTTTATTTTTTTTTTTTGCGTGCATGGAAAGAAAATCCTATCTATAGTCATTATAGACACATATAGCATGATTGTCTGCCAGTGTGAATGACCTGTTCCATGAGCAAATGTACATTTTTGGTCCGTGGCTGTTTACATCGCCAGGATACTCGCTCAGTAATCGATACGGCTCGCTCTCCGGCGGCAGCCCCGAGAGGTAAACAATGCAAACAAATGCCGGGACGCTTGAATTCTTTCGTCCCGAAAATATCATTTTTGAATATTAATTGCAGCTAAACAGGAGCAGTTTCGATCCACGATCCATTGGCAGATAGTGGCGTAACTCGCTAGCAATTTAACTTTGAACGACCTGTTGACACCAATATCTAGCGGTTGGAGTTCTTTGGTTAATCCATCCGGAATGATGGCAAGCTCCGAATTAGTTTGCTTCATTTGGGTTTTGACAGTATCGGTGAGATGGGCGCGCATGGAGTGGCAGATCAATAGGGATGGAGATTTGTGGAAAAAGCCGTCCAGCCATTATGTTGAAGCACATATTACTCCGCGAGGCTTCTAACTACCGTAATGCTCCGACAATCCATCAAGCGGTTCGGCTCGTAACTTACCAAAGTCATACTAAAACATTTTTGACAGATTTTTGAGCGCCGTGTACCACATAAAATTGGTTCGAGGTCAGTAAGCACAACCAGAATTAATACATAAGGTGCACCGGATTATAAAGCGCACTGTCAATTTTTGAGAAAATTAAAGTATTTTAAGTGCCCCTTATAGTCCAAAAAATACGGTAAATTTATGAGAAGGAAAATTGCAAATTTACAAAAAATCAGCTTTACTAGAAAAAGCTGCAAATTCATGAGAAAAATATGTAAAATTACAAGAAAAAAAACTCAGATTTATTAGAAAAATGTTACAAATTCACAAGAAAGAAATTGCAGATTTATGATAGATAGATAGATAGATAGATAGATAGATAGATAGATAGATAGATAGATAGATAGATAGATGTACTTTATTGATCCCAAACTGGGAAATTACAGTGCAACAGCAGCATGACAGTAGATGACCCAAACCAACAGAAATACACAGCATAATAGAAAAGGAGTTACCCAGGGAAATAAAAATGCTTAGATAACTTTATATACTACATAGGCTACTACTAGGTTAAATAAATGATGATCCTTATGAATCTATGGACTGTACATAGAAGGATTATAAGGCGCAGGGTGAAATGTGAGGTGCCAATTATACTGTAAGGTGCAGTATGGCAGCATTGTTATGACCAAAATTCAACATCAGAGTGACTTATTGTACAGTGAAATGGCACGTGGCAGGAAAGGTTTCCTGTACCTGACCGTTTGGCAGCGGAGCTGTAGCAGTCTGCTGGAGAAAGTGCTCCGCTGTCTGTCCAGTGTGTAGTGGAGGGGTGATCAGGATTATCCATGATGGATAACAGTCTTCAAGTATGAGGAAGAAGTTGCAAATTTACCAAAAAATGGCAAATTTAGAAGAAGAAAGGTTGCCAATTTAAGATGCAATGTTAATTTACAAGAAAAAAGAAAAGTAAATTATTAAGAAAGGTTACAAATTTATGATTTATGCCTATGTAGGCTGTTTTGTGATAGGAGTAGCTGGGTAAATGCAACAACTTTCAGCAGCCGTTATACACAGAATTTCTAACACATGAATATCAGACTTCTAATAAAAACTGGAAACAACCCTACTGCTGTCTGAGGGTGACTTCCTGGCTTTCATTTTTGCATCATGTTTGGATCGCTGGTGTAGTGTTAGAATAAGTGCTGGTATGCAGCGTATGATGTAGCCTACGGGTGACGTCACCATGCCACTATATATTTGGGAAGTCTGCCATCTCATGGCAGTTGGAGTTGGAGTTGGGAGTTGGTTAGACAGCCAAAACTAAGTGTTCATACATGCTTTGTACTACAGCCTGTTTGTAATAAAGTTCAGTTCACGCACAGCATCCTCGTCCATTCCAGGTTTGTGGACATAACATTTGGCGATGAGAATTTCAAACCATGGAAGCATGCCTGAGACCGCTAAGGCCTTTCCTCGAGTCTCCAGGTGAACTGGACAACCCGTGGCCACGATGGCTGGATGCGTTCAAGACCTACGTTGCAGCGTTGGACCTGGGAAAACTGGATAAAGTAAGGAAGCAGGCACTACTTGTCCACAACCTGTTCATAGAAGGTCAGAGGATTTTTCACACGCTTGGTCCGACGGACTCGTATATGGATGCTGTTAAACTGCTAGCTAGCTACTCTGCTACACCGGACAATGTGATAACACGATGAATTTGATTCCACCAGAGGCAACAGGGAATTGGTGAGTCCACCCAACAATTCGTCGCCGACTTAAGACATTTGGCTAGCATGTGCCTTTTTGGACTGTTGGAAGACGAGATGGTGCGGGACCAGTTAGTTGCGCGCACATGTAACCTGAGGCTAAGGGCTAAGATGCTAACGGCGCCAAACGACATGATGCTAGCTACCATGATAGAGCTAGCATTCCATCTTGAGTCAGCAGAGAAGCTAGCGTCAGAGCTAGGTGGGCACCAACTACAGAAGCTGCCCGGACAGATGACGTTAGCTAACGTGGTGGGCACGCAGGAATATGAAGACATGACAGACGAGTACGAGATGAACACCGTTAACCAAAGGACCACTCCGAGAGGCCCCGTCTGTGGTAGCTGTGGGTCGCTGACGCACCATGACAGAGTATGTTTTTGCCCAGCAAGAAGACAGCGTTATAACAAGTGTGGACGCTTTAACCATTTTGCTAAAGTGTGCCGGTTGGCGGCACCATGGAGCCCGCCAAGCAAGCAAAGCCATCCACCAACAACCACCACCCACACGGTAAGCCCTGACATCAATGCTTATGCATACAGCATGGTTGAATTAAACGGTGTGGCTGTTCCATTACTGCTCGACATGACAGTGGTTAGGTTGATGTTAAACTGAGCCACAGTGAAGAAATTTTTCTCCAACCACAAAATAAAGAAGAACACAGCGGAGCTGCATGGATATGGCGGTCACAGACTCAGTAATGTAAGAACAGTTGAGCTAACGGTATACTACAAGTCTAAGATTGTGTATGACTTCACATTCCAAGTGGCGATGCACGGTGACAACATCATGGGATGTGACCTCTTCTACAGACTGGGCTTCACGATCCACAACAGCACCGGGTTTGAATGGTCCAGTTGTGGCAGCTGGGGCAAGACGGACCTCTACGATGACAACGTGGTGTGGGACGATTAAATTCAGGGTGGCACCAACACCAAACCATCTACCCCGTGCGCACAGAAGAGCTGCCCGGGAGGGGGGCAGCGGCCGGACTCGCTTCAGATCCTCACCCAGCCGAAGGCCACTGTGGATTCACAGGAGAGGGAGCCCATGCACGCAGAAAACCTCAAGGCGCAACATCAACTGGGCACAGACACTGTTTAACAACAAAGCGCATCAGACGGGAGAGAGGAGGACCCGAACTGCTTCAGTATCCATGCTCAACATCAGTCTATGGGGACTACGACCGAGCTGATGGGTGAAGGGTCCGCAACAATGAACGACACGGGAGAGACACCAGACACCTTCCGTACCTGTGACCAGCTTCAAACTATGGATACAGCGATGGTGAAGTTGGGTGAACGGTCTGCAATTAACACAGTAACGACTGAACTGTTACGGAACAACGAAGGTCCCAAACCAGATGAGCACGCAGCACCACAGCGATCACAGTGGCACATGAGACCGAGCAGGGTGCCACTCAAAGTTATGGACTGGGTTCAAGTCCACACCGGTGAGAGACCAGGACAGCGACAGACCAAGTCACAACCGACAAGACAGCGGGCGCTGCTGAGAATCATGGCGAAACTGGGATCGGCTTGATTATATAAATATACCAAATTGGGGAGGGCTAATTAAAATGTGTTCTGTGGTTTTGTTCTGTGTTTTAGAATAAGTGCTGGTATACAGCATGTAACGTAGCCTACAGGTGACATCATCATGCCACTATATATTTGGGAAGTCCACCATCTCATGGCAGTTGGAGTTGCAGCTGGTTAGATAGCCATAACTAAGTGTTCATACATGCTTTGTACTACAGCCTGTTTGTAATAAAGTTCAGTTTAAGCATAGCATCCTTGTCCGTCTTCATTCCAGGTTTGTGGACATAACAGCTGGTCTATGGAGTGTGGCGGTGCAGTGTGCTGTGGCGTGGAGCGGGCGGGGACCTTAGTTATCAAAGATGGAATGTGGGCGCCCTTTCCAGGTTGTACAGCTGTGGACAATATTGTTGGTACCCCTCTGTTAATGAAAGAAAAACCCACAATGGTCACAGAAATAACTTGAATCTGACAAAAGTGGTAATAAATACTGTAAAAAGTCTATGAAAATTAACCAATGAAAATCAGACAATGCTTTTGAATTGTGGTTCAACAGAATTATTTTAAAAAACAAACACATGAAACAGGCCTGGACAAAAATGATGGTACCCTTAACTTAATATTTTGTTGCACAACCTTTTGAGGCAATCACTGCAATCAAACGAGTTCTGTAACTGTCAATGAGACTTCTGCACCTCTCAGCAGGTATTTTGGCCCACTCCTCATGAGCAAACTGCTCCAGTTGTCTCAGGTTTGAAGGGTGCCTTCTCCAGACAGCATGTTTCAGCTCCTTCCACAGATGTTCAATAGGATTTAGATCAGGGCTCATAGAAGGCCACTTTAGAATAGTCCAATGTTTGGCTCTTAGCCATTCTTGGGTGTTTTTAGTTGTGTGTTTTGGGTCATTATCCTGTTGCAAGACCCATGACCTGCGACTGAGACCAAGCTGTCTGACACTGGGCAGCATATTTCTCTCTAGAATACCTTGATAGTCTTGAGATTTCATTGTACCCTGCAAAGATTCAAGACACCCTGTGCCAGATGCAGCAAAGCAGCCCCAGAACATAACAGAACCTCCTCCATGTTTCACAGTAGGGACAGTGTACTTTTCTTGGTATGCTTCATTTTTGCGTCTGTGAACATAGCGCTGATGTGCCTTGCCAAAAAGTTGCAGTTTTGTCTCGTCTGTCCATAGAACATTCTCCCAGAAGCTTTGTGGCTTGTCAACATGCAGTTTGGCAAATTCCAGTCTGGCTTTTTTATGCTTTGTTTTCAACAGTGGTGTCCTCCTTGGACCAGGCCCAGGCCAGGCCCAGCTGGCGTCCTGGTGCAGCAATAACAACCTGCAGCTGAACGCTCTGAAGACAGTGGAGATGATTGTAGACTTCAGGAAAGTCACTACTCCTCTGCCCCCCCTCACCCTCTCAGGCTCTCCCATCACCACTGCTGATTCCTTCCGCTTCCTAGGCACTACCATCACCAGGGACCTCAAATGGGAGCTGACCATCAGCTCACTCATCAAAAAAGCCCAGCAGAGGATGTTCTTCCTGCGGCAGCTGAGGAAGCTCAAGCTACCCACCAAGATGTTAGTGCAGTTCTACACAGCCATCATCGAGTCCATCCTCACCACCTCCATAACCGTGTGGTACGCAGGAGCCACTGCCAGGGACAGACTAAGGCTGCAGCGCGTCGTGCGCACTGCTGAGAAGGTGATCGGCTGCAAGCTCCCATCTCTCCAGGATCTGTACATCTCCAGGACCCGGAGGCGTGCTGGCCGGATCATAGCCGATCCCTCACACCCTGGTCACGTACTGTTTGCCCCCCTCCCCTCTGGTAGAAGACTTCGGTCCATCCAGACTAAAACCTCCCGTCACATGAACAGCTTCTTCCCCTCTGCCATTAGACTGCTGAACACTAAGTGACTCTCGTGCACCATGTACAGCAGCTCAACCAGACTCATGTCAATCATCACTGTTTTCTTCCTGCATTACCGACTGCACTATATAGTTCTCCACAGTATCTGCTGCTGGCTAATATATATTTTAACTGTTGACCAGTATCACTTAATCTTATCCTACACTTTATTACATGTATAGTTTATTTCTCTTATCTTATCATGTTTAATGTTGCAGCATTGTACCGAGACAAATTCCTAGTTTGTGTACTACATGAACAATGGCAATAAACCTGATTCTGATTCTGATTCTGATTCTGATTCTTGGTCGTCTCCCATGAAGTTCACTTTGGCTCAAACAACGACGGATGGTGTGATCTGACACTGATGTACCTTGACCTTGGAGTTCACCATGAATGTGTTTAGAGGTTGTTCTGGGCTCTTTTGTTACCATTCGTATTATCCGTCTCTTCCATTTTTCATCAAGTTTCCTCCTGTGGCCACGTCCAGGGAGGTTGGCTACAGTCCTGTGGATCTTAAATTTCTGAATAATATGTGCAACTGTAGTCACAGGAACATCAAGCTGCTTGGAGATGGTCTTATAGCCTTTACCTTTAACATGCTTGTCTATAATTTTCTTTCTAATCTCCTGAGACAACTCTCTCCTTTGCTTCCTCTGGTCAATGTTTAGTGTGATACACACCATGTCACCAAACAGCACAGTGACTACTTGTCACCCTTTAAATAGGCCGACTGACTGATTACAAGTTTGTAGACACCTGTGATGTTAATTAGAGGACACATCTTGGTTGAACATGTCCCTATGGTCACATTATTTTCAATCTTTTCTAGGGGTACCATCATTTTTGTCCAGGCCTGTTTCATGAGTTTGTTTTTTAAAATAATTCTGTTGAACCACAATTCAAAAGCACTGTCTGATTTTCATTGGTTAATTTTCATAGAATTTTTATTTATTACCAATTTTGTCAGATTCAAGTTATTTCTGTGACCACTGTGGGTTTTTCTTTCATTAACAGAGGGGTACCAACAATTTTGTCCACGTGTGTAGTTCTCCACTCGTCAGCGGTGGTCGTGACTGTTTTTTCCTCTCTTCTGGGTGGAGAGCACTGTGTGGTTTCTTATTTTCTGCTTGCCTGCCTCCACTGAGCATTTTGCCCTGGTTTGAGCCTCGTCAAAGACCACACTTCATGCAGGGCTGTCCTTACACCATAAACTCTCCGGCTGGACGACATTAGAACATTTGAGTTCTGGGGTCTGTTTCCATCAAAATGAAACAGGCGTTTTTGTTTTGTTTTTGTTTGTTTTGTTTTTTTTCAAATTCTATCAAAAGGCTTCAGGGTCAGTACAGAAGACTCACGCGGTCCAAATCCAGACCGGGGTCCACCATTTGAGGAGTCCCGGTATGGAGCCTAATCACAGCAAAAGGTCATCTCAAGGTGCTAGATCAGGGATGTCAAACATATGGCCTGCAGGCCAACAAAACTGGCACACCAGAGTGTCCATATCAGCCCGCAGGATGAATTTGCAAAGTGTGAAAGTTGCTTGGGCTGCTATTTTTCAATAAAGTAAATGCTATTCCCAATGTGTACTCTGAGGGTCACACTGTTTTATTAAGAGTAGCAGACACAACACAACACTGGGACCCAGGACTAAAAGCAGATGGCAGCCATGGATCTGCAGTTCGACAGAGGTTGGTTTGGTGGAGCCCTGATGTACGCAACTTTTGTGGATTTTTTTTCATGTATAAATTTTATACATTTACAGGTCAGGGGGATAACTTAACTTTCTTCCTGAATAGCCTGAATAGCCCCCACTTGAGTGTGCATGGTGTGGTGAGGCAGTTCAGGTGGTTAGCATTAATGACAACTGATGTGGAGATGTATGTAAATTTAAAATAATTTCTAGATCTTGCCAAATTGTTTTTATCATACAATGAGTTCCATATGCCTGTAACTTAATGTTCTGTGCCTGTGTAGATCCACTGTGATGTGTAAGTTGTAATGGTGAGGGGAGAAAGGAGAAGGGAAGTCTGAAGAGGGGAAGTAAAAAATATGAATTAAAGGAAGACTACAGTCTGAGCTGTTATAACTTCTGGGATTATTACCAACATATTAGGAGCGAGCGCTATAGCCCCCATGTGGTCCAATTAAAAATCCTTCAGCTTTTATGGTCATGTGAGACATGTCTCATGAGTATCTGCTGCTATACATGTCAGAGAAAACTAAAAAAGATGAAAAAGTGTAACAGAATAGCCATACAAATGTTTTCATTTCAGTTGCAATCGTTTTTTAAGGGGGTAAAAGTGCTTCTAACGTAATAGTTTTTTGCTTTATGTGAAAACAGCTGTAAAAGCCCAGCAGATGAAATTGTACACAACATTAAAGTAAATTATAGTGTAGCAACTTAAATATCAGTGACTGGTAGAAAGTTTTTAGAAGATTAAAGGCACAGTTAAAATGAGTGGTCTTATGGGGCCATAATTATTTCCTAAATTTTGAGCCTGCTCTTCAACTGCAGCTTCTCTTCTGAGAATTTCTTCAGCAATTATCAATTTATCTGTGGTGAAAACTGCTTTTCTTGCAGTTAGCACTATATACTGTTCTCATGCAAGGGTATCGGACAGGGGGTAATGGTAAAACAAAACACGTAGGAGCCTTAATGGTGAGGGGGGTACCTTGAAAGGTTGAACTGCTGAATTCAAATTTAGGATTTTCTGCGGCTAGGGGACCAAATACACAGTTGGACCCAGGACACAGAATTTGGCACTGCACCCCTGATCTCATGAGACAAATGTTTTTGGTCACTGGGTGGTACTAAGTAACCATAAGTAACCAGAGCCTGGCTGTAAGAAGGTGGCAGCACTGATGTTTAACAATTCATGCTTTGGATAGCACAGAGGGACTAATAAGCCACATGAAAGGATCCGATAACCTAAACTGTAGTCCATTTTTTATCCAAGGTAATGAGGCAGAGTGCTGAAGTGATTATTGATTTATTCTACTTCATGCACAAGGATGACATGTAGTGTTTAATTATTTTGGTTCAAATTCACATCAGAATAACTTGATTATAAACTGTTCCCAAGCTTTTAGATCATTAGTGAAGTTTGTTTCTATGTTGCAGCCTCATCATACTCGCATATATAATTAAGTGGTGCGGCTTGTCTGGATTCACGCTTGCCGTTAATACCTCTGGGAACAAAAAGCACCACTTACTGTCTGCATTTTCCTTCTCCGTTTTCTACCACAAATACTTGTTCTCGTTTAACCCGCCACCCATTCTCTCTCTCTTGCTCTCATTCCATTTTGCACATAAACAAATAAGCCTTGTCTCGTTGGCTTTCTCTGACCTCCCTTCCTCTCTGCATGGCCCCCCTCACTCTTGCTCGCCCACTGTCTCCGCTGCCCTGACCTCTCAATATCACACAAACCGTCGGTGCCAAACTATGAATGTCCCCTGAAACTCATTTGACTCAGACATCCTTTGGCCTTTCTTTTTGCACCAAGACAATTTAAATTTTTAGACCGGGTTGGGAGGAGGCCAGCATAGAGCCTACAGTCAGAGTAAGCGAAAGTAGAAGATGGAGAAACAAGCGCTGTGAGCAACATTTAGTGGACTTGTGTGTGTGTGTGTGTGTGTGTGTGTGTGTGTGTGTGTGTGTGTGTGTGTGTGTGTGTGTGTGTGTGTGTGTGTGTGTGTGTGTGTGTGTGCGTGTGTGTGTGTGTGTGTTATCCCCAGCCGACAACGCCATGGAAATAAGTTCCACTACAAAATTGTTTCAGCAGCTTGACGGGAACAAACTGAAAAAGAGTTGTCACATGTATTCCATGGATATTTTTACCTCTCCAACTTAATTTGTTTTAATTCACAGCAGTACTGAAGTCATTCGAATGAAGGCTCATGAGAGAAAATTCCACTTTGAAAGAAACTTGGCCTTTCGTGACGCGGTGGCTTCCTTTCAGCACCACGGACAGCACCGATAACCACTCGGCGTTAAAGGCCTCCTCTGGAACACATCCTGTATCGACATCAGGCGCAGTGCAGCTAACAGTCTAATAAGAAAACAAAACAAAAAGAAAAGACATCCCTGTAAAAGTAATTACTCACTCTGGCAGATTCAAGGTGTCTGTCTGTAAAACTGTCTGCACTCTAACTCAAGAAGTGTTGAAGCGAGGGAACTTGGTACACAGGTTGACCTAGGGAGTAGCACCTATGGCTATGTTTTGTTTTATATTAAAAGGTAAAAGTCCAAGGTCACAGGTTCATAGAAGCTCAGAAGTGTTGTGGTCTGATGTCACTTTATCAGAAGAGCTTTGATCACCAACCTTGGTACATGGATTGACCATTGGACCATCATCTGTGGCAATGTTTTTTGGGGGGGGGTCACAGTCACAAGGTCATTGGTCTAAACTGTCATTATAGACAAACTGTATGTCACTGATGCATATGCTTCCATCATGTACTGCATTTCTGCTCATATCCTAAGAAACATGAGAAATGGAGGAGCTGCTCAGAGCTGTTTCCAGTGAATTCACAGGAGAGGTATGGGTTTTCATCTCTGTTAAGTGCCATCCATCTTGTCAAAATGTTAGCTTGAACTTAAATATTTTTTTTTCCCTCATTTGGGGGCCTTGTGTAAGGCAGACTTCTAATTTTATAGCTTGAGATTGAAAGAAAATATTCCTGTATATCCTCAGTACATTTTGTTCTGAAGTGGTGTGGGTGGTGGCTGACTAAATGCAGGCTGGTGCTCTTTTGGGGACAGCATTTTGAAGTCCTGCTCATATGGCTTCAGAATATGTACCAGCTGTTGAAAAGACAGACTGTGCTCAAAAAGCAAATTGTCACGATCATACCTTTCTTCACACATGGTTTCACACATCAGAAGGTCTGCAAGCAGTCCTCATGTTTTCACCTGTGGAACCTGATGCAGTACAGGCTCCACATTGATAGACAAATGGCAAGGAAATAGTGATTACATTTATCACGAACAACAACTAATACATACGAGGTCGGCTCATAAAATGGAATAATTTTTCAAAGTCGTGGTGTCTGCTGCAACCTGCAGACTTCTACAGGCGAGGTCTCCACAGCTGCATAAAGTGATGGGAGAAGTGTGTGTGACCCTTGGTGGTACCTTTGCAGAGCAACTACATCTAATAACTGTAAGAAGTTTGCTTCCTCTCAGTCCTTGGGAAATGAATCAAGAAACCTTTAATGAAAACCCCTCGGATGCTTCTCAGTACTTATGGGGGGGTATTAAGTTTTCATCACAGGTGAACATAGACTTCGTCTTGTGTGAGCATACCTCCATCAAATCTCCTACACTATAGCATACCCACAGACAGAGAGCATTAGAATTGAATAACTAAGTGCATACTTCACATAGTTGCGAGAAACTGTCACGTTCTGAGCGTGGGGGGATTCCGCCAGGCTCAGGTTGTCTGCCTTTTTTTCATATTTGCACTGTGTTGTCATTTTGAGTTATCACTTATCCTATATTGTTTCTCGGTATAATTTATTTTCCCGTTTACGTTTCTTATACAGTAGTTTGTTTATTGTATTTTTGAGGTTGCCTGTCTCCATTTTCTGCCACATCATTATGTTTGTATTCTGTTGTGTTCTTTCTCTCGGGGTTGACAGCTGTCAATGGCTTTCTGTAGTTTTGCTCTGCGTGGGCGTGGCCCTGCCAGCTGTCAGCACCAGTGTCTTCCTCATTATTCCCAGCTGGCCCGAATTATGTGTCATTACTTTCTCCTGCCCTTTCAGATACTCACACCGGTCATTAATTATGTAAAGGGGTTTTGATCCCTATTTAAGGGGAGTTATTTTCATTTCTATTTGCCGCTGTCTTGGTTTGCATTCTTCTCATCTCCACCAGAGCCCTGCCCTGCTCTGGTGTGCAAAATCTGAAAGTTTTCTCCTTCGTTTGTTTTTTGTGTTAAGAACACTGTGTTGAACTTTATGTTTGCTGTTTCTTTTCAATACATTGCCCAAACTCACAGTTCAGCGCGTGGGTCTCATCCTTTCTGCCCTGAAGGGCATTCATGACAGAGACAGCAGTTCACTGAGAAGTACCGCCCACTTCATCATGAATGGAATACAGCATTCAACACCAACCTTCCATTTTTTTGTTCTTGATAAGTCTCGAAGTATCAGTGGTGCAGCTTTGCTACACAATAAGAGCTCACTTTAAAAAGATAAGATATTGCAAAAGAGATTGCAGATATAAAGCATGCAGGTATTATTATTCATTTAGTGGTTATTCAAGTATGACCGTGCATTCCGAGGCTGATGGCTTAATGCTTTATTGTACCATTGATTTTTTTAAAAGAATTATTTTAGTGCTTTTCACCTTCGTTCAGGTAGAAGCAGTGAAGACAGAGGAAATGGAGTGAAAAGCAGAGGTAGAACACATACAGGAAGAAAGATCACTCTGGCTGGGACTCAAATCAGGGATTGCTTTAGATCGGCATGTTCTTTATGGCATGTGTCAACACTGATTGTTTTTAAAAGAAGCAAGAATTCATCACTTTGCATTCATCAGATATTGCTTTATTTATTTATTTTTTTTGGCTGGTTAGTGTGACTCACATTGGTTGAAAAAATAACTGATGGTGCTAAATAATCTTCCAGATGGTGTGCAACCAGCTACCCAAACACTGCCTATCCAAGTCAGAAAGCACCCATTTCCATGACTCGGCAAAATTCAACCTGTTGCCTCCCAACCAAATCACAAATGAATGAGCATTGTCTGCAACTCCCACATGAGGAGGAAAAGATTCAGAGGCTAATTAAACCAGTGGTGTCTGTCACTGCAGGTAGTTCATATCTGTTAGCCGATCGTTTTCTGAAGCTCGGAAAAAAGACACAAGTGAAAGTATCACATACAGTATATTAATGCAACATCACTAATAGGAGTTACCTTGAAGACGATTCCGCTGCTTGTTCATTGAATGCTCTTCTGAATACAAATAAGCGGTGCATGCCATTCATGAAGGGGCCCTGAGGCTTCCCTGGTTGTGCAGGAAAAAGCCACAAACTTTGATAGAACTCTGAGCAATCTCAGAGGAATACACGACACCTCAAAGGCAACTCGGCTGCTCCTGGTTAAAAGTATTTTGTGCCTGCATAATTAGCAAAGGGGGAGAAAGAAAAGCTTTGAAAGCAGCAGCTGAATTATGCATCACTTGTCCGACTCCAGCCACAGAAACAGATCACATCTAATAAAAAAAGAAGATTGTTTCCATACTCATTTTAAATAAACATTATTAGCATGAGCACACACTCTGCAGATATTTGAAGAGTTGAATTATGAATAATAGAATAATGAAGAGTGGCTCTGTAGTTAGGAAACCTAATTAGACAAGTGCCTACAGTGATTTCTGCCTTTGTTTAGTCTACTGATTAACTGACACAGGTACTTGCACATGCACACGTGCATCCATACATACAGTCCGACTTGGATTTGCATGATGCTGGTTTTGTAATTTTCCACTAAGCAGCCTTTGCTTGGGCGCTGAGAAGAGACCTTTTCCCAAGAGCCCAATATCCCTTAATCACACTTCTCTGTGGAGTGTCTTCACTCGTGCCTGAACCCTGGCTCCTCGTCTTCTCTGGTGCAACAGAGACATGATGAGAGGGAGAACTAGTGTCGTGGCAGCATGCTGATTAGACAGGCTCTGGTTAAAGCTTCCCTCATACCAAAAACAAGCTGGGCCAAGTGGCGGTAGGGCCGACTTAACCCAGATTATCGCTGTGTGCTCACTATGGCAGGAGCATGCCAGATGATTTTTAATTACAAAAAGAATACACTATTAATAGACAGGTTTTTGCATCTAATCACAGCAGGGTCCCTAATGTACCATTAAAATGTGATGAAGGGCTGAAGGATATTAAAGAGCTATCAACAGAAATGACAAATGATTACAGTTGCTTTTAATATTTTGCTGCAGGCCCTGCAGTTCAAAGGTGTAGTGTATAACATTTTGAGTAATCTAAAACCTGAAATTGGTAATTTTGTTTTCATTGTCGTGTAATAACCTCTTAAGGACCCCTTTACACAGCACGGAGATTGACGGGTGACCCTTAAGAGATCAAAAACCGGCCAGATCTCTCAACAGTCTCCTAAAGCCTTGGAAAAGCTGTTTCTGTGTAAATGTTTGGGAGATTGTTGTGTGATCAAAAATGTAATTTTCTGCAACTTACAAAATTTGTTGTGTTTTCTGCTGTTAGTTTGTTTTACAGACAGGAAGAGGGTGGCCATTTTGGACCACCATCGTGTCTTCCCAAGTTTATTTGTAAAACTCTAATTACACAAATGACTTCTGTTGGAAGGGAATAATGACCACTATAATGGAAAATGTTTGCATTTGGAAATCTGACTGCTAGATTGCACTAATTTTTACACAATGCGCCTTTATAAGGTCCCAACTTAAGATCCTGAAATATCCTGCACATGGTAAAGAAAATCAAGATAATGCCATTAGTTTGCACTGTGAAGCTTTACGGTGAGCCTGTCTGTGTCACTGTCTTATGGTGCATTTAGACCAAATGCAAAGTCAATTTTCCTTGAGGCGCAATTACATACAAGATCAATGGAAAGACACAAATTCACTGTGGGTGATGCAAAATCACACAGATTTGTTGTCTTTGTGAGTTGGATCTTTTTTCAACTCAAGCGAAAAATTCACTTGATGCTTGGTGGTGATAGTCAATCAGCGCTGAGATCCTGCCATGAAGTGTGTATCAACAACAGAGGGTGAATTAGCTTGAAAATGAGACCGCCACTCACTGCAGCCAGATGGACTGGAGCTCTGCAGCTGAGACAAAGTGTCTATAGTTTGTATCCACCTGTGACATCCGGCAAGGCTGCCACCCATCTGCAACAAGGGTTAGCAGCTTCTGGAACTAGACACCAGTCCGTTTGTTTAGTGCCGACAACAGGCAACATCAAGATGCAGTTTCAGGAGGCAGTGACGTTTTCACAGCTGTGTGCCCCTCTGGATAATGTGAACTCAAACATGAGGCTGTTTTTTTTGTTTTGTTTTAAATTCAACAGCGGGTATAAAACAGCTGCAGAAGTCATGAAGGTAACCCCACACCTCTGCAGGACAAATTGTGGCTTGTTGGTCTCAACTCTGGCAGATGTTCTCCCACGAATAGAGCAATGTGAATGTTTGCATTTGATCTGAAGGTCCCATTAGTCCTGCAGGCCAGGTGTAAAGGTTCTACTCTCACGCAGCAGGTGACTGCCCCTCCCTGAGCCCGGTTCTGGTGCAGGTTTCTTGCTGCTTACAGGCAGTTTCTTCCTCTCCATCGTCACAGAGTGCTTGCTAACTCTTGAGTTACAGCTGAAGGTGCTGTGAGACAACCGTTGTTGTGAACTGGCGCTATATAAATAAAGGAATTGAACTAATTTTACATGCATTATTGAGACCTACATTTCCAACCTCTCTTTGCGTACTTATAATTTACATTTTTTAAGCACAAAGTGACCTGAATGTCAAGCCTGTGATTTTGTCTTCTCTTTACTTGTTTATAGTCTTCCTCTCCCGGGACCAAACTGTCTGTCAATCATTAATGTTTGGCATTTTGATTAGTCTCTTCAGCTGTTCATCACATCTGTGCCCAGTGCGATGATTGGTGAGTGTTTAATTCCCATTTATCAGATGGCTGACACTCCCTTCTTTCATGTAATTCAAGGTTAATATGTTTCTTTATGAGTATTTGTTGGAGACAGACAAGCTGTCCAAATCTCACTAAACTGCATCAGGCAATTTCCCATTTTTGGAGGGATTGCCAGACTGCCCCCCCCCCACACACACACAGACACACACACACACACCGCTGCTGACATTATTATTGCGGACAAGTGCCTGGCTGTGTCTCTTGTGTGGAAACTGATTTATTGAATACCTCTGCAACCTTTAGCGTGGGACTTCTTCAGCACGGTGCCTAATTACAGCGTATTGATGGAAAGCTTTTTGTTTGCGGTTAAGCCGCAGGGGGATAAAAGTCCGCTGACTGTTGCGCAGTGACAGGTGCATCATAGCTGGCTGCCTCCGGTGGTGTTGTTCCTCCGCTCCGTGTCCAGTCTGGCGGGCAAGACTGGACTAATGGATTTATCTCTGAAATAATCGACAGCTGACAGCGAGTGGCTTTGGTTGACCTTCCAAAGTAGCTGGACTGCATTCTGCAGAATGTAATAAGTTATGGATTAGTTTGACCTTAATGAGAAGGTCCCTTGTTTCTTTCTTTTTTTCTTTTTGCACCCCCCACCCGTGACAGAAATATGACAGTTGGATGGGATCTGTCTTTCCCTGGGAGTTGACCTGAAGCCGATCAGGAGCATGTTAGGCACACATGGAGGGAGGGAGGACAAACAATGGAGCTTCAGCAGGTCTCACCTTCATGACCTGTGTGATGAGATTACCTGCCTCACACGTCATGGACGGCGGGGGTGGGGTGGGGGGGGGGGTGGAGGTGGAGAGGGAGAGAGAGAGAGAGAGAGCGGTGCCGTGTCTCTCCCAGCCCCAGCCCTCCGGTGGAGTGCTGCTGTCTCCGGCGCCCATGTGTCCGTCCCCAGACGCTGTAGCTGCTCCGCCAGACCACATCTGCGGCTCCTTTATGAAGGATTTTCGTCCGTTACATCTATAACCAAGACATGGTAAGACGTTTTTCTTTCTTACCCCCTCCTCCCCCCCTCATTCCCCCGGCGCGTCAAGGACCCAATTTGGCGTTGCGCTCCGCGCGCAGCCCACGTTCCCCCCCGTGCGTAATCGACCCCTTGCGACCAAGATAGAGCAGCTCGACGGTCCGGGACCTTGCCTCGCTGCCGGTGTTGTCACCGTCCGGAGTCGGTTCTCCCCGCCGTGGGGAAAAAAAAAAAAAAAAAAAAAGAGTCCTCCTTTGGCACGGCGCGTTGCTCGCCTCCCTCCGCGCCCCGACGCGTGCGGCTAATCTCAGCAGGGGGAAATTTCACTGGCTCTCACATGGGATTATCCCGGTGGCTCGAGCTTGTTGTTTTTCCGTAACATTTACGTTGGTTTTGACTCTGGCTGCAGCAGTTTTGGAGCCTTTCTTCAAAAGTGTGATGCCCTCAGCAACCTTAATTCGCCTGACAGGAGGCTCGTCCGTCACCATCTCACCTGCGTTTCCCGTCAGCTGGCCGTGGAGCGTTCCCTCATTGCGCAACAGCCTATCCCGCTGCACGAGGCAACGCAGACCCAGACCAAAACTTCATTTGCCTGCTCCACCAGGCTGCCTTCGTAGAACTTTAACCTTTAAACAGTCTAAACTGCTGCAAAATCTATTTCCCACCAAGCAGCAGACGGCAGAATGGTGGAATAAACCAGAATAAGAAGACTGTAATTGACTACTGTGAGCCAGGCCTTTAAAGACCTAATTACTAAACTGCCAAACCTCCACAGACAGTTCAAAACACCACAAGCCTATGTGAGTGAGTAATTATGGCTTTGCTTTTGCATCTACTGCTTGAACTAACTCCAAATTAATCGTGATCTCAACACATGACAGAACTGGCCTTTTGCTGTGCACACAGCTTTGATAAAGCAGTGAGGGCACAGGTGTGAGCGAGAGCACCTGAAGCCTGTGGCTCGCTGTGACGCTTGAATGATGTTACTGCTTTGCACCTCTGCTGGTTTCACCTTCCAGGAGTCCTGTCTCCTGTGGGGGTGCAGTGCTGCCTAAGTGCTCTTTTACTGAAGCATTTAAACTGGTGTCCAAAAGAAGCCAGCAGCTGGACCTTGTTCCCGTCAGACTGCTTTGTTTTCTTAGCAAAACATTTTTTATGGGGAAAAAAAATTCAAACTTTGATGCCTCACACATTTACATTCACTGCTCTCAGTGCACATAAGTTGATGTTGCACTGTATAACTTTTGTTATACTTTTACTCCTCACTTAGTATATTGTGTATTGTTTTATTTATCTTATTTGTTGACTTATATTTTAGGTTATGAGGCATTCATGGCAGAAAGCAAAGGGAAATTTTCATTGTACAGGGAAACGTGTTTCCTTACTGTGCATGTGACAATAAACCTGATTTTATTTGAGGAAGCTCCACAGATGAGTTTTTGCATTCACTTATCTACAGCTGGTTTAAATGTTTCAGCAACTTAAACATTTCAGTCCATTAAAATAGTATATTTGCTCTGCATTTGAATCTCTTCTAAATAGTGTCGTCAATGTTAACGCATTAATCACCCTGTTTAACGGCAAAACATTTATTTGGTTATTCACAGTTAATCATGGTGGGATGAAAGCAGCTGGGTGGAATGAAAAAAGCCGAACTTTCAGAACCTGTGTCATGATTCTGAGCACGGGTAGGGAGCTGTGCTCAGTCTGTTATTTTACTTATCTTTTGTGTTGTGCATCTGTTTATTTTGTATTGACTATGGTGATCTTAGTTTGGGGGTTTATATGCATTGCTGCATTTTGTCTCTGGATTGTTATTTGTTTCTGTTTATTTATGAGATGTCTTGAATTCTTTATTTTTGTCATCTGTTATCTTGTTCTCACCTTAGGTCTCTTATTGTATCATCTGGCTTGTTTCTCATTTTATATCATTTCATATTCTTAGCTAGCTTCTTCTGCCATATCCCTCTGTGCCTTTGTTGTGCCAGCACCATGTGTCTACTTCCTGCTGTCAAGACCGGCTCACGGGCTTTGACAGCTGTCACCAGTTCACTTGATTATTTCCTCTCTCATGTACCCACACCTGTTGATTATTGATTCATCCCTATTTAAACCCTGTGGCATAGTTCATTCCTCGCTGCAGCGTATTCCTATCCAGACGTGTAGCCCACAGCCACCCTGCCTGTATTCCTGCATCGCCTCAGTTGTAAGTTTTTGTTCGTGCACTGTTTAGACTATGTTATGGATTAAACTTTGCAAACTCACAGATCAGCGCCTGGGCCTCCATTCATTGCCCGGAGGGCAATTCATGACAACCCGGGTACAGTTTCCGGTCGGACAGTCTGTGGTGTGTCTCAAAATAAGGAATAAAGAAGGAAAAAGAACTCCTCATTTTATATTTAATTCTGAGTGTTCAATGGACCTTATCTGTATAAATAAAGGATAAAAATTGAATGTGGAAATATGGACCCTATCAATGCACTGTCCAACTCTGGAAATGTGGTTACAGTTTCTGATTGGACAGTTTCCCATCTCACAGTTACTGGTCACTCCTTATTTTGTTGAATTCTGGCTGTTTGGGTTGCTTTGGTGGAGTGTTGCTGTCACACTGTGAGGACATGCGGACTATGTCAGTGCACAGTCCTCACTTGGAGAGAAGTGGTAAAGCTACGGTCACAAATACCCTTATGAACGGTTGCAAACACTGTATGAATGATTTTTGAACCATTTCGTATGGCCTTCTTAAGGTGGCCGTAGGAGAATCCAGCATTCGTAGCCCGTTCGTAAGTTCATGGCCAGGTCGATGGTCTTGTCCAAGATTTCTATGAACGATCCACAAAACCCCTCAGCCATACGAATGCCGTACAAATGCCACAGGAACAACATAAGAACTACACAAGATGTTGGCTGTAAGTATGCCTCAAGAACACCTTAATTTGTTCTTGAGGGCCCCTTACAGCGGTCATAGGAAATGCTGTACGAACCCCCATCTGTACAGAGATTCGTGCAGCGTGCGTAAGGCTGTAGTGAGGTGCTCATAAAGCAGAAGTATGCCATTTGCGCAACATTTGTGTCGACAAAATGTGTCGAAAGCCGTAAGATCTTCCTACCAACAACTTGAGAGTGCCGTGAGCTGCACAAAAATTTTCGTACAATGGCAGTAAGTCATGCCATAGGAAGATCCTAAGGCACCCTTACAAAGACGTAAGACCTCTAGGGCCATCATACGACAGAAAAGCACCTCATTTATCAAGAATGCCTCAAGTTGCTCTTGCGAATTGAATTGGCAGCCGTAAGAAACTATGCCCTCTGGACGAATTTCTGCAAACTCCAAAATTCGTAGAAACTGGGAGATTCTTATGAACTCATCGTTCGTAAGAACCTTTGTGACCATAGCTTTAGGCTGTTAGGAGAGGAGAGGGGGGCCATTTCCCCACCTCTGCAGGGCTCGACGGCTGGAGGTTCTGGGGTCTGTTCTGGGGTCCAGGACCGGCTCGTGGACGGTGCTGCTCTGGTGGTTTGTCTGTTTGAAGATGAGAGCTGCTCCTTGATCCAAGCAGTGAAGCCCAGAGGAACACAGCTGACATGAACGGGGCTAAGCTAGAGGGTGTCTCTGGGTGACCGCCGCTTCCATCAGTTCTGTTTGCGGGGGTCTGCTCCCTGGAGAACGGACTGGACTGTCTGCTGTTGGAGTTAGGGGTGGGGGAGGAAGTATCGTGATACTATACTATACTATATTATATGCTATATTAAAAATTGTTAATAAATGTTACAAACACAAATCAATTTTTAGATTAATCGTGATTAAGGGTTTTATTCGTTTGATGCCACTAGTTTTAAAATCCCATAAAACTTGATTCAACAAATCATCTGTTACGGTACATTACGGTTAAATACACGTGAACTCAGTTTAGCACTAATTGAGATTTTGTGTGTAGTTTATGGTCCTGGACTGGTAAATTATACACCTGTTCATTGTTATGATGGAGGACGGGCAGCTCTGGGCATCCTCTTCTTAAATATTAATGAAGAGGTCTAAGAAGAACGTGAAATACTCCGGTTACTGAAGTGAATGAATCAGAGGGGGATGAATTAGGCAGTGACGTAATAGAGTGTCTTGTTCATCCCCACGTATGAAGGCTATCAAGGAAAGCCCCGCAGAGTGTGTTGCACACAGGTGGGTGTCAAGATGAGAGTGTTAAGAGTTTAACCACATGGCTGGCATTGACGCTGTAACAGGCTAGAAGCAGGCGAAGAAGATTATTGGAGGAGCGATCAGCTTTTCATCTTACCTTATTGTTACTTTCTAATATTGAAATGTAATTCTCAGCAGCTCGTGCTCGGATCACTTCAGGTGAGCAGTTTGTATTCTTTTAAGCTTCACCTCATTATAATTACACTCATACCAAGCGTGTGTGTGTGTGTGTATGTGATAAAGCAGTAATTAACAAGGGCTGCGACGCTCGTGCGACTGACTAATGATCTGATCTTGTCTGTTGCATCAGAGCCTCACACAGAATACATCCTGGTACTGTAACCAGTCAGGTCGTACTAATTTAATAGCCCATGGAAAATGTTGATTAGAAAGCAAACAACACAGGGAGTTCAAAAGGGCTCTAATTTTAGCTAATGTGATGTTTTTTGCTAAAATATGTAGCATAGGCCACTGCCAGTTAAGGATCGATGCAGGCGATGTTAGAATTTGGTCATCTTCAGCAGCTCTTTGGTCTGTCTGACGTTGTTTCTGCTAAACAAAAAAGGAGTTGTTTGTTTTCTAAAATAACAATATAATTGCCCTCACTTATCCTGCTTCCACCATATTGATAGATACTGTATGTAGTAGAAGTGAAGTGCAGCATCTCTGTGCTTAACATCAGAACAGACTGACTGCGTTCCATGACTTGGGTTTAGCTTTGCTTTAATGGTGAGAGCTAAAAGAGAAGAGTCATGCTAGTTGTGAGTATGTTGCATAAAATGTCGAGCTGTACGCTTCAGTAAAGCTGAGGGGACTGCTGAGATAGATTCCATGTCTTTTCGAGAAATATTTCAATCAAACCCACTCAAAGGTACGAATTTAAGAATATCAAAGTATTAGAACTTTTTGTGACAAATCTGTTTTTACCAACCTAAAGAACAACTTACACCACTTTTACACAGGGGTGGAGATCATTAAGAGGTCATTGAGAGATGAAAAAATGGCCAGATCTCTAAATGACCTTTCAGTGATCTCTCAGTGAGCGCTAGGATCTCTCAATGATCTTCAGTGATCTCCATGGTTGCCAAGGTTTTGACAATCAATGATCACCAAGGGAAGTGATCTCTCAGCAAGCTCGCAACAAACTCTTAGTGAACACTCAATCTTATTGATGTCTCAATGATTTCTCAGTGATTTCCACTGTGGTCTTTCAGTGAACTCTGTTGGTCTTTCAATGAATGCTCAGCGATCCGGCACTGATCTCTCAGCCATATCTACCTTTGAGATGAAAAAATCTGGAGTTCATTGAAAGATTGCTGCGAGATTGTTGAAAGATCCAAGAAGGTTGTTGAGCATTTAATGTGTCTACCCCCTTTACACTAGGGTTTGAGATTGTTGATTGTTCAGCGATGAAAAAATTGCCATTGAAATTGAAAAAACTGGTCGTTCATCCAAGATTGCTGAAAGAGCATTAGGAGACCGATGACATCATTGTGTTCTCCTTGAGAATTCGATGAGAGATCACTTTCCTTTGTTGGTCATTGAGAGATTGCTTTGGACTGAGTCAAAACTTTGAGGAAATCGTGGGAATTGTTAGAAGATCACTGAGAGATCTTGGCAATTGTTGAGAGATCTGGCCATTTTTTACCGCTCAATGGTATCGCAACAATCACAATCCCTGTGAAAGTGAGTGGAAGAGCACTAGAAACCTCACAAATGTTCAGCAAACTCCTTGGTTGCCCAAGAAACTCTCAGTGATCCCCCAGTGATCTCTCCTGGTCTCCTAGTGATAGCTGAAGCATCTTTGAAAGATCTCTATCAATCGCCATGAAAGTTGCTGAAAACTGAAGTTTTGATTGCATAACGATCTCCCAAAAATTTACTCAGAAAATGCTTTTTTGAGGCTTGAGGAGGTTGTTGAGAGATCAGGACAATTTTTGATCTCTCAGTGGTCACCCAACAATCCACGACCCACACAAGCGCAGTGAAACAGCTTCCAGCTCTGAGCATATTACACCGTCAGCTAGCTGGGAGTCTTCCGTGTGGGAGTTGGGAACTATTTCGCCTGTGCTTGTGTCTCCCGTGAAGCTTGTGCTGCAGGACTGCATATACTGATTTACCGTTCAGACCCCCCACAACCATAGTGGTATTAGATTTTATACAACAGTTAGTAGTTCCAACCAAGCAATTTGATTGGACAACAGGGATTCTAGGAGGTGCGATATTCCACGATAATTGCACTCCGTTTCACTGGATATGTATCACTCTGTTTCAAAGGTGTTCTAGTACCTAACTGTTAATTACCTCCGCCAAGTAGGTAATGTTTTTACCGGGGTTTGTTTGTCTGTCTGTTTGTCTGTTTGTTTGTTTGTCTGTTACCAACATAACTCAAAAAGTTATGAACGGATTTTGACAGAATTTTCAGGAAAGGTGTGTAATGGCACGGGGAACAGATGATTAGATTTTGGTGATGATCTGAGAGTGCATACCTCCACCAAGGGCTTTGTTTGTATTTGTGCAGCAGGATTACACAAAAACTACTGGATGGATTTGGATGAAATTTTCACCAGAGGTGGTTCTTGGGCTACAAAGAAACCCATTACATTTTGGTGATGATCTGAGAATGCATACCTCAGCCAAGGCTCTTCTCACAGTGTGTCAGCCACAATACTCCAAAACCAATGGACAGACTTTGATGCAATTTTCACCACAAGTGGCTCTAGGCCTACACACAAACCCATTACATTTTGGAGGTGATCCATGAGAGACTGAAGAAGCCTTGGCGGAGGTATGTGCTCTATGAGTGCTTTTGTAGTTACTAACAGTAATTTACAGTCAAGACTTAAGAATTGCAATGCTGTGTTGGATACCTTAATTTCCACAGTGAGGTGCTGCTTGAAAAGCAACTAGACAGTCTCAATTCAGCCATCTCTGATCTGGAAGTCCTGTCCTTTTAAACATTCGGCGACATATTTTATGTCTGTTTATACAAAAGAGACAGGCTAGAGTTGAATTAATTGACTCGATTAGAAAATCACAATACCTTTGTGGTGATGGACTTTTTGTTTCATCTGAAAATGCCAAGAAAAAGTGAGTGAAGTGTGTCGAAGCCAAATCGCTAACATGCTAACAAGCCACTGGCATTGATCTGGGCCCTTCTGCGGTATAGACTCAACAGGTGACTGGTACTGTATGTATTTAGGTGCTTAGCAACAGTTAATGGCTACATTTAGAAGGGACTATTTTTTTCTCAGCTGCACAAAATAACTGGTTAAACAAACAAATCATAATATTTTCTCCAGTATTGCTGTCATTTTTTAATGAATTGTGCTTGCAAAACTGTTGTATAAATACATCTACGGGCTGTATTACAACGACACGGTCACTCACAGTCAGTTGTCACTGATGTAGAATGCATTTATAGGTGTTTCCAAGTTCATTTCCTTATCACAGCAGTGTAGAAAGAACTGTCCACCGGGTGCATGATGCAAAAGAGGCTGGTCTAATTATTCAGAGGTGTGTTTTGGATAATCCAATCCAAAGCGCTCATGCCCATCCTTTTTAATGCAAAGAGGTGCATTATCTAAAGTGAATTGTTGTTATGACTGCCCTTTTGGAGCAGAAATGAGGCACCAGTTGCTTGCAGTGAGTTTGGTAATTTATTGAGAAATAATAACAAATACAAACACTTGCCTTGAGGGGTGGATTTACAAAAGACTATGAGTGAGACCCCAGCGGGGTGATAACGAGAACATAAGAGTCACAAAAGTTAATACAGGGAACTTACATACAAATGGTGAGGACGAAACCTTACGCAGTAAAAAGGCTGGAATCAGGGTTGGGGATTCCAGCCAGCACACAAGGCGAGGTTGCAGCGAGGAAGAAGCCTCACCAGCGAACTTAAATAGTGAAACAGATACCAATGAAGAAACAGGTGTGGAGAGAAAGCAATCAACTAAACACAAACAGCTGTGACAGGCCGCGAACAGACTTGACAGGTGGAGGTCCTGTCATGACGCTGTCACAATAAAAGCACAAACCATAAAGACAGTTAAATAGGACTAAATACATACACAGAAAAAAAGAATAATAATCAAAGACCTGTGCATGGTACAAGCCCGCGCTCGGCGTCATGACAGTGCCCCTCCCTTAAGGGATGGTCCCCAGACACCCCGTAGTAACATCAAACGGAAAAGGAGAAACCCCCCCCCAAACAGAAACAACTACAAAAACCAACCTCGGGAGGGCGGTGGGGGGATCCAGGCCTGGAGGGAGAGACAAAAAAACAAAACAACCCGAAAACCCATAACTACAAACTAACAAACAGAATACCAAGAAAACTGAATCATACAGTATATGATGAACAAAGAGACAGTTCAGGTGGTCAACCGGCATCCTGACTCCACCCGATCATCAGGGAGAAAAGGTTGGGTGGCCTACCAGGTCTCCAGAGACCCCAACCAGAAAAAAAAAAAGTTCAGGGGGTTGACCAAAGTCCCAGGACCGCCGGACAGCCAGATGGAATGAGTCGGGTGGCCTGCCGGAGAACAAGGGCCACCCGACCTGGCGGCGCAGTCCCTCGGGCGATCGGCCAGCGTCCTTGAGCCACCAGGACTGGAGGGGTGAACCCGGAGGTGGCTTTCCCACCGGGAGGCTCAGTGGTAGGAAGCCGGACCAGAGGAGGGGAACATCTGGTGATGGAGAAAAGAGGGGAACCACGACGGCGTCTAGCAGTGGAAGATCTGCAGCACCTGTGACGGCCTCAGACTGGAGCTTAGTAGCATCCGCGGTGACCCCAGGCTGGAGCTCAAAAGCACCCCGATGGCCCCAGGCTGGAGCTCAGTAGCACCTGTGGTGGACCCCAGCTGGGCCAACATAGCACCCGCGGTGGCTCCAGGCTGGAGCTTAGCAGCACCATTGGTGGACCCCGGCTGGGCCAGTGCTGCACCCTCAGTGGACCCCAGCTGGCCCAATGCTGCACCCTTGGCAGAACCCGGGCTGGAGCATAGCGGCCATGACGGGCCCATGCAGGAGTGCAGCACCCACGTCGGACTGACACTGGGGCGCAGCATCCATGAAGGTCCCTGACCTGGATGCAGCACCCACGGAGACTCAACCGAAGGAGGGACTCACACGACGGCTTCGGGCAGGGGGGAAGCTGTGCCCTGGATGACCTCCAAAGGCGAACCCGGACCCTTGGAGACATCAGGCGGAGCTGGATCATCTCCGGTGACCCTGGAAGAAGGCTCAGAGACAGCAGAGAGACAAAAAGGGTCAGGGTCACCGGCAGTGGCGGAGCCTGGCAAGGCAAGCTCGGATGCAGCGGCCAGGTGCACCCGGCTCTCCTCTCCAAGAGACAGGCAAGATTGCTCTAAAACAGAAAATAGAAAGACAACACAGAGCACTTGCCTGATCTCGAGCTCCACCGCCGTCCAGGACTCTGACGATCCAGATAGAGATGGCAATTTGGGCTTGGTCCTCAGGAGGTCCATCTCAGGTTTCCACTTGGCTTCAGTGGCCTCCGCAGCTGGCATAATGGTCTTAGCAGTCCTAGAACCCCCTGGTGATGTAACCCACACTGATGGCTCGCTCGGCGTGGCGACAGGAGATCTGTTTCTTGCTGGGGCTGAACTCTGCTCAGGTAACACCCGGGGACGCTTTGTCTTCGGCTCAGGCTCAGGATTGAAGACAGTCTTCCTCCTCCATCTGTGCCGTGGCTGCGGGGCTGGAACCAGGTTCTCCAGGCCTGCAGGCTCCTCCTCCATCCGTCAGCTTGTTCCTGGAACCAGCGGACACTCGGGGGGTAGGGGAGGAGACACAGGTAGCAAGCAATTTCTTTGTGACTACAGCAGGTGATGAGGACTCAGTAGACTGCACTAACTGAGCCTCACCCCCGGGAATCAGACAAGATAATTCATCAGAATGTAATATAGAATGAAAAAACACTTGCCTGTTTTCCCAGGGGGCGGTGGTTCCTGCTGCAGCAAACCCAGTTTTCTCCCTCTCCGTGGCTGTGGAGATCATGGGCCCCTCTGAAGAACAAGGAGGAGTCGCTTCTACAAGCATGGTAATGGGCGGATCCGGAGAAGAAATAGTGGCACTCTCAGCAGCGAAGGAAGACATCGTGGAGGAGGGGATAACAGCTGTGATGACCTGGGAACAGGAAGCTGGCGAAACAGCCAACAAGGAAAGTCCCAAGGTTGCAGCTGCTGTTCTACCTCTCTGATGTTGCAAGGAAAAAGTTGCTGGCTGGGAGACAGAGGAATTCTTCTGGCCATCCGTGGCTGGGTAATGACGGGAGCTTCGTGGTGCTTTCACCCGGTTATTCTCCTCCACCCGCTTAGGTACAGCTGAGTCACGGAGAGGAGTAGAGTTCTGCGCCGGGAGGCGGCATTTGTTAGCCGGTATCGCGGGAGCTGGAACTGGAGCAGGAGCCTGGCGAGGAGTCGATTGAGCCGGGCCCCAGGGGTGCTTCCCCGACGGCGCCGAACTAGGCTTCCTGGTAACATTCTTCTCCAACTCACGGTTCCTCTGCCGAAGCACGGACAACTGGGATATCCTTTCCCTTCCTTCGGCATACTCCGAAAGGCGAGGATGATGCAGCACAGCCCCCTCCTCGAAGTCCAAATACCATAAAGCGTCTTTTGGAGTGGAATAATGACGAGCGATGGCTAGGAGATCATCAATCTCCATAAGAGTCTGGCATGGCTCAAAACCCAGGCTCATAGGATACCACCTGCCAAATGATGCCATAACTCAAAAAAAAACAAAAAAAAACGCAGGCACCCAAAGGGGAAAAAATAGGGCCAAGAAAAAAAAAAACACAGCTGGCACCAACTGGCTGTGATCTATTGTTATGACTGCCCTTTTGGAGCAGAAATAAGGCACCAATCACTTGCAGTGAGTTTGGTAATTTAATGAGAAGTAATAACAAATACAAACACTTGCCTTGAGGGGCGGATTTACAAAAGACTATGAGTGAGTCCCCAGCGGGGTGATAATGAGAACATAAGAGTCACTAAAGTTAATACAGGCAACTTGCATATAAATGGCGAGGACGAAACCTTACGCAGTAGAAAGGCTGGAATCAGGGTTGGGGATTCCAGCCAGCACATAAGGTGAGGTCACAGCGAGGAAGAAGCCTCACCAGCAAACTTAAATAGTGAAACAGAAACCAATGAAGAAACAGGTGTGGAGAGAAAGCAATCAACTAAACACAAACAGCTGTGACAGGCCGCGAACAGACTTGACAGGCCGAAGTGCTGTCACGGCACTGTCACAATAAAAGCACAAACCATAAAGACAGTTGAACAGGACTAAATACATACACAGAAAAAGAATAATAATCAAAGACCCGAGCACAGTATAAACCCACGCTTGGCGTCATGACAATTGTGATCATGACTGTTTAAGACGCGTTTTGCACTGACCAAAGCCCGTTCGTGTGAGACAAAATCCACACGATAGTAATGCTGCTTGATAATAAGGAACACATCAGTCACAGTTGATGCCCAGTTAGTTATGTTAGAAGGAACAAATGGTGAAGAATGGACTGAAAAAATGAAATAAAATGGGCGCACTGTCTACTGGTAATTAGATGACGTGACGCAAGGTGTAAAAGAACAGACAATGCGCTGACAGAAACTAACAAAAACACTGGCGTACAGCAGAAAGTCTGGCAGAAAAGTCCACTGATGATCATCAAAATAGGGCCCTAAATGATAAATGACACACGTAATGCCCTCCGCTACACATCAGGCATTAGACATATCATACCCGCAGTCACTATATTCATTGATACTGTACTCCTTCTCGTGTAGTATTACTTCATTAAATGTTTAGGCATTTTACAGCATCACAGTGCATGATACATGGTGTCCTTAAGAATAAACTCTGAAGTTACAAGGTTTTGGAATCCATAGTGAAATGACTAGAACAGAGGGATGCGTTTGGGCAAAAATCCTCCTGAATGTCCATTAAAATAATTTTTAGCCGCTTTTTTCTTAGAGATGCATCATTTGGGAGCTTGTGTAAGGATGCCGCTGCTGCCTTGCTGCAGTGTGCAGCATCTCCTCTACATGTGTGCTGACAGACAGGTCCAACCTAGGGCTGGCTGCAAGGCCGGCCAATAATAGAGCAGTGGGTGGGTATCGAGACCAGTGACCTTTTCCTTTTAGTGATGTTTTCTCATTTCTTGACATACATGGAAATACCTGGAAGAGTTTAAAAGGCTTCTTGGAGTGAAAATGAGATAAAAGCGGTGTATAATCATGTGGCCGACAGACGCATTTTGGAAGGTTCAAACCTACAAAAACACAATTTTTCAGTCTATAACACCTTTAAAGGTCCACAACTTTGTTACCTCCACCAAAGAGGTAATTTAATCGGGACAGTTTGTCTCTTTGTTTGTTTGTTTGTTTGTTTGTTAGCAGGATTAGGCAAAAAGTACTCAATGGATTTTGATGAAGTTTTCACAGACGAGCTTTGGTGGAGGTATGCGCTCTCTGAGTGCTCTGTGGTTTGGTGCTGTAATCTAATATCTGAAAGCTCTACTGATGGGAGATATGTAGATCATATTTGGCAGATGTAATTCCCAGGAGAGCAAAGATAAGCTCCTAAAGTGAGTAAAACATTCGTGGGACATCTGACAAGCATATAACACAAACTGTTAAAGCAGATTGAAGTGTGGCTAAATTTTGTGCTGCAACTTTAACGTCAGTGCCTTTTCTTTTGCTCTGAAGTTTCACAAAGTAAAAAAAATCAGGGGCTGAGTTATTATTAAAATGGGATTTCATCAGGGGGCACAGAATATTTTCCCCATAGCAAATTACTATCATAACTTCGTTATCATTCAGCAAATATGACTACATTCATATGCACAATGGACACTTCAGGGCAACCACTTCAATAATATTTGATAAGATACTCGTGGGTAGTGATGCCTGAAATGATTTGGGCCCATGTGCATTGTGAGAGGAAGAGGAAACAGGAGTGACTGGCAAATGCCTTTTCCTTCCCTTTTCATTCTCATCCATGGTGTTTTAGATTGAAGCGGTGTTATTTCACACATTAAGAGGAGATGCTGCAGATTAGGTCCCTGTGATATGATTCATTGTAAATCGCTGTTTCCATGTGGTGAAGGGCAGGCATGGCGCAGACAGCCGGCCATTATCAGATCATCAGCTCAGTGTCAGGTATCAGAGGTAGTAAACTCTCTATTTCATCTTCACCACCTGCAGCATAATGAAGCGAGTGGAATGTGCGAATGGAAACCATTAGTATTGAACCGGTACAACATGCTGCAGTGAACATGGAAATGAGTAAAAGACGCAGGTCTGGAGCAGCAGATTGACAGGCAGTCTGATCTCTGCACCGGTGGGTGGCCATGTAATTTGACAGCATGTATTTTAATATAATCATGCATTTCTTGGGCAACGATATATATTTTTCCCCCTCCCATCTCGGGTTCAGCTTGTCTTCGTGTCTGCTCTGTTGCCACTGTTTCTCGCTCTCTGTTCTGTTCCTGCAGTTTAATTTGGATTCATTCTAGATCGGTCAGTTATAGCAGAGCAACTCATCACTGCACATGGGAGCCTCTTCTCATGGTTAAATGTGTGAATGCTGTCCTTGTTGTTGGAAGTCTTCCTCCATTTAAATGCATTCAGCAGTCATTGTGATTCTATGATATGCTCGCTGAGTCTGCTTTGGTGATTTAATGACCTCTGACCAATTACCCATTTGGGTAACACTTTAACAAAGGGAACATATTAGCTGTTAATTAGGTGTGTCTTTAGTATTGCTTATTAGCAGGGTAGTAGAGCTTTATTAGTCATTATAAAGCAATTATTAACTTCTGTGTGTGTGTGTGTGTGTGTGTGTGTGTGTGTGTGTGTGTGTGTAATACTTTAACATTTTTTTTACTGGTCCAAAATAATCATAATACCTACATCTGAGCAGATCGATGACGAGACTACAGTGGCCGGTAACAAACACACACACACACACACACACACACACACACACACACACTAGATCGGACATAGCTGACATTTTCATGGCAGACAGAGGTTCCATAATCTCTAGGTAAATAAATGATTGACAACATCTGCAGCGTTGTGATAATAGGATACACAAACAGTTGTTCCTTGTCTTTATTGTAATCATATCGTTCTCTCTCTCTACATGTCCTATCTAGTAGGGGTGGGACAAAAGATTCATTCAGTGATGGATTGCGATACTTGACACTAACGATGGTCCACTGATCCTTAAACACATGGATCAATCTTTTATTAATTATATATATTCATGTAAACGTTGCATACTCTCTTGGGTATTCAACCCAGTTGCGTTTTCAGTCCACTAGATGGCGCAAAGCAAGCACCAAGTCAAGTTTAAAAGTTAGGAAGCAGTTAGCTCAAAGTTAGCTCAAATATTGGGCATTTTTTGGATTGTAGAACAAAGATGGAAGACCTTGACATGACACACAACCTGCACGAAAAAAAAAAACAACCAACATGCGGGCCAGCACACGTCTTGGAGCAGCGTTGGCAACAGCTAAGCTAAAAACACACTGGCATGGAGCTTGCAAGTGGTGCTCGAATTAAAAGTAAGTAATGTTTATTTATGAAGCACTTTTCAGAGACATACGATGGGAGGCTGAAATGTTCATAGTGGTCAAATTTGACCAAATGTTGTTTATTTTTCAACTGCAGGGATTCAAGCGCTGCAACACTGATGAAAGAAGTGTGTGGACCGAAAGGGAGACTGTGTTGAAAAATAAACCGCATTTGGTCAAATTTGACCACTATGAACTTTTCAGCCCCCCCCCCCCCCCACACACACACACCGTATAGTCACAAAGCGCTGTACAATAAAATAGAATAAAAGGGATTTGATAGATAAAAATAATTAAAAAATATAAAAACAAGTAAAAACGTAAGATTAAAATAATTTTAAAATATCAGATTTACCATTAAAAAGCAGTTGAATTGAAACTCAATGGGAAGCCTCCTTCAACAAAAAAGTTTTCAGCTGTGTTTTAAGAGTCCACAGAGTCAGATAAACGTAGCTAGAGTAGGAATATATTCCAAACAACGCTGTCCACACCTCTTCGTGTGTGCAGAGACGTGCCTCCACAGAAAATGCAGCCCCCGAGAATACCTTATTATATGAAAGAGATGTCAACAGTTTTACTTTGGGACATGACTTGAGGTTGAATAAGGTGAAAACCGTTTGAAAGCTATAGTATCACGATTCTCGATATTGCGATATCGTGATTTTTGTTGAGTTGTGACAGGATCGTATCGTGACCCAAGTATCACGATCTGAATCGAATCACAAGGTCCCTTGTGGTTCCCACCCGTACTATCTAGTGTTTATACAGTACATATCTATGTCCGGTAAAGATGTCACAGCTGGTCACATCCAAAAGCATAAGTGGATTGATGTCACGTGTCTTTACCAAGCAGCTGGAGTAAGAGTAATTGGCCGTCGATACCAAGCACTATAAAGATAACTCTAATTATAAAATTATACTTTTATTGTTCTAACTCAAGTGGACAGCAGAGTCCACACTGCTGTAGTGGGCACTCTGCAGTCCCCTTGAATTAGAATGGTTTTTAAAGCTATAATTTTATAGTTATAGTTATCTTTATAGTGCTTGGTGTCGACGGCCCTTAAGTGTGACCCCTGCTGGTCAGGGGGTCAGAGTGTTGTCTTGATCACCTTTAACAGTTAAGATGTAATCCCTCATTTAAAGTGTTACCCTAGTTTGCATTTAGGGTTGGGCGATATGGCCTCAAAAAAAAAAAAAAATCCCCTTTTTCTGCCCACATTTGATGTATTCCTTGTATTTTGATTAAAGATGAGGAATTATTTCAAACATGATTCCCTGTTGGGAATAAAGTGCAAAATTGTCTTTAACCAAACCTATTTTTTTTTATAATAAATGCTTGATCAAACAATGATGAATCCACACATTTCTGATGAATGAAGTGCCAACTTAATTTTTATAAAATTAACTTTTTTGGGGGGGGGCGGTTAGAGCAGGAGGCCGCCATATTTACTCTTGTAAATGGCAAAATCCATTTTTACAGAATTATTTTTATGCCTTGGTGCAACGGAGACATACAGTAATCACTCAGTGTATCTGTGTGTGGTTGTGTGTGTGTATGTGTGTGTGTGTGTGTCTGTTACCAGCTTTTCAGTTCGCCCGGTCAAAATCAAGTGGCCCTAAAGGCTTGTATCATTATATCGCCATATTTTGTCAACTTTTAATTTTGCCAGAATTTCTAGATAAGCCTTTGTTTTTCAAAATATAAACAAATTTAACTCACCATTACACCCTCAAAAAAGCCGCGAAAAAAGGTATTGTAATAACTAGGCTGGGCCAGTAGAGGTCACACCGAGGCAGCTGCACCTTGGTGCTTTCATTTTTATATTATCCAAACCAAAAAAAAATTAATTTTGATTTAATATCAGTTTACTGCTTGGACCTACAGTATTTATATTATAGTTTTGTATTGAAAAACACTTCTTAGATTTTGTGCTACAGTGAGCAGAGTTTTTCAGAATTTAGGGCATTTACATAATTCATTGGTTCATTGTGACTTTAATCAGACTGGGTGTGCTGCAGCTGTTAGCTTAAGTGACTGGAGGTCTGTTGGCATCACTTCTGTGGTTCCTGTCACTGATGCAGAAATCTTCTTCAACCATGTGTTACAGTGTGTAAGGCAATGGTGGACCCTCAGGGCCAGCAAAGCCTTCTCTTCTGGCCTAAACAGTATCAGAATTACATTTACAACCTACATTCTTATATTTGTTCCATGAGAATGTATTAAATTATTCCCAGTAGTCTATTCTCTTCATTTTGTAGCCTTTCTCTTGGTTGCACTCCTTCCAGTAGTGTAATACATGTTAGTTTTTTTGTCCAGTCATATTTCAGCCATCTGTGTTGCCAGGGTCAAGCAAATCTGCCTTGGGCCTTCAGGAATTAACAGTGTGGCTCTGTAGGTTAAATTAACTGTTAAACTTGTCCTGTTGGTTTAACCAATCAGATGTCTTCTGTACACTTATAGAAGGCACCCGAGAATGTCGGCATTTTCACGTCTTTTGATTGGATGGTTAGACTCCTCCAACCACAATGCAGAGGATCCTAGCTAGTAAAACATCAGTGCAAGGTCTTGCTTAAAGGTCTGATGACACGTTTTTGACCTTTTTTAGCATGTTGTGTAAACCCAAAACTCATTGTCAATGATCAATATAAAATTTACAACCGTGCCTACATAAACTAGTTATCATCAAAAAACAGCAGCCACTGACTGGACTGTGGAGCCGCCCACCGAATTAAGGGCGGCACCCCCCATGACGTATTCGCAGGAACGGACTGTGGTGTTGTAGACTGGAATGACAGCAGCTTTGTGGCTCAAAGTTTCTCTGGTTTCTTGTTTCAATTTTACGGCTATGCCTTCGCATTGTGTTGCAGGCTTAGATAAAGCGTGTGATGTGTGAAAGACCACATCACACACTTCAGCTCGAGCCTGCTGTCCTCTGCACTTTTATGCAGGAGGAGCACGAGGAGGGGAAGGATTAATGGATTTACGCGCAGCTTTGACCTACTTTCTCTGATCGCACGCCAGTCCGGGCACGTCCCTTCAATCATTATCAACAGGTGATCGACAGGTGATCGTGATCATCATCCCGCTGATCATGTTTCCCGGTCCTCGCCCAGGTGCTTGTCATCACACCATTGCCAGCAGTGCGTTAATGGCAAACGGCCGCCAAAATGTACACACACAGCTGGTCAATAGTATTGTCATCTGTGCTGTTAGTCTGACAGTATTTTCAGCACTCTCATGACGTGTTAGCCACTCCACACAGCCGTGGTTCTCGTGCGTCCTTGAAGCGATGTCTGCTCTGGTGCGCAACCGTGGTTAATACGTCTCCTTTTCATGTTCGCTGAGCGATGTTGGCCCCGAATGCCTACTGTTTGTGTTTCTGTGTATTTTTGTAAGTCTTCACCTTTTTTGGGAATTGTCTGTCGTTCTATATTAAATGTACTGTGGTGAATTCTGCACTTAAATCCTCGTTATTTCATGTGCCCTCTCCCTGCCCTGCGTAAGAGCACATGGAGAGGGATGATTTACGCCTAAATAACGAGGATTTACACGGGGATTTAAGCATAGTATTCACCACAGCACCTTTAATGTAGAATGACAGACAATTCCTATAAAAGTGAAGACTTACAAATAATATACAGAAACACAAACAGTAGGCATTTGGGGCCAACATCGCTCAGCGAACATGAAGAAGAGACGTATTAACCAAGGTTGCGCACCAGAGCCAATATCGCTACAAGAGACGCAACAGAACCACGGCTGTGTGGAGTGGCTAACACATCATGATAGTGTTGGCAATATTGGCTGGCTGACAACACGGCAGATGATGCACACAAAACATGAACAGCTGACTGTCACTGAGTCTGACTGGCTAAGCACAATGCCCGCTTGGCACGGCTCAAACCTATACAGTTTGATGCCCCCAGATTCTTCATTGTCATCCCATTCTTTGGAACTATAATCGTCTGAAGATTGGACAACACAAACCAATTCCAGACTACATGTGCTGGAACCATGGTCAATGTTTTTAACCACTTCCATCCTGTGTGTACAAAGGGCAGTCAAGTGCTGTGCTCTGTCGATGACGTTACAACATGGCCGGGGGTTTTACAGCCACTGACGCAATGGGTGACGTGGCGCTCATGAAAACGTTGGATATTCACGTTAAAAAAAAGCCTGTTTCACTTAGAACTGCACAGACAGACTGATGTCGTCATATTGTATTATGTGTTGAAAAATTAGAGGAAGTCAAGAACGTGTCATCAGACATTTAAGCAGCTACAATATACTGTATCTGTTTAAATATAATAGCTGTTTTTCTACCCACAATGGCTGACGGGGAGAAGAAAATGATTTGGTCGCTGATATTTTAAAAAAATCAATTTTCCAGACAGACTTTTCAAGAAAAGCTGGTCATTGTTAAGAGAGGTCACCCAACCCCAAAGCTAGCAGGCCCGTCTCAGCCGGGAAAGGATTTGTCCGTCACGTCCATATTATCAACGAGCGGTATCCTTGGATTACAGGCTCCGAGGAGTGCTGCAAATTATCTTGCCGGGAATGCCTGTTGCTTTCAACTGATTCAATTCAATTCAATTCAACTTTATTTATATAGCGCCATTTCACAACAACAGTCATCTCATAGCACTATCAACTGTAGGGAGGACCCCCACAGTTGCAGAAAGACCCCAGCAATCAGGCGATCCCCTGTGAGCAAGCACTTGGCGACGGTGGAGAGGAAAAACTCCCTTTTAACAGGAAGAAACCTCCAGCAGAACCAGGCTCAGGGAGGGGCAGTCATCTGTTGCGACTGGCTGGGGGGTGAGGGGACAGAGAAGAAGAAAAGAACAGACATGTAGAGAGCAAACAGCACGATGGGGACTCAATCTATGGGAGAGAACAAACAAATGTTAATGACCAGCAAAAAAAAAATATTTCATAGAGAGTGAGGAAAGGAGTGAGGCCCAGTGCATTACTGGAGGTCCCCCGGCTGACTAAACCTATTAGCAGCATAACTAAGGGAGGGTTCAGAAACACATGATCCCTCCCTAATTGTAGGCTATATCAAAAAGGTAGGTTTTAGCCCTATTCTTAAAAACAGAGATCGAGTCTGACTCCCGAATCCAGATTGGCAGCTGATTCCACAGGAGAGGAGCTTGATAACTGAAGGCTCTGCCTCCCATTGTACTTTTGGAGATTCTAGGTATTACAAGTAAACCTGCATTTTGGGAGCGTAGTGCTCTGTTAGGATGATACGGTAGTATCAGATCTTTTAAATAAAAAGGAGCCTGATTGTTTAGAGCTTTGTAAGTAAGAAGAAGGATTTTAAACTTAATTCTAAACTCTATGGGAAGCCAATGAAGGGAGGCCAGAACCGGAGAGATATGATCTCTCTTTCTAGTACCTGTTAAAACTCTTGCTGCAGCATTTTGGATCAGCTGAAGACTTTTTAAAGATGTTTTAGGACAGCCTGATAATAAAGAATTACAATAATCTAATCTCGAGCTAACAAAAGCGTGGATCAGCTTCTCAGCATCACTCTGAGACAAGATGCTCCTAATCTTGGCAATATTACGCAAATGATAGAAGGCAGTCTTAGAAACAAATTTAATATGTGAATTGAAGGACAAATCCTGATCAAAAATAACTCCAAGGTTCCTCACAGAGCTATTAAGAGAAAGAGTAACTGCATCCAAACTGAAAGTTTGATTTGGAAAGGAATTTCTAAGGTTTTTTGGACCAACAAGAATGACTTCAGTCTTATCTGAATTTAATAGCAGGAAATTACAAGTCATCCAAACTTTGATTTCCTTAAGACAGGCTTCTAACTTGGCTAATTGATTAGTATCATCTGGCTTCATTGACAGGTATAATTGTGTGTCATCTGCATAACAGTGAAAATGTATACAGTGCTTTCTAATAATGTTGCCTAACGGAAGCATATATAAACTAAAAAGAGTAGGGCCAAGCACAGATCCCTGTGGAACTCCATGACTAAGCTTTGAGCTGAGAGAAAACTCATCATTTACATGAACAAACTGGAACCTATCAGATAAATAAGATCTAAACCACTGCAACGAAGTTCCATTAAGTCCAACATAGTGTTCTAATCTATCAAGTAGAATATTATGATCAATAGTATCAAAAGCTGCACTAAGATCTAAAAGGACAAGTACAGAAACTAGTCCATTATCAGATGCAATGAGGAGGTCGTTAGTGACCTTCGCTAAGGCTGTTTCAGTGCTATGATGGATTCTTAACCCAGATTGAAACTCCTCAAATAAACCATTTCCCTGCAGGTGGTCAAATAATTGCGTAGCAACAACTCTTTCTAAGATTTTTGAAATGAAAGGGAGATTAGAGATTGGTCTATAGTTAGCTAAAGCTCCTGGATCTAGCGTTGGCTTTTTGAGTAAGGGTTTAATTACAGCCGTTTTAAAAGCCTGCGGTACATGGCCTAAAGTTAATGAAGAATTGATTATATGAAGAATAAAGCTACCAATAAGTGGGAAGACTTCTTTAAATAACCTGGTAGGAATAGGGTCTAAAAGACAAGTTGAAGGTTTGGATGAGGAAACTATTTTGTCTAACTCACAAAGGTCGATTGGAGTAAACTCATCAAGACAGACATCAATAGAAGGAGTTGTAGTAGTTACAGTATTTAAGTTAACTGTGGGAAGAATCTGATTGATTTTATCTCTGATGGATGAAATTTTATTATTGAAAAAGTTCATAAAGTCCTGACTAGTAAGCTCTAAGGGGATGCTAGGATTGACAGAGTCCTGACTCTTTGTCAACCTGGCTACAGTACTGAAAAGAAACCTGGGATTATTCTTGTTCTCTTCTATTAATGCAGAGTAATAACTCGTTCTAGCTTTTCTAAGAGATTTTTTATAAATTAAAAGATGATTTCTCCAAGCTAAATAGATTTCATCTAAATTAGTAGAGCGCCATTTTCTTTCTAATTGACGAGTCTTCTGTTTTAAGCTACGAGTTTCTGTGTTGAACCAAGGAGTTAAAAATCTCTGATTAGACTTTTTCTTTTTTAAGGGGGCCACCAAGTCTAGAGCCTGATGCAGAGAAGCTGAAACACTATCCACCATGTTATCAATTACAGAAGGAGCAAGCTGTCTATAGCTTATTTCCGTTGTGTTGACACATGGCATAGAGGAAACAATCTGCATAAATTTGGAAACAGCATCATCTGAGAGGCATCTACTGTGATAATATTTTTCTTTAGGAGCCAAATAGTCAGAAATAGTAAAATCAAAGGTTAACAGACAATGGTCTGACAGTACAGGGTTATGAGGAGACACTACAAGATTTTCTATTTCTATGCCATATGTCAGAACAAGGTCCAATGTATGGTGGAGGTAATGAGTAGAATTTCCTACTTTCTGAGAAAACCCAATCGAGTCTAATATTGAATTAAAAGCCACATTAAGGCAGTCACTATCTACATCCACATGTATATTAAAGTCCCCTACTATAATTATTCTATCAGATTTCAGCACTAAATCAGCTAAGAAATCAGGAAATTCGGATAAAAATTCTGAATAGGTTGATGGGGGACGATAAACTATGGCAAATAAAATTGGGTTTAACCTGGAATTGCTAAAGTGCCCAACACTGAGGACCAGGCCCTCAAAGGAATTATAACATGTTTTTTGCTTTACATTAACTAGTAATTTGGAATGGTAAATTGATGCTACTCCTCCTCCACGACCAGAACTTCTGGGATTTTGACAGTTTAAATAACCAGAGGGAGTTGATTCATTTAAACCAACATAATCCTCTTGTCCTAACCAAGTCTCTGTAAGGGAAATTAAATCAATCTGATGATCAATTAACAGATCATGGACTAACAGAGACTTGGGAGTTAGAGACCTAATATTTAATAAACCACATTTAATTTTTAAATTATGAGGAGGAACAGAGGCCAAATCATTCAATTTAGAGGCTTTATGTTTAATTTGAGTTTTACCAATATTTTGCTTTATCACTTTGGGATGCTTATACATTATATTTTTATTTACTTTGGAGGGAGCAGACAACGATTCTCTGATGGGGAAGACAGGGGCTAAGCTGAGGGGTGGCGGATGAAGAGGAGCTGCAGAGAGGCGTGTAAGACTGCGACTCTGCTTCCTGGTCCCAACTCTGAGTAGTCATGGTTTTGGAAATTTGGATAAAAAAGATGCCAGATTGTTAGATAAATGAGAAGCACCATCCAAAGTGGGATGAATGCTGTCTCGTCTCATAAGACCAGGTTTTCCCCAAAAAGAGCTCCAATTGTCAATGTAGCCCACGTCATTTTTAGGACACCACACAGACAGCCAGCGGTTCAAGGATGACGAGCGACTAAACATGTCATCACTGGTCAGATTGGGGAGGGGCCCAGAGAATACTACAGTGGCAGACATCGTTTTTGCAAAGTCACACACGATTCTATATTAAGTTTCGTGACTTCCGACTGCCGGAGACGGATGTCATTAATGCCGGCGTGAATAACAATTGTGGAATATTTACAGTTACTTTTAGCCAGCATTTTCAAATTTGACTCGATGTCGCCTGCTCTGGCCCCAGGAATACATGTGACTATGGCCGATGGAGTCTCTAGGTTCACGTTTCTGACTACAGAGTCGCCAATGATCAGAGTTTTTTCCTCAGCGGGTGTGTCGCTGAGCGGGGAAAAACGATTAGAAACGTGAACAGGTTGGTGGTGAACCGGGGCTTTGCGACTAGGCTTCCTTCTCACCGTCACCCACCCAGTCTCCTCGCTGCAGAGGAGAGCCGGGGAACCGGTGACAGGGGGACCTAAGCTAGCTAGCTCCGCTGCAGCTAAGGGGCGTCCGTCGAGATTAACTGGCGCAGACGGTGTTTCAATGCAGCGGAGCCGGGATTCCAAATCAGACAACCTCGCCTCGAGCGCCTCAAAAAGACAACATTTATTACATTTACCGTTATCACTAAAAGAGGCAGAGGTGTAGCTAAACATCTGACAGAGAGAGCACACCAGAGGAGGAGAGGAAAGAGAGGTAGTAGCCATAGCTAGTGGCTCGAGAGCTGGAGAGCAAACCACACAGGCAGACAGCAAAACAGGAAGTGACGATACGTTACCACAAGGAAGTGACGATGGAGTGTACTCTGATGGAGTAGATACCTGGAGCCAGACAGGGTTTGCAAACTTGAGCTGTCTGTCACGCCATGACAATTTAGGCAGCGTTCGCCAAATGTATAAAAATTGGTCTGGGATACGCTGAAATTTTCACTTTTGGCCATATGAATTGCATATCCATAATGACTTGGACATACACATAACGTAGTAGTAACTTATATTTTTCCGTAACTTATAAGTAACTTAAACCAACTAATGTTTAGCGTGTTGTCAACATTCACAAATTATGTGCAACAATAGTCTAGCTTCTGCGTAGCGCAGTCATGCGAAACTGCTGTTGCCTCCCCTGATCCATGAATCCTATGTGTGGGAGAGATCATCTCTGTTCAACTGAGATGATTCTCCCCTCCAAAGACCAAGGTGGGGGGCGTGACTGACCTGGCAGAGCTCTCAAATCTGTCATGTCAGTCACGCCTAAAACAGCTGATGTGACACGTGAGGAACATCAGATGACAGCTGTCACAACCTGGCTCAAAGGCACGCAAACTGATGGCGATAAAAAAGTTAAAGTGAAAAAAAAACAAGATAATGCATGGAGTGTGCTTTTGCTGGGAGGCACAGCCAACAGCAAAGTGTGATTTATCATGGAAAACTGCTGTGCTTCAAGTGATCAGCTGATTGGATCCACCTCCTCCGGTGTTCTGACATTTTGGCATATCTATCAGAACAACACTGGACAGCTGATGGTACAGACTTCAGTCAAATGGAAAAACCCTGACAGGTCCCGTTATACGAACAAATATGTGTGTGTGTCTGCGCTGCAGGCAGAGCTCTGTATGGGTTTTTCCTGTGAACCAACGCTACAAATATGCTATTTGCTCTGCGAATGCGGGACGTATCAGCCATACGCTGGATACGTCAGAAAATTTTCAGCATGCTGAAAATTAATTTTCAGAGGAGCTCGGCAAACAATGCCGTAGCGTGCTTCAGCATTCTTCAGCGTGCTCTTAACTTAGACAAAACTTAGCCATAACTGATTCGACGTACGGCACCGTATTCTCCAAATTTTTCATACGTTTTGGCTGTCTAAGTCATCTAGGTGTGACAAGGCCTTAACCAAGGCAGCAGCTGACACCAAAGCACAGCTGCCAGCCGTACACTTATAAGCAACAGTACTTTTAAACCCTTGGGGAAACAAGAGTGTATCTGCAGCTCAGTGAACAAGTGTGCAGGGAAATGGAGCTCCACAATGAAAAGGTAAAGATTTTTAAAACTATAATTTTATAGTTAAAGTTATCTTTAACATGCGTTGTGTGGATGGCTCTATAGGCTATTTTTATGGTGTTTGGTATGAATGGCACTTAAATTGGGTAGATCACCACTGATGGCCTAGTTGTAAAATATACGGTCCGCCACTGGTGGAAGATGAACTTATTTATCCAAGTAAACACACCTGGAGAGGGAAATGTGTTTTATATGTTTTTATAATTTAAAAAAAATCTTTGACTGTTTTTAGCAACTAATGAATCATAGATATATTTCAAACAACTCTGAAGTAGTGAGACAAGTTTAATTAGGCCACTCTCTGAGAGAAAAGAGAGAAGGTCACCATGGGGGAAGCAGCTGAGGAGAAAAATATTATGATTGCTGCTTTCTGATAAATAAGGTTTTATTTGCTTTAGCTGGAGAAAATCTATTTTTTCAATAAGTCCACTTTTTATTTGTTGGATTTCGACATTAAAAATCAAAACTTTATTCACATTAGACTAATTTGTATCATTTTCTTGTCTCATTTAAATGCACATCTTATACCCACTTTACACAGGTGTGGAGATCATTGAAATATCTGGCCAGTTTTGGATCCATCAGTGATCTCCAGTGATCTCCACAAACACCACAGTCTCCTCAAAGTTTTGACTCAGTCCAAAACACACAAGGGTCTCCCACACGATGGCAAAGATCAAAAATTGGCCCAGTATCTCAACAATCTCCATGCTGTGTAAAGGGGCCCTTAATAGCAAGATATTAAACATGTATTTTTTTGATATATACAGTATAGCTACACAGACTACGGTACTTATTTAAACTAATACATTTTGAGATGTTTAATCACTTTGGCTCTTATTTAAAGACATAGCAGCTTTTTTTAAATCATGTGAATAGTTTTTGTTTTTTGTTTTTTTATCTTGAAAGCAAATCCTGAATATCCATGCAGTGATAAGAACACTTAAGCACCAAACTAATGAAACCGTTGTTCATAGCAACACGTTCTCAGTGATGATTTCCAGGCTAACCAGGGTATAAAATGTGCTGCCACTAGATCAAGTAAGTGTCATCCAAGTTGCTTTAATGAGTCGCCATAATAATGAAATAACATGTTGCTGGACAAAGTGATCAGTCATGGCTACCACAAACAACACTTTCTTTGTTAAAGTGGATCGAATGTGCTTCTTTCCTGTCATTTGTATACTACTACAGAATAGAATAGAATAGAATAGAATATACTTTATTGTCATTGGACAGTTGTAAAGTTCAATGAAATTGTGGGTGCTCCACCCGGCTACTGTGCAGTAAAAGTATGAAAATATAAAAACAGAGATATAAAGCACACATCTGAGTAAAATAGCATACATTAAGTAGAATGAATTAGAAGTATAAAAATATATACTTTGGTAGTAGCTTCGTGGATGGATCAATGTACTGAAAAGTGCAGAGTGCAAAAATGGGTGAGAGTATTTTTTTTAATGATAATTAAAATGTCCCCAGTTCTGTGTATGTGAGCATTGTTGGGGGAGGGGGAGGGACCTCTGACTGTTTGCAGTTCGGATGGCCTAGGGGAAGAAACTGTTTGTCAGTTTGGAGGTGTGGGACCTGATTGATCTGAACCATTGTCCGGAGGGAAGCAAGTCAAACAGGTGGTGGGCAGAATGGAATACAGTCAGAGATGTACAGGGTGTACAGTAGTAGGCTTAGCACACAGCCCTGGGGGGAGCCAGTGATGAGTGACAGTGTTGAAGAGCAGTGGGGGCCAAGTCTGACTGTGTGTGGCTGGTTTGTAAGAAAGTTTTTTTTTTATCCAGGAGCAAGTGGCGGGGGGAGGGGGAGCTGCAGGTTGTGCAGTTTGTTGATCAGGATATCTGGGATGATGGTGTCGAATGCTGAGCTGTAGTTCACAGTGAGCATCCTCACATAGCTCTTTGTGTTCTCCAGGTAGCTCAGCACTCTATGGAGTGTGACGGTGATGGCGTCTTCCATGGACCGGTTTGCCCTGTAGGTGAACTGGTGGGGATCAAAGGAGGGGGGAGACAATCCCTGATGTGCTAGGACACTATCCATCCATCCATCCATCCATCTTCTTAGGTGGCTCAGTTGGTAGAGCATCCGCCCCACACCCGGGAGGCTGGGGTTCAAATCCCGGCCGGGTCATGCCAAATACCATATAAAAGTGGAACTTCCTGCCATCCAGCTTGGTGCTCAGCAATAAATGGAATGGAGGAGGGAACTCTGTGGCGGCGCCTTGCATGGCAGCGGCCCTCTGATTCTGCACTTGGGGTGTGTGTGATTTACACTGTAGATAGGTAAAGCACAATCTCGTTCTGCTGTACATGAATGGTTGTACGGTTGAATGACAATAAGGGTGATTTAATTTAATTTTTAATTTAATTTTTTAATCCTTTTCGGGTCGCAGTTTGATGCCAACTAACCTAAATTGCATGTTTTTGGTATGTGGGAGGAAACCGGATAAATCCTGGAGTAAACCCACGCAGACACGGGGAGAACATGCAAACTCCACACAGATCACTGTTGGTCGGGGACTGGGATCGAACCCAGGATCCCCTGGCCAAGGGTGAGTTGCTGTGCTGCACTAGTCGCTGAAAACACTTCATGACTACAGACGGGAGTGCTATGGGTCTGTAGTCGTACAGGTGTTCTATTGCAGTCTTTTTGGGGATGGGGATGATGGTGGAGGCCTTGAGACATGTGGGGACGTTGGCATCTGTCAGGTAGAGGTTGAGCAGCTTGGTGAAGATCCCTGCCAACTGCTCAGCACATGCTTTGACCACCAGTTCTGGGATGCCGTCGGGTCCAGCAGCTCTGCGGGTGTTCACTGCTCTCAGTTTCCTCCTCACCTCATGCTCCTGGAGAGAGAGAGAGAGAGAGAGAGAGAGAGAGAGAGAGAGAGAGAGAGAGAGAGAGAGAGAGAGAGAGAGAGAGAGAGAGAGAGAAAGAGAGACTTTGACTTTTAAAAAAAGCTTTTATTGCACACTTCAAAAAAATGTAAGCACACCAACATCATTCCTCCAAGTGTGTCACATTGGAAAAAGTGCAAACTGAAATGTTCCCCCCCACACACAACACAGAGCAGTCCCTGCAGTCCACCTATTCAAAGATCCAGTTCTGTGACAGTCAATTACAGTTAATTAAATGTCATATACCAGTCTGTTCTAACAATATCCCAAAAATGTGTAAAACAGGCAGAGGAACGACCGCCATTCATTCCTCCTGTCGGGCGTGCTTGACCGGCGTTCCCCCTGCCCGCCCCCACCACACAAAGTATTCCCTGCAGTCCACCTATTCCACATTGCCAGTGGCAGTAGTCCGAGTCTTCCTTGTAGTCCGTGCAAAGACGAGCCACAGGCCTCCAGTTCTTAAGCAAGGCCAAGTCCCCTTCCTCCGGCAGCAGATATAGCGCTGCGCGCCCACAGCCAGTTCCGTTGTACGTCCCAGAGACATCTTCCTCATCTCAGATGGATTGTAGTCCGTAGACCATGCGAGAGAGAGAGAGAGAGAGAGAGAAAGAGAGAGAGAGAGGATGAGCTGGAAAAAGGAGGGGGGCAGTGTGTATGGTGGTGTGGTGGTCTCAAACCGGGCAGAGAAAGCTGTTAAGCTTCTCTGCCAGTGGGAGGCTGCTGTCAGATGTAGGGGGTTTCTGGCACCTGTAGTTGATGAGGGCTTGAATGCCGCTCCACATCTTTTGGAGATTGTTGTCTGTGGGCCTCTTTCCACCAAACCGGTTCCAGTGCTTAACTGGAGCCAGAGCGTCATCAGCACCAGTTCTTTGGTTTTCCACCAACTAAAGCACCAGTCCCGGGCTCCCAAAAGTGGGGCTATCGTGGCCCCAACTCCTAGCTGGGCCAACGGCAGCACCAGTTTACGTTGGTTACGTCCACAGCCATGGACGTGGTTAACTGACCAGCTTCAAAACATTACTGACCACCATGTAGCTTTTCAAACAGCGGAGCACGCAACGGATTCCAAAACCAAACAGGTTTAGAGCGAAGAGGAGACATATTTCTTGGCTCTATGGACATAAGCAGAAGTACAAGATCAGCTGGAGGGGGCCACTCATCTGAACTGTTTTGGAGGACAGGCCTGCCAGCCGGACCATCGTCACTGCCGTGGATTAGTCTGGACAACAAACTGCTTAAAACACGCTGGTAAGTGTATTGTCTTTAAAATGCCAGACGTTAACCAATATATGTATACATATATATCTGCTTGTATTGATATGTAACGGCCAAAGTACGGATATTTTTTTAGTCACTCTTGTGGCTATAGTATTTTCGGTTAGCTATGCTAACAAGCTAACAGTACTTTTACTACGACCAAACGTTTCTCCTCGCCGTAAAGAAATGAACAGGTCGTTTCTGCTGACAAATGTATACCGCTTGTATTGATATGTAACGGCCAAAGTGCGGATTTTTTTTTTTTTACTCACTCTTGTGGCCATAGTATTTTCAGTTAGCTATTCTAACAAGCTAACTGTTTTTAGCACGAACGTTTCCTCGCCATACAGAAATGCACGTTTGAGAAACTAGAACAGAAATCTTAGCATCTTACAGAATACTTTTTTTTATAAAGACATCCAGCGCAAAATATGTTTTTTGTGGTATGAATACTGTGTATGAATGGGTGCCTTGCATTGTGTTATGGGAGATTTTTCTACCAGACACTAGTAACGTCGTCTTTTTTACTATTTTGGTAATATTTTCATAATCTTAGGCCATTTAAAAAAAAAATTTCAATCGTATTTAATTGTATGTTGTGTAGCCGTATTTTATCTAATCCTTCTCTTACTTTATTGCGCAGTAGCCTGATGGATCACCTACAGTTTCATCTATTCCTATTCTTCTATTCCATAATCAGACATGTAAGCTTTGCTAACATTGATATTGAATAAAATTGTCTTCTATGTCTGCACATTTAATGAAAGGCTTAAGTTGTTCACTGCACAAACTAAAACACTTTTTTTTTAATAGATTTATCACAGCTGGATGATGAGGGAGAACCAGCCAGACCTGTGGTGTCCGGCTCCAAGCTTGTCCTCCTCCTGCTCTTCTAATCAGACCAGATTAGGTAATTTATGTTCAGATCATTTTGATTTTGTGTACTTTACTGATCCCCATAGGGGAAATTGAGGGCATCCACCTGGATGGATCATGACCCAGTCACACAAATTAGGGAGTGAATTAAACCAATTATACACTTGAATTGAATGTTGTGATGCCACTAACAGTAAATGGATGTTGAATAGACACATTCAATCTTGGATTGACGATTCCTGCATTTTTCAGTGTGTGGTTATTTTATATTGCTTATTTTTGTACTTTAAAACAGGGAAACAGAAGTGTGACACAAACATGGACCTCCTTCTTGATTACGGTCAGATGAGACAGCAGGAGCAGAGCAGGAGGGAGGAGCAGCTGAACTTCACTTTGCTGCAAAGCAGACCAACACCCTTGTTGGACTGATGGGACGTGTTGTGGCTGTGCTTGAGGGACTGTAAAAAAAGTAACTATCACAGCATTGATATTTTTGGCTGTGTGTACATAATATTTCATATGTAGCAGTCAGAAGTTTTTGCACATTTTGGAAATAAAAGCTTTCTTTCCTTAAGTGTTTTTCTGCTTCTACATTGTTATCCTCACACCAAACATATTCAGGTTCAGGTTCCTTTATTTGTACCCGTAGGTAGATTTGTTTTGCACTCAGGTGACATCCATATTTACAAACTACAGTTACATTCAACATGAACACAAACACAGGCACACATGAAGCTGACTATAGACATGATAAAAGTGCTCAAGGCTCCACCAATCAGGACATAAGACAAAGAGATAAGAGAAAAAACATGAGAGAAGGGTCATATTAAAAAGTTAGACTTTACATTTCATATGCATGAAATATAAAGTTATTTAGGACAATGCAAATCACTATAACATTGTAGTGGTGGGAAGTGAAAGTACAAGTACTGAATTACTGCACTTAAGTTCATTTTTCCAGGTATTGGACAATATATCAGGTATTTGTGGACTTACTCATATTTTTGACAACTTTTTTCTCATTTTTTAAAGAACAAGCAGCAACAAACTTTAAATCTATGTACTTTTTCTGTGGAAAATGTTCCAAGTTGCCAGCTTCAAAAATGATGAGTTTGTCTTGTTTTGACAACGTACCACATGACATTCTGTCAGCTCTGGACAAGATCATTTCTGGGGAAAGAACTTTGAACACTTTACAGTCTGTCTCTTGTTATCCCTATATGAATAAAAACTTGAATCAGTACTTTAACCAGAATAGATGACACAAGTACAGAAGGGTATACCTTTCACAACTCTGTAGTTTGGAGGTGCATAGAATATGCATTTATACAGTATCTTCATGTATATATGCAGTAAATCTATACATTTTTCCATGTAACCTTGTGACTGCATTATTTTAGTTGCTTTTAATCCCAGATCAAGTTTGTTTAGGGTTCAAAATGCATCATAAGTGTTAAATATATCTTGTTATACCTAACTAAGTACTGTTTATCTGTTGAAATATATATATTTACCGGCTAATATAACCCATAGCAATATGGCCCCTGGCGATCATTTTTTGGGACAGCTGATCACTTTTTGGTATGACATAACAGGCAACCTCCATCTCGTAATGCGCCGTAACACCACCTATTACAGAAATGACATAAATATTATGTTTAAAAGTGTAGTCAGTGCTCGCGCTACAGACTTTATCTAACAACGGCTGATAACTGAAATATTGATGATTACTGGTGTCCTTAAGCGTAGCCACCGTTCTCTGCCATTAAGAATAAAACTGTTTTTGGATGGTAATACAGGTTTGGAATAAAAGCAGCGCTCCCAAAGAGACAGCAAGCTCCTACATGTTGACAAGCTAGCGCTGCTACTTCTTCTTCTCTCGGTTACTGGCGGATAGCAAACAAGTGAGAGGTGCATACCGCCACCTTCCGTCTTCTCTGGTGTTCTGCGGGGGTTGGGCGCTTCACACTACGTAATGACGTAGCCCTGACATAATTCCCGACTAGCTCCATATCGGTGGAAAACCAACTGGTTTTTATAAGCCACTCCAGAAGAACTGGTTAAGCACTAGCACCAGCCCCAGAACCAAACTAGCACTGGAACCGGTTTGGTGGAAAGAGGCCCTGTGAGAAAGCCCTCCACCTTCCGCCTGTAGGCCTCCTTGGCCTGTTTGATGCCTCTCCTCAGGTTGACTCTGGCAGTGCTGTACAGAGAGCTGTCCCTTTACTTGAAGGCTGAGTTGCAAACTCTGATCAGAGCCTGGACTTCACTGGTCATCCTGGGTTTCTGGTTTGAAAAGACCTGGATGTGTTTGGTGACTATCACATTTTCTACATAGCACTTAATGTAGAAAAGGACAGACTCTGTGAAGGAGTCCAGGTCCTGCAGTTTGTAGATGTTCCAGTCTGTACAGACAAAGGAGTCCTGGAGCTGGAGGAGAGCATTTTCAGGCCAGGTTTTAACCCAATGACCGTCTGTGGTGCTCCGTTGTGCCATTTCCTCCACTCCCTATGGTGGTCAAGAATTTTTTTCAAGAAAATATTCAGTTCAGATGTCAGAGATTTCCAAAGCTATAACTTGAAAGTGGTAAGAGATAATGGCTTACTGTCAATTAAAAAGATGTGTCATGGACTGGATTGGATTCCAATCCAGCTCCATGACGTGTGGCTGTATTTTCCCTTGTGCTGTTGGTTTCTATTTGCTGCTGGCAGATCTTTAGGAGCCTCTGGATCTTGGCTCCCTGCCAGCTTACAGCCACGCCTCCCTCTCCCTGCCAATCGTGCCAGCTGTCTGTCATTTTCATTTGTGTTCATTTTCTGTTCTTTTACACACACCCGTACATACTTGCATTCCTGTCCACATTCATTCTGCCCTCATTCTCACACTCATGCACACTCTCGCACACACGCATACACACACACACCCATTCATTCCCACTCACATACCCACAGACATTCACGCACACACCTGTTTCCACTTATCTTCCGCCCACTCATTCCTCCACACCGACTCTCACTACTCACATTGGCAATCACTTCCCTCATTATGTTTGGCATTATGTAAGCCCTGTATCTGCTCCAGTGTATTACCGGATTATTGTTGCTTGTCCTGTTCGTTTGGACGTTATGCATGACGAGATGCCCTGCCTGCTCTTTGTGGTACCGCATCACTTTCCACTAGCCTTCTGTGTTTTGTTTTCCTCTTCTGCACAGCGGATCATTCACGGACTTACTCGGACTGTTCCAGCCTGTGAGTACCGATTGCCTCACCCCTGTCTGCCAGTTCCGTCTGGAGGCTGCTCTGGGCTATCTCTTTCGCTTCCCCCCACTGCAGTCCCTCCTGTAGCGCCTTGGGATAGTTTTTCCCCTTTTATAGTACTCACTTGTATTCTGTTGAGCGTCCTGGAAGTTTTTCCCTGTTTGTCCGGTGCAACCATTCATTGTTTGTATTGTTTTTCCACATTTTCTGTAATAAACACACTCAACTCTCTCCTGCTCGTGGGTTTAATTCTTCCTGCCTCAAACAGGCAGGAAATCATAACAAGATGTTGAATATGATCCAAAGTTTGAGATAAGAGTAAATTTATGCATCTAATTTGCATAATGCCATGGAAGCCTTATCAAATTACGTAACTTTCAGTCAAAAGCGGACTTTGGACTTATTTGCGCAAAGGATGGTTTTGTTTTTTGTCACCGTTTTTTGTTTTGGGTTTTTTGTTATCTTATCTTTAAAGTATATGAACCAGAAAATCGGTACAATGTATACAAAGAAATTCATCACTTATTGTTGGCCAGGCGGCTCGCTTCGTCCATTTTTGTCTATCGTGGTCGTTATTTTGTCTTCTCTCGGTCATTTTCACTTTCTCTCCCACATCCAGAAACTCTTATGATTATTCCACCTCAATTTCGCTTTTATTCCGCTGCAATTTATCTTATATGACAACACAGAACCGGCATGATTGTTCTGTCCAGTCACATAGCACTGGAGTTGTAAAAACAAAATGTAGATATTTACCTTCATAAGCTAAATAATCTCTTGTTGGAATCATAGTTGGCAAATTTGGGAACAAATGCCTCCTCCGTGTTGCAATGGCGAACATCAACATTCGTTTACAAACTCTTCTTCTGTGGTGTCCAATAAGTGAGGTTTTTGGGTGGTTATTTGGGAGACATGAGTCTTCCAAAGCAAGAGCAGTAAGTTATACATGTCTGCCACCTTGTGAGGTGGAATACTTAGTACAACTGGGGATTTTTATTACATCACATGACACATCACATGGCAGGCGCAGAGCTGCGACATAGACAGTGAGGGCGCTGTCTATGTCCATAAAATCAAGACTTAAAAAGAGTTAATTGTCTGTTTGGTTGGGGGGTAATCGCTTCCTGGGGGAGGGGGGTGTAAGCAGGGATAAGGAGCAGGGAGAGGTGATCTGATTGTCCATGGTGGGGGAGGGGCATGGCTCTGTAGGTGGGCTTGATGTTGCTGTAAACATGGACCAGTGTTCTTTCCCTCCTTGTGGGACACTTTATATGTTGGTGGAAATTGGGGAGAACAATCTTTATGCATGCTTTGTTAAAATCCCCTGCAATTAAGTGGACACCATGAGGGTGGTCTCTCTGCTGCTTGCTAATAATGAGCTGAAGGTGGTTGAGTGCTGAGCTAACATTGTTATGGCATACCCCTTGCAGGGCATTCATGAGATGGCAGAGACCAACAGTAAGTTTGCTATTATTTATTTGACAAAAGACAAGGATCACAAAATAAACGACCACATGGGGCAAAACACGAACATAAACTAGACACAAGAAAACAGACTCTGGAGATAAACTAAGAGAGGCAGCGAGGACGGAGCCTACGCTGAACAATAGGCACTTACAGGAAGAAGGACAAAGAGAATCACAGGGGTGACCGGAGTCGGGGGTAGGAACTCCAGTCGTGTACACGGAAGTGCACGATCATGTTGTGTTGTAGGTCGCAGCGAGGAGTAAGCCTTAGCTGCTCCCTTAAATGGAGAAACAAAAACAATCAGGAAAGGGGAAAGTAATTACAGTGATCCCTCACTTATCGCGGTTAATGGGTTCCAGAACCGACCGCGAAAAGTGAAAAACCGCGAAGTAGCGTCACCCCTAATGACATCACCCATAAATAATACGTACGTTCATTCTCTCACTCTCTCTCTCATATGATACGTGTGTGTGTGTGTGTGTGTGTGTGTGTGTGTGTGTAAGTGTACATACATACGTAGATGTAAATAAAGTGTATATGAATATGTTTTTAGAACTCTTTTATTCTTATAACAAGATACGTAACTCAAGATGAAGATGATTTACTGCACAGGTTAATGAGAGCTTTACTGCTCCTCAGGTGACGCCTCATCGTCAGGTGCTAGAGGCGCAGGATCATCGAGGGCAGCTTCCGATAGAGCTGGAGAAGCTGCAGGAGGCGGCGTAGTGGCTCGACGGGAAGACTATTTCGCACAAAAAGGCACAAGAGAACAGCGAACAATGAATGCGGTCTTCCTTCGCTGTTTATGGGCGCTCGGCAGGGAGAGTAGCTGGGTAAAACGTCTCGGCCAATCAGCTTGCGAGGTAAAACGTCTCGGCCAATCAGCTTGCGAGATTCCCGAGCGGTGAAGAGGTGGGCGGAGAGGAGTGGAGCGGTGGTCAGAGAGGTGGATTTTGAGTTGTGCGGGCTCTCCGTGTTGATAGCTGATGTTCTAATGTAGTCTCCCTGCCTTCTGCTAGCGCCCGCCCATTTTTTCTCAATTTTGAATTTTTGATGAATATTTTTGAAAAATCCGCGATGCACTGAGGGCGCGAAAGGTGAAGCGTGAAGTAGCGAGGGATCACTGTAATGAAATACCATACAGCTGTCACGGTGCGGCTTGGCTTTGACAGCCGGAAGTCCCGCCATGACGCTGTCAAAATAAGAGTCCTGGAGGAGGCCATATGACAAGACCTGAAATAAGATAGAACGGGGAACATACTGGACAATCCAAGTGCGGATGGCACTCAGGCTATCACAAACATTAGCATCGGGAGAAATGTAAATGGCTGTGACAATTACAGCCATTAGCTCACAAGGACAATAGAAAGGCCTGCACAGAAAGGACATGGCCTCTAAGTCCAGTGAACAGTGGTTGTGTATTATCCTACTGTTATTACCCCAGACCTGGAGCACAAAAGCACAGAGCCCTCTGCCTCTCCCTTTACCGGAGTCTCTGTTGTTGTATGGCGGTGGGCAGTCCTGCCTGGTAGCTCCACTGTAGCGTCTGGGATTTGCAGGTGTAGCCAGGATTCTGTCACAGTCAGAATACCAAAGTCCTGGACAAAGTGGCTGTAGGCGATCTCTGATTGTAGCTCATCCATTTTGTTGGTGAGGGATCTGGCGCTGGTGAGGAAGATTGATGGTAGCAGAGGTTTGTTGCATCATTTACATAGCTGAGCTTGAAGGCCTGCTCTGCACCCTCGCTTTTTCTTCCTCTCCCAATGCCGCCTCCGATGCGTGCAGGACCCGACAACAATCCATGGAGTGCCCGGTGGTGTCGCAGTCTCCGCAGGGGTACGATGAGTCCGAGTTTAGGTGGTAGTCATGTTGGAGTTTAGTTGGGAGCCAGTACCTAATAAGTCCTGGTGACTATAGGTGATTAGTCCGTCATAGAAAGAGGACAAAAAAAAGACATAAAAAACACCAAAATGTTCACAGTAGTCCAGATTGACTAGCTGCTGTCTCTATGTGCCACCATCTTGTTGCTACAGTGGTTAATGTTTATAATAAACATGGGCAAAGTTTCATACATTGTGGTTAACATATGTGAAAGTGACCTCACTATTGTTTTGTGTCAAATTCTTTTTTTTTCTCAAGTCATGTATTTAGGCTTTTGTGGTTATACTAGGTTAAGGTTATCAATATTATTTACTAGATGTGTGTGCTGATGTATGGTGAGCAGTGCTGGGAGTAACGCGTTACTGTAATGCCACTACTTTTGCAGTAACGTGCTGTGTAACGAAATTACTCTTTAACAATTCAGTAATGCGTTACAGTTACTGAAATTTGATCAGATGTATTACTCATTTTTTAAATTTGGATAGATGTTTTTAGTGCAAATAAATGAATATATAAATTGACCCTACCGTAGCTGAGACGAGCTATGAGTCAACATGATCTGTTGCAGAGAGCCGAGTCTTCACTACTGAGCGGAGCGGATTAAAAGATGAAGCTACTTTGTTTTTGTGGAAATAGATTTTTTTTCCTTTGTCACGGTTAAGGACAAAAGCATATTGGTGGGTTAGAAGCTAAATGCCAGTTGAGACCTACTGGAATCTTCAAAAGTGCCTGAAAACAGCAACAAAGCTCCGACAAAGCTAGTGCTCAGTAACAACTAACTATGCTAACAGCACCATGTTAGTGGATTTACGCTATCTGAACAGCCACAGCTGGATGTAAAGTGGAAATATTCTTGTCTCAACAGCCACAGCTGGATTTCAAGCACAGGTATGCATCTGGACAGTTTGTGACCCAGCAAGAATTAAACCTGTTTGCCAGATACGTCGTTACATACTGAAGATGTGATAATAGTCACTTTCTATCAGACAGCTGAGACTGTGATCCACTGAAGTTAAAACACATTTACTTGTTACCCTGGATAAAGATTATTCAAAAATGGATTTTGATCTCCAAAAGGAATTTAAGGGACTGGATCATGTCTCTGTCACAGCAGACATTTGGACTGTGGATAATGGACCTTTTCTTTGGATTACTGCACATTGGATTAAATCCATATCATAAAGGTAAGATAAACATAGACCACTTTATGCAGTGCTGCCAACTCTCATTACAAAATGAGGAAATTACTGGCAATATCATGTTGATTTTCTTCAGATTTTCCCACAATAAGAGCTCTCAAGGTAGGAGAAAGCAGACTGAACATGTTCCAAAAGCTCTGTCTGAAACAGTCTGTTTTCAGCCTGACTTTAATAAGCCCATAATGTAATCCATTAATTAAATTATCTTGCTACATGTGCAAGGTGATTTAAGTATGCATTTAAAAGTAACGTGAAAGTTACTTTTCCAAGTAGATAGTTACTTTGTGCACCAATACAGGCTGTAAATCAGACAGTGTGCTCCAGACTGTCTTTCCTTAATGAGTTTGATGCCCTTGAGCTGAGAGGCACCTGCTACAGCTTCAGATGATTGGGAAGGAAGCGCAGAAGCTCTTTTTTTCCCACTGGATAACTAGTTACTTTAATCATGCAGTAACTGGTAAAGTAACTCAGTTAATTTTGAAAAGCAGTAACTAGTAACTGTTATATATAAGATTTGGGTGTCTGGGATGCTGTGCAACCCACAGGTTGACGCCAGGCAGGGCACGGCCCACTCTGTATATAGTTGAGTGTTCTGCTTAATAAAGTATTTGGATGTCCCTCAACAAGCTCTCTGTCTCGTGTCATTTTCATATAACATTTGGCGACGAGAAGACTAATGGGAGCGTGCTGGTTGCCTCGGCCATTGGCACCGTTTCTGGAGCGTGAGGGGGAGCCTGTGATCCTCTGGCCGGAGTGGAGAGCCTCATTTGAGGAATATATTATGACCTTGGCCTACATAGGCTAGACAGGAGACGTCGGGTGCTCCTGGCCCACAATCTCTGCGCGGAGGACTGAAGGATCCTCGGTGCTCTGGGTGGAGCGGACCTCTACGAGGATGCTGTCGAGCGGCTGGCTGGGCACTTCAATGGTCAGACGAGGGCCGTGAAGCTGCATGTGATGGAGCTCTTGGCACCAGAAACTGATGGGCTAGCTGAGGAGCTAACTTTGTGCCAAAAGCGGGTGAGTGAGGCCGGGCAGACTGAAGGCCCCGGGGAGGAGCAGCAGCTGCAGGACACGGTGACAGCGCAGCAGAGCACCAACACCGAGAGCACGGGATGCAGCGGTGAGGAGCCCAGGTCGGTGAGTGGGGCCTGCGAGGACAATGGTACGTGTCCTGGAGGTGAGCAGCGGCCGGATACGGAGGCTATCCAGGGCCGTTGGGGTTACCTGAAATTTTATTTTCCTGATGTGAATGCCTGTATATGTATGTGAATGAATGTGTGTAGTTTTACTGTTTGGTGCCCTGGTAAATTTACTTTAAAAAAAAAGGGGAGAGAGTACGGAAGGCATGTTAACAAGTGTTGTGAACCTAAGTTGAGTGTTTACATGTTGAATTTTAATAACCAGGTTGATGGTGTGCCTGGTTAAGTACTAATGATTTAATGTGCTAATGTTTAATTGGTGTGTTTATATGATAATTTTTTTTTAAATTTTTTTTTTTGCAGCCAGAGGGGTGTTGGCTCGGTAATGAGTGACAGTTATGGTAAATTTGAGCCTGCCATGGTTGTTTGGATAATTTTAATTGAATAATCAACATGGTTTTATTAGGAATGCCCATCATGGGATGGGTGTTGGGGTGGGGGCTACCAATAGTAAGTGTATATTGTGATTTGTATGTAATGTCTGGGTAGTGGTGTTCGTGGGATTATTTTGAGTTAGAAACACGGCTTTGTTTTGTTTTATTGAACTGTTTTTCTCTAGTGGCAGAATAACCCGCTCAGCCGTGGAGGGGGCGCTGGCAGTCTATCTGGCCCCCAGCCTTGGCTGTGTGAATGGATAGGAGTTTATTTATTTTTGCACATATGTTCTTCCCCTTTTAGAGTGTGAGTCGGGTGACAAATTAGGGTGGGTTGTTTGTGTGCTTGACATTTTTTTTAAAGGGGGGGGTGTTATGTATGAGATTTGGGTGATGTCAGACGGGCACGGCCCACTCTGTGTATAGTTGAGTGTTCTGCTTAATAAAGTAGTTGGATGTCCCTCAAGAAGTTCTTTGTCTTGTGTCATTTTCACGATATAACAGTAACTGTAATTAGTTACTATTTTTTAGTAATTTATCCAACACTGATGGTGAGTGTTCAACTCTACTCCTTGTGGCCTGCAAATATTCCCTTTATCAATGAATGCATCAAGCCATACACAAATTTTCAGTACAGGAGTTCATGGCTTTCTGGATGTACAGTCTCAAAAAATTCAATTCCACAGATTTCCAAATCTACATATGATAACATTTGGAGAAGATGGCCTTGGCAGTGTTAAAGTTATGATTTTGAGTGGTTGGATCTTTTATATGGAGTTCCCACGATGTGTGGGGATGCAGTGCAATGGGGTGAGTGTTTGCATTTGTGTTGTGCCTTAGGAAATATCTCCCAGTTGTGACAGATCAGAGCTGAGGAAGTGTCCCATGCTTGAGGACAGTACAGCATGATCACTCTAGTCGGATTGTTTTGACTATGGGGGTCAAACATACTTCTGTATAATACAGTTGGGACAGTGTGAGTGTGCTCTAAATCTCCTCATCCTTTCACTGTTCTTTACCCTTCCAAAAGGAGGAGTTTATTTTTTCCCCTTGAAGAAGACCTAAACACATTTCAATCAATCAATCAATCAATCAATCAACCAAACTACTTATATAGCACTTTTCAAACAAATAGCAATGTTGTACAAAGTGCTTTACATATTAAAAAAGAAGAATGTATCCCCCAGCCCCATCCAGGCCACATCACCATCGTGCACACACACACACACACACACACACACACACACACACACACACACACACACACTTATGGATGCACAGAAGTAATTTAAAATTATCACATTAAAACAAAGTACAAAATAAAACAGGACATGGATAAAACAGAATGTGAGGAAAACACTATCAAGAATCTTGAATTTGCAGTGAGAGAACACGAGCCAGAGTTTAGGAATTAAATAAAAAGAAAATATATCACAAGACACTAAAAAAAAGATGAAATAGGCTAAGATCTAAAATACAATAAAATAGACTAAGATCTAAAATACAATAAAATAGATAAAATAATTAAAATTCAACTAAAAGCCTGGTTAAAAAGGTGGGTCTTCTGGCTGTGTTTAAAAATATCAACACTCTCGCTGCCCTCAGGTCCCCAGGAAGGTGTGTTCCACACACGTGGACCGTAATAACTAAAAGATGCCTCACCATGAGTTTTGGTTTTAACTTTAGGAATGATTAAAAGGCTACTTCCTGCAGACCTGAGGGCCCTGGAGGGTTCATAGAATGAAAGCAGTTCTGATAAATAGGCAGGAGCAAGACCATTAAGAGCTTTATAAACTAGTTAAAGGACCTTAAAATCAATTCTAAAGCAGACAGGAAGCCAATGCAGAGATTTTAAAATGGGTGTAATGTGTGCTCTCTTTCTGGTCCTGGTCAACAGGCGTGCAGCCTCATTCTGAACTATCTGCAGCTGAGATATGCTCTTTTTTGGAAGACCAGAAAGCAGTGCATTGCAGTAGTCAGTTCTACAAGTAATAAAAGCCTGTAAAAGTATCTCTGTATTGATTTTAGAGAGAACTGGTCATACTCTTGCAATATTGTTCAAGTGATAAAATGCAGTCTTTGTAACCTTTTTGATGTGTGCTTCGAAGCTGAGGCCTGAGTCAACCACAACCCCCAGGGTTTTTTGCCTGTTGACCAGGGTTAAGCTTCAGTGCTTTCAGTTTCACGTCCAGTTTCTCTCTGTGTGCTTCAGAACTGATGACCAATACTTCTGTTTTGTTCTGATTGAGCTGGAGAAAATTCTCAGCCATCCAAGACTTAATATCTAAAATACAATTAACAAAGTTATCTATTGGCCCTGGGTCATCAGGAGACACAGCAATGTAAAGCTGTGTGTCATCAGCATAACTATGGAAGTTGATGCTGTGTCTCCTGATGACATCACCAAGTGAAAGCATGTAGAGGTTAAAAAGAGCAGGGTCTAAAATAGACCCCTGAGGAACCCCACAATCCATTTTATAGCTTTTGCTTGAAGATTCATCCATGTTTATAAAAAATTCTCAATCTGTAAGATAGGACTTAAACCAATTAAAAACAGTACCAGAGAGACCAATCAAGTTGTGAAGTCTATTTAGAAGTATTGTGTGATCAACAATATCAAAAGCTGCACTTAGGTCAAGTAGAACCAGTACAGATGTTTTGTTGTTGTTTTTTTTCATGTCCATATTAGATCTGAGATCATTCACAATCTTGACTAGCGCTGTCTTGGTACTGTGTTTAGCTCTAAAACCATTTTTCATTTTTCATAAATATTCAAAATCATAAAATCATTTAACTGATTAAAAACAAGTTTCTCTAAAATTTTACTTAAAAATGGAAGATTGGATACTGTCCTATAATTATCTTGGACCGACACATCTAAATTGTTTCTCTTCAGAAGGGGTTTCACCATGGCAGTTTTGAATGCATTTGGGAAGACACCCGTCTGAAGAGAATAATTGACAATGTTCAGTAAATCTTCAGTTAAAAAGCCACAAAATGTCTTAAGAAGAGATGTGGAAATAGGGTCTAAACGGCAAGAAGCTGGGTTCAGTTGCTTAGTAACTTTCCCCAGCATCTCAGCATCAATCAGGACAAAGTTGTCTGGTGCTTTCCCACATACAAACACAGATTCAGCTTTGTTAAAACTCATTGTTTGGCATGGTAAAATCATTGACCTTATCTTTTCTATTTTGCCCCTGAAGTAAGCGACAAAGTCCACTCCTCACACATGGAATTTGAGGAAAAATTGCTAGACATAGTAAAAACAGGGTTGATTAGATGATCAATGGTGGAAAAGATGATTTTGGGGTTGCTCTGATTATCTGTAATGAGTTTGGAGAAGTGAACTTGTTGTGCCAGTTTAACTACTTCATTGTAAATTTTGAGATGATGAAGAAAGATTTGGTGGTTGATTGTTAGTTTATTTTCCCTCCATTTAATTTCTGCTTTTCTACAGTTTCTCTTGAGTTGTTTAATTTAATCATTTCCCCATGGGGGTGATGGGTTAGTATTGACCCTTTTGAGCCTGAGTGGGGCTACTGCATCCAGGGCTGAGCTGAGTTTACTGTTAAAACTATCAACATTGCAATCACAGGAGGAGGGCAAAATGTCAGCAGGATCAAACTTAAAAGATCAATAAAATTTGCTGTCACTTCAGAGGTAAGATAGCGCTTCCTCACAGTCCGTTCTGGAATATCCTGTTGTATAAAATCAGTTATTGTGAAAAAAGATAGACCAGTAATCAGATAGCCCAACATCCACAACAGAGGAAATTTCAACCAACACACATAAGGTTATTAACAGGTCTAGAGTGTGTCATCTATTGTGGGTGGGCTGGGTCACATGTTGGATAAAATTCATACAGTTTAAAAGGTTTAAAAATTCTGAAGCAAATGAGTCTAAAAGATTATCTACATCTATCTATAAATGCAAGAAATCTCTGTCTGTTTGTGTGTGTGTTCCTCACTTATCTATCAAACCATTTGTCAGACTGGCCTAAGATTTTAAACGTGCTTTCCTGAGATTACGAGGGTGTGCATCCCCGAATATGGAGTCGCTCAGTCAAAATATGTAATTTTTATCAATAAAAGTTTAGCCACGCTCTGTGACCGTTCTGTGTCTTCATCTCCTGACTTCAACAAGTGTGGGCAGGGTTTTGGATTGACTCCGTGCTCATTGGTTAATATGCCACATCACGGCCATGCTGATTGGACAATACACGGCATCACGACCACGCTGATTGGATAACACACCGCATCACAACCTGTCAGTCACCACAGTGCTTCGCAAACAAAGATTTTATAAGTGTTATCCCCAAGCATGGAGTTGCTCAGTCAGAATATATTGCGTAGGTCTAATAGATAATTCGGTATGGAGAACACAAAGTGCCAGTGGGGGGGGGGGGGCCCGTGGTGCCACAAAGGACATCACTGCCACACAGTTAAAGCAGCAGACGAGACTCCCGTTAACCACTGTCCGACCGGGCGCTCCACGATCGTTTGCGGGGAGGCACGCTCAGCCTGTCCGGTCAGTGGTAGATGACAGTCCCAACTGCTGCTTCATTGTGGAGCGGAATGACCAGATCAACTGCATATTGCATGCGGACACATATGCATGCTTTGACCAAATGACAGCAAGACACAAAAATGCCCAAATAACAAAATAAATATTTTTTTGTAAATATTTACCGACAAATGGGCAACACTGATGCATAAGTTGCAGTGTGTGTGTGTGTGTGTGTGTGTGTGTGAATGGTGAAGGCACTGGCGCCATATGTGGATGCCCTGAATTTCCCTCTAGGGATCAATAAAAAAAATAATAATAATGTTTTGCGTTTTGTACTTATAATATTGCTAAAATATAAAAGGAAGCACTAGAGTGGGTCTCAAATATTTGTAAACGTGTCCTGTCATAGTACTGCATGAGTTTATTGATTATTATTATAAACTACACATATAAACTCAATTATAATGGTGACTGAACAACTCCCATATTCCCCAAAGTGCAAGATAGAACATTTATGAATATAACTCATAAAAGATTACACAAAAAAATAAACAAGCGGTGCTTAAACAGTGGCTACTATTGGATGTCCCATTCATTTTCAGTTATTCTGTAAGTAGTATTTGCACAATCAAATAAATCTCAGTTCAGTCCCTTTCATATTTGTCAAAGTCTAACATGGGATTGCCTACATATAGGCTACACCTCTGTATTCCACTTTCAACTACTGCCTACATTTGTGCCTGGAAAGCCTGATTGGGATACCTTTTTCAGACAGGAATACTTGCTTTCTACGGGCAATGCACTAGTATATATAAAAATCACCTAAAATAATAGTTTTGTTAAAATTGTTATGAATAGTGCTAAGTAATTCTGTAAAACCTGAGAAAAGAGGGGCATTTTTTGGGTGGTCTGTAAACAATAACACAAGTATGGGAGGGTTGCTTAAAGAAAAGGAGGGATACTCAAATGTTGTGAAGTGACAATAAGCAATGTCTTTAAAACCAGAAGAGTCCATGAGGATGGTTGCTGTTCCACCTCCTTTCCTGTCTGTCCTAGATGAAAATGTGAACTGGTATTTCAGTGGTGAGGCTTCAATGAGTGTTGCAGGTCCATCTGTGCCCAACCACATTTCCGTTAAAAACATAAAATCAATACTCTTGTCTAAAATTAAATCATTAATAAGACAAGTTTTGTTTTAAAGAGATCTGACATTTAAAAGATGTCACGTTCTGAGTACCGAGAGATTTCCCCGGGCTCAGGTTGTCTACCTTTTTTTCCATATTACGTTGTGCTGTCATTTTTGAGTTACCATTTACCCTTAGTTTGATTTATTTTCCCGTGTACATTCATTATAGTTTGTTTATTGTATTTTTGAGTTTGCCTGTCCCCATTTTTTCTCACATCATTATGTTTGCATTTTGTTATATTCCTTCTCTCAGGGTTGACAGCTGTCATTGGCCTTCTGGGGTTTGCCCAGCATGGGCGTGCCCTGCCAGCTGGCAGCCCTGACGACTTCCTCATTATTCCCAGCTGTGTGTTATTGCCTTCTCCGGCCCATTCAGGTACCCACACCGGTTGTTGATTGTGTGAGGGGTTTTGATCCCTATTTATGGGGAGTGAATTTCATTTTCTTTTGCCGCTGTCTTGGTAATTATATCCTTCTCGTCTCGCCAGAGCCCTGCCTTGCTCTGGCGTCCTCAAACTGTAAGTTTTTCCTGCCGTTTGTATTTTGTGTTAAGAGCACCTTGTTGAACTTTATGTTTGTTGTTTTTTGTAATAAATATCACAAGCTCACAGTCCAGCGCGTGGGTCTCGTATCTCTCCCCCTGAAAGGCATCCATGACAGTAGACAGCAGCCCGTTAAGAGCCAGCTGCTGTGAGTTTGTTGATTTTTCTGTTTTCTCAGCAGTGGCGATAGCTTGTTGGCTTTCTTTTTCCCTGTCTGGTTTTCTCCTTTTTAACTGGGTTTACCATGCTTGTCACCTCAGAGGTGTCCACCTTAGGACTGAATGAAATGGAGTGGTGGTCAGTGCGCGTATTGGAAGATATCCTGCGACAGGCTTGAGCCTCCTGTACCCCTGAGGCAGCTCGAGAGTGTATGGAGGGTGTGGCACAGGTGCTGGGGGCATGCCCCAGCCTGTGGGATCACCCGGAGCTCATAGACCTACTTCTTTCCATATCCCTCCCTCCATCAACAAGCAGTGAGTCCAACAAACCAACTCCGATGCCGGCGCCTGCAAAAACGAAGAGCAAGCGCTCGCGCACCAGAAAGCCGCCAACCTCTCGCCGCTGTCCGGTGGCAGCTCTGCCTCCTCCTCCCGAGCCTTGGCCCGCTCCCTTGGCCGAGGAACTGGAGGGGTGCAGGAAGGTATTATTGACAGAGACTGACCTCCTCCTGGAAGTTAAACCCTGGCTCCTTCCGGATTTGGCTCAGGAATTGCAGGAAACTTCACTGAGGGAACCAGCGTTTGAGCCAATGACTGAGTGTCCCGTGATTCCGGAGCCTCACCACCTTGAGCCAATGCCTCAGCCTCCTGCTCCTCGCCGCTGTTCGGGGAGAACATGCCAGAAGAAAGCTCCCGCCTCTCGGACAGCTGATTCCCCTTCGCAGAGGCAGAAGACTCTTGCAGCAGTACATCCCCCATGTTTTTCCTCTCCACCTGTTCCACCAGCTCCTTGTTTATCCGCAACTGCTGTTTCTCACATCTCCTCGCCGTACTTTCCTGCTGCTGAGAGGTTGGATGTTTTCCCGGTGGCTCCGCCCATAGCTGGAGCTGCAGGGGCAGCTCTTCAAGGTTCTCCTGGGGGTCCTCTTCAATGGAAACCACGGAGAGGGTCAAACCTACACCTTCTGCAGCAGGAAACATTGAACCCCAGGATAACAGGCAAGTGTCTTTTCATTCTCCCATAATTCATGACATGTCTTGCCTGCGTCCCAGTAGTGAGGCTCAGGGTGTGCAGTCCCCTGAGCTCTCACCACCTGCTGCAACTAATAATTTCTCACTTGCCCTGATCCGTGTCTCCTCCTATAGTCCCTGAGTATCCGCCGGCCCCGGAACTGAGCCGCCAGACGATGGAAGACCATGTGGCTCTGGAGGACCTGATTCCAGCCCCGCAGCTATGTTATGGATGGAAGGGGAGCCTGAACCCGAGTTGACGCCTGAGCCGACTAAGGAGAGTCCCTGGGCTTCAGCTAAACAGGAAGCAGTGCCAGCAGGTAGTCAACCTCCCGTAGCCACGCAGGGTGAGCCACCTGCGTGGGCCACATCACTGAGAGGTCCCCGATCTGCACCGACTACCAAGCCTGCTGCAGGGGCCTCTGCAGCAGAGTCGGAGCTGGACCTCCAGAGGACCGAACCCGAAGCACTATCACTTGTATCGACAGAGTCCTGGACAGTGGTGGAGCTTGAGACCAGGCAAGTACACTCCTTTGTTTCTGTAGGTTCTCTTTTGGAGAAATCTTGCCTGGCTCTAGGTGAGAAGAGCCAAGTGCAGCCATCAGCTGCACCTGAGCTCACCTCGCCAGGCTCGGCCGCCGCCGGTGACCCTGACCGTGTGTCTTTGTATCTCCTATCCAAGTTTTTCCCCAGGGTCACTGAGGATATTCTACCTGTGCCAGATGTCTCCGTGGGTCCAGGTTTGCTGCCCGAGATCGCTGTAGGTCCAGCTCCCCCTGCTGAGGTTGTCGCAGATGCTTCATCCCAGCCTGGGACCTCCGTGGGTGCTGCTCCCCCTCCGGCTGAGGTTTCCGAGGGTGCTGCTTTTCGTCCAGGGGAGGTCATCACAGGTGTTCCGTCCCAGCCTGGGGCCTCCGAGAGTGCAGCGTTGCTCCAGCCTGAAGCCACCGAGGGTGCAGCTTTGCTCTAGCCCAGAGCCACCAAGGGTACAACTATGTCCCTGTCCGGGACCACTGAGGGTGCTGCTAGCCAGTCCAAGGGCGTCGTGGTCCCCCCTCCTCTGCTAAATGCTGTAGTAGTCCCCCCTCCTCTGCCAGACGCCACCGTGGTCCCACCTCCTCTGCCAGACGCCGCCGTGGTTCCTCCTCCTCTGCCAGGCACCATGGCTCCCCCTCTTTGACTCTCCTTCCCATCATTAGGCCTCCCCATGGGGGAGCCGCCTCCTGGAACACCCTTACTCTTCAGGTGGCTTAAGAACTCTGGGCGACCGCCTGATGGACTGAGCCGTTGTGTTGGGTGGCCCATGCTCTCAGGTAGACCACCCGACTCGGACCACCTTGCCGTCTGCCAGGCCTGGGACTTTTGTTGCCCTCCTGAACTGTCTAGCTCCTCGGTCCAGGGGGCTTAGGGGAGCTGGAGATCTTTCCTGGTGTGGGCTTTGAGCGGAACTTTGTTTTTGATGTTTTCCTTCATTGTTCCTTTTGGGTTGGTTTGGTCCCTCCATGCCTGGGCCCCCTCCTCCCTCCCAGGGTGGGGTTGTTTTGTTGTTGGGGTGGGATATCTGTGGGGGAGGGTTCTTTTCTTTTGATGTTACCTCAGGGTGTCTGGATTCCACTCCTTGGGGGGGGGGCGCTCTGTCACGTTCTGAGCATGGAGGGATTTCCCCGGGCTCAGGTTGTCTAACTTTTTTTCCATATTTACACTGTGCTGTCATTTTTGAGATACCATTTACCCTTAGTTTGATTTATTTTCCTGTGTACATTCATTATAGTTTGTTTATTGTATTTTTGAGTTTGCCTGTCCCCATTTTTTCTGTCACATCATTATGTTTGCATTTTGTTATATTCTTTCTCTCAGGGTTGACAGCTGTCATTGGCCTTCTGAGGTTTGCCCAGCGTGGGTGTGCCCTGCCACCTGGCAGCCCTGACAACTTCCTCATTATTCCCAGTTGTGTGTTATTGCCTTCTCCGGCCCGTTCAGGTACCCACACCGGTTGTTGATTGTGTGAGGGGTTTTGATCCCTATTTATGGGGAGTGAATTTCATTTTCTTTTGCCGCCATCTTGGTGATTATATCCTTCTCGCCTCGCCAGAGCCCTGCCCTGCCCTGGTGTCCTCAAACTGTAAGTTTTTCCTGCCGTTTGTATTTTGTGTTAAGAGCACCTTGTTGAACTTTATGTTTGTTGTTTTTTGTAATAAATATCACAAGCTCACAGTACAGCGCGTGGGTCACTTATCTCTGCCCCTGAAAGGCATCTATGACAGTAGACAGCAGCCAGTTGAGACCCAGTTGCTGTGAGTTTGTTGATTTTTCCGTTTTCTCAGCGGCGGCGATAGCTTGTTGGCTTTCTTTTTCCCTGTCTGGTTTTCTCCTTTTTAACTGGGTTTACCATGCTTGTCACCTCGGAGGTGTCCACAAGCTCACAGTCCAGCGCGTGGGTCTCGTACCTCTGCCCCTGAAGGGCATCCATGACAAAAGAGCCATGTTAAGAGTTTTTGGTGGAGCAGATGGTGATTTATGTATATTTACTGATATGAGGTTATTGCAGTTTGTGTTACGGTTTCTGTTGGGGTTGTGTCTCGTGGTGATGATGACAGGAATGGATAAACCACCAGGTGGAGCTTGTGAGTGAGTCGGCACAGTTTGAGATTGTGAGTCCACAGTAGAGGAATAGTTAATTGCCCGGATGTGACCATTTGCGGGCAGTGGACAGGCTTCAGATCTGTGTCAGGGGTCAGTGTTAAAAAACAATATAAAATAAATTGTCTGCTAAAATTTGGGCACCCATGGCGGCACTGGGGTGGATGCCATCATGCTGGTAAAAATGGGAACTATTCCAAAATAGATTAAAATTGTCAATAAAAAAATATGTTGTGCCTGTGACAAGAAGACTGGAGCCAGGAATGGAAGGCAAGGGTCCTGTTAAAACTCTCAATGACATGTTTAAAAGGAGGGATGGGGCATGAGATAAAAACTCTTTTTCCACAGTCTTTAAAAGAGTCAAGAAGCCTGATAAAATCATGTTTCAATACTTCAGACCTCTGCTCAGAGATGTCATTGCATCCTACATGGATGATGGTATTTTTTGCACTGGGATATTTGGAGAGGATGCTGACGCATTTTTCCATAATATTATCACTTTAACGCCAGGGAAGCAAAAGCATTTGGTGAACTTTCTTTGCACTTTTCTAATGAAAAGTGTTACCAACCCACTGACTAAATTAAAAGAATGGGGTTTTTTGAAAGCCTGGAAGTCTAACATTACTTGCTTTTTTTTTTTTTTTTTTTTTTTTTTTTTTTTCTCTCCCGGCGCCACACGAGTCGGCTGCCTTTTGCAACAGCGGCTCGATTCCGAGTCTTTTTTTTCCCTTCCTCTCTCTTTTTGATCCGTCCTTTTTTTTTCACTCCATTATATCATGGACACACAGATCGTCCCAAATGTCTCCTGAGCCGGTGGATGGAGCCACTGTTTATAGCAGGATACGATACAGCAGGGAAGAGCTGCTAGCATTCAACCGCCACCCGGTCCCATTGGAAAAACTCGACATACCGAGAGAACTGAGGCGAAAACGCCGCGGCTGCCGGGCTGGAGTAAGGCGGAGGACAAAAAATATAAGGTACAGACCCTCCCTTCCATCTGTTGTCATGGGAAATGTACGCTCTATACTGGGAAAGGCAGATGAGCTAGCGGTTATCTGCCGTTATGATAGCACATATCGCGAGTGCTCTCTCCTTTTGTTTACTGAGACGTGGCTAACTGAACTAGCAGCAGATGCTAACATTGAGCTGGAGGGTTTCCACATGATACGGGCTGACCGAACACCAGACAGTGGCAAAGCTAGGGGCGGTGGAGTGATAATGTATGTTAACAACAACTGGTGCAGACCGGGACATATCACTGTTAAACAACGACACTGCAGCAAAGACATTGAGTTGCTAGCTGTTAGCATGAGGCCTACATATCTCCCGAGAGAATACTCACACGTGATCTGCATTGTTGTTTATGCAAATCCGACGGCGAACGCTGGGACAGCGCGTGACGTCATCCATTCAGTAACCAGCAGGCTGCAGACAGAACACCCAGATGCTCTTCTCCTCATCTCAGGCGATTTCAACCATGTTTCACTGTCTCCCATTCTACCCACGTTCACCCAGTATGTCACATGCCACACTAGAGACAATAAAACACTGGACTTATTCTACGCAAACACTAAGGAGGCGTACACCTCATTACAACTCCCCCCACTCGGGAGATCGGATCACAACTTGGTTCATCTCCGGCCGGTGTACAAACCCCTAGTGCACAGACAACGTCCGGCCATGCGCACAGTGGAGTTATGGTCTGAGGAGACAATGGACACTCTAAAAGGCTGTTTTGAAGCCACCGCCTGGAAGCAGCTCTGCGATCCACATGGTGAGGACATCGATGGCCTCATTCACACCTTCACGGGCTACCTCAGCTTCTGTGTGGACAAATCCGTTCCCACCAAGACCATACGGTGTTGCTCAAACAACAAACCCTGGATCAACCCTGAGATTAAAACACTTCTGAGAGAGAAGAAGAGGATCTTCAGGTCGGGGAATAGGGAGATGCTGAAGTCCGTACAGAGGGAGCTGAGGAGAAAGATCAGAGAAGGCAAGGACAGCTTCAGAAAGAAGATGGAGGACAAGTTGCAACAGAGCGACATCAGCGGGGTCTGGAGAAACCTCAAAACCATCTCTGGGCTCCAGAATACCTCCCCCCAGGCCACGGGGGGCAGGGAGTGGGCGAACAACCTGAATCTGTTTTTCAATAGGTTTGACCAACCGCTCTCCCCCCTGACTGCACAACAACCACTGCTGCCTCTGAAGAAATCTAGTCCTACTGCCCACTCCCCACTCCACCAACACCCCCCCACCCCCAACACACAGCCCCCCATCCTGACCCTGACCAGGACCCAGGTGAGGACGGAGCTGAGGAAGATCAAGGCGAGGAAGGCGTCGGGACCGGACGGCATCAGCGCAAAGCTCCTCAAGTCCTGTGCAGACCAGCTGTGTGGGATTGTGACGTACATCTTCAACCTGAGCCTGAAGCTGGGGAGGGTACCACAGCTGTGGAAAACATCTTGTGTGGTACCTGTACCAAAAACTTCCCACCCCAAAGACCTGAACAGCTACAGACCGGTGGCCTTGACGTCCCACTTGATGAAGACCCTGGAGAGACTGCTCCTTGCTCACCTCCGCCCCCTGGTGGAACCAGCGATGGATCCACTCCAGTTCGCCTACCAGCATGGCATTGGGGTGGAGGATGCGGTGATCTTCCTCCTTCACCGTTCTCTGTCCCACCTGGAGAAGCCCGGGAATATGGTGAGGATCATGTTCTTTGACTTCTCCAGTGCTTTCAACACCATCCAACCGATGATCCTGAAGGACAAGCTGCTGCGCGCAGGGGTGGACCAGCACCTGTCATCATGGATCCTGGACTACCTCACGAACCGGCCTCAGTTTGTGAGAACCCGGGACTGTGTGTCCGACACGATCATCAGTAGCACGGGGGCCCCCCAGGGAACGGTGCTGGCTCCCTTCCTGTTCACCCTTTATACTGCGGACTTCTCACACAACACAACACACTGCCATCTACAGAAGTTCTCTGATGACTCTGCGATCGTTGGCCTCATCTCCAATGGAGATGAAGCTGAGTACAGAGGGCTTATCCAGGACTTCGTAGACTGGTGCCATCGGAACTGCCTCCAGATCAACGCAAGGAAAACTAAGGAGCTGGTGGTGGACTGCCGCAGGCATGGGCAGCCCCTCACAGCACCAGTAAATATACAGGGAACAGACATCGAGATGGTGACATCCTATAAGTACCTGGGTGTTCATCTGAACAATAAACTAGACTGGTCACACAATACTGACGCACTCTACAAGAAGGGACAGCGCAGGCTGTTCCTGCTGAGGAGACTCAGGTCTTTTGGTGTACAAGGGGCGCTGCTGAAGACATTCTATGACACGGTGGTGGCATCAGCCATCACTTTTGGAGTGGTCTGCTGGGGCAGTGGCATTACAGCAGCCGATAGGAAGAGACTGAACAAACTGATTAAGAAAGCTAGCTCTGTCCTGGGGCAGCGCCTTGATCCAATGGAGGAGATAGGAGAGAGAAGGACGGTGGCTAAACTGTCATCTCTGCTGGAGTCCGAGTTCCACCCTATGCAGGACGTACTGAATGCACTGAGGAGCTCATTTAGCGGCAGACTACATCATCCCAGGTGCACAACCGAGAGGTTTCGTAGGTCCTTCCTACCAACGGCTGTCAGACTGTACAACCTAAGCAGGGCTGCTCGCAGAGATAGCAAAAAGACGTAACAAACTAATAGTTTTTAAATGCAAAAGATGCAATAGACTTACACAATGGTCCCCTCCGGCATACAACTAGGAAAATACCGGTCGCTATGGAGGGTGAGAATATGTATGGGCACATAATCATACCATGTAGGATAACTAAGTAGAGGGTTATGCTGTTTCATCCCATCTAGCAACAATGCTCTGCACTGTGTGTGTTTATATATTTACATATTTATTCCATCTAGCTACAATGCTCAGCACTGGGTGTGTTCATATTTATATATCTATATATTTATTCCATCTAGCTACAATGCTCTGCACTGTGTTTTTATATATCTATATATTTATTCCATCTAGCTACAATGCTCCGCACTGTGTGTGTTTATATACTTACATATTTATTCCACCTAGCTGCAATGCTCCGTACTGTGGGTGTTTATATATTTACATATTTATTCCATCTAGCTACAATGCTCTGCACTGTGTGTTTATATATTCATATATTTATTCCATCCAGCTACAATGCTCTGCACTGTGTGTCTGTGTGTGTGTATATATATATTTTATAGTAATATGTACATATGTATATTAGCTGCTCTTGCTTGTTTGTTTTTTTTTCTTGCCTTCTGATTGTTGCTCTGAGTGTTGCTATCCCTGTGCTGTTGCAATCCTGGAATTTCCCCGTTGTGGGACTAATAAAGGCTCATCTTATCTTATCTTATCTTATCTTATCAATTCATCAAGCAAACCTAACTAGGCAACATCATGAAGTTAACGCATGAATGTATTGGAACTGCGGTATTAGTCAGATAATATTTCATTGAACATGGATTTCATGAATTTCATTGAACATGTGGAACTTTCTAGTTGTCTGTTTGAAATTTAAATGGTTTGTTGACATAATTACCTCTGCCAAGGAGGTAATGTAATTGGATGATTACACCCCTCAACAATGGTCATTTACATAGACCATTCAAGTAATAAGACCCCAATTTATATTACTTCAAGTTGGGTGCTGTGCTTACACTGTAAGCAATTGCTGTTATTTTATGGCCAATTTCCAACAGTAATATACTGTATTAACATAATATGGTTTTGTACTGTAATTTGCAGTACATTGTAAACTGTTCAATGTGAAGCAACAGCACACAGGCCATCAACAATATGCTAATGTTTTTGAAATACAGTAAGCTACAGTATTTTTTGGAATGAGTGTGACAAACTCACGAGGGAAAATATAGAAAGCCTTTCAGGGCATGATGACGTGTGCTGCTACTCATGAACAAGAAATCCTGCTTCATCTGCATCAACTGGTTTGTGCATCTACAAATAACAAGGTAATTAAAAACTAACTTATCTTTGTTTCTTTGCCAGTAGAGTATTACCAAAAATGATGTTTGAAAAGATCAGTGAGCTGTCTCTTGTGTCTTGCTCTTAACTCCACATGTTATTCTGACAAACTCTAAGAGACTTTGATATTAAAACTTCCCGTGCCACACGCGTCGGCTGCCTTTTTGCAGCAACGGCTCAATTCTGAGTTTCTTTCTCATTTTTTATTTACTATCTGTCTTGTTTTCTTGCCACAACTTTCTGATTCTGCGACTCTGTATCCATCACGGACGCCAAGGACACATAGATCGCCGTACTGGTGCTGATATTAGCCATCTTTCGGCTTATATCGCCAATGACTTCCAATCCAGTGAGTGGAGGAGCGCTTGTTTATAGTAGGAGCCAGCTGTTAGCACGAGGCCGTCCCGTGGTGCTAATGCAAAAACTCGATATACCAAGAGAAATCAGCCAAAAATGACGTGGATGTCGAGCTGGAGTGAAGCGACACGCAAGGAAAACAAGGTACAGACCCGTCCTTCCAGCTGTTATTATGGGAAATGTGAGATTGCTGCTTAACAAGACGGGCGAACTAGCGGCTATTTCCCAGTATGAGAGCGTCTTCAGAGAGATGAGCATTGTGTTGTTTACTGAAATGTGACTAACAGAACTAGCAACAGATGCTAACATCTATCTGGAGGGTTTCCACGCAATACAGGCAGATTGGACACCAGACAGCGGGACGAGCAGAGGCGGGGGGCTGATAACACAGGGTTACAAAAATAATTTTTTTGTAAGTTTTCTCTGTTTTTTCAACTGATTTAAGACAATTTTGCACCACTGAGTCCGAAATTGACATCTGTTTCTCTAGATCAGGTCAGGTTTTTATGCTAAGTTGATTTTTAAAAAATCTGATCTTCTGACTAAATCAATTAAATGTTACAAACTTTGATTACTGTAAACTGAATAGTAGACATTGATAAAGGTAAGTACATGTAAATTGAATGTTACGTCATCATTGTTCATGCTCAGTGGCAGGGATGTCTCTCTTCAGAGTCCAACAGTAATCAGCCATCATGACAATTTATGACATCATGTCATAAATTTGCACATGCAAACTCTTCAGAGTTCGAGAGATTTCAAGAAATAAAAAAGAATTTAGCATCATATAAAGCGAAAATACCCGTACATGTAAACAAAAATGTAAAAAACATGTGGCAACAGTTCAAAAAGTTGACCTGATTGAGCAAAACCAATGTGATTTTTGGATTCAGCACATCAAAATTGTCCTAAATTAGCGAAAAAAAAACTTAGACAATAAATTTGGTGTTGACCAGTGTAATGTACGTGAATAACAGATAGTGTAATCCTGGGCACATCACGATGAAAGAACAACTCTGCAGCAAGGAGATTGAGTTGCTAGCTGTTAGCATGCGACCGGCATCCCCCCCCCCCCAGAGAATTTTCACATGTCGTAGGCATTGTTATTTATGTACTCCCCTGTGTGAGTGCTGAGGCAGCATGTGACATCATCCACTCAGTCACTGGCAGGCTGCAGACACAACACCCAAATGCTCTCCTCCTCATCTCTGGTGATTTCAACCATACCTCACTGTCGTCCATTCTGCCCACTTTCACCCAGTATGTCATGTGCCACACCAGAGACAATAAAACACTGGACTTATTTTATGCAAACACCAAGGAGGCTTACACCTCATCACCACTCCCCCCCCCACCCCCAGAAGATTGGACCACAGCTTAGTTCTCCTCCTGCCTGTATACAGTTCCCTGGTACGCAGACAACTTCCTGTTACCCACATAGTGAAAATATGGTCTGAGGAGGCGGAGGATGCTCTGAAGGACTGTTTTGAATCTATTGTGTGGGAGCAGCTTTGTGATCCACATGGTGAGGACATTGGTGGCCTCACACACACCATCACAGACTACATCAACTTCTGTGTGGACAACACCGTACCCACCAAGACCATACGGTGTTTCTCAAACAACAAACCCTGGATCAACCCTGAGATAAAATCACTGCTGAAGGAGAAGAAAGGGATCTTAGGGTTGGGAAACAAGGAGGAGCTGAAGTCCGTACAGACGGAGCTAAGAAGGAAGATCAGAAAGGGGAAGGACAGCTACAGGAAGAAGATGGAAGACAAGCTGCAACAGAGTGACATCAGCGGTGTCTGGAGAAACCTCAAAATCATCTCTGGGCACCAGAATACCTCCCAGGCCATGGGGGGTAGGGAATGGGCCTGAACCTGAACCTGAACCTGTTTTTTTAGCAGGTTTGACCAACTGCCCTCTTCTCCACCTGACCACCAACCACTGCTGCCTCCACCTTCATCTAGTCCCGCTGTCCATGGCCTTCCCCCAACAGCCCCCCCTCCCAGCACACAGCCCCCACTGCCTCAACCTGACCCTCACCAAGACCCAGGTGAGAGCTGAGCTGAGGTAGATCAAGGCAAGGAAGGCTGCAGGTCCAGACAGCGTCAGCTCAAGGCTCCTCAGGTTCTGTGGAGACCAGCTGTGTGGGATCATGGCGCACATCTCAGCCTGAGCCTGAAACTGGGGAGGATACCACAGCTTTGGGAAACATCCTGTGTGGTACCTGTACCGAAGACCCCTCACCTCAAGGACCTGAACAGCTACAGACCGGTGGCCCTCACATCACACCTAATGATGACCCTGGAGAGGCTGCTCCTCACCTACCTCCGCCCCCTGGTGGGACCAGTGATGGATCCACTTCAGCTTGCCTACCAGCATGGCATTGGGGTGGGGGATGCAGTGATCTTCCTCCTACACCGTTCCCTGTCCCACCTGGAGAAGCCTGGGAGCACTGTCAGAATCATGGTCTTTGATTTCTCCAGTGCTTTCAACACCATCCAACCAGTGATCCTGAGGGACAAGCTACTGTGCACAGGGGTGAACCAGCACCTGTCATTGTAGATCCTGGACTACCTCACAAACTGACCACAGTTTGTGAGAACCTTGGACTGTGTGTCTGATACCATCATCTGCAGTACGGGGTCCCCCCAGGGAACAGTTCTGGCTCCCTTCCTGTTCACCCTCTACATTGCTGACTTTTCACACAACACACCACACTGCCATCTACAGAAGTTCTCTGATGACTCTGCAATCATCGGCCTCAACTCTGATGGAGATGTTGCGGAGTACAGAGGACTTATCCAGGACTTCGTGAACTGGTGCCAAAGGAACTGCCTCCAGATCAATGCGAGGAAAACTAAGTAACTGGTGGTGGAGTTCCGCAGGCGGGGACAGCCCCCCTCAGCACCAGTAAATATCCAGGGAACAAGCATTGAAATGGTGACATCTTACAAGTACCTGGGTGTTCACCTGAACAATTAACTATTGCTGTGAGTGCTGCTATCCCTGTGCTGCTGTAATCCTGGAATTTCCCCACTGTGGGACTAATAAAGGTTTATCTTATCTTTTCTTATCTTCATAAGCATGTAATATTATTGTTCACCCCTAAGTTATTCTGATTATTTTGTTTGTTATTTTAGAGTGACAATACTGGAATGAAACCAGGGAGGGGAACAATGACCAGCAAGGTGGTGATCATCCCTGTCTCTCTTTGACAAAAGCAGTATTGAAGCAGTTACAACTGTTGTGTTTTTGTGTTTGGTAAGTTCTCTGACATATAAAATTTTAGTTTATTGCCATTGCAACTGTTTGTTTTTTTTTCTGAATCTCTTTGGCTTTTAGATTTGGGACATCTAACAGTTTATATTTTTTTACAATTACTGTTATTGTTTTTTTTTTTTTTTACAGTAGTAGCATTCATGTTGATACTGCCTGCTTAAATAAACATTTGTGCCACTGAATCCCTTTGCAAGTTGTTTATTATTTAGCAGGTTTCAACACCTGTCTGGAGTCCACAGAACAATGCTAATTTTAATTAATTTAAATATTGGGATTTTAGATGTTCTAAACTGCTAAACTAATTCACTGTATTCTGTGTGTCTACAGTAAACAGTGAAAATTGAAAGTAACCCCAGAATATTACTGTAAATTATTTCTAAATTATATCTAATGTAATTAGAATAGGGAATATACTGCTTTTTAGTTTTAATGTAATAGGCTGTGAATATGTAGATGACAGTATGAATACTGTAAAATTACAACATATTAATGGTATCTCAGCTGCCAGTACTTAACTTTAAATAAAAGAAATACAGAAATATACTGTTTTTCACTTTTACAGAAATAAGTTTTAAAGTCATTTTACCATTATTTTACAGAAAAAATCTTTACAGTGTAGTTTTATAGCAGTACAACTGGAGTGGATAAAGAATTTCTAATAACTTGAAGCACTGATGGGCTGACATATGAACATGCTGTATGTCTTTAAACCTTACTACAACCATTTGCATAAATGCCACACCTGCTGCTGTCTGTTATTGCACTGCTGATCATGCACATTCCAGACTGTCACTGTTTGCATCTCCTCTACCACATTAAATTTGCACTACAAGTATTACAGTATTACTATACATAGGATTGCTGTGGGTTTTTTAATCTTTATTTGCACTATGGGTAGCATTACTGTACATAGACTGCTGTTGCTGTTTTTCATCCTTACTCCTTTTCTTATACAGTATATTACGCACACTACTAGAGAGAGAGAACATTTTGATTCTCCTGTATGTCCTGTACGTATAGAAGTATTGACAAATAAAATCTTTGAATCTTATATCAACATATGAATGGTGGCTAATATGTCAGACTTCAGTTGAGATGGTAGTGCACACCACTGCTTTTCCTTTCTCTTGTGATTTTGCTCTTATGCTGCTCTTTAGCAGCATCTCTTTCCACTAACTACCTGTGCCTAAAAATACCAGCAGCGTAACTGCTAATTATATGTTATGACTGTATTCCAATAATGCCAGTGAGCTAAAGTAATCGGGGTAGTTTGTTTGTTTGTCTGTCTGTCTGTTAGCAGGATTATGCAAAAACTACTCAAGGGATTTTGATTACATTTTCACCAGAGGTGGCCCTTGGGCTATGGATGAACCCATTAGATTTTCAAGATCATCCATGAGCGCATACCTTCACCAAGGCTCTATCTCACAGTTTGTGGACGGATGGACAGAGGTACAGAAAGACAGGGAGGATGGGAGAGAGGGCGGGAAGGATGGAGCCTTGGCAGAGGTATGCACTCTCTGAATGCCCTCAAGTTGTGGACGTAGGCCCACACTACAGGTAAAAAGCATATAAGGATTCTGTATTACTAGTCACCTGCTATGAACGCTCCATCATTCTGTTCTTAATTTCTCTTTCTTCTTTTCTGGTAGAAGGATTAGCCATTTCATTGTGGTAGAAGGCTTAAGACATACCATGTGACACTCATAGCCATGCTGTGATTAGCCAAGTTAATAGTCACCCATGGAGGTAAAAGAGTTACAAAAACTCAAACCCCTTCTTTTGTGCGGCATATGTTGCCTGTGTTAAAGGCCCTGTGGCTCAGTGGTTCCTAGTGCGCAGAGCGGGACATGTGACATGGACAGGGCTTCGCTGATGTTAAGCAGAAGCACAGTGGCTGTAGCCATCACATGAACCGAGTTCAGTGAGGGTTTAGAGATTTAGAATGTGGTCATGAGATGGCTAAAGCAGGGAGATTAGGACCTCTGAGGTCTGTGCCTCACTTGCCCCAAATTAGACAAACTGCGAGTTTTAATGGACCATCAAGCTCTGTTTACAGTGGAGGCAGATGAATACACTGAGCTGCCTATTGGTTTACTTTTGAACTTCTGATTAGGGGCTTGTCTGTGATTTACATTAATATTAAAAAAAAAAAATTCACAGTACACTTTTACCATATTCTGTTTTATAATAGTACTTTGTTAATGTATTGCTTGCAGGCATACAGTACATTTGGACCCACACATCTATGTGAAATGACTGGTTTTGGTTCCTGTCCCAGTTAACATGATCCCTCTGACCAAAACTGCATCCTTTAACCAGGCATTAACAGCTTTTCATGGGTAACTGGCATGAGCAATAATGGGAGACCGAGTTGTGTCATTTTGATGTCGTTTTTTTTTAATCAATTTAAAAATGATTTCAATCCTCAATATTGGTCATTTACATAGACCATTCAAGTGATAATACCCCAGTTTGCCCAATTTGGTCAGTATCAACATATGAATGGCGGCTAATATTGGACTTGAGTTGAGATGGGAGTGCACACCACTACTTTTCTTTTCTCTTCTGCTGTTGCTCTTATGCTGCTCTTTAGCAGCATCACTTCCCATTAACTACCTTGAGATGTGCCTAAAATGCCAGCAATTGTTATTATATGTTAGGACTGTATCCCAGTAATACATCATTGTGCATTTAACATAACTGATGTGGGGAAGTCTTACTTATAATAACACATTTCTTTGAACTCACCATTGTCATACTGTAGTATGTCAATATTATGGAATGGTACAATGTCATGATCTAAATAATAATTTGAACAACCACTGTATCCCCCTTTGATTTCCATGCTTGCCAGGTAATGGGATTTTATGGGTCCTACAAACTTGACCTTTGTGTAGTCCTTGTCCAAAAACATGGGTAAATTATTCAGTAATTTAAAAAAAATTCTACACCCAGCCGATTACTTTTATTTACAAATACAGTAAACTAATACTGCATATAGATTTGACCTGTTCTGTTTTAATCATGTTTGATATCATAACCAAACTGTCATCTTGTGGGTTGATGTGTTTATTTGCCCAGAGGAAAAAAAAAACCTGCTGCTTTATATACAGTACCTTTCTTAAATCATTAATTCAGACCCATACTTTCTGTTATTCTATCCATGACAGACCCAAGAGCCTTAACTTATTCCTCTCTTACTTAGCAAAAGTATATTTTTATCTGTGAAAATACATTGCATAAACAGGTGCACAGGGTCGCTGAAACCATCCGAGCACATTGCAATAATAATTATGAGAGCACTCGAGGCCCACATTAAAACTTTTATTCGATAGGAGCGGTGGTACAAAAGCACATAATGGTGTTTATACATTTTTCCATTAGGGTCAGTCTTCCAGTCAAAACAGCGAGGCTAAACAACTCAGGCTTTATGTATTCGCACCAGTCAGCTCAGCACACTTCTTTACAGGGAAATTGATAAAATGCACCTCTTGACGCAGGTGGGATGGAGAAATAAAGTTACATAATTGGGAAACTGAATGAGCATTTACTGCATAACAGCTTTTCATTTCTGTGTCAAGTACACATTGAGATCACTGCTCACACTGGGGGCTATTCTCTCCCACAGTCGCACATGTGCAGAGAACATTCAGTTAGGAAGCACTTATCTCATGATAGCAGTTACATCATCCTGCAGAGGAAAGCACCTGTTGTGGTGGTGATTGAAGACAAACAGGTAAATTAAATTTTAGAGGAATACAGTTGGGGCACATTAGCACATTAACAACACCTTAAATAAAAATGGTATTGATGGTGATAATGTGAATACTGTTTACACAAGGGAATTTATTTATTAGGCTTTAAATATTGTTGTAGTATTCAGCTGCAACAATCCAATAAAGTAAACTGCAAACATTAAGAGCTTGTTTCCAGTCTGCAGTGTTGTGTTTAGTGGGTTTATTAAGCTTGTTGTGATCTTTTCATATATTAACTAACACCCATCTTTGGTGGTTATAACATTTTGAAGACAGAAATTGATGTTAAAAGTAAGGGTGGGAATAGCGAGGAACCTCACAATACAATATCCATGTTGTGATCTGGACAGGATCAAACCCTGTCCACGCTTTATGTTCTTGTTTGAACTCATTATTATGGCCCTCCCCGTCGCATTTGTCGATTGTGATGACATCGATCTCTCCTTTCTTCACGTGTGTGGAGGTAGCTCTCCATTGAGTTGTTTCTGTTTGTGATAAGATGACTACGCCAGTTAGATTGATCCATGGCCAGTGTTTCCTCTGGTAACATTTCTGGGTGGTGGCCCACCTCGCCAGAAAAATTACCGCCATGCTAATGAGGAGATATGAATTTAAGGAAAATATTTGAAGCAATGACTTTCCGCAAGTGCGCACACAAACAATGCGCGTGGCCATCATCCGTGCGGAGTTTAGAAGCGCTCCGCCCACGTAAGCTTTCCAGTCAGGCAGAGTGTCTTGCTAGCATGACTGTCCGACAGAAACATGAGTTTATTAAAGTACTTTAAATGCGGAAAAAAATCAGAAGCGATATATAAGCACTGGAGGCATTTATCATGGTTTTAACCCACTGGAAACGGGAGCAATAATGGAAGAGTTGCTTAACTAAGAGATGTGGTTAGAATTTATATGCAGCCGGCTTCATATGAAGGGAAAGGCAAGGGGGACTGATGAATCGCTGAGTATATATTTCACCAGCCACTACAGTATTAAGTTATGTTCCCTATTATGTACCTGGCAAGTTAAGATGACCGAAATTCACCAAGTCAATGACTTTAATCCGTCAGCAGCCTTCAGATAAACTAAACGTGCCAACATTTGGATTTCAAAATAAGGGAGGTTTTTCCTGCTGCCGGGTTGGTGAGAAAAGTTCTAAAAAACTATAAATACATAGAAATATTATAACAGAAATAACTGCATATTTGGTCATTTAAGTTAATTTATTTCTTTAAATATAATTTTAATAATTATATTTCTTTGAATTATTGTTCTGTTCTGGCTCAACAAAATTATGGTCAAAAGTTTAAATTGTATGAGGAAAAAAGTAAAAAAAAATTGCCACATTCTGTTTCAAATTTATTAGAAAAACAGTAATTGTGTAATAATCTGCCTTTGTCCATCGAACAGGCCTCTTCACTGTCCAGTTTTAAAACTTCTCTTAAAACCCGTTTTTATTCTCTGGCTTTTGACCCAGATTGAGACATTGATTTTATTTGTTCCTATTGCCTCTATTGTATGACTATTGTTTTGTTTGTGCTGTTTTGTACTTTAGCTGTATTTTATTGATTTTATATTGTATTTATCGTTGATGTACAGCACTTTGTGTCAACTGTTGTTTTTAAAAAGCTTTATAAATAAAGTTGGATTGGATTAAAAAAAAGATAAAAATTAGCCATAAAGTAATCCACATTTATAATAGTCTCAAATGTACAAGAAAAGTCATAATTTTACAGGAGAAAATTACAAATATGAGGAAAAGTGTTGCAAATTTAGATAAATTTACAGAGAAAAGTTGAAAAATATAAGAAAATTGTCATAAATTTTGGAGAAAAACCTCAAACCTTCAAGACTGAAGTCATTACTCAAGTTTTTAAGTGGGTGCTCTTTGTACTCTTAATTCAACTACAAATTTTTGGTTGTCTACTTTTAAGTATTAATTTCATAGTACTGCTTTTACATGAGTAGAATTTCTGGCTACTATACCCACCTCTGATCATATAATTTAAGTATGAATGAGTAAATTACTCTTATGAATGTTTTTTTTTTCCCCCTTCCCTTTCCTACTCTTCGCCAATGGAAAAAAAGAAACACTAGAATAAAAATACAAAAAATACACATTTTGGTTATTTATGTAAACCATGAAAAAAAAATCCTGCAGGACAAAATATGACACTTGGTATTTTCTAACCTGTTTGTATACCACCATAGACAGAGAGAGAACCTGAATTAGACAGGGCTCAGAGAGGGAAAGGGAAAGATGAGACAGAAGAGAAGAGCCAAGGAGAGGAAAATGTTCAGGCAGATGGTCCAGGAGAGGTAAGCAGAGGAAGGAGAGAAGGAGGACACCAGTAAAAAGTCCAAACACAGGATGTCTGGGTGGGACTCCAATTGGCCCAATATTCCAAGATTAAAGACTTGGTTGCACAATTCTTCAAATGGTAAGTTCCATATGCAAAGTTACTGTTCAAAATTTTAAAAGTAAATAAATAATATAAAATTAACATGTTCCGGTTACAATAGTGTCATGTGTTTTCTGACGTGTGTGTCCCCCCTCCCCCCCATCCCCAGAAAAATATGTTGCCACCGCGCCAAGATCTTTAAGCCAGAGGAAACACTGATGGCTATGGTTTCCCAGGTGGCAATGTCTATGCCAAAGTCCCGTAGGTCACATTTCAGCACATCTTTGTAACGGAGTTGGGGTCAACCACGTTTTCTGGGATAATTTACTAGTTCCTCATAAAAAATGGTTTTGGGGAGACGTTTTTCCTCCATCCTCAAAACATGATCAGTCCATCTTAGTCTGTGATCACGTAGCAAAGTGTACAGGCCAGAGGATCCTGTTAATTGAGGGACAATACTGTTGGGAATATAGTCAGACCAGGAGTATTGAACACAGACAGCATAGGTGGAATGAATTTCGTCGGTGTTCTTGTTTCCTGTACGTAGACCAACTTTCACTGCCATACAAAGAATACTGAGAACACAGGCAGAGTAGACTTTCACCTTTGTCTTAATGGACATGTACCGATTGTTCCAAAGTCTGTTCTTCCGCTGGCCAAAGGATGTTGCAGCTTTCCCAATTCAGATATTTACCTCCGCCAAGGAGGTTATGTTTTCATCGGCGTTGGTTTGTCTGTCTGTCTGTCTGTTTGTTAGCAAGATAACTCAAAAAGTTATGGACGGATTTTCATGAAATTTTCACAGATGGTGAGAAATGGGGTATCCTACAGATGATTAGATTTTGGTGGTGATCCGGATCACCGTCCAGAAGAAAATCGCCATTATGGAAAATGCGATTTTCGTGAATAACTACTGAACCACTAATCCTATCGTTGTGAATCCAATTGCTAGTCATATGTTTTCATGGTCAAGGAATCTGAAAACGTACACACAAACACTGTATGGGGGGATCTGTGGTGAAAACCGCCATTACGGAAAATGCGATTTTCGTCAATAACTACTGAACCACTAATCCTATCATTGTGAATCCAATTGCTAGTCATATGTTTTCATGGTCAAGGAATCTGAAAACGTACACACAAACACTGTATGGGGGGAACTGTGGCGAAAACCGCCATTACGGAAAATGCGATTTTCGTGAATAACTACTGAACCACTAATCCTATCATTGTGAATCCAATTGCTAGTCATATGTTTTCATGGTCAAGGAATCTGAAAACGTACACACAAACACTGTATGGAGGGATCTGTGGCGAAAACCGCCATTACGGAAAATGTGATTTTCGTCAATAACTACTGAACCACTAATCCTATCATTGTGAATCCAATTGCTAGTCATATGTTTTCATGGTCAAGGAATCTGAAAACGTACACACAAACACTGTATGGGGGGAACTGTGGCGCTTGGCGGAGGTCTGTGCTGTCCGAGTGCTTTTCTAGTTATTTCTGTGTCAAGGGAGTTGGCAGATGTTACTGTGGATCCCAGGTACGTGAACTGGCCTACAACAGATAAGTTTATCCCATAGATGGTGATAGCAGGGATAGTGTCTGTGTTTTGCACCAGAATTACAGTTTTTGGTAGGCTTATAGGGAGGCCAAACTCACAACAGGCTGCTGTAAATGCATTGCACGTGTTTTGGAGATCACATTCTGAGTGAACAACAAAAGCTACATCTTCCACATAAAGAACGTCTCTGACCAGGACATAACTGACTTTAGTTTTTGCTCGAAGTCTTGCTAGATTGTAGAGTTTTCCAGAGCTATGGGAGTACAGAGCAATTCAAGATGGATGTGGAAAAGTAAGACTCAGAACTGCAGAGAACAAAATGCCGAAAAGAGTGGGAGCTAGGACATATCCTTGTTTGACTCCACATCTGATGTTAAATTTGTCAGAGGTTGCACCATTGTGTTGGACTGCTGCTTGCATATCGTCATGGAATGAAGCGATGGTGCTGAATAAGTTGCGAGGACAGCCTAGTCGCTGAAGTACAAGGAAGAGCCCAGATTTGCTGAGATAATCAAACGCCTTTGTTAGATCTATGAAAATTAAGTAGAGGCCTGTTTTGCTCCGCACACTTTTCCTGCAGTTGACAAAAGCAGAACACCATGTCAATAGTAGAGTGTGTTGAACAAAATCCACACTGACTTTCAGGCAGTATTCTGTTTGCAATCACTTGCAGGCGAGCAAACACAATACAGGCAAGTGTTTTCCCAACTGTGCTAAGAAGAGAGATACCATGGTAGTTATTGCAATCTTGGTGATCTCCTTTATTTTTGTACAGGGTTATGATGGTAGTATCTTTCAGATCTTGTGGGATGCAATGATTTTCCCAGCAGGAATTCATGAATTTCAGCAATGATGATGACAGCACATCTTCTGCACGTTTGAGAAGCTCGGGGGCAATGCCGTCAGCCACTGGAGATTTATTGTTGCAAAGTGCTTTAATGGCCATGGATACCTCAAGCGATGTAATTGGGGCATCGAGCTCTTCCAGTGCAGGTAGTATAGGCACAGCATCACAGATGGCAGTTTCATTGGCAACAACTTCTGAGGCGTAAAGGGAGCTTAAGTGCTTGACCCAATGGTTAAGTTGGGCATCGATGTCAATAAGGACGGTGTTGTCTGTGGCATGCAGAGGTGCAGTTTTTTTTACTGGTGGACCCAAGGCTTCTTTGACACCTACATACATTGCATGGATGTTGCTGGTGTCTGCACTAGTCTGTATTCGTGTCGGCAAGTTGAGCAAGTATGACTCGATGCAAGCACAAATGTGTTTCTGTGCATTTTCGTTTGGCAACTTGGAGAGCATTGGATATTGCGTTGCACTTGTTGGAAAGCAAGCTCATCTGTGCTGAGCATTTTATGTTAAGGAGTGAGACAATGGTTTCCACGTTTTCATTGAAACAGTCAGGTTGTCAGGACTTGCGTGAGCTAAAGGCATTAAAGGCTGAGGTGGTGATACTGTCACAAAGGTTATTCCACAGCTGTTCAATTTCAGTGATTGCAGTATCATAGGCAGTCAGATTTGAATAGAGAAGATCTTGGTAATGAAGTGCTGAGGCTGACTGTCTGGTTGCAGCTATATTAATGACACATCTTTGTTTTGGCCTAGCACGGTGGATCCTTTTTTTCTTGAAGCTTCAACTTGCATCTGATGAGAGCATGATCAGATCCAGAACAGACATCAGTACTGCAGTCTGCTGAGTGTAGGTTCCTGTAGTGCTGCACAGTTGAGAGTCGCCGTCTGCGCACCAGTATGTGATTGAACTGATGCCATCTACATCAACGAGGGTGCATCCAAGTGACTTTAGACTTTGTTGTACCTTGGAAGAAGGTATTTGGATAGCAAAGATGGTTTGTGGCACAAAATTTCAAGAGAAGTTGTGCATTTGCATTCATACTGTCAATGCTGTAGGGGCCAAGAACATCGGGCCAGGCTAGGTGGTCTTTTCCTATACGAGCGTTGAAGTCTTCCAGAATCAGTAGTTCCTCTGCAGGAGGAATTTTGTTGACCCCTTCAGACAGGAGCTGGTAAAATCTGTCTTTGTCTTCTGCATCAGAGTTGAGTGTTGGTGCGTAGCACAAGAAGAGCCAAATGTTACCACTTGACAAATGAAGGCGAAGAAGCATGAGACGGGTGGATTTGCTGACAGGTTGGTGAATCAAAAATAGCAAACTATTGCGGACTGTAAAGCCAACTCCATGGTGTGGTTTATCACCTTCTGGGTGCCCAGACCAGAAGAAAGTGTAGTTGGCTTCACAGATGGATCTGTTGCCAGTGACTCAGGTTTCACTTAAGGCAGCAGTGTCAATGTTCAATCTGTGCAATTCCAGGTCAATGATGGCAGTGTTGCATAATCTATACGGGTTATCAGTTATACCGAAGGAACGAACATTCCAGCTTGTGCAAATGAATGAGGCAGTAGCATGATGATGATAGGACCATGCCTGCCTAGAACAATGGTCCTGCCAAGCAGAGGCAGTGCCACGAAGGGGCTGGGACTTCTGGTTTGCTAGTAACGAAGAACTAACATTTTGTGAATTCATAGTGAGAATTAAAGACATCGAAAATGCCAGGGCAAGTGTTATTGGATGAGTGCTTGCCCAGGACAAACATCCACCTCTGGGCCCTCCTGAGGCCTGGATCCAGTGGAGTGCAGAGCACGACGACTGGAGCATCATACGGCTGCCCCACAGTGGCAGCTCAATTGCCTAGTCTCTGCCGACCGTTGAACACCGATATTGGGGTCCATCCACTCACCAGAAACCTGCTTCATGTCAGGACGTCGGTCATCAGGAGTGAGCCATGAGAGCAGCTGTCACACCCTACTGCCAGTGCAACAGATCAACATTTTTAAGTCATGCCTAGGACTACTATGTACCCATAGCTGGAGACTGGTTAGGTGAGTGTCAGGGTGTATCCACCCGCCGATGGGCCTATACACTACACCTCATGGGGGACCAGACAGCTCCCTCGATCTCTCACAGTTTAGCCTGGGTCCACAAGGGCCCAGTTACCGTGGCGTGCCACGAGGAGGCACTGTGAGAGTCTTGACTTGTAGAAACTGAAACCATCAGGAAGAGACTTACGCATTCTGCCCTTCTTTTCACTTCATAGAGCTAGATGGTGACTGCAGCAGTGAGCAACTACACTGCACTATGCTGCAACACTACAGTATACAAGCCGTGTGCCCAAATGGACACCACAGCACACTCATTACTATTGTTGTTGTTGTTGTTGTTGTTGTTGTTCTTCTTCTTCTTCTTCTTCTTCTTCTTCTTCTTCTTCTTCTTCTTCTTCTTATTATTATTATTATTATTATTATTATTATTATTATTATTATTAAGATAAGATAAAATAAGATAAGATAAGCCTTTATTAGTCCCACAATGGGGAAATTCCAGGATTGCAACAGCACGGGGATAGCAACACTCAGAGCAACAATCAGAAGGCAAGAAAAAAACAAGAACAGCTAGTATACATATGTACATATTACTATATATATATATATATATATATATATATATATATATATATATATATATATATATATATATATATATATACACTACCGTTCAAAAGTTTGGGGTCACCCAGACAATTATTTTGCGTTTTCCATGAAAAGTCACACTTATTTTCCACCATGAGTTGTAAAATGAATAGAAAATATAGTCAAGACATTGACAAGGTTAGAAATAATGATTTGTATTTGAAATAATAATTTTTTCCTTCAAACTTTGCTTTCGTCAAAGAATCCTCCATTTGCAGCAATTACAGCATTGCAGACCTAACATGATTGCACAAGGGTTTTCTAATTATCCATTAGCCTTCTGACGCAATGAGCAAACAAATTGTACCATTAGAACACTGGAGTGATAGTTGCTGGAAATGGGCCTCTATACACCTATCTAGATATTGCACCAAAAACCAGACATTTGCAGCTAGAATAGTCATTTACCACATTAGCAATGTATAGAGTGTATTTCTGATTAGTTTAAAGTTATCTTCATTGAAAAAAAGTGCTTTTCTTTCAAAAATAAGGAAATTTCTAAGTGACCCCAAACTTTTGAACGGTAGTGTATATATATACACTCACCGGCCACTTTATTAGGTACACCATGCTAGTAACGGGTTGGACCCCCTTTTGCCTTCAGAACTGCCTCAATTCTTCGTGGCATAGATTCAACAAGGTGCTGGAAGCATTCCTCAGAGAGTTTGGTCCATATTGACATGATGGCATCACACAGTTGGCGCAGATTTGTCGGCTGCACATCCATGATGCGAATCTCCCGTTCCACCACATCCCAAAGATGCTCTATTGGATTGAGATCTGGTGACTGTGGAGGCCATTTGAGTACAGTGAACTCATTGTCATGTTCAAGAAACCAGTCTGAGATGATTCCAGCTTTATGACATGGCGCATTATCCTGCTGAAAGTAGCCATCAGAAGTTGGGTACATTGTGGTCATAAAGGGATGGACATGGTCAGCAACAATACTCAGGTAGGCTGTAGCGTTGCAACGATGCTCAATTGGTACCAAGGGGCCCAAAGAGTGCCAAGAAAATATTCCCCACACCATTACACCACCACCACCAGCCTGAACCATTGATACAAGGCAGGATGGATCCATGCTTTCATGTTGTTGACGCCAAATTCTGACCCTACCATCCGAATGTCGCAGCAGAAATCGAGACTCATCAGACCAGGCAACGTTTTTCCAATCTTCTATTGTCCAATTTCGATGAGCTTGTGCAAATTGTAGCCTCAGTTTCCTGTTCTTAGCTGAAAGGAGTGGCACCCGGCGTGGTCTTCTGCTGCTGTAGCCCATCTGCCTCAAAGTTCGACGTACTGTGCGTTCAAAGATGCTCTTCTGCCTACCTTGGTTGTAACGGGTGGTTATTTGAGTCACTGTTGCCTTTCTATCAGCTCGAACCAGTCTGGCCATTCTCCTCTGACCTCTGGCATCAACAAGGCATTTCCGCCCACAGAACTGCCGCTCACTGGATATTTTTTCTTTTTCGGACCATTCTCTGTAAACCCTAGAGATGGTTGTGCGTGAAAATCCCAGTAGATCAGCAGTTTCTGAAATACTCAGACCAGCCCTTCTGGCACCAACAACCATGCCACGTTCAAAGTCACTCAAATCACCTTTCTTCCCCATACTGATGCTCGGTTTGAACTGCAGGAGATTGTCTTGACCATGTCTACATGCCTAAATGCACTGAGTTGCCGCCATGTGATTGGCTGATTAGAAATTAAGTGTTAACGAGCAGTTGGACAGGTGTACCTAATAAAGTGGCCGGTGAGTGTATATACGTATATATATACAGTATCTCACCGGCCACTTTATTAGGTACACCTGTCCAACTGCTCGTTAACACTTAATTTCTAATCAGCCAATCACATGGCGGCAACTCAGTGCATTTAGGCATGTAGACATGGTCAAGACAATCTCCTGCAGTTCAAACCGAGCATCAGTATGGGGAAGAAAGGTGATTTGAGTGACTTTGAACGTGGCATGGTTGTTGGTGCCAGAAGGGCTGGTCTGAGTATTTCAGAAACTGCTGATCTACTGGGATTTTCACGCACAACCATCTCTAGGGTTTACAGAGAATGGTCCGAAAAAGAAAAAATATCCAGTGAGCGGCAGTTCTGTGGGCGGAAATGCCTTGTTGATGCCAGAGGTCAGAGGAGAATAGCCAGACTGGTTCGAGCTGATAGAAAGGCAACAGTGACTCAAATAACCACCCGTTACAACCAAGGTAGGCAGAAGAGCATCTCTGAACGCACAGTACGTCGAACTTTGAGGCAGATGGGCTACAGCAGCAGAAGACCACGCCGGGTGCCACTCCTTTCAGCTAAGAACAGGAAACTGAGGCTACAATTTGCACAAGCTCATCGAAATTGGACAATAGAAGATTGGAAAAACGTTGCCTGGTCTGATGAGTCTCGATTTCTGCTGCGACATTCGGATGGTAGGGTCAGAATTTGGCGTCAACAACATGAAAGCATGGATCCATCCTGCCTTGTATCAATGGTTCAGGCTTGTGGTGGTGGTGTAATGGTGTGGGGAATATTTTCTTGGCACTCTTTGGGCCCCTTGGTACCAATTGAGCATCGTTGCAACGCTACAGCCTACCTGAGTATTGTTGCTGACCATGTCCATCCCTTTATGACCACAATGTACCCAACTTCTGATGGCTACTTTCAGCAGGATAATGCACCATGTCATAAAGCTGGAATCATCTCAGACTGGTTTCTTGAACATGATAATGAGTTCACTGTACTCAAATGGCCTCCACAGTCACCAGATCTCAATCCAATAGAGCATCTTTGGGATGTGGTGGAACGGGAGATTCGCATCATGGATGTGCAGCCGACAAATCTGCGGCAACTGTGTGATGCCATCATGTGAATATGGACCAAACTCTCTGAGGAATGCTTCTAGCACCTTGTTGAATCTATGCCACGAAGAATTGAGCCAGTTCTGAAGGCAAAAGGGGGTCCAACCCGTTACTAGCATGGTGTACCTAATAAAGTGGCCGGTGAGTGTATATATATATATCTCGACACACAGTGCGGAGCATTGTGGTTGGTGGATGTGCAGCAGAAAGTCTAAGCTCTCTCTCCCTCCGCGGGTGCAGCGAGCCAGCTGGATGTCTTTGGGCATGATGATGGTGACCCTCTTGGCGTGGATGGCGCACAAGTTGGTGTCCATGAAGAGACCCACCAGGTAGGCCTCGCTGGCCTCCTGCAGAGCCATGACGGCAGAGCTCTGGAAGCGCAGGTCGGTCTTGAAGTCCTGAGCGATCTCCCTCACCAGGCGCTGGAAGGGCAGCCTACGCATGAGCAGCTCCGTGGATTTCTGGTAGCGACGGATCTCTCTCAAAGCCACGGTACCGGGCCTGTAACGGTGAGGCTTCTTCACTCCACCGGTGGCCAGAGCGCTTTTTTCGAGCAGCCTTGGTGGCTAGCTGCTTCCTGGGGGCTTTTTCCTCCAGTAGATTTACGGGCGGTCTGCTTGGTTCTTGCCATCGCTCTTTATTATTCTGTCTTATATTTCTTGCACGCCGCCTAAACTCCAGCCCAGAACTCGCGTCGTTTTCGCCACAGTTCCTCGGCATGTCAAGCTTCTCCGTTAGCACCGGGTGGCGGTTGGAGCTAGCTAGCCAACTAGCTAGCTCTTCCCTGCTGTATCGTCCCCCGCTGCAAACAGTGGCTCCGTCCGCCAACTTGGGAGACCCTTGGGGCGATCTGTGTGTCCGTGATATATATATAGAGTGAAAGATGTAGAAAGAAGAAGGAAGATAAGAAAAAGACAGTTGCAAAAGGCAGCCAACTCGTGTGGCGCCGCTGGTCCGGCGGAACCGGAACCAGGAAAAAAAATATATTATTAATAATATTATTAATATTGTTATTTGACATAACGTTCGGCTCAGGAGACGCACACACACAGGCTCAGAGTAGTTCAAACTGTTTATTAACAACAGGGGTGTATGGGTGTGTGTCTGCGGAATGTTGATGTGTTGGTGGCGGCGTCTGCTTCGGGCACAGAGGCAGGAGACCGTTCAGCCGGCAACCCTATGGGAGAGAACAGAGACACAGGGTGATGGGCACACACCAACACAGGAGGAGAATAGGCGAGGGAGAAGCTTACTTGCTTGGGACAGATGACTGGCACAACAAGGATGGGACCCCGGGAGACAGCCACCTGCAGGACTCGGTGCAGCAGCGAGAAAGGACGAGGGACGGAGTTGTCCGCCGCCGAGGAATCCACCTGTGCACAGGGGAGCAGACTGGAGAAGATAAGGTACGTGATCCTTACCGGACAGCGTAGTGCTGAAGAGAGAGTTTGCGTCGTGTAGACGGGAATGAAGTCTGACGGCTTCAGGCCGAAGCTCAGGGCGAGGCGGCTTATATTAACCGCCGCTGATGATTAACAGGTGTGTGAACAGGTGGCGCCGCTGATGAGCGGCGCGGCGTGACATTATTAGTATGTTCTTCCTTGCCTTCAGTTATATTCAACCTTGGTTATGTCTTTTTTGTGTGGTTACTGTTATCCTGTCTTGCCCATCATCTTGTGTTTATTTGTTATGACAGCGCCATTAGTTATTTTTTCTGTTCCCCATTTATTGGTCTCTATATTGTTTGTTTTTCACAGCTGTGCTTCATCTCCTAATTATCTCCTGCCTCTATATATACTGCTCACTTCTGCAGCATCGCCGGGGATCGCCTCAACCGCTGCTTCACTCCAGACCTCCTCACTCACTCTTTCACTTCCTACCTCCTCACCTGCAGCTTTGTCGGCTTCCCTCTTGAGATTAGCATTCCAGCAGTTCCTCTTGAGGTTGGCATCTCAGCAGAAATTCCTGCGGCAATCTCGCCTGTACCAGCATAAAATCACACAAAATATTTAGTCACAGTAGTACGCAGAGTGCCTCTTTTACTTTAGATGTTAATGGCACACTGTTTACTGTATTGATGTGTGGGTAAGAGCACACAAGTAAAGGACTGGTTCTGAGCATTTAATTATTTATTTATCTATTTACAGTATGCGTCAATTAAAACAAGATGGAATGATAAGATTTGCTGTCTGCAATGTAAGCAGACATCTGTGTACTGCTGTGACTACATAGTGTGTGTATTTTTTTGGGTTTTACTGCATACACCCTAATGCTAGTACTCAGTTTTGCAACTGAGTGTTTTGTAACTGCCATGAATCAGAATCAGAATCAGAATCAGAATGAGCTTTATTGCCAAGCATGTTTACATGTAAACATACGAGGAATTTGACTTGACATTGGGCGCGCTCAATGTCAATGAGTTCTGTGATATCATGTGCATACCCTCTATTGCGACACACACACACACACACACACACACATATATATATATATATATATATATATATATATATATATATATATATATATATATATATATATACTGCTCAAAAAAATAAAGGGAACACTTTGAAAACACATCAGATTTTAATGAGAAAAAATAAGCTGGATATTGAAATTGTGGCAGGCGAGTCCAGCTTACTTAGATTAAAGGAACACTTAATGAAATAAATATGAAATACAAAATGATCATAAATCCTCCTAAAATCAGGAAAAGTTGAACGTCAGCATGGTGTTTCAGTCTATGGGGTGTGGTGTCCCCCCCCCCACTCCATTTTTCAGCCCGGAGTCAAAAACCTTTTTGATCACACCTTGTGCTAATATTCACTTCATCAGCAACGATCTTTAAAGCATCTAGATGGATCAGTGGTATCTGTGGTTCCTCCTAAAAACAAGATTTCAAGGTGTTGCATATACTGTATATATATATATATATATATATATATATATATATATATATATATATATATATATATATATATATATACTGTATATATATATATATATATATATATATATATATATATATACAGTGGGGCAAAAAAGTATTTAGTCAGCCACCAATTGTGCAAGTTCTCCCACTTAAAAGATGAGAGAGGTCTCCAATTTTCATCATAGGTATACCTCAACTATGAGAGACAAAATGAGAAAAAAAAAAATCCAGAAAATCACATTGAAGGATTAATTGGTAAATTCCTCGGTAAAATAAGTATTTGGTCAATAACAAAAGTTCATCTCAATACTTTGTTATATACCCTTTGTTGGCAATGACAGAGGTCAAACGTTTTCTGTAAGTCTTCACAAGATTTTCACACACTGTTGCTGGTATTTTGGCCCATTCCTCCATGCAGATCTCCTCTAGAGCAGTGATGTTTTGGGGCTGTCGCTGGGCAACATGAACTTTCAACTCCCTCCAAAGATTTTCTATGGGGTTGAGATCTGGAGACTAGCTAGGCCACTCCAGGACCTTGAAATGTTTCTTACGAAGCCACACCTTCGTTGCCCGGGTGGTGTGTTTGGGATCATTGTCATGCTGAAAGACCCAGCCATGTTTCATCTTCAATGCCCTTGCTAATGGAAGGAGGTTTTCACTCAAAATCTCACAATACATGGCCCCATTCATTCTCTCCTTTACATGGATCAGTCGTCCTGGTCCCTTTGCAGAAAAACAGCCCCAAAGCATGATGTTTCCACCCCCATGCTTCACAGTAGGTATGGTGTTCTTTATCCTCCAAACATGACAAGTTGAGTTTTTACAATAAAGTTCTATTTTGGTTTCATCTGACCATATGACATTCTCCCAATCCTCTTCTGGATCATCCAAATGCTCTCTAGCAAACTTCAGACGGGCCTGGACATGTACTGGCTTAAGCAGGGGGACACGTCTGGCACTGCACGATTTGTGTCCCTGGCAGCGTAGTGTGTTACTGATGGTAGCCTTTGTTACTTTGGTCCCAGCTCTCTTCAGGTCATTCACTAGGTCCCCCCGTGTGGTTCTGGGATTTTTGCTCACCGTTCTCATGATCATTTTGACCCCACGGGGTGAGATCTTGCGTGGAGCCCCAGATCGAGGGAGATTATCAGTGGTCTTGTATGTCTTCCATTTTCTAATAATTGCTCCCACAGTTGATTTCTTCACACCAAGCTGCTTACCTATTGCAGATTCAGTCTTCCCAGCCTGGTGCAGGTCTACAATTTTGTTTCTGGTGTCCTTTGACAGCTCTTTGGTCTTGGCCATAGTGGAGTTTGGAGTCTGACTGTTTGAGGTTGTGGACAGATGTCTTTTATACTGATAAAGAGTTCAAACAGGTGCCATTAATACAGGTAACGAGTGGAGGACGGAGGAGCCTCTTAAAGAAGAAGTTACAGGTCTGTGAGAGCCAGAAATCTTGCTTGTTTGTAGGTGACCAAATATTTATTTTACCGAGGAATTTACCAATTAATTCATTAAAAACCCTTCAATGTGATTTTCTGGATTTTTTTTTCTCATTTTGTCTCTCATAGTTGAGGTATACCTATGATGAAAATTGGAGACCTCTCTCATCTTCTAAGTGGGACAACTTGCATAATTGGTGGCTGACTAAATACTTTTTTCCCCCACTGTATATATATATATATATATATATATATATATATATATATATATATAAATGGGGAAAATAAGTATTAAACGTGTCAACATTTTTCTCATTCAACATATTTCTCATGGAGCCACTGACCTGAGATTTTCGCCAGATATCAGTAACAACCCAAGTAATCCATACATACAAAGAAATCAAGGCAGCTGTGTTCACAAAACAAGTTATATTTTATTAAGTGGAATGACACAGGGAATAAGTACTGAACACGCTTAGAGAAATTCATTTAATATTAAGTAGAAAAGCCTTTATTGGTAATAACAGCTTCTAGATGCCTCCTGTATGGAGAAACTAGGTGCAGGCATTGCTCAGGAGTGATTTTAGCCAATTCTTCCATACAAACTGTCTTCAAATCTTGAAGGTTCCATGGGGATCTTCTATAAACTCTGATCTTCAGTTTGTTCCATAGATTTTGATTTGGATTCAGGTCAGGTGACTGATTGGGCCATTCTAGTAGCTTTATTTTCCTTCTCTAGAGCCAATTGAGAGGGTTCTTTGCTGTGTGTTTGGGATCATTGTCATGCTGAAATGTCCACATTTATTTCATCTTCAGCATCTTGGCAGATGGCAGCAGGTTCTTATCAAGGATGTCTCTGAACATTTGTCCATTCATCTTTCCTTCAGTTATATGAAGTCTGCCTGTACCATGTGCTGAAAAATACCCCCACACCATGATGCTTCCACCTCCAAACTTCACTGTTGATATGGTGTTTTTGGGCTGATGTGCAGTGCCATTTCTCCTCCAAACATGCTGTGTGTTGTGGCATCCATAAAGTTCAATTTTGGTCTCATCTGACCAGTAATAGACCAATCATAGAGTCTTGCAAGGTGAGTGGGCATAGAGCCCATATCAATTGAGTGCATTACTTACTGTTTTCTTTGAAACAGCAGTACCTGCTGACTCCAGGTCTTTCTGGAGCTCTCCACGTGTGGTCTTTGGTTCTTGGATAACTCTTCTGATAATTCTTTTGACTCTTCTGTCAGAAATCTTGTGAGGAGCTCCTAGTCATGGCCGGTTTATGGTAAAATGATGTTCTTTCCACTTCTGAATGATGGTTCCAACAGTGCTCACTGTAACATTCAGCAGTTTAGAAAGTCACCTGTAACCAATGCCATCATTATGTTTTGCAACAATAAGGTTGCGAAGGTCTAGAGAGCTGTTTGCTTCTACCCATCATGAGTTCTTTGTGGTGTGACAATCTGATATTCACAGACCTTTTTTATAGGCTATCAGTCAGGACTTCACCAGCTGAAATTAAGTTGCACTGATGGGGGATGGGACGGCTTCCTAAGTTCTGATGGAGTTCAGGTTTCTTGATGTTTATGCCTTTTTGAACCTCTTTTTCTTCATGTGTTCAGTACTTATTTACTGTGTCATTCCACTTTATTAAATATAACTTGCTTTGTAAACACAGTTGCTTTGATTTGTTTGTATGTATGGGTTACTTGGGTTGTAAATGATATCTGGTGAAAATCTCAGGTTAATGGCTCCATCAGAAATATGTTTAGTGAGAAAAATGTTGACGTGTTCAATACTCATTTTCCTTATATATGTATGTGTGTGTGTGTGTGTGTGTGTGTGTGTGTGTGTGTGTGCGCGCACGCGCGTGTGCATGCATGTGTGTGTGGAGAGAGAGAGAGAGAGAGAGAGAGAGAGAGAGTAGAAAACCTGCAGAACGGCCAGGTACAGGAAATCTTTTCTGCTATCTATCTTTCTGTACACTCACTCACACACACACACACACACACACACACACACACACACACACACACATACACTACCGTTCAAAAGTTTGGGGTCACCCAGACAATTATTTTGTGTTTTCCATGAAAAGTCACACTTATTTACCACCATGAGTTGTAAAATGAATTGAAAATATAGTCAAGACATTGACAAGGTTAGAAATAATGATTTGTATTTGAAATAATAATTTTTTCCTTCAAACTTTGCTTTCGTCAAAGAATCCTCCATTTGCAGCAATTACAGCATTGCAGACCTAACATGATTGCACAAGGGTTTTCTAATCATCCATTAGCCTTCTGACGCAATGAGCAAACACATTGTACCATTAGAACACTGGAGTGATAGTTGCTGGAAATGGGCCTCTATACACCTATGTAGATATTGCACCAAAAAACAGACATTTGCAGCTAGAATAGTCATTTACCACATTAGCAATGTAAAGAGTGTATTTCTGATTAGTTTAAAGTTATCTTCATTGAAAAAACCAGTGCTTTTCTTTCAAAAATAAGGAAATTTCTAAGTGACCCCAAACTTTTGAACGGTAGTGTATGTTGAATCAGTTATAGGTAAGTTTTGTATAAGTTAAGAGCACGCTGAAGTACGTTGAAGCATGCTGGTATACGGAGTTGTACGGCGAGCTCCTCAGCATGCTGAAAATTTTCCAACATATCTAGCATATGGTTAAAACGTCCTGCATAAGTGGGGCAAAAGTTGTAGGGAAGTTATGTGTTCATTCACACGTTACTTGTAAATGACTCATAAGTTACTCATAAGTCAAAATACATTGGGATAAATGTCTATCCTACCCAGAACTTATTTCTAACATATGAGTAATGCTCTTTGAACCTATGTGTAACTTACTAAACAGGTTTCTAACTTACAGCTACTCTATAATGGTGTATTTGCAGCATTGGTTCATAGGAAAAACCCATACAGAGCTCAGCTGTTGCCTACAGTGCATACCCACACACACAGAGCTAAACACACTTACCTTTTCATGTAATGGGACCTATCGAGGATGTGTCCAAGCACTTTCAACCTACAGGATGAAGATCCAAATCACTGTTTAGCCCTCCTTGCCATGCTTTTTTTTTACTTTTGACTGCAGCCTGTACCATCAGCTGTCGAGTGTTGCTGTTCTGATAGATATGCCAGAATGTCAGAACACTGGAGGAGGTGGATCCAATCAGGTGATCTCCTGAAGCACAGAGCTCAGCTGTTTTCCATGATAAATCACATTTTGCTGTCCCTTGGCTTAGGCTCCCGGCAAAAGCACACTCCTTGCATTATCTTGTTTTTTCTTTTTCATTTTATTGAAAATAAACTTTTTTTATCGCCATCAGTTTGCGTGCCTTCGAGCCAGGTTGTGACAGCTGTCATCTGATGTTCCTGATGTGTCACATCAGCTGTTTTAGGCGTGACCGACTTGACAGATTTGACAGCTCTGCCAAGTCGGTCACACCCCCCGCCATGGTCTTTGATGGGAGAACCATCTGGGTTGAACAGAGATGATCTCTCACACACCTAGGATTCATGGATCAGGAGGCGACAGCGGTTTGGCATAACCATGCAATGCAGAAGTCAGGATAAGATATGCAGAAGTTAGACTATTATTGCACATAAGTTGTGAATGTCAGCAACACACAAGCATTCATTGGTTTAAGTTATTTATTAGTTATGGAAATATTCTATATAAGTTACTAATATGTTATGTATATGTCTAACTTGTTATGGATACAGTGATGTACAGTATAGGGCCAAAAGTGAAAGTTTCGACGTATGCCAGCGTTTTAGACCAATTTTTATACATTTGACAAATGCTGCCTAAATCGTCAAGGTGTGACAGGGCCATTACCTCCAGTATCTGTGACACTAGTGTATGAATGGTCCCAAGGTTGTCATAGCCGGGGGTGGAAGTGGGGATAAGCTCCCACTATCTATAAAGTGCTCCCATATGGCGCGCGTCTCTTACAGCCTCTGACAACTAAGTCCAGCTCCTGGTGTGCTCGTCGCGGGACTGCTTCTACTGACAGGAGAAGTGGTGAAAGTGGGTTTCTGGTGCCTTAAAACCAGATCGCTTCGGGTAGGTGGGGCTCGATAGCTGGGAAGGCAGCTCACCTAGGGGAAGGAAAACCCTCATTTCAAACCTCCGCTGCCTTGCGGTATACCTGCTCATGGGAAAGGCTTCGGGAGTCAACCCAGAGAAAAAATCCGGAGTCAGAGCCCCTAAGGCAGTTCGTCGTTGTCTACAACGTTGCTCTGGCAGCTCCTGCAACGGCGCTGGAACCATGTGTACTGGCTTTTGCCTTTCCATTGGATCATTTCAGCGACGTGGAGAGGGGGGACCTGCTGTATGGGTAAGAGCTTCTCCTCCATATCAACTTACCCAGGCTTTGCGCAATGGAGAGGACACTCCAGCTTCGCTATGCAGCGTCGATACAACACGGGAAGCAGCAGTCTACCGGTTATGTCTTCGCTCGATTGGCGTAGAGCTCGACACCAGGGGCTACTTCCGACGGTGGGAGGGGCCATCGTGCTCCACTGGGCAGCTACTGCCCGCCTTAAACTGGGCAGCCCCCAGCCAGTAAGGTGCTGCCTCGCCACGGACCGTTAACCTCACTGGGTGCGTGGGGTCTAGGGTGAAAACCGACAAGTGGTTCGATAACCTCGCACCAAGCAACAAGAACAAAAAGAAGGAAACACCTTCCCTAAAGATGGGCACATGGAACGTCAGAACAATGACACCAGGTTTCTCTGACGATCTTCACGAAATCAGCGAAGCTCGCAAGACAGCAGTCTTCGACATGGAACTGAGCAGACTGCAGATGGACATCGTCGCTCTCCAAGAGACCAGGCTCGCAGGGTCAGGATCTGTGAGAGAGAGGGACTTCTCCTTTTTCTGGCAGGGGAAACCACCTGACGAGACCAGGGAACATGGCGTTGGATTTGCGGTTAGGAACACCCTCCTGGGATCCATTATTCCACCCACAGAGGGAAGCGAACGCATTCTGTCCCTTCAGCTTCACTCCTTAGAGGGGACAGTCAGTTTAATCAGTGCCTATGCACCAACACTGACGTCTACGGCGGAAGCTAAAGACAAATTCTACGACACCCTCAGTACCGGCATAGAGAAAATCTCAAAACAGGAGCCATTGTTCATCCTCGGCGACTTTAACGCTAGAGTTGGTGCCGACTACAACTCTTGGCCTACTTGTTTGGGCCAGTTTGGCATAGGAAGGATGAACAAAAATGGACAACGCCTACTGGAACTCTGTTGCCATCACGGTCTCTGCATCACAAATACATTCTTTAACACGAAGCCCCAACACAGAGTCTCCTGGAGACACCCAAGATCCAAGCACTGGCACCAGTTTGATTTGATTCTCACCAGACGCAGCTGTCTACCCAGCGTCCAGATCACACGAAGCTACCAGAGTGCTGACTGTGATACAGATCACTCCCTAGTATGTAGCAAGGTCAAACTGCGAACCAAGAAAGTGCACCGCACGATAAAGGAAGGCAGGCCTCGCATTGATACAAGTAAGATGCACGACCAGGAGAAAGTGGAGGAATTTGTACGCATGCTTGAGGAATCTCTCCCAGGCCGTTCCGGCGCTAGTGCCCAAGAAAGGTGGCAGCACTTCAGAGATGCCATGCACAAGGCTGCCATGACCACCTTTGGCAAGAAAACCAGCAGGTCAGCAGACTGGTTCAAGGGTCACTTCGATGAAATGATCCCAGTAATCGTGGAGAAGCGGAACGCCTTGGTAGCTTATAAAGCCTGCCCCAGCGAATCCCAACCTGAAAGTCCTCTGAGCCACCCGTAGCAAAGTCCAGCAGCGTGCCAGGCGATGCGCCAACGACTACTGGCTTCAGCTCTGCTCCCAGATACAGCTGGCTGCAGACAATGGCAACATCAAGGGGATGTACGATGGAATCAAGCTGGCCTTGGGCCCTATACAGAAGAAAATCACTCCCTTAAAGTCACAGGAGAGGTAATCCAGGATCGGGCACAACAGATGGAGCGCTGGGTAGAGCACTACTCTGAGCTGTATGCCAGGGAGAACATAGTCAATGACGATGCCCTGAATGCCATTGAGTGTATGCCTGTACTGGGGGAGTTTGATGGAGAACCAACCATCAATGAACTGAGCGAGGCCCTTGACTCCCTTGCCACCGGCAAAGCCCCCGGGAAGGACGGCATCCCTGCCGAGGTTCTGAAGTGCTGCAAAGGGTCACTGATCATGGAACTGCATGAAATCCTCTGTCTGTGCTGGAGAGAAGGCGAAGTGCCGCAGGACATGAGGGACGCCAACATCGTCACACTATATAAGAACAAAGGTGACAGGAGCGACTGCAATAACTACCGTGGCATCTCTCTCCTCAGCATCGTTGGGAAGCTGTTTGCTCGTGTTATCCTCAAGAGGCTTCAAGTTCTGGCAGAGAGAGTCTACCCCGAATCGCAGTGCGGGTTCCGAGCCAACAGGTCTACAATTGACATGGTGTTCTCTCTCAGACAGCTGCAGGAGAAATGCAGGGAACAGAGGCAGCCACTCTTCGTAGCCTTCATTGACCTGACGAAGGCTTTCGACCTTGTTAGTAGGGATGGCCTCTTCAAAATCCTCTCCAAGATTGGATGTCCGCCCAAGCTGCTCAGCATCATCCGATCATTTTACGATGACATGAAGGGCACAGTCGTCTTTGACGGCTCAACTTCATCTGCCTTCGATATTAGAAGCGGAGTGAAACAGGGATGCGTTCTCGCACCGACTCTGTTCGGAATCTTCTTTGCTGTCATGCTGAAACACGCCTTTGGTTCTGCCAATGAGGGCGTCTACCTTAGAACCAGATTGGATTGAAAGCTCTTCAACCTCTCCAGACTAAGAGCAAAGTCCAAGGTCCAGCTAAAATGTCTGCGTGACTTCCTCTTCGCAGATGATGCAGCAATCACCGCCCACTCAGCCGAGGACCTTCAGCAGCTCATGACTCGTTTTAGCGAGGCTTGTCACGACTTCGGACTCACCATCAGCCTGAAGAAAACACAGGTCATGGGACAAGGTGTGGATTCTCCACCCAGCATCAGTATCTTCGATCATGAACTAGATGTTGTCCATGACTTCGTCTACCTGGGATCCACTATCAATGACTCCCTCTCTCTCGACACGGAGCTCAATAAGCGCATCGGCAAAGCAGCTACGACTATGTCCAGACTGACAAAGAGAGCGTGGACCAATGGCAAGCTGACAGAGCATACCAAAATCCAGGCCTACAGAGCTTGCGTCCTCAGCACCCTCCTGTATGGCAGCGAGTCCTGGACCCTGCGAGCCCGACAGGAAAAGAAGCTCAACGCATTTCACATGCGCTGTCTCCGTCGCATCCTACACATCACCTGGCAGGACAAAGTTACAAACAACAGCGTCCTGGAGAGAGCTGGAATCCCCAGCATGTACACGCTGCCGAAGCAGAGACGCATGCGCTGGCTGGGGCATGTGATACGCATGGACGATGGCAGGATCCCCAAGGATCTCCTCTACGATGTCCTAGCTTAAGGCAAATGTCCGTCAGGCAGACCCCAACTGCGTTACAAGGATGTCTGCAAAAGGGACTTGATGGCCATGGATGTCGACCTCACCACGTGGGAAGCTGTAGCCTCAGACCGGACGGCCTGGAGGCAGATTGTGCAGAAAGGCCTGTCCAGCTTTGAACAGTCACTTATACAGCAAGATGAGGCGAAGTGACAGAGGAGAAAGCCCCGAGGCCAGGCAGACCGACCAGCAACGGACTTCACCTGTGTCCTGTGTGGCAAGGATTGCCACTCCCGCATCGGACTTTTCAGTCACACCCGACACCGACGCTGCATCAAAACCACCCAGAGCGCAACTCCATAGTCTCCCGAGACTGACGGATGCCAGAGACAGGTGTATGAATGTGAATAAATGTTTGATGGTAGTCTTAGAGGCCATTGGTGTGATTAGCAACCATGCTGTGGCTACAGAGGTAGCTTACCACTATCAGTGTATGTCTGTGGAGGGAATGAATAATTTATTCACTGTAAGATACTTTGGATGTCATTAAAAGTGCTATATAAATCCAATTCATTAATATTATTAATTAAAGCTTGGTACATGCATTTAGGGATCGGTGCATCATCACGAGTGCCAAGTGTCACAATGCTACAGCAGATCAGTCTTTTGCCTTACCCCTAGTTAAAAGGATGTTTGGTGCTTCAATATGTTAATAAGTAAATATGTCAATAAGTTCTATAGGTGCGAATACAGTAATTACCGTTATGATAGCTGTTATTTTGGTTCCCTATACAATATGTAATTATGTTGATATACTGTACAGTATGTTTTTCTTTGGGCCTGCAGTAAATTATACCTCAAAAATGTAAGAAAAAAAAAGAAACTGTATGAATGGGGTGCTTAAAATTCATTAATATGTCAAGAGTCATGAAAGATGCCCATGTAGGGAATAAAATTTTAACTGGAAAATATATTAAAACTGCTTTTTTGGCCTTCAAATGGGCAACATGCATCAATTCATGGGAATGAAAAACTAATGGGGCATGGAAGCTATTTCTGTTTATTTGAATGTGATTTTAAGAGCATGTTAAAAAAATGCTAATAGAAAAGATTTTTTCCATTCACTGAAAATGGATAATTTTTCTCACATCATTTTAGACATTTCATAAGCATTTCTGATCCCACTGCTATTGTTAAAGCAAGACTAATGTGTGAGGTTTTACTCACGTCAGTCTGATTTTAATTTTCACAGTTCAAGGTATCCGATGCATTTGATTTTTAAAAATGTATTCACTTATTCTCAGACAAAGAAGATGGTGTAATGTCACTGTTAGTCACATACTTTTAGTTTTGGATTTCCTAAAAAGTACTTTTCAACAAAACTTTATGCACATTTCTGTATCTCACGTCACTGTGCTGCTGTTGGTGGTGCTGGCCCTCAGTTCATTCTCTTATAATCAAAGCCTTAATTTGAGCAATTTTATTTTGATTGGCTACCCAGCTTGATCTTCATAGGAGTGCTGCAGAGCAAGCCTGCCTGCACAGCAAGTGGGAAAGTGGACACATGACATCTGGAAAAAAATTTCTCTTTTAAAGTGGTCAAGTAGTCTGTTTTCTCCTTAGTTTTATTGGTGGAGTTAATCTTCGTGAACGTCCTCAGAGGGAGTACAGCGTCTGGCACCACAGTATGAGTTACAGTGTCCTCTCTAAACTCTCTTCGTCTCTGTGATCAAATACTTCAAGGTAGTCAATTAATGGATTGCATAGTCAGGAGCCAGGCATATGTAGCATCTGTCTAATGTTCGTCCTCACAATGATTTGTTTCCACACTCACAGTTCACAAAATTTAATGTCTGTGCTTCCAGCACTCTAGCACCACCGTTAAGTTGATTTCTTTGTACCATTTCCTGGTTGTTCAGCTTTTTTTTTGGTTGGTTTGTTTTTTAACTGATTGGTATTGAGTAAAGAATAAATTCCTTCCCATAATTGTTTTTTTACCCGAGTAAAAGCTGGTCATATTTTTTCTTTGGTTATGTTAAATTTAAATATAACATGACGGTTTGCTGGTGATGTAAACCTAATTGGGATGTTGTGAAGTTGTAAACAAGGTTATTAAGGAAACAGTTTTTGTACTGCAGTCTGTTCAGGTACTCTGCAACTGTTTGCTAAGATGGCACCTGTTTATATGAAATTTATGAGGCTACGCACTGCTGGAGTGTCTCAGGTTTTATTACTTAGATGCTTGCATATTACAGGTGCATTGTTTTCTGTGTCAACAATTAATCACTGTTTGAGGTGGCTGTGTACTGTATATGGAGATTAGGGGGAGCAGCCTGAGTGGAGCTTCTGATGAGTCTGCAGGTTTTATTAAGGTGAGGAGCTGATTGAATGAGATTAATGAGTATGTCAAATCTCTTGAGAAACGGTGATTATCACCAGTTAGTCCACGAGGCATGCTGTTGCCATTTGGGATTATGGGGAATTTTCTACTTCTTTGCACACCTTGCCACTTTGCACAGTTGGGGATAAATCTGCTGTACTGTTGATCTCGTCTTAATGCAGATTACTGCAATACTTGGCGTTTCAAACTGGACAGCTATTGATTTGAACAACAACAACAAAAAATCAAGCAAAACGTGAAGTTGAAGAATAAAGATTGTATGTGTGTGCATGCATGGGTGTGTACGTGCTTGCACATTTGACATTTTGAACAGGAGATCTATATTAATTTGTCAAATGGATAAACAAATAAGTTGGGCATTTTTTCCACTTCATTAATAAAGTGAACTGACTTATTTTTCAGGTCCTGTTAGCAAACAGAGTCATGTATCACTGTCATACCACCTATACTAGTGGTGCAGACAAACTACAATGGTGCATAAAAGTGATCTAGAACTCAAATATCACAGCATCCTAACCTTTGGCCACATGTGTAACAGTAGCACAGAGTGCACTTACACTAACTGAGGAGGAGATGCTCATTTTCCAACATTTAACATGTCCCATCACCCGCAAAGCTTGCTGAGAAATGGGAAGTCTGCTTCCTTTTTGTGTACCAAACTGATACATTGGATGCCCCAAAATGCAATCTTTCATAGGGCTGCCAAAAAAAAAAAAAAAACAGGAATCATGACACATTTCTACAATTTGTGTTTAAAATATGTGCTTAAAAAAAGTAAAAATATATGCTTCTGTTCATTTTCATGGTAAAATGTCTTTTTTCAAAATCACTTATCAAAACAGACCCTGCTGCACTCTAACCCAGAGGCTGTACTCCCCCCACACCTCATATGAAAGCAGTAAAAATCACAGTGATATCCATGTCATTTGTCTTGTGATAATTGATAATTCACTTACTCATCAGCCTTACAGATCACCATCACCTTGCCAGAGAGAACCCACCACGCTGTTCTTCAGTATAAGGAAGCCGTGCGCTTCCCCGGCAACACTGCAGTCCAGCAACCATGTTTAAAATTTTGTATTTTGCGTCAGATATGAATCAGGTGTTGATGGAAGGATACTGCTTTTAATTATTTTAACTAAATTTTAATTATAACTTGAATCAAAGTATAGAATCTTGTCGACTAATTGTTAGTTTATAAGGTTTACACTCTTATATTCAGACAAATAAAATATAGAGCCATTTAGTGAAAACTAAGGTTAGAATAACAGCAAACTATTTACACATAATTCTAACAACTGGTCTGGACCGCTTGTAAATTTTGTTAGTAAATTTATTAACTTTCTAGATACTAACAGATGGGTGAATCCAAAAAGTTCTCGTACGTCACATTTATGAACAAATCTGTTAGGATTAATGATTCTTGCATGAGGCTCACTATCTATTGCAGAGGTTGTTCATTAAAGATTTCCTCTGACTTATTTCTCATGGACTCAGAGAGATGAAGCTTGGCACAGTTATTAGTCTTTCTCTACATAGGTACCACCAAAGTTCACACACTTCTCCCATCACTTTATGCAGCTGTGGAGACCTCACCTGTGGAAGTCTTCAGGTTGTGTCAGAAGCCACAACTTGACCATGGAAATCATTGTTTCATTGCCTTTGAATTGCTTGCCCTTCAAAAATGACTTAATGGTTGGAAAGAAATGGAGGTCGGATGATGCAAGGTTGGGAGAGTAAGGGAGGTAAGGAAGGATTTCATAGCCGCAGGACCAGGCTTCCATCTGTGCAACATGCAAGTTGTGAACTGGGACATTGTCTTGCAGGAGGTGGACCCCTTTGACCAGCATGCCGTCTCTCAGTTTTGCTGGCCTTCTGCAATTTCTGCAGCAGTGAATATAGTAAGTCTTGGTAACTGTGGTACCCTTTGCAGAAATCCATCATCAAAACTCTACGCTAGTCCTAAAGGAACATGAGCATGACCTTGCCTGCCATGTGTTAGACATGTGTGTTCTTTGCAGGTGGTGAGTCATAATGCATCCATTGCTTTGACTGGGCTTTAGTCTCTAGATCGGGGGTCACCAACCTTTTTGAAACCAAGAGCTACTTCATGGGTATCGAGTCATGTGAAGGGCACCAGCTTGACACACTCCTCTAAATTAATAACAAATTGTGTATATATATAAATTGTATATATATATATATATATATATATATATATATATATATATATATATATACATATATATATATATATATATATATATATATATATATATATATAATTATCAATAACTTAGAGTGGGTAACAGACAAGATCAATATTCAACACTTTATTTTTATTAATCTCAGCAATTGTTCAGATGATCACTTCTACATTTCATTTAAAAAATGTCCAGTTTTCACCAGTCCCTTTTAACCATAAAAAACTAAACCCTTTTAATTCATGAACTATGTTAAACCATGTTTGAAAAAGTTATGCAACATTTAAGAAAAATCAGCTTTCATATTAAATAAATCTTATCACATTTTTAACTGAACAAATCTGCTGCAATTCTGCTCAAAATCTGTTACATTTAATAAACACACTTTTGTGTGTTCTTCTTCACTGGAATTGTATCCATACAGTTCTTGCCAAGAATCATGCTGGAGTAATAACCAGCATTGTCCTTTCATGAGAAGAAGCTAAACAGCGCTGAGAGTGCTTATATGCACGGTGGCGCAGTGGTTAGCACCGCGGCAGCACAGTTTACCCTCGGCCGGGGGATCGTGGGGATCATGGGTTCGATCCCTGCCCCCGGCCAACAGTGATCTGTGTGGAGTTTGCATGTTCTCCCCGTGTTTGCGTGGGTTTACTCCGGGATTTCTCCGATTTCCTCCCACATGCCAAAAACATGCAGGTTAGGGAGTTAAGGGGCGCTTGCGCACACAGCGACCGGCAGCTGGTGGCTTGTCTCCGGACTGCAGAGCAAATCTACCTACGGGTACAAAATAAGTTAAAAAAAAAACAAAAAAAAGAGTGGGCAGCAGTTTCATGACGCGTAGTAAAGTGTCGCTCCACATAAAGTGGCACTTCCCCGTCGTCCCGCAAATGAAACACAAGCAGCTTCCTTTCACGGTAGTAAAAAAGAACTCTTCCTCCCGCTCACTTTGAAAATGATAAAAAAATTTTTGTCTTTTTTTTGCCATGTTTTTGGGCTAGGAAACTGCACTCCGCTCACCATCTTCACTGCCCGCTAGCTTACGCTCCACAAGCGCGAAGGTTTTGTCATGCGCACAATACTGACCTTTGAACTAGGTCAGAGTTCACCTTAACTTTACTTATAATAAACATATTTTCATTTTTTTTTATTTTTAAGACATTGTCATTTTAAAATCTATATAAATGCAAGTGTGATTTTAAAAAATAGCGGCAGAAAAAATTACATCTTAGACGCAGCTCACTTGCGAGTTGTGCTATTTTTAGAACAGGCCTGCGGGCGACTCATGTGGTTCTTGCGGGCGACATGGTGCCCGTGGGCACCGCGTTGGTGACCCCTGCTCTAGATCATAGTGATGGACCCATGTTTCATCCTGCGTGATCAGTCTGTCAAAGAAGTCCTCCTGGTTTTCTTGGCAGGTGGCCATAGGAGCCTGGCAGCATGTGACCCTTTCCTGCTTTTGGAAAGATGTGAGCAACTGGGAAATGTGTCGTGCAAACCGCTTCCACATGGGTGATTTTTTTTTCTACAGACCCCACACTCATCTTGACATCTTGAGCTAGTTGGCAAACGATTATGTGACTATCCTCCAAAATGGTGGTCTCCATTTGCCAGATGCCAGTGTCTTCATCAAGGGCGCACTGTGGTCACCTGAGAATGGATGCCGTTTCCACCGATGTCCAACCACACTTGAAATGTTGATGCCTGTGCTTGACTATGTCATACGGTGGGGCATCCTCCCCAGAAGTCTCTTTCATCTCATCAAATGTCTCCCATGGTGTGCGGCCTCTCAAGTATAGGAACCTGATGACTGTTCTGCATTGGTTCCATTATCATACCTTGCTCCACTTTAACACCTTTAAAAGAAAAAAAAACTCTTAGGAATTCAGAGCTGCAAATTACCACGTGACCTAGAGAGATATGCATTATTATACAGTACACGTGCAATTTAGGCCTCCTACAATAACTTGTCTCAGGTAGGGCTTACTGCTGTTTACCTCCCTGCAGCTTCTCTCTCTCCTCTCCTTAATTAGGTGCAGTCGTCCTGATTGTCTCACCTGCAGCTAATCATTGAGCAGCCTATTTAAGACCTGGAGAAGCTGCCTCTAAGGGCGCATTCAGACGGCCATTGTTTGGGCCAGACCAAAGTACTATCCGTGGATAGTTTGCTTCGTTTGGTACTGTCTGAACACACGTTGAAACTCTGGTGTGCACCAAACAAGTGAAGTCTGGACCCCTCAAAAACGGGGTTCTCAGTTTGCTTGCAAACGAAGTCTGGTGCGCTTCACTTGCCGTGTGAATCCAAACAGAGTATACAGCGGACCAAAGGGCAGAAGTCCCCCTTGGTGTTTGTGTAACCATAGCAACGCGTAGTAACAAGAGGAAGTGGCATTTACCGTAGCGCATTTTTGGTAGAAAATAACAATAAAGACAACCGCGCAAATCCAAGAAATCCTTTTACCGGAGAAAGCCGAAGAGAAAAGTTAAAAAATGTCTCGTGGACAGACTTGGAGTAGTGAGGAGATGCAGGCCCTGATAGATATTTGGTCTGAGGACCAAATTTCTCAGCTGCTTGTGGCTACACACAAGAATACCGAGGTTTTTAAAACGTTTAGTGACATGATGGTGGCATGGGAGTTTATATGGACAGCAGAGTTTTTTTATTTCTATTTGTTTGTGGCGAACAAACAACCCGGCCAAAGGGCACAGATTTCCGTTTTCGGTCCTGTCCAATCGAGCCAGATTTCTCTTCTTCGCCGAGACTTTTTCTTCCTGGTCGGTGGTGGCTTCGGCTACAGCACCACAAATGAGCAGCTGTTGTAACTGTGTGACGTTGTCCAGGCAGTTTGGTCAGCTTGAGTAAAGTGCTGTGTGAATGCAAACCAAACCAAGCGAAACCAAATGAAGGTGTGAAAATTTCTCGCCATTCCCCGCCCAATCGAACCGAGACCCCCGGACTATCTTAGTCTGAATGCAGCCTATTTGTGGGAACGTCAGACACCTTCCATGTTGTCTACCACTCTCCTGCTCCCTGAAGAAGCTCTACCCTGGCTCTGCTTACCCATGCTGTCCTCTGGCCTCTGCTTCCTAGCTCTTGTTCTCTGTGCAATCAAGCCCTGGGCCGAGTTGCCTGTAATCTTCCCTGCCTAAGCCTCACTCCCAAGGAACACGTAAGGAACTCTCAACTACTAACTCCTATCAATACTTACCTGTGCACAGGTCGACTCCCTGGATCCTCATCTGGATCCCTCCTCTGGCAGACCTTCCTGGAAGGACACATAAATATTATCAGGAGATTGTGCAACTCTCCCTCCTCTTCGTCTCCAGTTCTGCCCATCTCTGGCCGCTCTCCCAGCCACACTGACCCTCCACCGCCCACAGCAGCCTGCAGACATCAGTAGTGACCTACTCTCCTTCTGTGACCACTCCAGCCTGTGTAAGAGTACAGAATATTTATCAATTGTGACCCATGCTGGCAAAATGAGTCGGAATGTACACCGTGTCATTATGAGCTGCAGGCAGGAGAAGTCATAAATCATGACTTTTTCTTTGTTTGCTAGCAGCAAGTCCCGTAAAAAAAAACAAAAACATGAGTGTCTAGTATCATTGGAAAGCTTAGAAAACGTACTTTCTAAAAATATATATGTTTTTGCGGAAGATGTAACTCCTGACCAATCGAACGCGAGTTGTAAACCTAGGCAAACTATAAACAAATCATCTTTTTCCGGGTCTGTTTTTGTGCACTTTCTGTAAATTAAATATCATTTTGAAGGTCTTTCAATGCAGAATATGGAAAAAAAAAATGTTACCTCAGTTTTGATAATTTCCTCAAAGTGACTCATTTTGCCAGCACTGGTCACAATTATCATTGCGTCATCCTGTCTGGTGCTTCTGCTCATGCTCTCCCCTTCCTGCCCCTTATCTGCTAGCGCTCACACGCCACAATCATTACTATCAATAAAAGTTTTATTTTCACTTGTCTTGGATCTCGGAGTCAACTCTGTGTCACTTATTGCTCAACAACGCTAACTGGAAATGGTTCAGGGGAAATCTTTAATGAGCAACCCTTTATTGTTGCACTGTAAAACCTAACGGTACTTCTTAATAAAAGAAGTAAATGTAACTTAATCCTTCAAAATAAATTGGAGTCACTCATTTCTACAAATTTACCCTTATTTAAAAATACACGTTTGTAGTAGTAACTCAGTTGCTGTCAGAATATTTGCATATGGGAAGCATTTTAAGCATTGGTGACGTAATTGTCGTTTGTTGCATTTACTCATTTTGTCTGAGTTAACTTCAGTAGTGCTATAAAAATGACTGCTGACATTTGTTTTATTATTCAGGGTTTGAAATCATCAGGCTGTGCTCCAGTAAACCAATAATCCAGATAGTTTTAGTTTAGTTTATTGGTTTATTTGTCAGGGACCATGTACAGAAAAACATTAAACACAAGGTAAAGAGGCTCTGTACCAGATTATAGCATTCTCACTAATTTCTGTTTGTAGTCCCTGAGGCAGGCAGGAAGATATTAAAAGAAAAACAGCACATATAGAAAGCAATTCAAGTCGGGCTTCAGACCTTTATGCTCCTTTAAACTGACATCACCAAGTTAACAACTTCAAAGAGTTGCAGTCCTGTAATCCTTGTTGAGTCAACACCAAAAATAAATGAACCACTCTGATAGTAGCATAAAGTAAGTTTTCATTTTTTTAACTATGGGGAAATGACATTTGATAGGATCACCAAGAGTTCTAAGGTGACCAGTGTTTTTTGAAGTTACTATATCCGAATGTTTTGAAACCAGACAATGACGGAACAGGACCATTCTCTGTTCTGGGGGTCCCTAGGTTCTTCTTTTTGTAAAGCAGAGGAAGATGCATCATGGCACTGCCTCATTCTGGTAGACTTTAAGAAGAAAACAGGCTAAATTTGTCGATCTAAAATTCTCATTAATGTTGACTCAAGAAATGTAAACCTGCAGAAAATTAAACTAGTGCCTCTCGTTAAATCTGATTATAATTTTTCATTTCAAATATTATAACCATAATCACAAAATGAAGATATGTACCTGGAAATCTCTCAAAAATGCTACCAAAAGGGCTGATGGGACATGTGGAAAGAAGGAAAATTAGCTTTGACTCCTTAGTTCAATTGCCAGTTTACAGTGTGTCACTGCTGTACAAACGTTGAAGCTTTTGTTGCTGGGATATTTGAGTTTTAGAGAACTTTTGTACACCAGGAGTGTAACCGCTATGACAGTGACACAAACAGCACCCCTATCGTACCACATTGGCAAGTGAAGCTCTAACACTGAGGTTACATTTTTAGCTTGTGGGACCTCTCAGTCTCCGGGGGCTCGTAGCGTTTGTGTAGACTGTACTGTGGAGGAAATGGCTATGCCAGCTGCATTATTTAAATTGTAATTACTTGAATGTGATGATACATCTTGATAGAAATAATACAGTAAGTGAAACTTGAATGGTAGTTTAGTGTGAAGAAGGTACATTTAGGTTAAGTGTACGTTTTTAATATAACAGGTTACTCAGTTGAAAAAAAATAGATGTGCTTGAATGGTCTGAGTAAACAAACTTAAATGATTCAAGGTAACCGGTTTCCTCAAACACTTTGAGTTGAGCTAACTCATCAGGTTTTACTTTCTCATCAGGTTTTGATGCAAAAGGAGTATTGTGAGTGCAGTATCATGTGTTTCACAGAGACGTGGTTACGCTCACAGATCCCGGATGTTAACGTAGCGATACCTGGCTTCAAGACTATACGGGGGGACAGAGATGTGATAAGTAGCAGGAAAAAGAGGGGAGGAGGAGTGGCATTTCTTGTTAATGAAAAGTGCTGCAGCCCTTACATTGAATTGCTGGCTGTGAGTATGTGACCTTATTATATGCCACGAGAAATGAAGTGTGCCTGAGCAATTATTGTCTACATCCCTCCGTCAGCTGATGCAGTGGTGCCCTGTGATGTCATCAGCTCCACTACGGCCACACTACTGGAGAAGCACCTGGATGTATTTATGGCCATCATGGGTGATTTTAATCATGTCTCAGTGGGAAAAACACTACCAAACTTTCAACAGTTTGTTGACTGTCCCACCAGAGAAAACAAAACACTGGATTTACTGTATGTCAATGTCAGAGATGCATATAGTGCCACAGCTCTACCCCCCATTGGCAAATCGGATCACTGCATGGTCATGCTATCACCCAAGTACATTCCCCTTGTGCAAAAGCAGCCTGCTTATCCACAGACTGCGAGGAGGTGGACACAGGAGACTGCAGATGCACTGCAGGACTACTTCGAGACGACAGACTGGGTTGTACTCTGTGAACCACATGGGGTGGACATAGACAATATGACCGACTGCATCACAGACTACATCAGATTCTGTGAAGACACAACGATGCCAGCTCAGACTGTACACTGCTTCTCCAACAACAGACCATGGGTCATGAGTGACCTGAAAGCACTTCTGAACAAGAAGAAGAGAGCTTTTAGGTCCAGAGACAAGGAGAAGCTGAGGGGAGTGCAGCATGAGCTGAGAGAGATGCTGAGGAGGTGCAAGGACAACTATATGAGAAAGCTGGAGAATAAACTCAGGCAAAACAACGCTAAAGATGTGTGGGAATGAAACAAATAACTGGGTGCAAGGGGAGAGTCAGGCAGACATATGGGAACCAGGAGAGAGCTGAGGAACTGAATCTGTTTTTTAATAAGTTCAACTCACAGTCTGTCACCCCAACAACACAGCCAGACCCTCACCCCGCCCCCCACCCTCCTTTGCAGCACCTCTCTCCATCTCCCCCCTCACCTCCTCCTCCTTCTCAGGGGACACCAGGCCCCTCCCTCAAATCACTGTGACTACAGGCCAGGTTAAGAAACAGCTGGAGAGACTTTGTCAGCGGAAGGCAGCGGGCCCTGATGGCATCTCCGCCAGGATCCTGAGGACCTGTGCCAACCAGTTAGATGTGGTACTGAAACACCTGTACAACCTGAGCCTGAGTCTGGAGAGCGTACCAGTGCTGTGGAAGACGTCCTGCCTAGTTCCTGTCCCCAAGAAGTCAATCTCCATTGGACCTGAATGACTATCAACCAGTTGCCCTCACATCTCATGTGATGAAGGTCCTGGAGAGACTGGTCTTAGCCCACCTGAGGCCGCAGGTGAAGACGTGGCTGGACCCTCTGCAGTTTGCATATCAGCCCCATTTAGGAGTTGAAGACACTGTCATCTGTCTGCTGCAACAAGCCCATCTGCTACTGGATGGCAGAGGAGACACTGTGAGAATCACATTTTTGATTTCTCCAGTGCCTTTAACACCATCCAGCCACTGCTGCTGGGTGAGAAGCTGCGGGTGATGGGGGTCGACAGCTCTGTGATCTCATGGATTACTGACTACCTGACAGGCAGGTCACAGTTTGTCCGGCTGGGCAGTGTCTTGGCTGACGTGGTGGTTAGTGCACAGGGGACTGTGCTCTCTCCTTTTCTCTTCACCTTATACACCACTGGCTTTCAGTACAACACTGAGTCATGCCACCTGCAGAAATTCTCTGACGACTCAGCTGTTGTGGGGTGTATAAGAGGGGGAGAGGAGGGGGAGTACAGGGCACTGGTAGACAGATTTGTGGAGTGGACAGAGCAGAATCACCTGAGGCTGAATGTCAGCAAGACCAGAGAGATGGTGATTGACTTCAGGAAGAAGAGGACACCTTCACAGCCATTGCAGATTAGCGGGGAGGATGTGGGGGTGGTTTGGGACTACAGATACCTGGGTGTCAGGATCAGCAACAGGCTGGACTGGAGATCCAACACCAATGCTGCACACAAGAAGGGGATGAGCAGACTGTACTTCCTGAGGAAGCTGAGATCCTTCAACGTGTGCAGCAGGATGCTGGAGCTTTTCTACCAGACCGTTGTCGCCAGCGCCATCTTCTTTGCTGCTGTCTGTTGGGATAGCAGTATCAGGGCCAGAGACACCAACAGACGACAAGATTATCAAGAGGGCTGGCTCTGTAATTAGTCTCAGGCCAGAGACCTTTGAGACAGTGGTGGAGAGGAGAACACTAAATAAACTGTGATCCATCATGGACAATCCTGATCACCCCCTCCACCACACATTGGACAGACAGCGGAGCACTTTCTCCAGCAGACTGCTACAGCTTTGCTGTCAAACGGCCAGGTACAGGAAATCCTTCCTGCCACATGCCGTTTCACTGTACAATAACTCACTATGATGTTGTATTCTGGTCATAACTATGCTGCCACACTGCACCTTACAGTCTAATTGGTACCTCACATTTCACTCTGCTCCTGATAGTCCTGCATTGTGCAGCGGATATGATTCATGTGTTTATACGGGTCACCATCTATTCAGCTATGATGTATATAGGTTTTTATAGTAGTGTTAGTTTTACTTTCCATGGGTAATCCCTTTGTCTGTCATGCGTGTGTTTCTGTCATTTGGTTGTCTACTGTCATGCTGCTGTTACGCTGTAATTTCCCAGTTTAGGATCAATAAAGTACAACTATCTATCTATCTATCTATCTATCTATCTATCTATCTATCTATCTATCTATCTATCTATCTATCTATCTATCTATCTATCTATCTATCTACAGTGTAGGGAACTTAGTTTAAATTAGCATATTGCTACTAGTATTCTGCAAATTTATATCTTGTGAGCACTGGTTTAAATCCATCAAAATTAATAGTTTTAAAAAATGTTTTATACTTGAATTAGCAAATTAGTTTTCGTCACTTTATGATAAACTTTACACCCATCAGCTAAAATCCTCTTGACATGGTAACTGTCATGAATCGCCCTTCAGGGCAGAAAGAAACAGACCCATGGGCCAACTGCAGTTAGTGGTGTTTAATAACAAAAGCACACAACGAACAAAAATGCACAAACACAAAAACCAAAGGCACATGAGGAGGTAACTTACAGTTAGATAACACCAGAGCAGCTTCTGGGCTCTGGTGATGAGAAGAAGGACTGATCATCGAGACTGCCGCAATAATGAAAAGAAAAGGCAGTCCTAAAATAGGCACAGAGCAAACAATATAAATGATCACAGGTGTGGAGTCACGAGCGGGCAAAAGGGTGACAATGACTAAAGATTGGAATCAGCTGGAAGTGATGAGAGGAGGGCGTACCGGCTGACAGCTGACAGGGCTATGCCCACATGGAGCATAAACCAGGAAGTGTTCTGACAGCTGTCAACCTAAATAACAGGGAACTAGAAAAATATAAACAAGTGCAAGCAAAGGAATAGATGCCAATCAATACAGAATCAAAACTAGGACATAAACAGAGAAATGAAAAACAAAGCACAAATACAAGACCCAAGATAGACACACAAATATAACAAATATATATAAATACATAGAAAGAGCCATGAGACTGGGCCTGGCAGAACCTCCAGAGCCCAGCTCATGACAGTAATGGATACAGTATACTCAGACAAGTGATTGATTAAAGAAAAAAAAATAAGTTCTTGGGTTGCAGTGTGAATCCAAAATAATGATATCTCTGGAAATAAAAGATGGAAATTCTTTCTTCCAAAAGCTATTTTTAATAATAGTTTTAGAAAGCTGTTCAACACTCCCAAGTTCAGTAAAAGATTGCCACTATGAGACTACTATTATAGCAAAAGCTGGAGTAGCTCCACATTGATCCGGTTCATGCCATTAATGTTGACATTTCAAGTTTTTCGAGCTTTTCCTGAAGTTTGTCATCCATCTTTTACTACATTTGACTTGTGGGGTGCTGTATTGCTGAGCTTGTATCAGTGAAGTCTTTCTTTTTGGCCTGTTGTCTATTTTGTTCTGCTTCAGTGGTTGTGCTGTTCCATATTTAACAGACACTAGTGTTAAATCTGATACACTTCTCCACTGTCTGCTATCAAAGGGAAGCAACATCAACACATCCATTTAACAGCTGGAAAACAACAGTGAGGTGTCATTATTTCACTGCTTGAGTGGTCAGCTTTTAAAAGTAAAATGTCTTTGGCATGTGAGTGGTATTTAAGAACTATAGAGGGAAAGATTTTTCATGTATACATTATGCGTGACATAGTGGTGATACATTGTTTGTGTTAATGGGGCTTCAATCACTTTAGCCGTTTTTTCCATTACAGAAACTTACTGAGTACCAGGGACTGTCTGGTAGTAGTAATGATTTTTTTTTTTTATTCCTATTGTGCGTTTAGAGCTCTAGAAAATTCCTTTTCAGGAACTGTTTTAGTTCCCATCTGAGAGCACAGATTTTGATGGCAGTGGGGTCTTCAAATGTGCGACTGTTAATGGTTCACCAGCACTCCACAACTTTTACCACCACACCGTTGCTTAATAAAAATGTCAAACCATCTCCTTCATTTGCATTTGTGTGCTTCTCTCTGAGTCACAATGACATCACTTCTATCTTAAACAGTCCCAATTATGCACTTTATTCCACATGTTAATACAGCCCCCAGAGGTATTAATGAAAAGTCTATGATAGGGTTTGGTCAAAACGACTCAGTATTTAAACTACTGCAGTACCATTTCACACATATGGAAGCAACTCTCATTAATATGAGTTGCTTTCTATAGCATATTGCTTTAAATCCCAATAAGCCCCAGTTGACACCACAGCCCATCTTTGGTAATTTCTCTGATATTTATGCTTTTGTGGTGACACCATGTGATGGTCACTTTAGCTTTTAGCTCCGGTTGTCTGTCTAAGTAACACAATAAGAAATGTTGGCTGGAGGTTAGAGTTTAAAAGCATTATAAGAGGTGTGTGAGGCTGTGTGATGTGCACTGACCTTTTAGTTCTCTTCCTGAATTATCATACCTTTATTGCCTCCCCACTCACATACCTGAACTCGGCCTCTGCTCCTCATCTTGTCGTTAAAGAGCAGCCTATATAAGACTCCAATACATTTGTCCACGTGCAATACATAGAATGCCTATATTGTGCCTATTGAATATAATTTGTCACGTTAATATAACCCAACAACGTGATTCAGCTTACTTCTCCCCCCCCCCCTTCTCTTGCAAGCCAGAAAGAAGCTCAGAATGCTTTTTAAACTGCGGCTCAGGGAACATCTTTCTTCAGAAAACTATTTTGCATGTTATCAAGTTTTTTAATGTTGAAAGTGCTTTATGACACTGACTTGTGAGGCAGTGGTCAGGCTGGCCTGGGCTCACCTCCAATCACCCAACTCCTGAACAAAGGTCTCACTCCTGTTTGTATGGAAGGCCATCCTGCTCAAAAATAGGCCATCCCATCTGTCCATTAAATACAAAAAATAATTGACAAATTGTGATTCTGTCGCTGGTTACTAGACCACCAAGTATCAACTAGGTGTGGTAAGTAATAGTTCATCCTATGGGGATAAACTTGACTACTGACAATGTAAGTTTTGTTAGGAGAAAAAAGACATGTACTTCCATCAGTTTAGTAGCCTACATTTACACAGCTTAAGAGAAGATGAGCTAATCGTTTAAGGTATTATCTCACAGAGTAGTGAATGTAGATGAACGTGACGATTTTTGAATTCGCCAACTTTTCTGAGGAATGTTCACAAACATTAGGATTTGCCTCAGTCATTTACAACAATTAACAATGTTTAGCAACCTTTAACAACCATTTGCAATATTCACGCAAGTGTTTGCAAGAGTGTTTGTGAAAGCAGCGAGCAAATATTACCAACTGTTAACAAATGTTAGCAACAGTGTTTACAATGATTAGTAACTCTTTACAACTCTTTTGCCACTGTTTGAGAATGTTTGAGACCTTTGCCAGCTCCTGGTGAAATACCAGGCGAGCGTTGGGTGAATCTGGGATCCATCCCGATAAAACATGGTTACAACCTCTCCCCAGCATTTATTTTCTCCTGACCACTGTGGAAGACAGATGCCTGTAGAAGCTTTACAGAACATACAGTATATATTTTGTTATTCAGTATGAATAAAAACATATAACGTCGCCTGGATTGACTGTGTATTTACTGCGGCAGTAAAGGCCAAAACCTATGGCGCACAGCTGGGGCAGAAGCTTCTCACCTCATCCCTGCTCACATAAGCTCAACACTGCAAAATACAAAGACACACACACACACACACACACACACACACACACACACACACACACACACACACACACACACACACACACACACACACACACAGAGAGAGCTAAACACAGGCTACACTATATATTTTTTTGTAACTCTGCATGTAACTATAGGGAATCCACCTTCCTCTGGAGATGGTGTGCAGGCGCCCATTGGGGGAGTCACTATTTCTTTTGATTCTGTTGAGATTTATTGGATTGATATTATTATTATTATTATTATTATTATTATTATTATTATTATTATTATTATTATTATTTTCAGCTTTGCAAACTTTATGTTCATGCTTGGAATTGTAATAAAACTCTAGATCCTTTACAATTATTCTACTTGCAGATGATACAAGCCTAAACAGCCTCACAGAGGCCAGAGGTGTGGTGCTGAAGTACAGCAGCCGGCATCACTGGGTGGTGGTGCTGCTGAGACTATAATTCTTTTTTCACAAGGGTAATTTCATTTATTTACATGCATAATAAATCAGTTTGTATTCAGAAAATAATGTCTGTGTAGTAGCGCTTCTTACCTGGAGTGGACATAGGCCTACTAACAGATGTGTCAACAGACAGTGAGCTTTTTTTTCCCGGAGGTTTTACAGGCTCGGAGTCCGTTTGTTTGGGTTTTTTTTTCTCTATCCATATTTGTTTGTTGCTATCTGGTGAATAAAATGGTGATTCTTCTCCCTCTTCTCTCTCGTTGCCTCTCCCAGATCAGGATATATAATGTAATATTAGGAGGAAGATAACAACAAAAATTAAAAAAGCACAGACTGCGAAAATGTCCCAGGAAATTGAAACACTCCTTATGTGGAGACAGCTCCTTATATGGTCATAGCTGTGATCAGCTGTGGTTTAAATGACAGTGGGTGCCAGTCCAAGGAATTAATGCTCTGAAATCATCTGTGTTTTATTTTAACACTTTTCAAACATCAGAAAACATAAAACACACATATTTAGGAAAAGTCATGGACTGGGGAGGCATATAGATTTTGTTCAAACAAAGTTAGTCACATAATAAAACCCCAAACTATCAGTCAGACCATCTTACAACCATTTGTAATGTGTTATAACCATGTGCAAATGCTTATAACTTTTTTGCAAACTTATGCAACTATTTTGCAAATGTTTGCTACTGTTTGTGGAAAATACATTTGCCAAAAAAAATTCAAACATGTTCAAATTTTTTTGCCGGCAATAAAAACTGTTCGGGACCTTAAAAACTCTTTGCAAGTTCTTTGGCAACCTTTTACAAGCACTGACAAACCTTGACAAAATCAGAAAATTGCTACATTTGCCAGCATTCATGGCTCAGTGAGATACATGGGTTATTAGTAACACAGTGGGGAAATTTACAGTATTGCAGCAGCAAAGGGATAACATCACTCAGCGCAATAATAAATAATAAAATGGAGGGGAAATGGTGTATACACAATACAAGAAGTTAAAAAGAGCAAAATAGTTTTTACAGTTAAAAAAGCAAAATAGTATTCACAGCACTAGCAAGCAGTTAAATTATTCAGCAATATACACCTGTACATACAGTGGAGAAAATAAGTATTGAACATGTCAGCATTTTTCTCATTAAACATATTTCTGATGGAGCCATTGACCTGAGATTTTCACCAGATATCAGTAACAACCCAAGTAATCCATAGATACAAAGAAATCTGTCATGGCGGCCTCTGGGCCGTCATTGGCATCATTATCTCCAGCTGTGCACAGATCCACAGGTGTTGATCAGCAGCTGTTAAAAGCCAGCGTTGCTGACAGCTCAGTACGGAGTCGTCTGTCCTCCTCGTCAGAGAAAGAACCAGAACTCCGCTCTCTGGCCTCGTCAAGGTATTCTCTTGTCTCGTCAGAAACTATCTCGTCAAGAACTGTCTTGTCTAACACTGACTCGTCAGAGTCTGTCTCGTCAAGAACTGTCTTGTCAAAAACTGTCTCGTCAGAGTCTGTCTCGTCAGAAGCTGCCTCGTCAGGATCTGTCTCGTCAGGAACCTCTCTGGCCTTGTCAAGGATCACTTCTGCCTCGTCTAGGACTTCTGTTCAAAGTCAAGCACGTAAGAGAGCTGTTTGTTACTCTACACCCAACCTCTATCCCTGTGCACAGGTGGACCCCCTTGGCGGCGGACCTGCGTCCCCAGCTGACGGGGTAACGCCAACACGCTCACGTAGCGGTTCGCTACCACCACGACTACCGGTACGTTTTGCTCCACAAATTCCTGAACTGTTACTGTACCAGTTACAGGAGTACTGGCCACCGTTACCGGTGGAGTTTGTGTCATCGTCATCTGTCGTGTCATCGTCACCACGTTCTGTGGAATCACTCACCTCGTCATCATCTGGATTGTCATGGTCACCACGCTCAGTGGAGTCACTCGTCTTGTCATCAGCTGGATTATCATCATCACCACATTCTGTGGAATCACTGGTCTTGTCATCAGCTGGTTTGTCATCGTCCCGGTCCGTGGTGTCACAGCCGGAGTCTCTGGAAGACCTGTCCTCGCCACAGTCACAGGTGGAAGCCTCAGCACGTTCACGGACGCCTTCACCTCCACGTTGCACGGCCGCTGGTTCTCAGCAGGACGTAACCTGTGCTTCTCCCAAGTAAGCCTCACTACTGATAGCCTGTCATTAGTGTGGGACAAAAGTAATTGTCTGTGCTTATATGTTCCAGGGTTGCCGGGTCTCCGTCCAGAGTGCTCAGCTCCAGTGACCAGGATACTATCCACGCTCTCACATTTGCACTACACACCCTTTCATTATAATAAAGATTATTTTTCACTAATTTACCCGCGTCAGTGTCTGTCTCCTGGGTCCCGAAACATGTCAAAATCAAGGCAACTGTGTTCACAAAACAAGTTATATTTAATAAAGAAGAAGGCATCTCTGTTGTCATTCACTCCATCACGTACGGTAGAATGAAATTACATTTCTCTAATGTTAATCACATGTAGAATCAGAGGGGTCGCTGCCATCCAAGGCACCACCACAAACAACTTCTCCTTCCCCCATTCTGTTACACTGAGCACCAAGCTAGAAGGCGGGAAGTACCATTTTTATATGGTCTTTGGTATGACCCAGCCGGGATTTGAACCCATGACCTCCCAGTTGTGGGGCGAATTCTCTATCAACTAGGCCACCACTCCGGTGGAATGACACAGAGAATAAGTATTGAACACATGAAGAAAGAGGTGCAAAAAGGCAAAGAAAGCCAAGAAATCACCTGAAATCCATCAGAATTTAGGAAGCCATCCCATCCCCCATCAGTGCAAATTAATTTCAGCTGGTTAAGTCCTGACTGACAGCCTATAAAAACATCTGTGAATATCAAATTGTCACACCACAAAGAAGTCATGATGGGTAGAAGCAAAGAACTACCTCTAGACCTTTGCAACCTTATTGTTGCAAAACATAATGATGGTATTGGTTACAAGTGCATTTCTAAACTGCTGAATGTTCCAGTGAGCACTGTTGGAACCATCATTCGGATGTGGAAAGAACATTTTACCATAAACCAGCCACGACCAGGAGCTCCTCACAAGATTTCTGACAGAGGAGTCAGAAGAGTTATCCAACAGCCAAAGCCCACTCGTGGAAAACTCCAGAAAGACCTGGAGTTAGCAGGTACTGCTGTTTCAAAGAAAACAATAAATAATGCACTCAACCATCATGGGCTCCATGCCCGCTCACCTTGCAAAACTCCATTGCTGAAGAAAAAGCATGTTGAAGCTTGTTTGCTGCACAACATTTGGGTAAGCCAGTAAAATACTGGAAGAATATAGTCTGGTCAGATGAGACCAAAATTGAACTTTTTGGATGCCACAACACACAGCATGTTTGGAGGAAAAATGGCACTGCACATCCCATCATGACATGGGGGTGTTTTTCACCATGTGGTACAGGCAAACGTCATATAATTGAAGGAAAGATGAATGGACAAATGTTCAGAGACGTCCTTAACAAGAACCTGTTGCCATCTGCCAAGATGCTGAAGATGAAATGAGGGTGGGCATTTCAGCAAGACAATGATAAGACATTGAGATGGTGACAGCTTACAAGTACCTGGGTATTCACCTGAACAATAAACAGGACTGGTCACACAACACCAACGCGCTCTGCAAGAAGGGGCAGCACAAACTTTACCTCCTGAGGAGACTCAGGTCTTTTGGAATGCAAGGGGCACTCTTCAAGACCTTCTGCGATTCTGTGGTGGCATCAGCCATCACATTTGGAGTGGTCTGCTAGGGCATCGGCATCACAGCGGCCGACAAGAACAGACTGAACAGGCTGATCAAAAAAGCCAGCTCTGTTCTGGGGTGACACCTCGACCCAGTAGAGGAGATAAGAGAGAGGAGGATGGTGGCTAAGCTGTTATCTCTGCTGGAGTCCAAGTCCCACCCCATGCGGGACACGCTGAATGCACTGAGGAGCTCATTTAGCGGTAGGCTGTGCCATCCTAGGTGCACGACGGAGAGATTCCGCAGGTCCTTCCTACCTATGGCTGTCAGACTTTATACCCTAACCAGGGCTGCTCGTAGAGGTCGTATTAAATGTACTAAATGTAACAACTTTGCACAATTGAGATTGTCCCCTCCAATATACAACTAAGACAATAACTATTATTATTGAGGGTGGCAACAACACTGTTGATTCAAATGTGAAATATACTGTCTGGGTACATAAAGTGGTGTGAAAAAGTGTTTGCCCCCTTTCTGATTTCTTCTTTATTTGTGTGTTTGTTACATTTAAATGTTTCAGATCATCAAACAAATTTAAATATTAGACAAAGATAACACAAGTAAACACAAAATGCAGTTTTTAAATGAAGGCATTTATTATTAAGGGGAAAAAAATCCAAACCTACATGGCCCTGTGTGAAAAAGTGACACCCCCCCCCCAATTAAAACATAAATGGGCTGTGGTTTATCACATCTTTGGAAAGCTGAGTTCAATTTGTCTAGCCACACCCAGGCCTAATTACTGCCACACCTGTTCTCAATCAAGAAATCACTTAAATCCTCATAAATGGTGACCGCATGAAAAACGTCCCCGCCTTCAGGTTCCTGGGCACCCACATCTCCTCTGACCTCTCCTGGACTGTCAACACCAAGGCCCTGGTGAAGAAAGCCCATCAGCGTCTGCACTTCCTCCGTGTCCTGAGGAAGAACAACCTGGATGAGAAGCTGCTGCTGGCTTTCTATCGCTGCTCAGTGGAGATTGTGCTCACCTACTGTCTGGGAGTGTGGTACGCCGGCTCCATGGCCAAGAACAGGAAGGCTGTTCAGAGGGTTATCAACACCGCCCAAAAAATTATCGGCAGCCTTCTGCCCTCCCTGGAGAACATCTGGAGGACATCTCCCGAGCCTCCTGTCTCAGAAGGACCAAAGCCATCACGGGAGACCTCTCACATCCCGCCCACCAACTGTTCGACCTGCTTCACTCTGGAAGATGGTTCAGATCGATTAGGTCCCACACCTCCAGACTGACAAACAGTTTCTTCTCCTGGACCATCCGAACTGCAAGCAGTCACGGTCCCCACCCTCCTCCCTCTGAACGCTCACATGCACAGAACTGAGGACCTTTTAATTATCACTATAACTCGCCTGTCTTTGCACTCCTCATTTTCATGTATATTGACCCATCCATGAAATCACTAGTGTACATATTTTCCATAATCCTTGGGCCGTTTTACTGTATTATGTGTTCTGCACTCCACACTCTTATGCACATAATTCCACCCGTGAAGCCACTACCGTACCTGTGTATATACCAAAGGGCTATTTGTTATTTTTACCTTTACTTTTACTTCAGTCAGATTAACTGTGTGTCCTGTAACTGTTTGTCAGGAGCTGAGCTGGTTTGGTTACCCCTGGCTCGGTCCTGATCTCTATGTGGGTTTAGGTGCCACTAGGTATGTGTATATTATGTATTCTGTGCTTTGCCTTACCCATAGCCACTGCTTTCTGGCCAGCAGTGCTGAGGCAGCCCCTTTGGCTCTTGCTGGTGTGAACACTGTCTGACTGTCTGCTGGTCCGATCATGCCCCCTCTCTTATTACTGTCTGCTGTTCCCACTCCCGTGCTCCATCTCCCCGCTCCACGCCCAGGTGTGACCAATCTACCATCTCCAGCAATGCATGTACTTTAGGAGCCTTTTGCCAGTCACGCATTGTTGGGTCATTGCACTAGACATGCGGTCGTTAATCACCGTATGATAGTCAAAGTCATTGAAGGACTGTGTTTCTCTCAGTGCTTATTTGGACTTACTCCGACAGCTCCAGTTCTGTGAGTATTTACTGTGTGTGTTTCCCCCGGTGGTCCTCACCCTAAGACTGTTGAGTGTCCTTGAGGACTCCTTAAGCTTCTAAGGAAACTACAGTGGGAACTGTGTGTCAGTATCTTTGTGTTTAATAAATGTGTGTGGTGTAAAACCCTGCGCATAAATCCTCGTCCTTTCACCCCTCGCCGTGCGCTATGGAGAGATGTACGGGAGGGTTCATGACACTGTTTTGTTTTGAAATTCTTCTCACTTACTTTATTGCGCAGTAGCCTGGTGGAGTATCCAAGATTTCGTTGTGCTATACAACTGTACAGTGACAATAAAGCCTATTCTATTCTGTTATATTCTATTCTATTCTAAATAGGACCTCTCTGACAAAGTGAAGTAGACCAAAAGATCCTCAAAAGCTAGACATCATGCTGCGAACCAAAGAAATTCAGGAACAAATGAGAAACAAAGTAATTGAGATCTATCAGTCTTGAAAGGGTTATAAAGCCATTTCTCAAGCTTTGGGACTCCAGCACACCACGCAACCACAGTGAGAGCCATCCATCCATCCATCTTCTACCGCTTTTCTGGAGGTCTGGGTCGCGGAGGCAGCAGTTCAAGCAGAGAAGCCCAGACTTCTCTCTCCCCAGCTACCAAGGCGTTCCCAGACCAGCTGGGAGACATAGTCTCTCCACCGAGTCCTGGGTCTGCCCCGGGGTCTCCTCCCAGTGGGACGTGCCTGAAACACCTCAAGTGGGAGGCGTCCAGGAGGTATCCTAATCAGATGTCCATACCACCTCAACTGACTGCTTTCAATGTGGAGGAGCAGCGGTTCTACTCTGAGCCTCTCCCGGATGACTGAGCTCCTCACCCTATGTCTGAGGGTGAGTCCAGCAATCCTACGGAGAAAGCTCATTTCAGCCGCTTGTATCCGCGATCTTGTTCTTTCAGTCATTACCCAAAGCTCGTGACCATAGGTGAGAGTAGGAACGTAGATTGACTGGTAAATCGACAGCTTTGCCTTAGAACTAAGCTCCCTCTTCACTACAACAGACCGGTACAACGTCTGCATCACTGCAGATGCTGCTCCAATCCGTCTGTCAATCTCTCGCTCCATTTTCCCCTCACTCGTGAATAAGACCCCAAGATACTTAAACTCCTCCACTTGGGGCAGGAGCCTGTCCCCAACCAAGAGAGGATAATGGCTGTGGATAATGGCTCTCACTAACACAGTGAGAGCCATTATCCACAAATGGTGAAAACATGGAACATGGTGAACCTTCTCAGGTGTGGCTGGCTGACCAAAATTGCCCCAAGAGTGCAGTGATGACTCATCCAAGAGGTCACAGAAGACCCCACAACAACATCCAAAGAACTGCAGGCCTCATTTGCCTCAGTTAATGTCAGTGTTCATGACTCCCCCATAAGAAAGAGACTGGGCAAAAATGGCCTGCATGGCAGGGTTCCAAGATCAAACCCACTGCTGAGCAAAAAGAACATAAAAGCTCATTTCAGTTTTCCAGAAAACATCTTGATGATCCCCAAGACTTTGGGGAAAATACTCTGTGAACTGACAAGACAAAAGCTGAACTTTTTTGAAGCTGTGTGTCCCATTACATCTGACGTAAAAGTAACACAGCATTTCAGAAAAGGAACATTATACCAACAGTAAAATACGGTGGTGGTAGTGCGATGGTCTAGGGCTGTTTTGCTGCTTCAGGACCTGGAAGACTTGCTGTGGTAAATGGAAGCATGAATTCTGCTGTCTACCAAAAAATCCTAAAGGAGATTGTCCGGACATCTGTTTGTGTTCTTTAGCTAAAGCACACTTGGGTTTTGCAGCAGGACAATGATCCAAAACACACCAGCAAGTCCACCTCTGAATGGCTTAAGAAAAATAAAATGAAGACTTTGGAGTGGCCTAGTCAAAGGCCTGACCTGAATCCGATTGAGATGCTGTGGCATGACCTTAAAAAGGCAGTTCATGCTTGAAAACCCTTCAATGTGGCTGAATTACAACAATTCTGCAAAGATTAGAAAGCACTGTAAACATTTTCATTGTTATGTAGATGACACACAATTATACCTGTCAATGAAGCCAGATGACAGTAATCAATTAGCCAAATTAGAGGCCAGTCTTAAGGAAATCAAAGCTTGGATGACTTGTAATTTCCTGCTATTAAATTCAGATAAGACTGAAGTTATTCTAGTTGGTCCAAAAAAACCTTAGAAATACCTTTCCAAATCAAACTCTTAGTTTGGATGCGGTTACTCTTTCTCTTAATAGTTCTGCGAGGAACCTTTGAGTTATTTTTGGTCAAGATCTGTTTTTTAATTCACATATTAAACTTATTTATAAGACTGCCTTCTGTCATTTGTGTAATATTGCCAAGATTAGGAGCATCTTGTCTCAGAGTGATGCTGAGAAACTAATCCATGCTTTTGTTAGCTCTAGGTTAGATTATTGTAACTCTTTATTATCAGGTTGTCCTGAAACATCTTAAAAAGTCTTCAGTTGATCCAAAATACCGCAGCAAGAGTTTTAATAGGTACTAGAAAGAGAGATCATATCTCTCCGGTCTGGCCTTCCTTCATTGGCTTCCCATTGAGTTTAGAATTAAGTTTAAAATCCTTCTTCTTACTTACAAAACTCTAAATAATCAGGCCCCTTTTTTATTTAAAAGATCTGATACTACCCTATTATCCTAACAGAGTATTATGCTTCCAAAATGCAGGATTACTTATAATACCTAGAATCTCCAAAAGTACAATGGGAGGCAGAGCCTTCAGTTATCAAGCTCCTCTCCTGTGGAACCAGCTGCCAATCTGGATTCGGGAGTCAGACCCGATCTCTGTTTTTAAGAATAGGGTTAAAACCTTCCTTTTTGATATAGCCTATAATTAGGGAGGGATCATGTGCCCCTGAACCCTCCCTTAGTTTTGCTACTAATAGGTTTAGACAGCCGGAGGACCTCCAACAATGTACTGGGCTTCACTCCTTTCTTCACTCTCAATGAAATATTTTTGCTGGTCATGAACATCTGTTTGTTCTCTCCCATAGTTTGAGTCCCTGTGATGCTGTTTGCTCTTTACATGTCTGTTCTTTTCTTCTTCTTCTCTATCCCCTCACCCCCCCCAGCCAGTCGCAGCAAATAACTGCCCCACCCTGAGCCTGGTTCTGCTGGAGATTTCTTCCTGTTAAAAGGGAGTTTTTCCTCTCCACCATCGCCAAGTGCTTGCTCACAGGGGATCGCCTGATTGCTGGGGTCTTTATGCAATTGTGGGGGTTTTCTCTACCGTTGAAAGTGCTATGAGATGACTGTTGTTGTGAAACGCCGTTATATAAATAAAGCTGAATTGAACTGAATTGAATGAGTGGCCAAAATTCCTCCACAGTGCTGTAAAAGATTGCAAGTTATTGCAAATGCTTGATTGCAGTTGTTGCTGCTAAGGGTGGCTTAACCAGTTATTAGGTTTAGGGTACAATCACTTTTTCACAGAGGGCCATGTAGGTTTGGATTTTTTTTCCTTAATAATAAACACCTTCATTTAAAAACTGCATTTTGTGTTTACTTGTGTTATTTTTGTCTAATATTTAAATTTGTTTGATGATCTGAAACATTTAAGTGTGACAAACATGCAAAACAATGAGAAATCAGGAAGGGGCAAACACTTTTTCACACCACTGTATTCATATTCTGCAGGGTAATTTAACAAACTGTAATGCTGTTTATTCCATCTAGCTGCAATGCTCCTGCACTGTGTGTATAACTGTGTACGTATGTATATTCATTTACTGCTTTGGCTAACCAGTTCTTATTATCTTATTTACTATTGCTCTCCTGAGTGCTGCTATCCCTTTGCTGCTGCAATCCTTGACTTTCCCCATGTGAGACTAATTGTGAGACTAATAAAGGCTTGTCACATCTTATTTTATCTTATCCCAAACACACAGCCAAGGAAACTCTCAACTGGCTCCAGAGAAGGAAACTAAAGTTGCTAGAATGGCCCAGTTAGTCACCTGACCTGAATCCACTGAAAATCTATGGAACAAACTGAAGCTCACAGTTCATAGAAGACTCCCATGGAACCTTCAAAATTTGACAGTTTGTGTGGAAGAATAAGCTAAAATCACTCCTGAGCAATGCCTGCACCTAGTTTCTCCGTACAGGAGGTGTCTGGAAGCTGTTATTACCAACAAAGGCTTTTCTACTAAATATTAAATGAATTGCACCAAGCGTGTTCAATACTTATTCCCTGTGTGATTCCACTTTATTAAATATAAGTTGTTTTGTGAACACAGTTGCCTTGATTTCTTTGTATGTATGGATTACTTGAGTTGTTATTGATATCTGGTGAAAATCTCAGGTCAATGGCTTCATCAGAAATATGTTTAATGAGAAAAATGTTGATGTATTCAATACTTATTTTACCCGCTGCATTTTCCAAGGCCAAAAAAATAATTAAAAAAAAATCAGCTCTAGGAAGCGCGGGGGGTGGGGGGGACCCCTGAAGTGAACATGTCAGTTCAGTACTTATTTTCTCCAGTGTATATTAACAGTATATTTCACAGTTGAATGAGTAGTGTTGTTGCAACCTTCAATAATAATGATATTAACAGTGTATTGTTAAGGAACATTCCTTATTTGTGCAAAGTAGTGTTATGCATGGTCTCTGTGAACAGTGTAGAGTCTGACAGCAGCAGGTAGGAAGGACCTGTGAAACCTGTCCCTTGAGCTTTTTTGATGGAGGAGCCTGTCACAAGATGAGCTCCTCAATGCGCTCATTGTGTCCCACATGGGTTTGGACTCAGACTCCAGCGGAGATCATAGCTTAGCCACCGTCCTTCTCTCTCATATCACCTCCACTGGGTCGAGACAACATGCCAGAAGCTGCGGTGCTGCTTCCCCAGCAGCCCACTTCATAAATGATGGCTGATGCCACCACAGAGTTATAGAAGGTCTTTAAGAGTGCCCCCTGCATTCCAGAAAACCTGAGTCTCCTCAGAAGGAGCAGCCTGCCCATGCCCCTTATTGTTACATGGGATATTGGCATAGCTGTCTTTAATCCTATCAGGTTCCCCAACTCAGGTTTGATGAGAGGGGTCCAATTTTAAAAGTCAGAAACCTGACTTCAGAGTTTCTGTTTTAAACTTCACATTAAGTTCTGATCTTCAACAAGTCCTGTAATGTGGTAAAAATACACAAGCTCTGTGATGGAGAAATGGATTCTTAATTTCTTCAGTGCTGGAGCACCTAAACTAAAAGCTCTGACTTTTTTGTGTTTTTTACGTACTTTTACTTTAAATTTTGTTATTTATTACACTGGGATAATTGTTTCAACACTTTGCTGTAAATGGCACAAGCAGTTGTGGTGCTTTGTCAGTCTCTGAGATGAAGCAGAGTTGTTAAGATGAAGCAGGGCTGCTCGCAGAGATAGCAAAAAGACGTGACAACCTAATAGTATTGAATGCAAAAGACGCAATAGACTTACACAATGGTCCCCTCCGGTATACAACTAGGAAAATACCGGTCGCTATGGAGGGTGAGAATATGTATGAGTACATAATCATACCATGTAGGATAACTAAGTAGACGGTTGTGCTGTTTCATTCCATCTAGCTACAATGCTCCGCACTGTGTGTGTTTATATATTTATATATTTATTCCATCTAGCAACAATGCTCTGCACTGTGTGTGTTTATATATTTACATATTTATTCCATCTAGCTACATTGCTCCACACTGTGTGTTTATATATTCATATATTTATTCCATCTAGCTACAGTGCTCCGCACTGTGTGTGTTTATATATCTACATATTTATTCCATCCAGCTACAATGCTCCGCACTGTTTATGTATTTATATACCTATCCCATCTAGCTACAATGATCCGCACTGTGTGTATATATATATATACGTATATATATATGTGTGTGTGTGTGTGTGTGTGTGTGTATACTCGCTGCTGTTGTTTTTTCTCTTGCCTTCTGATTGTTGCTCTGAGTGTTGCTATCCCTGTGCCGTTGCAATCCTGGAATTTCCCCATTGTGGGACTAATAAAGGCTTATCTTATCTTATCTTAAAACAATATTAAAAACACATTTTATTGGGGATGACATATGGTGATATAAAAACTACATTTTATTTTCATCATCTTCTGCAAGCAGTACATAACAAATAGAAATGCAACTTTTGACCAAACCATAACCACTGATCCACTCATACATTTTTGCATTAAAGAGTAAATGTGAATATTTCACATTTTTTGTTCACTTGCTTCTACTTGGAAGAAGTAAATAATTAGGATTAAATAGCATTGTGAGCTATTTAAGATGAAAGAGTTAATAAAAGCCATTATGTCTCTGAGATTTACTCAATATTGAAGCATACAGACAAAAAAAAAAGGTGAAAATAAGAGCTCTGCTGGAAGACAGGCGATCGAAAAGCTACAGACAAAGGAAGAAAGAGTGACACAATCTATTTTTTTCCTTTCCTAACAGGGAGCACAAAGCCCTTTCACTTAGGGGGTTCAGATCTGCTTCTTCAGTCTCAGTCTGTAATCCATAACTGGGATTGCTTCATTCATCTCCTCCCAAATGACTGTAAACACCATCACTTCCTTCTTGTTCTCCGCCTGAGCTTAATCACTTTTCCTCTTCCATCAAACATATAGGATTGCTGCGGTATAGTACCAATGTGGGATGGTTTTTATTCAGCAATTTAGAGAGAGTGGTGACTGAATTATAGTTATGTGATATTCACTAAAGTAGAACAAAGTGGAAACCACACCTTTTGGTTTCATAAAAGCACTGTGTTCTTGCCGAAAATGTACTGCAATTAAAACCCATGTTAGGACCACAAGTTTTCATCCACAACTTGGTAAGCAATCTTCCCCCATTTTCCCATTTGTTTAGTTTTGAAGGAGCATCCTTGTTAGCATATGCAAATGAGACAGCGTTCCCATGTCAACGGAGAAAATTTGGAGGAAGCTGCCGAAAGAAATGACTTCCCTCTTCAGGGTGGCTGGTTGTGTAGGTCTGAAGTTTCTCATGTGAAAGGGATCAAAGCAATCTTACTCAGACCTCTTAAGAATGATAGATGTACGAATGTGGGAAATCAAATCTGCTTCAAAAGAGAACAGCACTGGGAGCCAGAGAGATGAGACGGCAGCAAGTGAATAGGAAACCAGTGTGAAATCACTCCTGTTGTTGCACCATTAGAGATGAGACCGCAGTAGTCTCCAGCCATCCGCGGGGTGTTCATGCAAGATACCTGTTGTTTGGGTGCGGTGGGGGACAAGTGCTTTAGAATGTGTTTGGGTTCATGTTGGCTCAAATTGAAAAGAAGTCAAATGGGTAAATGCATACTGTGTAATGGGTGTAAAAACAAAACAACATTGAATGAAAAATAAAGGGGAAATAATCGTTCTGAAAGATGAAGTGCTGATGTGTGAGTTAAAGGTTTGACTTTGTCAGGCATGCTTTGATATGAGAGTGTTGATGGTTGTGAGCCCCCTCTTGTCCCCTTAGCATATGCTTTGAAAGCTGATTTCACAGCTTATCACCTGTTCTGAGAATAAGCCTTGAGAGTAAGGTGCGACATCAAATAACACAGACAGATAGAAGCCCTCTTTTCCTCACTGACATGTTTTTTTTTGCCTTTCTTCAGTTCAAAGTGGAAGCTGTCTGCAAGTTGCACAACAAGGCTCAACGTAATCTTTACACGTCACTTTGCTTGTAATTTCCAGTAGAGTCTGAGCAGGTGTATTTATTGTATAACCCTTTTTTTGGTCTGGTCCAGGAAGTATCTCAGTGTGCTGAGCTGATTTGGTGTCTGTGCTGCAGTTTGTGATTTGAGGTTACAGAGAAGTGTATACTTTGGCCTATTTTTACTCTGATTGCCAAGTGCTTCTCTAGGTCCTCCAGTTGGGGGACTCTCATTTCTAAAAGGTTATTACTTTGATAAAATCTTAGTGCCAATAAATAAATGCAACCTGCAATACAGTGCATCCAGAAAGTATTCACAGCGCTTCACTTTTTCCACATTGTGTTATGTTACAGCCTTATTCCATAAAGGGATTAAATTCATTTTTTTCCTCAAAATTGTACACACACTATCTCATAATGACAATGTGAAAAAAGTTTTTTTTTTTTTTTTTAGATTTTTGCAAATTTATTGCCTCCGCCAAGGAGGTTATGTTTTTGCCGGGGTTTGTTTGTCTGTTTGTTTGTTTGTCTGTCTGTCTGTTACCAACATAACTCAAAAGGTTATTAACGGACTTTGACGAATTTTTCAGGACAAGTCTGAAATGGGACAAGGAAGAAATTATTAGATTTTGGGAGTGATCCGGATCACCGTCTGGATCCAGGAATTTTTTAAAGGATTCTTTATCGTTGCGAGATAGGGCCATTTTTAGCATATGTGTATATAACTCCACAATAAATGGTCAGGACACTTGCCAAAAAAAATACAGGCTAAGATCCCAATAGGTTCCAGGAAATGTCAAAGACTGATCCGGATCCTGCAAAAAATCCGGATACTGTGATCCAGAACAGGAAATAATAGGGGATCTTTGGAATTTTCATCACTGTAAGGTAACAAATTAAGATTTAAACATACAACAAACACCAAAATATAGCCAAGACACTGAGGAATCAGTAGTGTGCCAATGGATTTGTTGTATCTTCAAAAGCTATGGAGCTATATCCAGAAGAAAACCGCCATTATCGAAAAAGTGATTTTTGTCAATAACAACTGAACTAATAAATATATCAACGTCAATCCAATTGCTAAAGGTATGTTTTGATAGTAAAGGAATCTGAAAATATAGATAAAATAAATGTAGGACTATTATATTTTGGGAAAATCCCAATATTAGGGGGAACTGAGGTACTTGGCGGAGGTCTGCGCTCTCCGAGTGCTTTTCTAGTTAAAAATAAAAAACTCAGAAATCATATGTACATAAGTATTCACAGCCTTTGCAATGAAGCTCAAAATTGAGCTCAGGTGCCTCCCGTTTCCACTGATCATCCTTGAGATGTTTCTACAGCTTAATTGGAGTCCACCTGTGGTAAATTCAGTTGATTGGACATTATTTGGAAAGGCACACACCCATCTATATAAGGTCCCACAGTTGACAGTGCATGTCAGAGCACAAACCAAGCATGACGTCAAAGGAATTGTCTGTAGACTTCCGAGACAGGATTGTCTTGAGGCACAAATCTGGGGAAGGGTACAGAAAAATGTCTGCTGCTTTGACGGTCCCAATGAGCACAGTGGCCTCCGTCATCCATAAATGGAAGAAGTTCGGAACCATCAGCACTCTTCCTAGAGCTGGCCGGCCGTCTAAACTGAGTGATCGGAGGAGAAGGGCCTTAGTCAGGGAGGTGACCAAGAACCCGGTGGTCACTCTGTCAGAGCTCCAGCGTTGCTTTGTGAAGAGAGGAGAACCTTCCAGAAGGACAACCATCTCTGCAGCAATCCACCAATGAGGCCTGTATGGTAGAGTGGCCAGACAGAAGCCACTCCTTACTAAAAGGCACATGACAGCCCGCCTGGAGTTTGCCAAAAGGCACCTGAAGGACTTTCAGACCATGAGAAACAACATTCTCTGGTCTGATGAGACAAAGCTTGAACTTTTTGGCGTGAATGCCAGGCATCATGTTTGGAGGAAATCAGGCACCGTTCATAACCACGCCAATGGTGGTGGCAGCATCATGCTGTGGGGATGTTTTTCAGCAGCAGGAACTGGGAGACTAGTCAGGATAGAGAGAAAGATGAATGCAGCAATGTACGGAGACATCCTGGATGAAAACCTGCTCCAGAGTGCTCTTGACCTCAGACTGGGGCGACGGTTCATCTTTCAGCAGGACAACACCCCTAAGTACACAGCCAAGATATCAAAGGAGTGGCCTCAGGACAACTCTGTGACTGTCCTTGACTGGCCCAGCCAAAGCCCAGACTTGAATCCAATTGAACATCTTTGGAGAGATCTGAAAATGGCTGTGCACCGACGTTTCCCATCCAACCTGATGGAGCTTGAGGGGTACTGCAAAGAGGAATAGGCCAAACTGGCCAAAGATTGGTGTGCCAAGCTTGTGGCATCATATTCAAACAACTTGAGGCTGAAACTGCTGCCAAAGGTGCATCAGCAAAGCATTGAGCAAAGGCTGTGAATACTTATTTACATTTGATTTCCATCCATCTTCTACTGCTTAATCCTTTCGGGTCACGGGGGGGAGGGGGGTGGCTGGAGCCTATCCCAGCATCTTTGGGCGAGAGGCAGGGTACACCCTGGACAGATCGCCAGTCCATCGCAGGGCCAACACAGAGAGACAGACAACCATTCACTTTCACATCCATACCTAAGGACAATTTAGAATCCCCAGTTGATGCCAATTAACCTCACCTGCATGTCTTTGGCATGTGGGAGTAAACCGGAGTGCCCGGAGTAAACCCACGCAGACACGGGGAGAACATGCAAACTCCACACAGAAGGGTCACCGATGGTCTGGGGGTGGGATCGAACCCACGATGGTCAAGGGTGGAATCGATCCCACCATACATTTGATTTCTTAGTTTTTTATTTTTAATAAATTTCCAAAAATTAAAAAAAAAAAAACTTTTTTCACACTGTCATTATGGTATTGTGTGTAGAATTTTGAGGAAAAAAATGAATTTAATCCCTTTTGGAATAAGGCTGTAATATAACAAAATGTGGAAAAAGTGAAGTGCTGTGAATACTTTCCAGATGCACTGTAAGTGCAACCTGTAATGTTTTTCTTCCGGCCTGTTCACAGTCCTCATCCTGGAGATATAGGGAAATTAAAAGGAGCAATTTCTATGAATATGTTCATTAAATCATGTTTTTTCATCCTTGTATTTATGCAAAACAACTACACGGCTCACAGTTAAGTCCATGTTCTTTGCACTACAAGATTCTGTGGTTGCAGTTGTTAAGATGCCAGGGTCAGTATCTAGTGCTTTGGAGCCTGTGCTCAACTTTCAATGAATGTAATCACAAGTTGTCACAAGTAGGAAAAGTTAATAAATCTTCTATAGTAAAAATGTGATTTCCAACTATGATCGACCTTCAAGATGAAAGCACCATAGGTGCTGATGCCCTGGTGCTTGTAGCTTGGTAGCATGAAATAGCTAAGTATTGTGTCAGTCTAAAACAGCCAGCAGCACATATCTACAGTATGTCAATCATGACCCATTCATGTGCTTGTAATGCTGATGTCACCATTACAAAACACGTGAGCTGCACCTCATTGGTTACCGCATCCCCCTGTGAAGGGTCTCTTCTGTTTACCTGCATCCAAGAAAACATGTTTCTGAAAACAATTGAGGTGAAAAAAAATGGTGTAGTTGCTGTTTACTTTTCACTAACAACCGCTATTATCAAAGTTCAGCAGACGATCAATGCTTGACAGGAAGTGGTGTAAAGTCGCACTGCCACCTATGGCCCTGGCACAATATTACAACATCTTTTTCATACCTGGGGTCAGCCAGTGAGAATGTCTGTTGTTTTTTGTTTATCTTGACAACAAAGCATTATCTCAAAATTCTGGCAAATTACTTACTTACTTCCGACGACTTTCCAGTCGGGCCTGGATGCAGCATCTACAGTCCTCTCTGTCCCTCATGCAGTTTGCCAGTTCTCCAGTTGTGTGAACACCGGCATCTGCCATGAGGGTTTTCACAAAAGTTGTGTGGGGTCGTCCTCTATTGATCCTTGCGTGAGTTTGTTTCCGTAGCACAAGTTGGCTGGCAGGGAGGTCTTGGTCCCTTGAGCAGTGTCCTTAATTAAAAGTCAAGAAAATGTGGTGATACATTAATGCAAGCCTTCAGTTCCACTTAGTAACAAACACACAGGTACATTGACATACTACAGTATGCCTAGGCTGCATTTTGCACACTGAGGCATAATAGCTAGGATAGACATAGATTTTTTTACATTGATATGTCTGAATTTCCACATCCAAGGGGTGGGAAATTCGAGATTCAGCAATTCAAAGTGCAGCTATAAATAAATATATATCCCATCCACTCACTAACACAGCTGACTGATGAGCACAGATCTACAGCCAAGTAGATGAGCTCCCTGGCAGTAGGTCTGTGTCAGTGAGTGCCTGGAACAAATACGTACCTGGACTTTAACTTGCTGAATCCAGAATTTCCCATGTCTGTGATGTACATTCATGCAAGGTATTGCCTTGTTTCTTCAGATATTTCCTGATTAAAACATAAAAAAAGTTGCATGCATGCTAGTTAACTTTCCTGGAGTTGGTACCAAGATACTTCAGTGTAGTTGTTCACTGCAATCTCAAACTTTGGAAATGCAGAAAGTTTATTATCCATTGAGGGTCAATAGAGGATTTATGCTTTTTTTTTTTAGACAATTGTTCAGACAATGCATTAGATTAGTCTATTTAATGTCAGCATAGTTAAACTGACAGTTTGTTTTTATTTACAAATCCTGTAAAAATGCTGTCCTATTGAAGCTGCTGCAGGTAGATATGATTGCATAGCTGAATTGTTGTGTTGGTCACAGCTGTGTATGTACAAAGCCTAGAGGGCATGCAGGGACATCAATGAAAAAAAAAAATCCTCTCTTTTTTTATTTTTGCAGGTGGGCAGGCAATAAGGCTTGACAGAAGATGCAACGGGGGTGGTGGCTCATGAGATGGCTGGGGACAGGAATGGCAATCCTCTCTTTACTAACCCACAGCTGGGGCCAGAACGCAGAAGGTAAGAGCAGCAAGCAGTCAGGCCATCACCCTACAGCTTCCAGCTTTTTCAATTTTTCTTCAGCTGGACTGCCAATGTGATTCTTGTATTGTGGAAAAAATTGTGTTTCTTTTCACTGCCATAACATCTTCATATTGGGAAAGATGAGCTCCTAACCCTGTGTACAGTGCTTGAGTGCAAACAGTGTTGCTTTCAGGCTGTCTTACTGTAGTTGCATTCAACTTGCAGTCAATAAAGCATTTCAAATGTTAAAAGAGAGGATGCAAATCAGATTTTTTTCCCCGAGCAGTCCAATACTAAGTGAATTTTCCCTTTAGTTAAATGTTGACGTTCATTCATTAATGAGCGAGAGCAACATTTATGGTCTGAGTTTGTAGTAGATGCTAGTTAAAAGTAAATTCCAACTTTATAAAGTGGTGTGTCTTTAAACATAATGCTGTGGGGAAGCAGCTCACTGAGAGATATGTTTGCATATTGCTATTCAGGACATTTTTAGATGCTGTTACTTTTCAAAAAACAAATTCCCCTCTCCCAGCACCATTTCCTTCTTCCCTTTTATCCCTTTCCTGCTTCCCAGGCTTCCTTGACAAGTGTATTAATATAAAAGCATTTCAGATACAAGTATATCCTCCGCTTTGAATTATGATTTTATTTTGAGAGGTTTGCTTCATGGGTTTATGTGGCAGCAATTAGTAGGGGAAAAAAAGTAGAGCGATTGCTGTCTTTGTGACTGATTGAATCTTTGAAGGTGAGCCCTATGCCTCGCCTCTTGGAGAAAGCATCGCTCTGAGGCTCTGACCGCATTAATAGATCAGTGATGGTGTTTGGAGTGAGGAAACCATTGACCTAAAATCTAACAGCTGTGAAACTGCACTGTGCCGTGTGGCTAATGGAGAGTATCCTTCATGACTCGTGGCTTTTTTAAACAAGTATGCTGTTTATTGTAAGTTTCTATGTAAAAGATTATCTTATATTGGTTTAACATATCAAAGACACTGTCTTTTAGACCTACTGATCTTACTTTGCTGGTATTCTGAGCACATCTTGCTCTAATATTATTCTCAACATAGTCTTTCAAAAATATATTTTGACATTGCATGTTTTGGGAAGAAATTTTATCTGTTGCCAGAAAATATTTCAGAGAAGCATTTTCATGTAGAAGTATTTTAGCTGGCACAACTTCACACTGCTATGCACCCAGTAGGGTTGACATACACTGTAAAGCAGTAGCTGGTCTAACATATTTTTATTTTAAACCAGCCACAATCCAATGCAAATTATGTTTTTAAAGACTAACTGGCAAGCCAAAGAACCTAAAAAATTCTCCATTTCACATCCTTTCAGTCGTGCGGATAACTAGAATTTCACTCAACAGAGATGCAGAGCTACACCCTGAAGCCCTATCCTAATTGGGGTGGAAGTCAGCGGTAAATTCTAAGTATCTCACTCCTGATTGGAATGTTCAGATTAGCTAGAACCAGACCATACCAACCATCAGGGCAAAAGACAGAGTCAAGGTCATTTCATAGTTGATGTATGAAATTATAGCTTATATTCAAATTCTGCTAGCACTAAACCTGATAATAAAGGCACCATAAGGCAACTTTAAAAGGTAGAGTCTGAAGTGACCTAACTTCAGACCCTATCAATCCTCAAGATCAAGGCCAAGGTCAAAGTCATTCTATATCAATTGTGTGCTCAAGACACAATTCTAACACAGAAATTTCTTGCCCTTAGCTCTAAAAATGAAGTCACTATTGGCCAAAAATGATTTTGACCTTTTGTGACCCTGTGATCATCTTACCTACACCTCGACTTTGTTAGCGTTGGTAATATTGTTTTCAATCTCAACTGAAGAGTCAAATTTCATTATGCTACTTCCTTTGAAATAAATGTTGCCAAGTTTTGTTTTTTGTATTGCACTGAACTGTGCACATTAACATTTGTGTATGCTACCAATGCACACAAAGAACCCTGGTAAAATGCATTTTGGGCTCATGTACACAAGTCCTGTGTGACTGCAAGTCATGTGCGAATGCCTTTAAATATGCATCAGGAATTTTAGGCCCATTCCCATGGAGCAGTTCCCCTCACGGACCCCTCTCCCTGGGCAGTTCACTCAGGAATATTCCCCCCTCAGCTATTTCCCCAGAATCAGACTAAACGTGTAGTGTGTTATCTTATTCTTTACTTGAACTAGCTTGAACTATCCATCCATCCATCCATCCATCTTCTACCGCTTTTCCGGAGGTCCGGGTCGCGGAGGCAGCAGTTCAAGCAGAGAAGCCCAGACTTCCCTCTCCCCAGCCACCTGCTCCAGCTCTTCAGAGGGGATACCAAGGCGTTCCCAGACTAGCTGGGAGACATAGTCTCTCCACCGAGTCCTGGGTCTGCCCCGGGGTCTCCTCCCAGTGGGACGTGCCTGAAACACCTCAAGTGGGAGGCGTCCAGGAGGCATCCTAATCAGATGCCCATACCACCTCAACTGACTCCTTTCAATGTGGAGGAGCAGCGGTTCTACTCTGAGCCTCTCCCGGATGACTGAGCTCCTCACCCTATCTCTGAGGGTGAGTCCAGCAATCCTACGGAGAAAGCTCATTTCAGCCGCTTGTATCCGCGATCTCGTTCTTTCGGTCATTACCCAAAGCTCGTGACCATAGGTGAGAGTAGGAACGTAGATTGACTGGTAAATCAACAGCTTTGCCTTAGAACTAAGCTCCCTCTTCACCACAACAGACCGGTACAACGTCCGCATCACTGCAGATGCTGCTCCAATCCGTCTGTCGATCTCTCGCTCCATTTTCCCCTCACTCGTGAACAAGACCCCAAGATACTTAAACTCCTCCACTTGGGGCAGGAGCCTGTCCCCAACCCGGAGAGGACAATCCACCTTTTTCCGGCTGAGGACCATGGACTCGGACTTGGAGGTGCTGATTCTCATCCCAGCCGCTTCACACTCAGCGGCAAACCGTCCCAGCAAGAGCTGTAGGTCATTGCTGGATGAAGCCAACAGGACAACATCATCTGCAAACAACAGAGATGAGATCCTGTGGTCACCAAGCATGACACCCTCCATTCCCTGGCTGCGCCTAGAAATCCTGTCCATAAAAATTATGAACAGGACCGGTGACAAAGGGCAGCCCTGGCGGAGTCCAACTCTCACTGGGAATGACTCCGACCGAGTGTTGGCAATGCGAACTAAACTCTCACAACGGTCGTACAGAGACCGAATAGCTCGTAACAACAAGCCCGATACCCCATACTCCCGAAGCACCCCCCACAAAAATCCACGAGGGACGCGGTCAAATGCCTTCTCCAAGTCCACAAAACACATGTAAACTGGTTGGGCAAACTCCCACGAACCCTCAAGAATTCTCGAGAGGGTAAAGAGCTGGTCCGATGTGCCACGGCCAGGACGAAAACCACATTGCTCCTCCTGAATCCGAGGTTCGACCAACGGCCGGACTCTCCTCTCCAGTACCTTGGCATAGACCTTCCCAGGGAGGCTGAGGAGTGTGATCCCTCTAAAGTTGGAGCACACCCTCCGGTCCCCTTTTTTGAAGAGAGGAACCACCACCCCGGTTTGCCATGCCAAAGGCACTGCCCCCGACCTCCACGCAATGTTGCAGAGGCGTGTCAACCATGACAACCCAACAACATCCAGGGCCTTGAGGTACTCGGGGCGAATCTCGTCCACCCCCGGGGCCCGGCCACCAAGGAGATTTTTAACCACCTTGGCGACCTCAGCCCCTGTGATAGGCGAGTCATCCCCCTCGTCCCCAAACCCTGCTTCCTCTGTGGAAGGCGTATCAGTGGGATTGAGGAGATCCTCGAAGTATTCCTTCCACCGCCCGACGATATCCCCAGTTGAAGTCAACAGTGTCCCATCCGCACCATACACAGTGTGGACGGGGAGCTGCTTTCCCCTCCTGAGCCGCCGAACAGTTTGCCAGAATCTCTTTGAAGCCGACCGAAAGTCTTGTTCCATGGCCTCACCGAACTCCTCCCATACCCGGGTTTTTGCTTCAGCAACCACCCGAGCTGCACTCCGCTTGGCCTGCCGGTACACCTCAGCTGCTTCGGGAGTCCCACAAGCCAACCAAGCTTGATAGGACTCCTTCTTCAGCTTAATGGCCCCCCTCACCACTGGTGTCCACCACTTGGTTCGGGGGTTGCCACCACGAGATGCACCGACCACCTTGCGGCCGCAGCTCTGGGCTGCCGCTTCAACAACAGAGGTGGAGAACATGGCCCATTCAGACTCCATGTCTCCAGACTCCCTCGGAATGTGGTTGAAGTTCTTCCGGAGGTGGGAGTTGAAGACCTCCCGGACAGGCTTAGCTTGAACTAAGTAATTATAAATGATTATTTTTGGTGTATTTTTTTTAAAGAAAATGTGTAATAAATCAACACAGGAGCACAGTGTCAGCACTGAATTACAACTACCTCCAGCTGTTTAATTAATAAAATGAAAATATCTGATATAAACGAAATGATTTAATAATAATTTAGTTTTACCATTTTTCTCTAATCAAAAAGTGTGTTTTTCTAACAAAAGAACTACTTATAAATACAAAACAAAAAAACTGTTCATAAAACACTCAGGACTCACCTGGATTGGGGATTCATTTCAGTCACACAGAGAAAATCAATTCCCAGAAGGGAGAAGACATTTCCTTTGGATAAAAGGATCTATTTATTCTGGCAATTTTGACCAGATTCATCCTGGTTTGTGCTGGGTCAGAGCAGCTGTAGAAGGCTGAGTGTTATGAACCCTCATGCGCCATTACGCGGCGCACAGCGAGCAGAATGAAAAACCCAGTCGTAGGAGTAGATTCATGCACTTTATTAACAAAAACTCCAAAATAACAAGTCCAGCAAACAATCACACAGTGAACAGCAAGTTGAACTGATACAATGATTACAATTGAGGCCACCAGACAAACAGGGACGCCTCCTGGATGCTCTACAGCCCGGGGGAGGGAATACCTAGTGCCGCTGGGCAATTGTCGGCACGGGGAGAAAGGCAAACATAGACTTACAGTGCTGGAGTGATCCGGGGCTGTCCGTGCAGTCCAGTGGATGAGGCAGAAACAGGCTGAAGATAATCCGTAGAGAGTGGTGACTTGCATACACGGAGGTACATGTTGCTGTGTATGAAGAGCAATGCTCCAGTGGTCTCTTCCTACTCACACAGCATTTAAGTAATCATAATACTAATGAGGGAAGAGACCGCCGGTGTGAGGATGCGTGGGCTGAACATAACTGATACCATGTGTGTATGAGTGAGTGTCTGAGCGTGTGAATGGGAGTGAATGAAGTGTGTGCATGTAAGTGTGTGAAACACCCATAATATGGAACAGCTGGTGATACTGACAGGAGGGGGGGGGCATGCCCGAGCTGTCAGGGAGCGGAGGACCCAAAGGACTCCCTGAGGCACCTGATGGAAAATAAATGGAGAGACAGGTCAAACTAGCCACGGGTCAGAACTGGGTTTGGGACCGCCAAACCCAGGTTCATGACAGCTGAGTATGCACAGCAGCAGCAGGTTCCACAGTTTTTGCCTGCAGTGGACAAGGCGCTGGGTTTGGATCCCCTGATCCGAGCAGGGTCCATTTAGCACCGCTAAGCAAAGAGGATAGGAACGAATCCGTGTTGTGATGGGAGCAAACTGGCCCTCAACAAGCCTCTCTGCTTACATATTCCAGCTTGGAAGGTAAGCCAGTATCATTTAAGATACTAGCAGGGGAAAATATTCTTGTTTTTCATGGTCAAAGTGAATCTAAGTAAGCAGCAGAAGCTCCAAAATTACAAGGAATTACAGTTAGGAGTTAAATCAAAATCCATCAAAATGACATACAGCCTTCAGAATTTTCTGTCACTGCTAAAAATAACCCATCAATGAAGGAGAATTCTCAGTTAACACGACCACTGTATAGCACATGCACAACTGAAAAGGTAAACTATGAGGAATGCTCTGGATAAAGTCCAAAAAGATCTGTTGTTGAAGTCTTCGACTCTTATTTGGATCCTCCCTGTAGATGCCATGTACTGTGGAAGTTTTGATGATGGTGTGTCACACCAGCCAAATAGATGGAAATTTTGTTCTTTGCTATAAAGAGAGCCATCACTCGCTGACATGGAAAGAGAAAGGCTGCTAGCTGCACACCCACCACCACCAAAACAACCACAATACATAGTATCTTTTTTTATACATGCCAACATTTTTTGTGGGGCATTGTTCATAGCTTAACAGTTTTATTTTTATGTGTACCATGTGTAGAATTCTGAAGAAGGCTTGCAAGATATTGGTGCTTCCATAGTTATATATTTTTTTTCATTTGCAACTTTATGCTTTAAGAACACAATGAAAAAATAATTACATTTGTTTTAACTGAAGCATTTTCAAGTATAGAATTAGATAACACAATACACTTTTAGTCCTGTTCTAGGGGAGAATAGCCCCAAGGGAAATATTTTTGAGGGAATTGCATAAAATGTGCAAGTGCTGAAAGATCATCTAAAAAATGCACAGTTCAACGGACTGCCACGTTTCCTCACTTGGACTTACTTACCTGCATGTCTCTGGTCACTTGCAAATGCCTGAAATCCCATGCAGTGAGCACACAGATGAATATCAAAACTTGGGTTGGCACTAGGCTTTGCTTGCATAAAGTTATTGTACTATGTATGGGCATCCATTAAGATGCTCAATTTTCATCTGACTGGCAATATGCTTGCATTTATGCAATCAGTACCTCTACCCACCTCTATCTACCTGTAAGGGATTCATAGGTATAGGTGTCTCTGACTGGATCTTAAGAGAAAATATGTCATTATTATGGCTCTCTTGGGACACTCTAAGCTGCTTACTCTTAAGATAGAAAGAAATGCCCATTGAGACAAAAGCAACAGTTATAATTACTTAGCATTTCATTTTCATCTTTGGAATTGCACAATCATTACCTTTCTTTTTTTCTGTCAACATTAGGGACACAGCTCATTCTGCCTGGTTCTTTCTTTCAGTGTGAGCTCCACAGTGCATAGTTGATTAGGTTGCACAGTGTAAGAATATAAATCCCATGTTCTGGACATGCGATAAGACTGATGAATACAAGACTTACAAACTCCGGGACTACAGATGGAAATCCGTATGGTGAGAACCCTATAATTGGATACAGAGTATCTTTATCCTTGTGGGGACACAGTGGGGGTTTCTCCACCCAGAGAGGACAGGGGGAAGGGGGAACAATGGACCGAAGGAGGAGGTGTCACCGGGGGGTAGCAGAATGGACTGTTGGGTCTATACACACCCCGGGGAGAGCGAGAGCTGCCAGGAGCCGCTGAGGGTAGAAGGGTGTAAGAGTGGCCCTGGCATAATATCGTGTTAATGTGCCACACAATCCTTTGTTCAAGCAACAATGTATTATGGTTGGAAGTTCCGGGTCTCAATGCATGGAAATAAAGATATAAAAGAGGAATGCACAGAGACCCGGGATTCTCTTTTGCTGTAAGTTATGTAGGAGGAAGAATAAAGTTCTGTGTTATCCAGCTCGTTGCCTCCCCTGCCTTCTTCCTCCACATTGGTGACCTAAGACGTGACATGGAAAGCGAGCCGAGCACCGCCCCGGAGACTGCCTGGAGGGAGAGCACCAGCACCACATGCGTGGTCTCAGTCGAGCTCCCAGGCTTCTCTAGCTTCACAACCCGACCACATGGTTCTTGCACATAGAAGCCCAGTTCGCACTCTGCGGGATAACAACAGACGATACCAGATATTATTACGTGGTCGCTGCGCTGGATGCACGTGTGACGCAACAGATGACAAACCTGCTCCAGGAGCCACCAGCCCATGGAAAATATGAAGCACTCAAGAGGATGCTTCTCCAGCGCTATACCCTTTCAGACAGTGAGAGGGCAGAGAAACTCTTAACGCGTTTGGAGTTAGGGGACAAATCCACAGTGGAGCTCATGGAGAGCATGTTGGCGCTGAGGGGGAAGGGCGACGAATCTTTCCTGTTCACCCACTTGCTCCTCAGGAACCTACCGGCTGCAGCGAGGGCAATCCTAGCCAACTCGCCGCGGCTGGTTGCTAAGGACTACCGCGCCCTGGTGCAGGAAGTGAACCGCATTATCTTGGCGACCAGAACTCTCAGCGCGCAGACAGTGGCACCGGCATCCACGAGGGACTCCAGCGAGGTTGAGGAGCCATTCGTGGTCGTCGGGACAGACAGCAGAAGACAAAGGAACGGGACAATTTGTTTTTATCATCGCCATTTTGGCTCGAATGCCCAATGCTGCCTGTCGCCATGCCAATTCAAGAAGCTGGGAAGACGGCACGTTCGGAATTCAGTGGCAGCTGCAACCGATGGCGACAGGAACAGACTGCTTTATATCACAGACACACGTTCGGAGAGCAAGTTTTTGGTGGACTCCGGCTCCCAGAAGAGCCTCATCCTACCAGTCAATGCAGACAGGGTGGTAGGACGCAGTGGTCCCGAGCTCACGGCTGCCAATGAATCCACCATCAGGACATTTGGCGAGTGGACACTGACAATATGCTTACACCGGCGCAACTTTCAGTGGGACTTCGTGATAGCTGTATGTTCTGGCCACATTTTAGGCGCAGATTTTTTATGTGTTTATGGGTTATTAGTTGATGTTGCTAATAGGAGATTAGTGGATGCAGTCTCTTTCACCTCACTGCCCTGTACAGCTCTGGGAGCTGGGTCAACAACACTGACTAACGTTACAGCTCCAGGGGGTAAGTACCAACAGTTACTCACACAGTTCCCAGCACTCACGGTCCTGACTTTCTCGGCTACGGTATCGAAACACGGGCTCGAGCACTTTATAATGACAAAAGGCCCACCGGTATTTGTGCGACCTCGGCGTTTGGATGCAGTTAAACTGGCCAGCGCACGAGAGGAGTTTGCGAACTTAGAGCAGTTGGGCATCGTCAGCCGCTCCAACAGCCCATGGGCATCCCTGCTACACATGGTGCCTAAAGCCGATGGGCCATGGTGACTGTGCAACGATTTCCAGCACTTGAATAACCCCACAGAACACTATTGTTATCCCATTCCACGCATCCAGGATTTTTCCGTGCACCTGGCCGGGGTGCGTGTTTTTTCAAAAGTGGATCTGGTCCACGGATACCATCAGGTCCCGGTGCGTGCAGAAGATGTTCCAAAAACAGTGGTAATAACTCCTTTCGGCCTTTGCGAGTTTTTACGCATGCCGCTTGGATTAAAAGGCGTGGCACAGACTTTCCAGAGGATGATGGATGCAGTACTTCGCGACTTGTCCTTCGTTTTCGTCTACTTAGATGACATTCTGGTAGTCAGCGCATCCGAGGAGGAGCACATCGCCCATCTCAAGACGGTTTTCCAGACGTTGGAAGCGCACGGGCTGATAGTGAACCCAGCAAAGTGTCAGTTCAGTGTGCCAGTGATTGATTTTTTGGGCTACTGCATTTCGCCGGAGGGCACAAGGGCGCGATCCCATTACGCGTCCACAGACCGTGAGAGCACTACCGGAGTTTTTGGGAATAACTAATTTTTATAACCGTTTCCTTCCCTGAGTAGCCCAGCTGGTTCAGCCATTGTATGCTGCGCTTAAAAAGAAGCCTGCGGAAACCATCGACTGGACTCTCCAGCTAGACCAGGCTTTTGCAAACGCCAAAACAGCGCTGGCGGATGCCACATTGCTAGCCCACCTGGATCTGTCGGCACGGATGGTGCTCACTACAGATACAACTGATGTTGCCATAGGAGCAGTGGTGGAGCAGTGTGTCTCAGGTTCGTGCCAGCAGCCTGCATTTTTTAGCTGAACCTTGCATGACAACGAACGCAAATACAGCGCGTTCGATAGAGAATTGCTGGCTCTCCACCTGGTGATGTGCCATTTCTAGTTTTGGCTGGAGGGGCGCGAGTTCACCACGTTTGTGGACCATTAGTCGCTGATGCACGCGATGGCCAAGGCCTCGGAACCGTGGTCGGCCCGGCAGCAATGGCATTTGGCCGCAATTTTAGAGTTTACTATCGACGTTCAACAAGTTGCTGGTAAACTCAACATCGTGGCAGATTGCCTGTCGTGCGCATTAATCACACTGGTCTATATGGGAATTGATTTCCCTGCCATGGCCGTGGAACAAGCCGGGGACGCGGCCATTTGTGTGCTTCAGTCTGCGCCAACTGGGTTAAGGCTGGAGAACAGGGTGGTGCAAGAAGAGTGCCCTCCCTTGCTCTGTGACGTCTCCACTGGCCGTCCACGCCCGGTGGTTCCGAGCTCTTGGCGCCGTCACATTTTTGAGTCGGTCCACTACCTTTCGCATCCAGGAGTGCGCACTTCGGTGAAGCTAGTGGAAGTGAAATTTCTCTGGCCGGGCTTTTGCAAGGACATGAAAGAGTGGGCTGCAGCTTGCATCGTGTGCCAGCGGGCCAAAGAATACAAGCACACCAGAGCCCCCCTCAAGCCGTTCCAAATCCCGGCCAGGAGGTTCGACCACGTCCACGTGGATTTGGTTGGACCCTTCCCGCCATCGCAAGGTTTTACGCACCTCTTAACAATCGTGGACCGCACCATGCGCTGGCCTGAAGTGATCCCGTTGGCTTCTACCACGTCTGCAGAAGTGGCCCGCACTTTTTTGTCGGCTTGGGTTGCACGTTTCGGATCTCCATTGGACATCACATCTGACAGGGGTCCACAATTCATTTCAGAACTCTGGTCTGCTATGGCCCAGAGCCTGGGGGTCAAAATTCACTGCACTACCACGTACAACCCCCAGGCTAATGGGTTATGCAAGCGTTTTCATAGGTCGCTTAAAGCAGCACTCAGAGCTTCGCTCACAGACACAAATTGGGTCGACTGCCTGCCCTGGGTTGTTTTAGGGTTGCACGCCGCACCTAAGGAGGATTTGGCAGCCTCCCTGGAAGAACTTGTTTTTTCTCAGCCGCTGTGGATCCCCAGAGAGTTTTTACCGGAAAACCCTGTGCCCGAGACTGATAAGCCTGCCCAATTTTTACACAGTACGGAGGCTGTGAGAGTGCCGGGCCCAGCCCACCATTGTTTTCCCCACACATTTGTCCCAAAAAGCTTGCAGAATGCCAGTCTTGTTTTTGTCAGGCACAATGCGCACCAGACCCTGCTGCACCCACCGTACGACGGACCGTTCAGGGTGCTGGAACCTGGAGCGAAGCATTTTGTGTTAGACTTGGGGGGGGGGGGGGGGCGTAGGGAGACCGTCTGCATCAACGGGCTGAAGCCCGCTTTTGTGTTGGCAGACGAGCATGTGGTGTTGGCCCAAGTTTCCCAACGTGAACGCCCACCGTTGGTGGCTCCGCAGTTTGGTGATCCCTCAGCAGGGATCTGTGCTCACGAAGATAATATGTTTTCCCCTCCTTCCCTTTTTCCCTCCACAGACTGATGTGCCCTCCTGTTCACCTCGCCAGCAGGGCAGTTCGACTGCACCGGCGACCCCCCGCTACAGCCGCTATGGACGCCAGCTCAAGCCCAAAGGACGGGGTGGTTAGTGCCCCTTCTGGGTGTTCGGGGTGGAGGTGGGGGGCTGTGTGGGGGTACAGTGAGGGTATCTCCACCCAGAGAGGGCAGGAGGAAGGGGGTACAATGGACTGAAGGTGGAGGTGTCACTGGGGGGTATCAGATGGGACTGTTGGGTCTATGCGCCCCCCGGGGAGAGTGAGAGCTGCCAGGAGCCGCTGAGGGTAAAAGAGTGTAAGAACGGCCCGGCGTAATGTCATGTTAACGTGCCACACAATCCTTTGTTCAAACAACAATGTATTATGATCGGAAGTTCCAGTTTTCAATGCGTGGAAATAAAGATATAAAAGAGGAATGCACAGAGACCCGATATTCTCTTTTGCTGCAAGTTATGTAGGAGGAAGAATAAAGTTCTGTGTCGTCCAGCTCGTTTCCTCGCCTGCCTTCTTTCTCCACACCCTGTGGTTAATGTTTTTTTTTCTGTACATGGTCCCTGACAGATAAACCATCCATCCAGCCATCCATCTTCTACCGCTTTTCCGGAGGTCCGGGTTGTGGAGGCAGCAGTTCAAGCAGAGAAGCCCAGACTTCCCTCTCCTCAGCCACCTGCTCCAGCTCTTCAGAGAGGATACCAAGGCGTTCCCAGACCAGCTGGGAGACATTGTCTCTCCAGTAAGTCCTGGGTTTGCCCTGGGGTCTCCTCCCAGAGGTACGTGCCCGAAACACCTCAAGTGGGAGGCGTCCAGGAGGCATCCTGATCAGATGCCCATACCACCTCAACTGGCACCTTTCATTGTGGAGGAGCACCACTTCTACTCTGAGACTCTCCCGGATGACTGAGCTGCTCACCCTGTCTCTGAGGGTGAGTCCAGCAATCCTACAAAGAAAGCTCATTTCAGCCACTTGTATCTGCGATCTTGTTCTTTCGGTCATTACCCAAAGCTCATGACCATAGGTGAGGGTAGGAACGTAGATTGACTGGTACAGCTTTGCGTTAGAGCTTAGCTCCCTCTTCACCACAACAGACCAGTACAACGTCCGCATGACTGCCTATGCTGCTCCGATCCATCTGTCAATCTCTCACTCCATTCTCCCCTCACTCGTGAGGGAGATACTTAAACTCCTCCACTTGGGGCAGGAGCCTGTCCCCAACCCAGAGAGGACAATCCACCTTTTTTCAAGCTGAGGGCCATGGACTTGGACTTGGAGGTACTAATTCTCATCCCAGCCGCTTCACACTCAGCAGCAAACCATCCAAGTAAGACCTGTTGGTCATTGCTAGATGAAGCCAGCAGGACAACATCATCTGCAAACAAAAGAGATGAGATCCCAGAGTCCAACTCTCACTGGGAATGAGTCCGACCGAGTGTTGGCAATATGAACCAAACTCTCACAACAGTCGTACAGAGTCCGAATAGCTCGCAACAACAATCCCGATACCCCATACTCCAGAAGCACTCCCCACAAAAAACCATGAGGGACACGGTCGAATGCCTTCTCCAAGTCCACAAAACACATGTAAACTAGTTGGGCAAACTCCCACGAACCCTCGAGCTGGTCCGATGTGCCACGGCCAGGACGAAAACCACATTGCTCCTTCTGAATCCAAGGTTCAACCAACAGCCAGACTCTCCTCTCCAGTATCTTGGCAAAGACCTTCCCAGGGAGGCTGAGGAGTTTGATCCCTCTAAAGTTGGAGCACACCCTCCGGTCCACTTTTTTAAAGAGAGGAACCACCACCCCGGTTTGCCATGCCAAAGGCACTGCCCCCAACCTCCACGCAATGTTGCAGAGGTGTGTCAACCATGACAGCCCTACAACATCCAACATCCTTGAGGTACTCAGGGTGAATCTTGTCCACCACCGGGGTCCGGTCACCAAAGAGATTTTTAACCACCTTGGCGACCTCAGCCCCTGTGATAGGCGAGTCGTCCCCCTCGTCCACAAGCCCTGCTTCCTCTGTAGAAGGCGTGTCAGTGGGATTGAGGAGATCCTCAAAGTTTCCTTCCACCACCCGATGATATCCCCAGTGGAAGTCAGCAGTTCCCCACCCGCACCATACACAATGTGGACAAGGAGCTGCTTCACCCTCCTCAGCCACCGGACAGTTTGCCAGAATCTCTTCGAGGTCGACCGAAAGTCTTGTTCCATGGCCTCACTGAACTCCTCCCATACCCGAGTTTTTGCTTCAGCAACCACCCGAGCTGCACTTTGCTTGGCCTGCTGGTACACGTCAGCTGCTTTGGGAGTCCCACAAGCCAACCAAGCTTGATAGGACTCCTTCTTCAGCTTAATGGCCCCCTTCACTACTGGTGTCCACCCCTTGGTTCGGGGGTTGCCACGACGAGATGCCCTGACGACCTTGCGGCCGCAGCTCTGGGCAGCCGCTTCAACAATGGAGGGGGAGAACATGGCCCATTCAGACTCCATGTCTCCAGACTCCCTCAGAATGTGGTTGAAGGTCTTCCAGAGGTGGGAGTTGAAGACCTCCCGGACAGGGGCCTCAGCCAGACGTTCCCAGCACACCCTCACTATATGTTTGGGTCTACCAGGTCTGAATGGCATCCTCCCCTGCCATCGGATCCAACTCACCACCAGGTGATGATCAGTTGACAGTTCTGCACCTCTTTTTACCCGAGTGTCCAAGACATCCGGTCGCAGGTCTTATAACACCATAACACAATCGATCATTGACCTGCGACCTAGGGTGTCCTGGTGTCAGGTGCACATATGGACACCCTTATTGTTGAACATGGTGTTCGTTTTGGACAAACTGGTTAGCACAGAAGTCCAATAACTGAACACCACTCAGGTTCAGATCGGGCACGCCGCTCCTCCCAATCACCCCCCCTCCAGGTTTCACTGTCATTCCCCACATGTGCATTGAAGTCCCCCAGTAGGACAATGGAGTCTCCAAGAGAGCACTCTCCAGCACCTCTGTCAGAGACTCCAAAAAGGGTGGGTACTCTGAACCATCATTTGGTGCATAGGCACAAATGATGGTCAGGACCCGTTTCCCAACCCAAAGGCACAGGGAAACAACCCTTTTGTCCACCGGGGAAAATTCCAGTATAGAGGCAGCAAGGTGGGGGAATACAAGAATACCCACCCCTGCTCGTCGCCTTTCACCCGGGGCAACTCCAGAAAAGTCCAAGCTCCAGCCCCTCTCCAGGAGACTGGTTCCGGAACTGGAGCTGTGTGTTGAGGTGAGGCCGACTATATCTAGCCGGTATCGCTTAACCTCGTACACCAGCTCAGGCTCCTTCCCCACCAGAGAGGTGACATTCCATGTCCCAAAAACCAGTTTAGGAAGCTCTGGATCAAACCACCAAGGTCTCCGCCATGTGATCCACAAAGCACCGGACCCCCATGGTCCCTCCTGCAGGTGGTGAGCCCACTGGAGGGCGGACCCATGTAACTCCTTCGGGGTGAGCCCGGCCGGGTCCCATGGGTGGAAACCCGGCCGCCAGACGCTAGCCATCGAGCCCCTCCCCCAGGCCTGGCTCCAAGGTGGGGCCCCGTAACCCCATACCGGGCGGAGTACACTGAATCCTTGTTCTAGCATTCATCATGAGAGTCTGTTGGATCGTTCTTAGTCTGGCCCTTCATCCAGGACCAGTTTGTCTTGGGTGACCCTACCAGAGACAAATTGCCCCGGGCAACATAGCTCCTGTGATCACTGGGGCACGCAAACCCCCCACCTCGATAAGGTGACGATCCATGAGGGGACAAATAAACCAATAAGCTAAAAAAAAAAAAAAAATAGGGAGTTTTCTTTGAGGGATTTGCAAGTGAGATTTCCTAAAAAAAACTTTTTGGATTGCAACACTTCAAAATCATTAATGCATTTACTGTAACATCCAATACATTTTGCTATGACATATACAGTATTATCTGATTTACTTTCTAAACTTTTTGCCACTCTGTTCTTTTTAAATGTCACAGTGTTCTCTGTCCCTGGCATAGATCCTTGCTGATTATAGCTGTAGCTGCAGCCTGTAATTTGGCTGGATGCAGACAGAAATAATTATGAGGCCTGCAAATCAGCTCTGATTGGATCAGAGTGTGACCAAATGATCTTCAGTGTCACAGTTGGATCTGCAGGTGAGGGAGACTCACTCAGAAATGTTGTGGTTTGAAGGGCGAGTTAGAATGTGGGAAATGTTTCTGCTTCCCGTTGCCACTCACTGTCAGCCAGGGATGTTCTCGATTTGAGTGGGGATTTTCACTGTCTTCAGCACCACATCCCTGATCTTCTCACTCATAAATCTCTCTGCTCTGCCCACCTCAAGACACCCTTGGATTTTGACATTGTCAGATTGTTTGTTCTCTGCCTATTAAATAAAACAGAAGATATTTTTATGTGACATCGAAAACTGATGCATATACTTTCACTGGATATATTTACTGTAGATTCAATGTGTTTTATGTCTTAAGTTGAGATCCTCCAACTCTTCGAAATAAACCAGCAAATCGAAACTGGCCCATTCAGTCAAGCTGATATTTATGCCGCTGTTGATCAAATGAAAAATGGCCATGCTCCAGGGATGGATGGCCTTCCTATTGAACTATGGAAGCTTCCAAACATGAGGGAACTGCTCTGTATGTTCTATAACGACACTCTATCAGGCAGTAGACCAAAGGAATGAGGTCTTTCCTGTATCATTCCGATTCCTCAGAAAGGAAACCTGATGCTGACTGACAACTACAGTCAACCCCAATTTGCCAACCCCAAACAACTACAACCCCAATTTGCCTGTAAAGTCTACAGTAGACTGTTGCTTAATAGGTTGTGACTGGTAATGGATAATTTCCTCCGACCAAATCAAAACAGCTTCCGTCAGTTCCGCTCTACTGCCGCCCAAATCCTAGCACTCCGGTGTATCATTGAAGAGCTCATAAAACATCATAAAGAAGGAGTGATAGTCTTCATAGACTACAAGAAGGCGTTTGATTCTATCAGACAGGACACAATGTTTTCCATCCTCCGGACCTATGGCATTCTACCTGCAGTGGTTGCAGCAGTCAAGTAGGCTGCCTTTTTGCAACAGCGGATCAATTTCTGCCTATTTCTATTTACTATCTGGCTCTCTTGCCAATCTTTCTGATTCAGCGTCACCTTTTTCCATCCGAACACGTAGATCGCCCAAATGTCTCCTGAGCCAGCGGATGGAGCCACTGTTTCTAGCAGGAGGCGGCAGTACAATAGAGACCAGCTGTTAGCACTTAACCAGCCCACGATGCTAACGCAAAAACTCGACATACCGGAAGAGATAAGACGGAAACGGCGTGGGTGTCGAGCTCGAGTAAGATGGTGGGCGAGGAATATAAGGTACAGACCCGTCCTCCCATCCGTTATTATGGGGAATGTTCGATCTCTACTCAGTAAGACTATCTCCCGCTACGAGAGTGTCTTCAGGGAGAGTAGTTTGATGCTATATACTGAGATGTGGCTAACAGAACTAGCAACAGATGCTAACATCGGACTGGAGGGTTTCCACGCAATACGGGCAGACCGGACACCAGACAGTGGGAAGACAAGGGGCAGAGGAGTGATAACGTATGTCAATAACAACTGGTGCAGACTGGGACATATCACGGTTAAGGAACAGCACTGTAGCAAAGACATTGAGTTGCTAGCTGTTAGCATGCGGCCTACATATCTCCCGAGGGAATACTCACACGTGATCTGCATTGTTATTTATGCAAATCCGATGGCGAACGCTGGGACAGCGCGTGACATCATCCACTCAGTAACTGGCAGGCTGCTGACAGACCACCCAGATGCTCTTCTCCTCATCTCAGGTGATTTCAACCATATTTCACTGTCCCCCATTCTACCCACGTTCACCCAGTATGTCACATGCCACACTAGAGACAATAAAACACTGGATTTATTCTATGCAGATACTAAGGAGGCGCACACCTCATATCCACTCCACCCACTCGGGAGATCGGATCACAACTTGGTTCATCTTCTGCCGGTGTACAAACCCTTAGTACACAGACAACCTCCGGTCATGCGCACGATGAAGTTATGGTCTGAGGAGGCAATGGACGCGCTAAAGGACTGTTCTGAAATCACTGCCTGGGAGCAGCTCTGTGATCCACATGGTGAGGACATCGATGGCCTCACTCACACCATCATGGACTACATCAGCTTCTGTATGGACAACACCGTACCCACCAAGACCATACGGTGTTGCTCGAACAACAAACCCTGGATCAACCCTGAGATAAAAACACTTCTGAGAGAGAAGAAGAGGATCTTCAGGTCGGGGAACAGGGAGATGCTGAAGTCCGTTCAGAGGGAGCTGAGGAGGAAGATCAGAGAAGGCAAGGACAGCTTCAGGAAGAAGATGGAGGACAAGCTGCAACAGAGCGACATCGGCAGGGTCTGGAGAAACCTTAAAACCATCTCTGGGATCCAGAATACCTCCCCCCAGGCCACGGGGGACAGGGAGTGGGTGAACAATCTGAACCTGTTTTTTAATAGGTTTGACCAGTCGCCCTCCCCCCCGACTGCACAACAACCACTGCTGCCTCTAAAGTCATTGAGACCTGCTGTACACACCCCACTCCACCAACCCCCCACACTCCCAGCACACAGCCCCCCAACCTGACCCTCACTAAGACCCAGGTGAGGACAGCGCTGAGGAAGATCAAGGCGAGGAAGGCCGCGGGACCGGACGGCATCAGCGTGAAGCTCCTCAAGTCCTGTGCAGACCAGCTGTGTGGGATTGTGGAGCATATCTTCAACCTGAGCCTGAAGCTGGGGAGGGTACCACAGTTGTGGAAAACATCTTGTGTGGTACCTGTACCAAAGACTTCCCACCCCAAAGATCTGAACAGCTACAGACCAGTGGCCCTGACGTCTCACATGATGAAGACCCTGGAGAGACTGCTCCTTGCTCACCTCCGCCCCCTGGTGGGACCAGCGATTGATCCACTCCAGTTCGCCTACCAGCATGGCATTGGGGTGGAGGATGCAGTGATCTTCCTCCTTCACTGTTCTCTGTCCCACCTGGAGAAGCCCGGGAATGCGGTGAGGATCATGTTCTTTGACTTCACCAGTGCTTTCAACACCATTCAACCAATGATCCTGAAGGACAAGCTGCTGTGCGCAGGGGTGGACCAGCACCTGTCATCGTGGATCCTGGACTACCTCACGAACCGGCCCAAGTTTGTGAGAACCCGAGATTGTGTGTCTGACACAATCATCGGTAGCACGGGGGCCCCCCAGGGAACGGTGTTGGCTCCCTTCCTGTTCACCCTTTATAATGCGGACTTTTCACACAACACAACAAACTGCCATCTACAGAAGTTCTCTGATGACTCTGCAATGTTGGCCTCATCTCCAACGGAGATGAAGCTGAGTACAGAGGACTTATCCAGGACTTCGTGGACTGGTGCCATCGGAACTGCCTCCAGATCAACGCGAGGGAAACTAAGGAGCTGGTGGTGGACTGCCGCAGGCAAGGACAACCCCTCACAGCACCAGTAAACATACAGGGAACAGACATTGAGATGGTGACATCCTACAAGTACCTTGCTGTTCATTTGAACAATAAACTAGACTGGTCACACAATACCGACGCACTCTACAAGAAGGGACAGCGCAGGCTGTTCCTACTGAGGAGGCTCAGGTCTTTTGGTGTACAAGGGGCGCTGCTGAAGACATTCTATGACACAGTGGTGGCATCAGCCATCATTTTTGTAGTGGTCTGCTGGGGCAATGGCATTACAGCAGCCGATAGGAAGAAACTAAACAAACTGATCAAGAATGCTAGCTCTGTCCTGGGGCAACACCTTGACCCAGTGGAGGAGATAGGAGAGAGAAGGATGGTGGCTAAACTGTCATCTCTGCTGGAGTCCGAGTCCCACCCTATGCAGGACATATTGAACGCACTGAGGAGCTCATTTAGCAGTAGACTACATCATCCTAGGTGCGCAACCGAGAGGTTTCGCAGGTCCTTTCTACCTACGGCTGTCAGACTGTATAACCTACGCAGGGCTGCTCGCAGAGATAGCAAGAAAATGTGACGACCTAGTAGTATTGAATGCAAAAGACGCAACAAACTTACACAAATGGTCTCCTCCAGTATACAACTAGGACAATATCAGTCGCTACGGAGGGTGACAATATGTATGGGTACATATTCATACTATGTAGGATAACTAAGTAGGCTGTTATGCTGTTTATTCCATCTTGCTACAGTGCTCCGCACTTTGTATATATATATTTATATATTTATGTGTACATATGTATATCCACTGCTCTTATTTATATTTTTCGTATCTTCTTAATTATTTGCTCCGAGTGTTGCTATCCCTGTGCTGTTGCAATCCTGGACTTTCCCCATTGTGGGACTAATAAAGGCTTGTCTTATCTTATCTTATCTTATCTTATCTTAATGTATGTCAATAATATGGCCGTTGTTGTGACACCTGACGGTATAACTGAGGAATTCTCTATCAACTCTGGTGTCCTCCAAGGAGACCCACTAGCACCCCTACTCTTCATCCTTGTCTTAGACTACACCCTCTGCATAGTCCTTCATGCAGATGATGGTCTCACACTTATGTGCCGACGTAGCTCACACCATCCCGCTATCCATTTAGCGGATCTCGATTTTGCTGATGATATTGTTCTTCTTGAGGATACCGCTACCTCTGCTGAGGTCCTTCTACATTGCATCGAGCTCACTGCCAAGTCTGTCGGCCTTCAGTCGAATGCAACCAAAATGAAATGTATACACGTAAACCCGTCATCTGTCCAGGACCTGCATACACTTGACAGCTCTATTATTGAGAGAGTAGACGACTTCCAATATCTTGGTAGTAGGACAAATGGACAGCTCAGTGGTTAGCACAGTGGCAGCACAATAAGGTCACGGTATCGATTCCACCCCTGACCATCGTGGCTTCGATCCCACCCCCTGACCATCAGTGACCCTTCTGTGTGGAGTTTGCATGTTCTTCCATGTCTGTGTGGGTTTACCTTGGGTACTCCAATTTCCTCCCACAGGCCAAAAACATGCAAGTTAGGTTAATTGGAGGCTCTAAAGTGGCCCTAGGTGTGAATGTGTGTGTGAATGGTGAAGGGATTGGCGCCATAATGTGGCTGCTTCATCCATCCAGGTGGATGCCCAGAATTTCCCTCTGGGGATCAATAAAGTACACAAAATAAAAAAAAAAATACTGCAGAAATGCAGAAAGGAATGCAGAAAGGCTAAGGCCTGGGGAGCTCTTAATGCCCTCTCCAAAATCTGGGCTGCCCCCCTGTCCAGAGACACAAAAATAAAGGTGTTTAAAGCATCTATTGAATCCATCCTTATCTACGGATCAGAGTCTTGGTCACTGACCAAAACGCAAGCAGTCCTTGAATGGCACGCATATCAGAATGCTAAGAAGGGTTCTTAATGTCAGCTGGCAGGACCACTGGTCAAATGATCTACTTTATGGTTCCCTCCCAAGGCTCTCAAACATCATAGCCAAGTGTCGGATGCCACTGTGAGGTCATGTCCTCCGCCACGACCAGCCAGCTACCCTAGTATTATTACTCTGGGAACCTGAGGCGAGACGTAAAGTGGGGAGACCCCGTACCACCCTAAAAATGGTCCTAGAGAGAGACACTGGGATACCAGCTGAAAACCTTAGGGCGGCAATGCTAGACTGGCAGGCCTGGAAACAGATATCATTTCAAGTCACCAGCTTCTCGGAAGACTGACTGACTGACTTATCTGAAATCCTCGAGTTCATGTAAATGTGGACTTTGTGAGGTGAGCTAGAGGATTGTTGTAAACTACATGTTGTTCTAGTACTTTTTATTTTACTGTCACATTTACAGCAGGGAAAATAAGTATTGAACACGTCAACATTTTTTCTCATTAAACATACGTATTACATATAACAACCCAAGTAATCCACACATACATAGAAATCAAGGCAACTGTGTTCACAAAACAAGTTAAATTTAATAAAGTGGAATGATAGAGAATAAGTATTGAACACATGAAGAAAGAGGTACAAAAAGGCATAGAAATGGGGCAGCAGACTTCCGGTTATGGCGGCCACGTAGGAAGACGTGTTTCACACTGCTCTGCTCCTAAAAATAAAAAGTAGGCTAAAACTCTCTCAATTGGAACAAAAACCTATCCCAGCGTTTAGGCGCGGATATGGTAAAGACCAAGGCTGGGAAATTAGGCAGAGGAAAAAGTGATTCGTCAAAACAATCCAAGCTAACAGACTTCCACGCTCGTGACGAAGCAGGAAAATCTCCAGAGACTATGGCGGAGGAGGGAGCTAGCGGCGGAGCTGTGACTGCTGAGGAGGGCACGAGTGCGGTACTTGCTGCCATCAGCTCCATGAGAGCAGACTTTTCATCTAAATTTGATGGGATTATAGCAGCGATAGAAGGAATGAGAAAAGAAATAAGCGACTGTATGGAGCGAGTATCGCAGGCGGAGCTCCGAATCTCAAGCACTGAAGATGACGTCACCAGCCTACAATTAAAGGTGCAAACATTGGAATTAAAAAATAAACGTCTGGAAGATAATGTTCTGGACTTAGAATCCCGGTCGCGACGGAATAATTTGAGGCTGGTGGGCCTCCTGGAGGGAGCGGAGGGATGGGATACATGTTCCTTTTTGGAAAAGTGGATTCCAGAAGCGCTGAACAACGCGGATCATCGGTCGTCTTAGAGAGCGCTCGCCGAATCGGCCCACCGAGAGATAACAAGACACCACCGAGGACGCTGATTATGAAGTTCCTCAACTACAGAGACAAGATGACGGTCACCAACGCGGCGCAAGCTAAAGGAGAAATTAAATACCAGGATCAACAGTTGCGGTTCTACCCAGATTTGGCCACAGGAATTCAACAATTAAGGAAACAGGTTGACCCCGCCCGTAAAGAGCTGCGCAACCTTGGGATTCATCACGGAGTGATTCATCCGGCAAGACTGCTGGTCACATATAAAGGGAGAACTCATATCTTCAAGACCCCTCAGGAGGCGCAGGAGCTTATCAAGCAGATCCAAGAGGAGACTGGTGGGAGCTAAGCATGAAGCATGAACAAGATATAAAGGTAGAATATTTAAGCATTTGCACAGACATCTGATTGATCTGAAACATATAGCATGTCTACAAAATATAGATTGTATTATAAAAAAAAAAGCTATGATGTACAAAATTGCTATAAAATTTTGGAGTTATGTTGGAAAAACTACAGAAGAGAGTTAATGTCATGTCATTAAAAAGTAGTAGAGTCAGGGTGATTGAGAGGAGAAAGAGAGAGTGGTTTGACTGATCCTTGCAGGTGTGGAACAGTCACTAGCTATAACGGGAGACAGAATTTTTTTTTTTGATTTTGGGGGGATTACCACGAATGTGGGGAAAGGGAATTTATTTTTGTGTAGTTTGAAGGATGAATGTTCAACTATCCATGTTTTTGCTTCTCTGTATGAGCATGTTTATATTGCAAGGTAATCTCAAACTCCTTATTGATCATAGACCAAAGCGTTAATCTTAATTTAACTTCATGGAATTGCAGAGGTCTACAAAATCTAAAAAAAACTTAAACAAGTTATGAATAAAATAAAAGACATAGGTTCAAAAATTGTATTTTTACAAGAAACTCATCTAATAGAGGAGGATGTAAAAAGAATTAGGAGAAGATGGCAGGGAAATGTGTTCACCTCATCATTTTCATCCCGAGCTAGGGGAGTTATGACTCTCATACATAAAACAGTCCCATTTCAAGTGAAAAAATGTAATTGGAGACAAATTAGGAAGATATCTAATCATCCAAGGATCTTTGTTATTAGAAAATATAAATCTGGTGAACTTATACAGTCCCAATATAGATGATCAAAACTTCTTCGCTAATTTATTTCTTACTTTATCATCACTTACAGGGCAACATATTATAGCAGGGGATTTTAATTGTACATTGAATCCCAGTATAGATAGATCAACAGGACTGGACTGTACTCACAATGGATGCAGGATGACTCATTAATCATTTTATGAAAGAATTGAGATTGCTAGATATATGGAGAGAAATGAAACCACAAGTCAAAGCCTATTCTTGTTATTCTAATACCTACAAGACATTCTCACGTATTGACTATTTTTTGATCTCCACAGAATTAAGGTCCAAGATTCAAAACTGTTTCTATGATAACATCATGATATCTGATCATGCACCCTGCTGTCTAATTTATGTAGATAAGAAACTGACAAAGGATCCAGGTAGGTGGCAATTTCAGCATAAATGGCTTCAGGATGAGGAATTTGTTAAGTACATAGAAAAACAGATAGATGAGTTCTTTGATATCAATACTACACAAACATCAGCATGTATAAAGTGGGAGAATTTCAAAGCTTTTATTAGGGGGCATATTATTAGTTATACAGGTTCAAAATCTAAGAAGACTCGAGAGGAGAGTCCAATTGGAACATAAAATAAAAATTCTTCAAGAAAAAGTGTATGCAGGAAGTAACCCAAAGTTAGAGAACGGATTACTGATTCTGAGAGCTGAATATGACAAAAAAATCACCAAATAGAGCTGCCTCGAGTCTTCTAAGATTGAAGCAAACTTTTTATGAACAAGGTGAAAAATCAGGGAAATTATTGGCATGGCAGATTAAACAATTAGAATTTAAAACACCAATTACCAGTATTATAAGTAATGGACAGGCAGTTGTAGATCCTTTAGAAATTAATAGTGCCTTTAGAGGTTATTATGAAAAACTATATGATACAAAAAAATGAAACTGACTTAACAAAACTAAATGGGTTTTTGGACGGATTATCTATACCGTGTATTCCAAATGAAAACAGGGAGATACTGGAGTCTAAAATTAGTCAAGAAGAAGTTGGGCTAGCCATTGATACTATGAAATCAGGAAAAAGTGCAGGACCAGATGGTCTTCCAGTTGACCTCTATAAAAAAATTTAAGAATAAATTAATAAAACCACTTTTGGAAATGGTTTTAGAAGCATTTCAAAATAGTAATTTACCACCATACATGAATAATGCCTTAATTATACTGTTGCCAAAACCAGGTAAACCCTCTAATAAATGTGAAAACATGAGACCAATAATCAGAATCAGAATCAGAATCAGAATCAGATTTATTGCTATTGTTCATGTAGTACACAAACTAGGAATTTGTCTCGGTGCAATGCTGCAACATTAAACATGATAAAATAAAAGAAAAAAACTATACATGCAATAAAGTGTAGAATAAGAGTGAGTAATACTAGTCAGCAGTTTAAATATATTAGCGAGCAGCAGATAATGTGGAGAACCATATAGTGCAGTCGGTAATGCAGGAAGAAAACAGTGATGATTGACATGAGTCTGGTTGAGCTGCTGTACATAGTGCACGAGAGTCAATAAGTCACTTAGTGTTCAGCAGTCTAATGGCAGAGGGGAAGAAGCTGTTCATGTGACGGGAGGTTTTAGTCTGGATGGACCGAAGTCTTCTACCTGAGGGGAGAGGGGCAAACAGTACGTGACCAGGGTGTGAGGGATCGGCTATGATCCGGCCAGCACGCCTCCGGGTCCTGGAGATGTACAGATCCTGGAGAGATGGGAGCTTGCAGCCGATCACCTTCTCAGCAGTGCGCACGACGCGCTGCAGCCTTAGTCTGTCCCTGGCAGTGGCTCCTGCGTACCACACGGTTATGGAGGTGGTGAGGATGGACTCGATGATGGCTGTGTAGAACTGCACTAACATCTTGGTGGGTAGGTTGAGCTTCCTCAGCTGCCGCAGGAAGAACATCCTCTGCTGGGCCTTTTTGATGAGGGAGCTGATGGTCGGCTCCCACTTGAGGTCCCTGGTGATGGTGGTGCCTAGGAAGCGGAAGGAATCAGCAGTGGTGATGGGAGAGCCTGTGAGGGTGAGGGGGGCAGAGAGGTTGTGACTTTCCTGAAGCCCACAATCATCTCCACTGTCTTCAGAGCGTTCAGCTGCAGGTTGTTGTTGTTGCACCAGGACGCCAGCTGGGCCACCTCACTCCTGTAGGCGGACTCGTCGCCGTTGGAGATGAGCCCGATGAGGGTGGTGTCATCCGCAAACTTGATCAACTTGACAGACTGGTGGCTGGAGGTGCAGGAGTTGGTGTAAAGGGAGAAGAGTAGGGGGGAAAGTACACAGCCCTGGGGTGATCCGGTGCTGATGCTAGCAGAGTCTGAGACAGTCTTTCCCAGCCGCACATGCTGCCTCCGGTCCGTCAGGAAGTCGGTGATCCACCTGCAGAGGGAGTCAGGCACGTTGAGCAGGGACAGCTTGTCCCGGAGCAGATCGGGGCGGATGGTGTTGAATGCGGAGCTGAAGTCCACAAACAGGATCCTGGCGTAGGTTCCCGGGGAGTCTAGGTGCTGCAGGATGGAGTGGAGGGCCAGGTTGACTGCGTCGTCTACAGACCTGTTGGCTCTGTAGGCAAACTGCAGCGGGTCCAGGAGGGGGGTGGTGATGGACTTGAGGTGGGGCAGGACCAGGCGCTCAAAGGACTTCATGACTACAGAGGTGAGCGCTACAGGTCTGTAGTCGTTAAGACCAGTGATCCGTGGCTTCTTGGGGACAGGGATGATGGTGGAGGATTTGAGGCAGGACGGCACGTGGCATAGCTTAAGGGAGGTGTTAAAAATGTCTGTGAAGACAGGAGCCAGCTCTTTCGCACAGTGTCTCAGGGTGGAGGGAGACACGCCGTCCGGACCGGGGGCCTTGCTCGGGTTCAGTCTGGAGAACTATTTGAGCACGTCCTGCGCACTGATGACAAGGGCGGGGGGAGGAGGGGGGGGGGCACCTTTGATGAAGTAGGGACCGTGGAGGCTGTGGAGCTGGAGGGAGGGGGGGAGTTGGACACAGATGACGGGGTGTCAAAACGGGCATAGTGTTGGGACAATCTTTGACAAAGGGCTTTGTCATCCTGACCTTTAGGAGCCTGAGGCCAATAATTGGTGATTTGCCTCAGTCCTCTCCACACAGAAGCCGAGTCATTAGCAGTGAACTGCTGCTGGAGTCTCTCAGAATACACAGATAATAAGCCTATTAAATGCTGACGTTAAGATAATCTGTAAAATTTTAGCAAGACGACTACAAGAAATATTACCAAATATTATTAACCGAGATCAGAATGGCTTTATAATGGGAAGACAAGGCTTCCATAATGTAAGAAGACTATTTAATAGTATTTATTCTAATAAAGAAGCACCGGATACAGCTTTCCTATCATTGGACACCGAAAATGCCTTTAATAGGGTCGAATGGCCCTTTCTTTTTGAAGCCCTACAAAGGTTTGGACTTGAAAATAATTTCATAAAATGGTTTCAAATAATATACAATAATGCTACAGCAGAAATCCTAACAAACAGCAATATCTCAAAATCAATAAAAATCAATAGAGGATGTCGACGAGGCTGTCCACTTTCACCTTTACTGTTTACTATGGCAATTGAACCTTTAGCGATGGCAGTACGTTTACATCCACAAATATATGGAATTAAAGTAGGACCAGCAGAACATAAAATCTCCCTGTATGCCGATGACATAATTTTGTTTATGTCGAATTTTAAAAAATCAATTCCGACCTTGTTAAATTTAGTAAAGAACTTTGGGGAAATATCAGGATATAAAATAAATAAAACTAAATCTTCAATATTAATGCTAAATGAGACCCAGAGAAATCACCCAGCTCCTGAGGTAAATCAATTTAATGTTGTAAATCAGTTTAAATATTTAGGAATTCAAATTGTGCCTAAGCTAGAATCAGTCGCCAGTGCCAACTATGAAGCCTTAATGACAGATATCAATGAGTTACTTCAGAGATGGATGTCACTACCAATGTCGATGATCGGGAGAATTAATATACTTAAAAGTAATATCTTACCCAAAATACTTTATTTATTTCAATACATTCCTTTACTACCACCTTCAGATCTATTCTCAAGAATTAAAAAAAAGTTAGTGGAATTTATATGGAACAATAGGAAGGCTAGATTACGTCTGTCACTTACTATATTTACCATTTGATCGTGGAGGTCTGAAATGTCCAAACTTTATATTGTATTACTGGTCAGCACAACTGAGGTCTATGACATATTATTTTTCATCAAATGTTCTCCCTCAATGGACTGAAATGAAATCATACAATTTACCTTTACCTCTTCCCTTATTCACTGGAGTGGTGGCTCAGTTGGTAGAGCATCCGCCCCACACCAGGGAGGCAGGGGTTCAAATCCCAGCCGGGTCATACCAAAGACCATATAAAAATGGTGCTTTCTGCTTTTTAGCGTGGTGCTCCGCATAATGGAACGGGGAAAGTAAAGTTACGCACAGAGCTACCAGAGGACTGACCCCCCCACTGTAGCTTTCACTACTTACAGTAGCTGTGTGGCCTAGGGTCAGAGAAACGGAGATAGGCGCCGCCCCATACACCAACATGGTGTGAAGGAAATAAACTAACTAACTAACTTCCCTTATTCATATACTCAGACTCGGCTAAAAAATTACAGAAACAAGTTAAAAATCCAATTGTAAAGCATATGATCAAAATATGGTGTGAAACCAAAAAATATTTAAAAGAACCACACTTATTGTCACAATTTAGCCCAATATGGGGTAATCAATATTTTACACCAGGGAGAGCGGATGCTGTATTTAAAGTATGGAATTTAAAAGGGATTCAAATGATTCAAGACTTATATTTGTCACGTTCAGATAACATAATGTCTTTTGAAGAACTGAGGATCAAATTTAATCTTAATAGAACACATTTTTTTAAATATCTTCAGCTTAGGAATTTTATTCGTTCAAATCAAAATAATGCTCTCACCCGACCTACTTATTCATCCTTGGAAAAAATTTTGACGAAAGATAGTAAGAGAAAGGGTATTATTTCAGAGTTTTATAACTCATTGACACTATCCTCAAGTGAAAACTTGCAGAAAAGACTGAATTATTGGAAAGAAGACCTGCAAACTGAAATTTCAGAGGAACAATGGGAATTGGCTTGTATACAGAAGCTCAAACCAAATCAATAAATGTACGTCTTAAATTGATACATTTTAAATGGTTAATGCGGATGTATGTTACACCGGTGGAGTTAAATAGATATAACAAAAACTTGCCAGATACATGCACAAAATGTATTGAAAGTAAAGGAACCCTATTTCATTGTTTATGGGAATGTAGAAAAATTAGAATGTTTTGGGAAGAGGTGAGGGTAACAATTGAAAAAATAATTTCAAAACAATTCACATTGAACGCTAAACTGTTTTTGTTGGGTCTGTATCCAGAAAAGCATAACTTTAATAAGAGTGAAAGAGCATTCATAGACTTCAGTTTGCTTCATGCCAAAAAATGTATTGCACTACTGTGGAAAAAGACTCATAGACCAGATGTGACTCAGTGGTTAAGACAGATGTTAACAAACCTTCCACTAAAAAGAATAACATACATACTGAAATCAAAGGAAAATGTGTTTGAGAATATATGGAGACCTTTCATTGATTATGTAAAGAAATTAAACATAACTTCTGAAGAAGAAGGTGAATGATGTGTGTGGACCTTGTAAATTCCAAATTGGTGAATGTATAATATGTATACTTATGTAATGGATTGCCTAGACTAAACAGAGGAGCATTGTTGATGACTTGCCTTTGTTAATGGTTGTTGGTGTTTTTAGTACTTTTTTTTTTTCTTTTTTGGTCATTAGTTGTGTTTTTTTTTTAAATTACTTTAGTGTTAGTGTTTGATTGTTTGTGTCATGTTTGTAAAAAAAAGGTTCAATAAAAAATATTGTGGGAGAAAAAAAAAAAGAAAGGGGGCAGCATGGTGGCACAGTGGTTAGTACTGTGGCAGCACAGCAACTCACCCTTGGCCATGGGATCTCGGGTTTGATCCCACCCCCTGACCAACGGTGAGCTTTCTGTATCGAGTTTGCATGTTCTCCCTGTGTCTGCGTGGGTTTACTCCGGAATTTATCCAGTTTCCTCCTACAGGGCCCAAAAACATGCAGGTTAGGTTAATTGGCATCAACTGGGGAGGTATGAATGTGAGTTGTCCCTTGCCCCTAGCCCCCCCCCCCCCCCCCCCCCCCCCCGGCCACAGTTGTAAATAAGACTGTGTTCTTAATCTGTTCTGCCTGGTTAAATAAAGGTTAAATGAATTTTTAAAAAAAACAAGTTATATTTAATAAAGTGGGATGACAGTGAATAAGTATTGAACACATGAAGAAAAAGAACTGCCAAAAGGCATAGAAAGCCAGGAAACCAGCTGAAATCCATCAGAATTTAGGAAGCAATCCCATCCCCCATCAATGCAAATTATTTTCAGCTGGTTAAGTCCTGACTGATAGCCTTTAAAAATGTCTGTGAATATCAGATTGTCACACCACAAAGACCTCATGATGGGTAGAAGCAAAGAGCTTTCTCTGGACCTCCATCCATCCATCCATCCATCCATCTTTTACCGCTTTTCCGGGGGTCCGGGTCGCAGAGGCAGCAGTTCTAGCAGAGATGCCCAGACTTCTCTCTCCCCAGTCACCTGCTCCAGCTCTTCAGAGAGGATACCAAGGCGTTCCCAGACCAGCTGGGAGACATAGTCTCTCCAGCGAGTCCTGGGTCTGCCCCGGGGTCTCCTCCCAGTGGGACGTGCCCGAAACACCTCAAGTGGGAGGCGTCCAGGAGGCATCCTGATCAGATGCCCATACCACCTCAACTGGCTCCTTTCAATGTGAAGGAGAAGCTTCACATTGAAGCCTTCTTGTGAAGGTCTAGAGAGAGTGGTTCTATTCTGAGCCTCTCCCGGATGACTGAGCTCCTCACCCTCACCACTCTCTCTAGACCTTCACAACCTTATTGTCACAAAACGTAATGATGGTTACAGGCAAATTTCTAAACTGCTGAAAGTTCCAGTGAGCAGTGTCGGAGCCATCTTTCGGAAGTGGAAAGAACAACATTTTACCATAAACTGGCAACAGTCAGGAGCTCCTCCCAAGATTTCTGACAGTGGAGTCAAAATAATTATCAGAAGAGTTGTCTAAGAGCCAAAGAACACTTGTGGAGTGCTCCAGAAAGACCTGGAGTTAGCAGGTATTGCTGTTTCAAAGAAAACAATCAGTAATGCACTCAACCGACATGGGTTCTATGCCCGCTCACCTCGCAAGACTCCATTGCTCAAGAAAAAGCATGTTGAAGCTTGTTTAAAGTTTGCTGCACAACATTTGGTCAAGCCAGTAAAATACTGGGAGAATATAGTCTGGTCAGATGAGACCAAAATTGACCTTTTTGGATGTCACAACACACAGCATGTGTGAAGGAGAAATGGCACTGCACATCCCATCATGATGTGGGGGTGTTTTTCACCATGTGCACATCAGCCCAAAAACACCATACCAGCAGTGAAGTTTGGAGGTGGGAGCATCGTGGTGTGGGGATATTTTTCAGCACATGGTACAGGCAGACTTCATATCATTGAAAGAAAGATGAATGGACAAATGTACAGAGACATCCTTGATAAGAACCTGTTGCCATCTGCCAAGATGCTGAAGATGAAATGAGGGTGGACATTTCAGCAAGTCAATGATCCCAAACACACAGCCAAGGAAACTCTCAACTGGCTCCAGAGAAGGAAAATAAAACTGCTAGAACTGCCCAGTCAGTCACCTGACCTGAATCCAATAGAAAATCTATGGAACAAACTGACGATCAGAGTTCATAGAAGACACCCACAGAACCTTCAAGATTTGAAGACAGTTTGTGTGGAAGAATAGACTAAAATCGCTCCTGAGCAATACCTGCACCTAGTTTCTCTATACAGGAGAAGCTGTTATTACCAACAAAGACTTTTCTACTAAATATTAAATGAATTTCACCAAATGTGGTCAATACTTTTTCCCTGTCATTCCACTTTATTAAATATAACTCGTTTTGTGAACACAGTTGCCTTGATTTCTTTGTATGTATGTATGTATTAGTTGGGTTGTTACTGATATCTGGTGAAAATCTCAGGTCAATGGCTCCATCAGAAATATGTTTAATGAGAAAAATGTTGACGTGTTCAATACTTATTTTCCTCGCTGTATGTATCATTAGCTATTAATTTATTCAATAACACCTCAGTGCTTTGCTATTATTATCACCTATAAAATGAATGCAATCCTCCAGGTACTACTGAAAGTATATTATTTATTCAAGAAACTCTTAACTTATTTTTTACTACTGTGTGTCATTTTCTTCTAATTAAGTATCTCATGTCTAAAGAAAAAGGGCTTATAAATTCTGACTCTGCCAAGATGAAAATGCCTTATTAGTCTCAACTTATAGAGAACCCCTATTAAGAACGCTGTTCCCCCTTATTCTTATATTTTTTATTCTCTCTTCGTGCTCTGACAGCCCTCGTGTGTGTTCTGTCCTTTACACATTTGCACTTTTCATTTTTTATTAATAATCCTCTTTTCCATGTGTCTTCCTTTCGATGCTTTCCTCCCCTCGTGGCTGCATTTGGCTCTCACTCCGTTGTACTGCAGGCTTGGTAGTTTCTCTCAACAGAACTTTTGACTTTTTTTACTTACTTACAAACTCTGAAACAAACAGTGAGCTGTGTGGAGTTTGCATGTTCTCCCCGTGTTGCGCGGGTTTACTCCGGGATTTCTCCGGTTTCCTCCCGCACACCAAAAACATGTAGGTTTAGGGCGCTCGTGCACGCAGCGACCAGCAGCCGGTGGCTTGTCACCAAACTGCAAACCAAGTCTACCTACGGGTACAAATAAGTAACAAAAAAAAAAAAAACCTCTGTTGTGTCAGTCGGTTTCTGTGTGTGTTTGCACTCACCAGCGTCGATTTAATGTTGATGAGAGATTGGCGGACAGATGCACGTGGCACACAGCTCCAAATCCCTCTGTCATCAGGTCCAGATGTCAGATGAATGCCATGTCAGAATGGGTTTGTGAAGTGTGGATTAGTTAATATGGCTGCAGATACTCCTGTCATGTGACATCAACCTACCTATTTCCATCTCTCCGCCCGTGACCCCTCTCTTTCCTTCACTTCCCATCTGCACATCCATTCTGACCCACAATTGTTTGTCTATTTTTGGGATTGTCTGATTATGGGCCAGATGTGCAGACTGTGACTGGCTGCAGCAGAAGCCTGTGGAGTAGGGGAGCGGTGAAGATTGTGGGGGGAAGGGGTTTTAATCTGCTCACCAGTAGGCAGTAATCAGGCTCTGGGAAGCACATGGAGTGTGTGTGTGGGGGGGGGGGGGGGGGGTACTCATGGTGAGACCAGGCCCTGTGCCTCCCAGCCGTCTGTACCAACCAGCCCGTTTTAAAACTCAGAATGTGAACATGTGTGTGCTTATCCATTCACTGGGAGTGTGATTGCAACCTTTGCCCTGCTGTCTGTGTGGTTAACCTCACAGCAAGACAAAGACAGGCAGCGAGGGAGGGCAATGACTGAGGAAGAGTATAGGAAGGAAAGTCTCTGCAAAGGATTACACATCAGTAAAGTAATCCTCTTCTCCCCTCCATTATAAGCCACTAATGATTTACATGATGCAGCAGGAATTTCCTTCCCACCTCAGTGTCTCTGAACTTCACTTTACGATCGATATTGGTGTCCCTCCTTTCCTTTAATCAATGCCCGCCTCCCATTTTGCACCATGCATATATTCATCCACGTATCACTCTTAAGGCAATGAGAATATTAACACGGTTACATAAAAAAGTACTCATGAGCTGGGATGAGTCGGAAGGAAAGACTGAAGCATTTGTTGCACCCAGCATAGGGAATGTAGAAAAAGAAGCTCACAGCACATCCTTGGCTGCTTGCTCCCTTCTCTTGCTCTCTCTATCTAGCCTTTCACTCTGACAGTGAATGGCTGGATAGCTTCCTGTAAGGAGGGGCCATGTCGTAGGTCTCTCCCCAGTGGGGAAAAAAAAATAAAAAATAAAATATATATTGATACTAAAAAGTTGGAAGCATGCTTGGTTGAAAAATAAACCACATTTGGTCAAATTTGACCACTGTGAACTTTTCATCCCCCACCCGCCTCGTATCTGTGATTTGTGCAGTCCTAACAACATTGAATAAATACATAATTTTATCTATCATAGAGGAAAGTCTCCTTTTTTTGTCATTTCACTATTTCCTTTTTTATGTAAAAGTTCAGTCTATTTGCTGTTACATGTTATTGCTGTAGTTTAAAAGATTTACAGTGCATATGACTGCTAAGATTGAACACTCTTCTGACATTTTTGAAAACATTAAGCAACTGGGATACTTAACAAAATGAGCTATAGAGGTAGGAGAAGTCATATGTAAATGGAAGCATGCAAATACAGTACGGATTAGAAAAAAGCAAACATACAAAAAAAGCTAATTTCCAAACTAGTTCTTCAAACCAACTCAAACTGCACCGCATCATTAAATGTATTAAGCTCCACTCTTTGCATGTTACACTTCTCATTTGAAAGACTCTATACAGCCCAAAAATCCCACTATCGTTCCCCACTGATGAGTTCTACATTGCTGCCTGGTGTTTGAACCCAACCACCACCCCAGCATCCTCCTGCTGGCTGTAGAGTGGTTTAAATGTTCCCTCCCACTACTTTGTGCATCTTAATCATGGGGAGTGATGCAAAATGCAATCTCTGCAGATACAGTTTGGATAAATCTTTTCAAGTCTGAGTTACCTGACAGAACTACATATAATAACTGCAACTGTTCTTATGATTTGCTCTTTGCAGGGCAAAGATGAGGAGCCAGAAGTCAACAGTGTTTTTTTTTATTTTATTATAAAGTACAAAACAATGTGCCTCAAGGGGCAAAACACATAAACTACAACACAAGACCACGATGGGTCGAAATAACTAAACAAATACAAAGAATCAAAGTCACTTACATATCATGCAGCGAGGGTGAAACCTAACGCTGGAAAAGAGACTGGAGTTGGATGTGGGGACTCCAGCCTGAGTGGGTGTGAGATCGCAGCAAGGACTAATTCCCAGCAGTGATCTTAAATAGAGCAAAAACTAATTCCACACAGGTGAGACAAATAATGAATAAAGGGTGAACAGCTGTGACAGGCCGCCGGCCGGCTGACAAGCGGAAGTGCTTCCGCGGCGCTGTCAAAATAAAAGCACCAACACACACCCTCAAAGCAAACCCAGAAGAAAGGGACAAAAAGAGAAAATAATAGGTGACTTGAGCACGGAGCAGACCCGCGCTCAGGATCACCACAGTGCCCTCGCTTTAAGGAATGGATTCCAGGCATCCCAACCGTAACATCTAGGAAAGAGACCCCTCCCCACCACCACCACCACCAACAACAACAACAACCAGGAGAACTACCAAAACCAGCCTTGGGAGGGCAGAGGGGGAACCCAGGCTTGGAGGGAGTGACACTGAAATGAAAAAATGACCTCAAAAGGCTTAACAGCAAAATACTAAGACCCATACCCAAATAAACACCAAAACATCCCCCATAAACTGCAAATGGGAATACGTAACACAGAACCAGAACCAAATAACTTTTGCAAATTAAATTCTCATTAATTCCCACCCAAAAACTGAGATCTTTATATGGTAGCCAAAAAATAGATTAATTTACTTTACCTTTTCTTTTAGAAAAGTCCGTGCAAAAATTAGCAATGAACAAGAACACAAAAATATAACAAATTGCAACACAACATGTTCAAAATGAGAACTTCTGTCCGCTTCTTTTTCTCTTCCTTTGGAAATGTCAACATGAAAAAGAAATGCATGAACCTGAAGAAGAAAACTGAATAATATATGCCTATAGCCCAGAACTACAGAAGCACTAAGAGACACGTATAATCAGTCAAATGAGGGACTTGTGCTGGTGGCCTCCCAGAGTCCTGGCTCCACCCAACCGTCACGAGAAAGAGGTCGGGTGGCCTACCGGACCTCCAGAACTGCCAAGTCCGGCAAAAAGGTTCCTCAGGTGGCCTCCCCGCATCGCTGGGCCAGCGGACCACGGAGCCCCACTCACCTCCCCCAGAAAGCAGAAGAAGAGACAGGTAACCCCCGCAGATCCCTGGCAGGGAGCGAACCACGAAGGAACCAGCAGTTTGTAGCCGACCCACAGTAGCCTTCAGCACCGGCGCAGCACCCTCAATGGCCTCGGCTTGAGGCATAGCCGCACCCTTGATAGGCCCCCGCTTGAGGCGTTGCAACACCCTTGATGGCCTCCGATTGAGGCATTGCAGCACCCTCGATGGCCTCTGATTGAAGTGTAGCAGCACCCTCGATGGCCTTTGCTAGCAGCGCTGCAGCACCCTTGGTGACCTCGGCTTGAGGAGTTGGATCCACAACGACCTCGGGCAGCGGACCGGAACCCACGGAGGCCTCTACCGTGGCAGGAAACACCTCGGTGACCCTGAAAAAAGGCTCGGAAACAAGGAGCACAGGAACACGGTCAGGATCACAGTCGAACCTGACGAGGTGAGCTCAGATGCTGCTGACGGTAGCACCCGGCTGTCCTCTCCAAGAGCCAGACAAGATCTCTCCAAAACAGAAATAATAAAAACAAAGGAGAGTACTTGCCTGAGCTCAAGTTCTACCGCCGTCCAGGACTCCGTTGATCCAGATGGCGATCCTCTTGGCCCGGCCTCCTGGAGGTCAAACTCTGCTGCGGCGGCCCCAGCAGCAGGGATGATGGTTTCTTCTGCAGTCTCTGGACCCTCCGGTGTTGCAGTCCACGCAGATGGCTCGCTCTGCGTGGCGACCGGAGATCCATTCCCAGCAGGGATAGGATTCTGCTCAGTGGAGATCTGGGGACGCTTCGTCATCGGCACAGACTCCAACTGGCAGACAGACCTCTTCCTCTGTCCGTAATGCAGCTGCAGGGCTGGAACCAGGTTCACCAGGGCCACAGGCCCCTCCTCCCTGCGGCAGTTCAGTCCTGACACCGGTGGACACTCGGGGAATATAGGGGGAGACACAAAGGAAGCAGGTTGTGTACATATGGCTGCAGCAGGTGGTGAGAGCTCAGGGGACTGCATGACCTGAGCCTCACCCCCGGGAATCATACAAAGTAATTTATCAGTAAAAGATTGAGAATGAAAAATCACTTGTCTGTCATCCTGGGGTATGGTGGACACTGCTGCAGCAGGTTCTGTTCTCTCCTTTCCCATTCCTGAGATGCAAGTGGATGCCTCGGGAAGATGGGGAGGAGCCACTCCTGGTGGATTGGTGACAAAGGCAGCCAGAGGAGGAGTCACTGTGCTTGCAGCAACTGAAGGTAGCAGGGAGGAGCAGCCGAGGCAGTCCGGGGTAGGGGAGCTGGCGAAACAGCTGCTAACAAAGATCCGGAGGCTGAAGCTGCTGTCATACCTCTCTTCCGTGGCAAAGGAAAAACAGCTGGCTGGGTGACAGGAGCGTCTTTCTGGCAGCCCGTAGCTGGATCCAAACGGGAACCTCGCGGAGAATTGACCCTATCATTAAACTCCCTCCACTTTGGAACAGCCGTGTCCCGGGGAGAAGATGGATTCTGTGCGTGATGGCGACGTCTTCTGGCTGGAGGCGAGGTTAAATTCAAATTGGGGAAACGCCGCTGCTGCCCTAAAACTGTGGCCAGCAGCTCGGCAAACTCAGGATAATTGTTTAACCCGGGATTTGCCTCCACCAGTCTAACAGCTGCCACCACAAGAGAGTTTCAGCCACACGGCCCGTGATGAGTTCAGCTGCCCACTGTTCATCTTCACTGGGACCCCGGGCTGCCCCCCTCCTCCGCTGCGCAGGAAGACGGCTCTTCGGTGAGGGAACCACGGGAGCTGGAGCCATAGCAGGAACCTCCTCACGTGCCGAGGAATGGGAGTTCTTCCCCGTTGACCCCCTCTTAGGCTTCCTGGAGGATCCCTGGTCCAGTTGACAGTTCCTGTGTTGGAGCGCCGAAAGCTCAGCCATCCTCTCCCTGCCCTCAGCATGCTCGGTAAGGTGAGGATGACGTTTAGCAGCCGCCTCCGCGAGTCCCAGGTGCCACAGTGCGACTTGGGGGGAATGATTGTGAGCTATGGCCAGGAGGTCATCAATCTCCATTAGAGCCTGGACGAGCTCAAAACCCAGGCTCATAGGATACCACGTGTTGAACAAAGCTATAACCTCCCCTCGAAAAAGAAACGCTGGCACCCGATGAAGAGAAAAAATTCAGACCCAAAAACAAAACTCACTGAGACTGGCACCTCATTTGGCTGCAATCTGCTGTTATGATTTGCTCTTTGCAGGGCAAAGATGAGGAGCCAGAAGCCAACAGTGAGTTTTGTTATTTTATTATAAAGTACAAAATAATGTGCCTCGAGGGGCAAAACACATAAACTACAACACACGACCACGATGGGTCGAAATAACTAAACAAATACAAAGAATCAAAGTCACACATATAATGCAGCTAGGGCGAAACCTAACGCTGGAAAAGAGACGAGTTGGATGTGGGGACTCCAGCCTGAGTGGGTGTGAGATCACAGCGAGGACTAATTCCCAGCAGCGATCTTAAATAGAGCAAAAACTAATTACACACAGGTGAGACAGATAATGAATAAAGGGTGAACAGCTGTGACAGGCCGCCGGCTGGCTGACAGGCGGAAGTGCTTCCACGGCACTGTCAAAATAAAAGCACCAACACACACCCTCAAAGCAAACCCAGAAGAAAGGGACAAAAAGAGAAAATAATAGGTGACTTGAGCACGGAGCAGACCCGTGCTCAGGATCACCACAACTGTTGCTTTTTATTATTGATGTAGTTATAAGAGCCAAAGCCAACGTTTCTTTAAATTATTAAACTAAGGAGTTTTGGATGATTATGAAATAAAAAATAGCTTGCAATCTTGGGCTGTTGTCTGTTTGTTTTGTCCTGCTGTCTACCCATAAACAGCCAATACCTGGCAATTGGTGCCACAGGACAGCAGTGCTGTCTCCCTTTGACTGTCCCCACTGGAGCCCTACCAGATGCCCCTCTGCCCCGGTGGACATAGATCCATGCAAAATAAAACCCATCAGTTCGACAGGGAAATAAAAAGTGTGTCCACATTTGCTCTGTATCTATTTATCTCTGCCCCGGGCTGTGTGCCACTCCAGGGATTAGTTTTTAGGGGTTGTTAGTCAAACCAGAGGGCAGCATGCAGTCCTTCCTCTGGTTGACAAAGGTTCAGGTTGCACAAAAAAAATATTTTGCATCAAGACTTTCCTTGTCATTGCAACTTTCCCTAGACCCTGGTAGGCATCTCTTTATCATTACACAGGGCAAGTGAGATGCATTTTATGACTGGACATATGTGCCATTTTATGATAAGAGTGGTCTTGTGTTCCGTTGGCTGTTTGCCATCCATCCACAGGATGAGAAATGAGTTTGTACTTTCCTCTACACTGCATTTGCCCTTCCTCGATCATCTATCTCTCTCTCCCCCTCTCTTGTTTGATCCTTCACATTCTGCCTATGACAGTTTTTAATGAGTGCCCACATTAGGAGTGGGCACTCATGGTTCTCAGGAGTTTGTGAAATGATTTGCATGTATTAGTTATCTGAATAAGATGCTTCTGATCCTTTATAGATTTGTTGTAAAGGTCTGCCATATTAATTGATACAATGCAGCCTTCTGGACCACATTGTTAGGTTAGCTGTCCTTTAAAGTCTGTTTTTGGAGATCTCCACACCTAGGGAGCAGCAGCTTGATTTATTGGTCGCTAAAAAGCTGCTTTTGCAGATGAAGCCAAGGGAAAGCACAGACTATTGATTGGAGTGGAAGGAAAAATGACGTCTGAAGCTAAATGTCAGTGAACAGAATCCATCTCATCATTGCAGTAGTGCTTTAGGATGTGGCAGTCAGAGTCAGGTATAGTAGGAATAAATTTTACTCGGAGAAAAGTAGTATTTCTTTACGATCATGATAACTTAAATAGACAGCAAGGTTAGTCATCAAAATAAGAGGGTTGTAAAGGAAATCGATGCTCAGATAGGGAATAATACTAAAATTCTATCAGATTAGATACTCATTTACAACAGTATCAACTAACAGTTTTACATCTTCCAGTGAGGGATTCTTAGAGAATTGTCATGTACCGTATATACGTACATTATAGTTATATTAATGCCCTTCCTCTATCATCTCTCTCTCTCCCCCTCTCAATCATAAAATCTTGGATGACATCATACGCCACCTGAAACCCACTACCTGCTGCCTTGATACTCTCCCAACAGTGTTTTTTTTAAAAAACGTTTCACATTGTATGGCCTCAGATCTACTACAAATCATAAATATGTCTCTGTATTCAGGTGTCTTCCCTCAATGCTTAAAAACAGCTGTTATCAAGCCACTTCTAAAAAAAAAGCAACCTAGAAATCTCAATCATGAACAGCTATAGGCCCATATCAAACCTCCCCTTTCTTAGTAAAATAATAGAAAATGCTGTTTTTCAACAATTGTACAACTTCCTGATATTAAATAACTGTTTTGATGTCTTCCAGTCAGGTTTTCGGCCACACCACAGCACTGAGACAGCTCCAGTTAAGGTCCTTGATGACATCCACTCCAATACAGATAATGGCAACATTTCAGCCTTGGTTCCACTGGACCTCAGTGCTGCATTGGACACGGTCGAACCATAACATCTTACTAGACTGGCTGAAAAACTGGGTGGGACTTTCTGGTACAGTGCTTAGCTGGTTTGAGTCCTATTTAAAAGACGGATTATTTTGTGTCTATAGGTAACTACAAATCTGAGCAAACAAAAATAACCTGTGGAGTTCCCCTAGGTTCCATTTTGGGTCCTTTGCTTTTCAACATCTATATGCTCCCACTAGCTCAAATCATAAAAAAAAACAAAACAAAATATATTACCATAATTATGCAGATGATACACAAATCTACATAACCATCTCACCAGCAGACTATGGTCCAATTAAAACCCTGATCAAATGCACTGGTCAAATTAAAGACTGGATTTGCCAGAATTTTCTTCAGTTAAACAAAGACAAAACCGAAATAATAGTTCTCGGAGCCAAAGAAGAAAGACCCAAAGTTAGTACTCAGCTTCAATCAATGATGCTAAAAACCAACAGCCAAGCCAGAAATCTGGGTGTGGTTCTGGACTCAGACCTGAATTTTAACAGCCACATTAAGACAGTATTGAAGTCAGCCTATTATCACTTAAAGAACATAGTGAGGATTAAAGGTCTGATGTCTCAGCGGCATCTAGAAAAACTTATCCACGCATTTATCTTCAGTGAACTGGACTACTGTAACGCTGTCCTCACAGGTCTCCCTAAAAAGTCCATCAGACAGTTACAGTTAGTTCAGAATGCTGCAGCTCGAGTCCTCACTAAGACCAAGAAAGTAGATCATATAAGTCCAGTCCTCAGATCTTTACACTGGCTTCCTGTCTGTCAAAGAATAGATTTCAAAATACTGCTGTGGGTTTATAAAGCTCTGAATGGTTTAGGGCCAAAATATATCTCAGATCTGCTAGTCCACTATGAACCACCCAGAGCCCTCAGGTCATCAGGGTCTGGCCTACTATCTGTGCCGAGTTAGAACCAAATATGTGAAGCAGCATTTAGTTTTTATGCCCCTCACATATGGAACAAACTCCCAGAAAGCATCAGAGCTGCTGAAACTCTCAGCTGCTTTAAATCAAGGTTAAAAACTTCTATTTGCCACTGCCTTTCAGTAGAACAATTGTTTATCTCCTACAATGTACTGTAACTTTTATTTCTTGCACTTTTTCTGTTTTATCCTGTTTTAGCTTGTTTTTGTTTCTCTTTAATTTACTTTTTAGTTTGCATTTAAATTTTTATATATTCTTTTTGCAACTTGCTGTAATACTTTAATGTTTTATGTAAAGCACTTTAAATAGTCTTGTACACTAAATGTGCTATACAAATAAACTTACCTTGACTTAATGTAGTTTTGCACTATGTCAGACAGCGTAAATAGTTTTGTCCTTGATCTTTTTATTTTTACCCCTCAGCCTCTAAAAGGCTTATGAGGTATTGTCGTCATGGTGCTGGGCGGATGGGTGGTGGTGGCGGTTGCAGCAGAGTCAACAGCTTCCTTGTAAATGCAATAGCTAGAGAAAGAAATGACAAGCTTTTCAAATCGATATCATAGTTGTATCTAAGAAAAATCTTGGATAAGTTTGAATTTGGTCATTTGTTTCTCTAAATCTTGTAAACATAACTTTAGAAGCAAATGATGTAAGCTTTTTATACTCATACCATACATACAGTAGATCTATAAAAAAAATTTTGGACGAGTTTGAATTTTGGTGTCCTTGAGGTCACGGCCAAAGGCCAGATTTTCCATAACTCTTGTAAACATAATAAGTCGAGAGGGAAATGAGGTGGGCATTTGATATTGACACCATAGTTGTATTGATGAGAAATGTGAAACGAGATGTCAGTTTTTCCATAAACATTGTAAACATGAAAACTTAGAAAGGAAATGACGAAAATATTTCACATTGATACCATAGTCCTATCTTTGAAAAATCTAGGATGGGTCAAAGTCAGAGGTCAGTTCTCAAAAAACCTTATAAATCTGATAGCTTGTGAATGAAATGAGGTAGGCTTTTCATTTTGATTCCGTAGTTGTATCTATGAAAACTCAATTCTGATTTCAGGTGACTTTGAAGGAAAGTTCAGCCAGCCAGTGCGCTTATTGCCAGCAGGCTGAGGAATACCACTGGCAGCTGCTAGAAATGTTGTGGTTCTAATCTTTATTAAAAAAAAAGTTTATGCCTCTTAGATTTTTGCCATTTCCCCCACCTTGTTATTGACAATACCGTAGTATCAAGTATCAATTGTTTTCTAAGGTATCGGCATCAAGTTTGAAATTCCAAGATTGTGGCAATCCTGCAAAATAATCACTTGAGTAAGAGAACTAAATCTAAGCTTGCAGTGTGTAAATGCCCTCTAACATAATCAAAATCATATTCTATAAAGAAAGGTTAAACAGTAATAAATTACATACTGTATATCATAAACCAGAACAGAAGTAAATATATACATACTGTGTATCATAAGCCAGAATAGAAGTAAATATACTTCCACAGTCCTTCCAACAAAATTAAAATTTACAAACGTGACTAAAGATAATTGTAACCCTTGCCTTATGTTAATTAGGTAAGGGAATTAATTAAGTGTAGACCAGTTGCTAGGTTTGTAAGGGTTACAATAGGGAATTAGATTGAGTGTGGAATGAAATAGCTGGAGGCAAGAAATGAGCAATTCATGTCTGTTATTAATAAATATAGAAGGAGCAAAATATACAAACAATGTACAAATATACAAATATAACAACGGCCGGCATGAAATAAAACCCCAAGGTGTCCCACTGAGCTCAGTGTTTGGTTGTCCTTTTGGTTTAGTCGTTTGACCAGTCAAGATGTCTTGTAACTCCAGACTCAGGTTTGTTTTCCTCTTTTAAAGCGGCGACTTGGGTTGTTACCACTTTAAATCCTGGGCACTGGAGAGAGGAGGGATGTCCTTCAATTGAGACCTTGGTCAGACCTCTGTTCAATCTCAGTTCAATCTCGGGTCAGGCTCGCCATCTCCATTCGGAGAAAATCCAGGATCCAGAAGGTTTTTGGTCGGCAACCAAAAAAACCTAGCCTGCACGACAATAACGGTATTATTGTTTACAGCTAGAGTAATTCGTCTTCCAATCCCTTCTTATATAACACCATAGCTTAGTGTTTAAATTCTTCTCTCATATTACTATTATCACAATCCAACAATATAGTAATATCTTACATTTCACATCTTCATCTTACTTGCATGTGTTCTTTTTCTTTTCTCACAATCTCTCTGGTAGCACATGAAATACCCTTTTTCCATGTAACCAGTTAAATGAAATCCTCTTCCTATCTCTACATCATTTAACCATGAAATTATGATTAATCCTCTCTAACCTTGTCTCTGTAATCATGAAATGAAATACAATTAATTTATCACATAACCAGGGAATATACCGTCCCATCACATCCAATATTCCCTTTTAAAATCAGTAAACCCTGTCTGAGCTACTGGGTTTAGCATAACCTATGCTTTTACCTAGAGGGCTAACACCATGTGCTTTTAGCATCAAACTACACATTACATTCGACAGAAATGGTGCATAAGAGCTAAAAGTACTTCGGCATACTGTTGGAACTGAAATCACATTTAGGGAAACCATACAGACACAAAGACAGCCTTTTCCATTGCTTTTAAACAGAAAAAAATCCACTTGCGACTAGCATTAGCATAGCGCTAATGTTAGCATAACATTAGCATGTATCTGACTCACCAAAGATGAGATTCAGGGTGAACACAGCAGAAGTCACCGCTTCACGGCCTCTCAAGCTCGTGCTCCCATCAACTTAGGATAATAAAGGTTGCAAATTAGCGTTGGGAGAGTGTTTAGATTCATTTATAGCATCTTTCTGAATGAACTCCCTAAGAAGAGGTATCTGTGTGAATCACTTCACAGCCTCCCTCGTCCGCGCTCGTATCGTTAAAGACTGAATTCCGAGTGCGCGCTGGCTGCCTCTACTCGGAAGGCGGGGCTAATATCGCTCTTAACGAATGGAAAGACCCAGATCACCCAACGTGACCTTTTTTTTTTTTTTTTCTCCAGTGCCTTTAACACCATCCAGCCACTGCTGCTGGGTGAGAAGCTGCGGGTGATGGGGGTTGACAGCTCTGTGATCTCCTGGATTACTGACTACCTGACAGGCAGGCCACTGTTTGTCTGGCTGGGCAGTGTCTTGTCTGGAGTGGTAGCTAGTGATACGGGAGCTCCACAGGGGACTGTACTCTCTCCTTTTATCTTTACGGCTGCACGGTGGCGCAGTGGTTAGCACTGCGGCAGCACAGTTTACCCTTGGCCGGGGGATTGTGGGGATCGTGGGATCGTGGGTTCGATCCCAGCCCCCGACCAACAGTGATCTGTGTGGAGTTTGCATGTTCTCCCCGTGTTGCGTGGGTTTACTCCGGGATTTCTCCGGTTTCCTCCCACATGCCAAAAACATGCATGTTAGGTTAATTGGCTGTTCTAAATTGTCCCTAGATATTTGTTTCCTATAGGCCCTTAGAATAGAGGGTTAGTATTAATGAAAGCGCTTTGAGTGGTCTTTGTGACTAGAAAAGCGCTATATAAGTGCGGGTTAGTTAGTAGTTAGTTAGTTTACCTTATACACCACTGACTTTGAGTACAACACAGAGTCATGCGGCCTGCAGAAATTCTCTGATGACTCAGCTGTTGTGGGGTGTATAAGAGGGGGAGAGGAGGGGGAGTACAGGGCGCTGGTAGACAGATTTGTGGAGTGGACAGAGCAGAATCACCTGAGGTTGAATGTCAGCAAGACCAGAGAGATGGTGACTGACTTCAGGAAGAGGAAGACGCCTTCTCAGCTATTGCAGATTAGGGGGGAGGATATGGGAGTGGTTGACAACTACAAATATCTTGGTGTCAGCTTCAGCAACGGGTTGGACTGGAGATCCAACACCGATGCTGCGCACAAGAAGGGGATGAGCAGACCCTACTTCCTGAGGAAGCTGAGATCCTTCAACGTGTGTAGCAGGATGCTGGAGATTTTCTACCAGACCGTTGTCGCTAACACCATCTTCTTTGCTGCTGTCTGTTGGGGTAACAGTATCAGGGCCAGAGACACCAACAGACTTGACAAGATTATCAAGAGGGCTGGCTCTATAATTGGTCTCAGACCGGAGACCTTTGAGACAGTGGTGGAGACGAGAACACTAAATAAACTGTGATCCATCATAAACAATCCTGATCACCCCCTCCACCACACACTAGGTAGGCAGCGAAGCACTTTATCCAGTAGACTACTACAGCTTCGTTGTCGAACGGCCAGGTACAGGAAATCTTTCCTGCCACATGCTATTTCACTGTACAATAACTCACTATGATGTTGTATTCTGGTCATAGCTATGCTGCCACACTGCACCTTACAGACTAACTGGTACCTCACATTTCACTCTGCTCCTGATAGTCCTTCTTTGTGCAATGGGATGATTCATGTGTTTAAACGGGTCATCATCATATATTAAGCTATGATGTATATAGGTTCTATAGTCGTGTTAGTTTCTTTTTACTTTCCATGGGTAATCCCTTTGTCTGTCGTGTGTGTTTCTGTTGTTTGGCTGTCAACTGTCATGCTGCTGTTACACTGTAATTTCCCAGTTTGGGATCAATAAAGTACATCTATCTATCTATCTATCTATCTATCTATCTATCTATCTTTTCCATTCATCAAATAGGATGGGCTATATCATATACGTATATCAAGCTAAACTAAGTGCATAAAATACATAACAACTGCGGTACCTCAAAGGAGCTTTCCAAATAAAAAGTATGTACCTCACATCCGGTCTGAGCAAACTTTCAAAATAAGCAGGGAATTGATTTGTTTACTCAGATATATGAAAAACAAAAATAAGCACCAAATTATACTCATGTCAGTTGTTAACCCCTTGCACTCCGGTCAATTTCCCTAAAAACGCCAAAAAATAACATGCCCAAAGTAAATCGAAAGCTGTTCTTCAACCCTTTGCAGCATCTTCATGGGGTTGGTCTCATTTAAAAGAAAACACTTTGAATTGAGTTACAGTCATCTAAACATACTGAACTTGAAGAAAATAAATTTGGCCTGAGTGTTTTTTTGGATACAAATGCTTGCAAATAACACACAGCTTCAGATCCGGGCTGGAAAATGCAACAGAAATGTAGAACCAAGTGTTTTCCAGCTGAGGTCAAAATTTTGTAACAATACCACAAAAAATGAATATATTACACAGCTTTTTCCTCAGGTAGTTCCCAGGCGTTTTTGAACTGTGCCAAATTGTGCCAAATGGCACAGTTTGGAAAAACGTCTGTAACTTTTGAATGATTCAATATAGAAGCTTCATCTTGGGCTGTAATGAAAGGTCACACTCAGGGCTATGTGTGTGTGTGTGTGTGGGGGGGGGGTTGCCCGGACATCGGCCATCGCTACATGATGGATTAGACTCATGTGGCTATGTGGCGACCGCGGCGCAGTCACCGCGGCTCCCCCCCCCGCTACAGAATAGTAGCGGGGGGGGGGCGTTCACGGTCCGGACGCGGCGAACGACCCGTGTACCGCGGCACACGCACTTCGGACTTCGTCGGTCAAAAGTCATTTTTGATTACAATTTTCAGGGATAAAGAATAATTTAGCTTATAACACCTTACCTCTTCACCGCAGCAGTGTCCTGGCGAACTTCTCTTCCTCATTGTCAGACGAACGCGACGCTGGTCCGCTCGTGGTTCTGGTCTTGCGACCCGGTCAAAACATAATTCCATGATTGCGGTTTTGGCGAACCATTTACGACCTTCGTCGTTGGCCTCCGTCGGTCTATGATGACCAGAAGAGAATCCTAAACGTCTATTCTGCTCGAATAAAAAAAAAAAAAAGCACCGCCTGTGACTGAAGAGGCCGATGTGCGAATGGCTCTCCCTGTCACACAGGTAGCACTTGTGGGTGGTCTCCGTGCTGCTGGGTCTGTGATGCTTCTTCCTGCGGGTCCTTTTTTTATCTGCTGCAGCAGTCTGTCTTCACCCAGCCTTGCAAAAAACAGCTCGCAAACTTCTCTGCTTCAGTTGGCTCGCTGCATTCACAGCTTTGGTAGGCGGGTCCTTCTTGCTAGGTTTTCAGTCATTGGTTCTTCAAGGTTTCAGAAACCCAATTCAAGGCTCTTATTAGTCGAATGAGAGGTCAATCAGATGAACTAATCTGTTCGCGGCTGTGTCTGCAGTGGAAGAACGGAAATGCAGCTTTTATTTTCAGTGCGCGCTTGGACGCAGCTCCATCATGCGTCCTAGAGTGCACGAGGGTGCACGAGAGCGCCCTCGTTTGCTCTGGGACGCAGAGACTTGCCCGCCCGCGGTACAACGGAGTGCAAGAGGTTAATAGACCTGGACACCACCAAAGTACCATCTCTGTGTGGGAAAACCTCTATGATTAACTTGGATTACTGTTTCAGTGTTCAACAGTGACTTTTGGTAAGCAAGGAATAAAAAAATTAATAAAACTGCCTTTAGGGTACATATTGTTGTGAAGAACAAATAGAGCCTTCTCTCTGGTGAGCTATTATTCTATCTGTTTATTTTTTCATTTACATGCTGAGTATTATGCAGCTCTTTGATACGTGGGATTAAACCCTGTAGATATGTGTGTGTGTGTGTGTGTGTGTGTGTGTGTGTGTGTGTGTGTGCGCGCGCGTGTGTATTTACACACACATATACTGTACATACATACATACATACATACATGCATATAACATGACCCATTTTGGAAAGTGACAACTCATCATAATGTCTGCTTCCCAAAAACACTTTGCGACACAGTCATGTGAAAAAATTATGGCACCCTATTAAATTTTCAATTCTTTATTAAGAAATGTTCACATATCTATGTTTAACCTTGTTTTTGTTTTTATTTGCATTTTTTAAACATTTATTTTAGCCATTTTAAGTGGGAATGAATGTGGGGGTGTCCTAAAAAAGATGAGGGGTGTCCTAATTTATTCCTCACTATTTGTTTAGAATTACATTTTGCAGAAAATTTGAAGTATTACATGAATCTCCCAGTATTTTTAACATTGATATTAAATACTCATATGTCCAAATATGTTAAAAAAAAAACCTCACAGGCTTATACAGGGTGTCCCAATTTTATTAAATATGACTATAAATATTTTGTTTTGAGATATACAATAATTATATCAGAATACTGACCCATATTACCTCACCCTACACACTGTAACTAGCAAGTTTTCTGTCTGTGCAGTAATTTCATAAATACCCATGTACTAGGGGCTTCTGCTAGCTAAAATCAAATGTCATTATTCCCCTTGATTTGGAACTTTGAGTTACCAGAGCAAACAAGAGACAAGGTATCTGAGCATTGCTGTTGTGTGGTGTAGTGGATTTAGATTAATGGGTTTGTAGGTGTTTTATTGTTGGTACAAGTACTAATCTAAATATGAATATGAATAGGAAGGAAAATTTCCTTTCCTTACACAGATATGCTTATTGGGGCACCAGTCCAAAAGGACAATTTTATTAACAGTTCTTTATTTGTACCAATTATGAATCAGTGTAAAAAAAAAAAAAAACCCTTGCGAGTTCTTGTCTGCTGATAATCAATAAGATGGACATGAAATCAAACAATAACTCCCATATGTCTTTCAATAGTTTAATAAGAAATGTCAGAATAGGTTAACACATTTGGATAACTTTAAAACAGAGAATTCAACATGTATTATGGGCATTATAAACTGTTATTGAATTACTGAGCATCACATGTGAATCAAACATTTGTGGAACCAAAGAACCCTAGTTTAACTTGGCGATATTTTGGAAATTGGAAAACCATACAATAGCATTGGTCAAGAAAAGTGGATGCAATTTTATGAAGAAAATGATGAGTAAAACAGCTATAAAATTGGAAAGTTGGTGTTATTCTGAAACAGAACGTAAATTAATGAAAAGACAAAATGCATTTTGACATTCTGATAGGAGTTGCATGAAATTAAGTTTAAAGGACTTACACCACGAATACTCTGAAGAATTAAGTTTAAATTAAACAGCAGACCGTCAGCCAAGCAGAATCATTGCATCCCAGTGGGTAGCAGGCAGTCCATTGGATTCTGTTTCAACTGGACTGGCGTGGGTTCTGTTGGAAGACTGGCACTTCTTTACCACGGTTATGGCCTTCTCCCGAGATCACAAAGGAGCTGGCTCTTCAGCAGGCTGGCTGTGGTCTTCTCTTATGCACTGAATAAGGAGTTTGTGTATTGTACAAAGTCCCATCAGAAAATCAAATTGAGACCAAAACAAGTCACTGATCCGTTTCTTCTGATGTATTGTGGTTGGAATGAATTGGTTTAAGCTAAAAAAAAATCAAACAAAATCTTCTTACATGGTAATTTAAAGAAAAGGATTAAAATAAGAAAAATGTGAACTTCAAAGAAAAGAAAAAAGAATTTTCACAGAGCATTGGAGGTTCTGGGCCTACTTGGAAGATAGAAAAAAATGGGAGAGCAGGCAAGATTGCTCCTTACAGCTTGACCAATGCCCCAAACACTGAACAAAGGGAAGGTTTTTGTTTTTTGTTTTTTTCAGGTGTGGCAGAATCTCACTGAATTTCATGAAACTGAGCTGAACCAATTACATGGAGTTTTGTTCAACAAAAGTCATAAACTTGACCTAAAAAAGGAGATGCAGTGAAGCCTGGAACTCTATTGGTCAGTTAAAGTCCAACTATGGTCTCCCAAAGAGCAGAGAGAGAGGAGGGGGAGAGAGATTGGATATGGAAAGTGAAACCGCACTTAAGACACATATGTTGCTGAATAAAGCATAAAAATTCCTTAAACTTTAGTGACTAAGATATTCTACTCAATAATAAGGGAACATATAATGTCTTTACATTGTAACTGTAATTAATTTGTGACAGTAAGCATGCAAAAATTAATTTCTTCCTGAAAATAAAGCAGAACATATCAAATCATATCAATAAAAGCATTTGAAACCACAACTGTCCATTCCAGAGTTCAACTATGTCTTCAGCTGCGGATGCTGCCTTAAAGGCCTCGGACAGTGACATTTTTTTATTGAACCAATCAACTGATTGTATGAAAATATTCTATTCTGCCTATTCCCGCGATTTAATATGTGTCACCAGCCTCCATAAATGACCTTATTTGGTCATAGCCCAGCCTTCACTTAGTGAGGCTGCAGTACCGCCATCTCTCGATAGGTGCGGGCATTAGTGACGTCACACCAGGAATACAAAGAAAATGGCTGAACGAGAGCAAAGTGATTCGGACAGTGATTATTTTGTCGAGTTTGACGACGTCAATATAAATGATGAGATTGAAAATGAAGAATCGGATGATGAAGAAGTTTTGGGTGGTGCTGAGGGGGGTATTCAGCCTTATTTGTTCGAGCCAGAGGGAGAGGAGGAAGACGAAACAGAGACGGGAACAGACCAAGTTGACGACGATCGGCTTGAAGATTTATCTTGGTAAAAGATGCTTAGAAATATTTTTTTTTTGGCGACATGCATGGTCACACACTTAATTTTAAAAATAAAACTACCAATTGGTCACTCGCTGCCTTATTTGGCGACTTAGAAACATTTTCATTCGAAATAAATGGATAATCTATTTGAGCGATAATATGTATACTTTACGAGTTTGTCATGACATGTTGTTAATCATCATCATGTTAATACTTGTCTCTAAAGCTACAGAATTCTATAAGAGAATGATGGATCATGTTTAAGAATTATTGTGATTCATTATTGTTTTACTATAAGTTTTCTTTCCAGTCAAAATTTTTTACATTCTTTTAATTTTTTCTAATCAAACTTCATAGACCAATTTACATAGCACTCCCACGAGCCATTAGTTTATTATAAGCATCTGATTATACCATTTTTTTGCACAGGTGCACTTGTGAGAAATGTAACGTTATGCCAAAATCAAGTGAATGTTGGTGCTGCCAGGAGATATTGAAGGTGAAGGAGAAAATAGAAGAACTGAAGGGCTGTGGATACACCAATGATAATCTAACAAAGTGTATCACTGATCACCCAGGTTTTCGTTATGTCTGTCTTGACATCTGGGTTTTACAGACAGCTTATCTGGCCTACAGACAGCAATATGGTGATCATGACGCAAGTCAACACGAGTGAGTTTATAAACAATATTTATTCATGTGATTTACTTTTCCAGATGAATTATGAACAAATCATTCAATACATTCAATAATCAATGCAAATGATAAATTTAATAATGAAACCCCATATTTTTCAGGCGATACAGATACATAGCCTACAGGCAACTGGTACGGTGGTGTTGGGGATTTCTTGGGAAAGAAGTGAGGGTTTTGTTGCCTGCCTGTGCGGTGAGCCTCATCAGAGAAACATTCCCATCTGATCAATACAAGGGATTTTGCCTACCAAGATTAGATTTGTGAACAATGATATGTAAATAAAGTTTGGTAAAATCATATATTTGTATGAATTTTTGAAAACACAGCAGAAATATACAAAGAAATACAAAAATCAATGGAGTATCACTACAGATTAAGAAAATAACTAGTTTCCAGATATAGCAATTATTATATTCCACTAGAATCAGAATCAGAATCAGAATCAGAATCAGGTTTATTGCCATTGTTCATGTGATACACAAACTAGGAATTTGTCTCGGTGCCATGCTGCAACATTAAAAACATAATGAGAAAAAGGGATAAACTAAAAAACTAAAGGACTAGAAACGTGCAATAAGTGTAGAAAAATAAGTAATAATAAGTAATAATAATAATAATACTAGTAATAATGAGTAGTACTAGTCAAGGCAGTTTTAAAAAATTAGCATGTAAATAACATTTCACAGTTATAATGGGCACCATTTTATGGTAGAAAATTGGGGTTCCATTTTTAAAAGCACATTTCTCTTACAATCTTAGGCTTATATTTGTTTTTCTTAGCAAATATGTTGCTTCCCTAAAAATTGAAAGCTGAACTGTCATTGGTAATTGGTCTAGTGGATCTGAAATTGGATTTACATCAAATTCCTGTTCATCAGCTTCCTCTGCTTGGTCAGAAACATCAACACTATTTGAAGGTTGAGTGGCAGTTGATAAAATCTGCAAAAAAAGTAGAACATCATAATTTTATCCCAGAGGTCTCAAATTTGATTACATACATAGAAATGTAAATTTATCAAACAGGCACAACCCCCTCCCTATACAGCACTGAATATTTCATATTTGATTAGCATGAATACCCTAATATGCTAATATTTGATAAGTTGGTAAGACAATGCAACTATTTATTATTATTTATTATCATTTAAGATGTTTAGTGATCATTTGCAGTGAATATTAAAAATACAAAACTTACCCTGTTCACTTCTCGTTTTCTGACAGCTGATCGCATCGGTAGATCACCCTTGCTTTTCACGCCACTGTCACTGACACTTGTCTCAGAGTCAGACTTGGGAAGCGAGGGATAGATAGTTGGAATAGCCGTTTTCTTTATCACCAATTTTTTTGCAAATTTCATTTCAAATTGCATCTTATTCTCGAAATCGCTGTCAACGAAATGTCTACTGCACATGTAGGGTGTTTTACCGACATCATTCCAATTTTTTTGCGTTTTCTGAACGAATTTCACCCATGCTGTTCGGATTTTCCCAGGGACGGGAAATTCGAAAACACTCACTGCATACTCCTCTGGTAGACCATCGCACCCGTAGACAACACTACGCCAAACCATATTAATTCGAGTCCTGAAATCCTAATCTTCAGAAATAATCTATTTGTAATCCACAAGTATTCCGAGAAATATCCGTAATTGCCGATTTTAAGACGTAAACAACAAGTGTTGCATGAAGCAAAACACAGCAATGGCCGCCGACCGTGTGCGTGTGTTTGCCTGGGGTGATGTCACACAGTCAGTGGCCATCTTAGCCGCTGATCGCTTGGCTAGGTCCGCCAGCTCTTGACGACAGCATACTTCAAGAGCGCATTGTCACCTTATGCGACATTCGTTGACACCAAAACATGTGCGGTTCGCCTTAGCTTGTCTCAGACAGCAATTTGAGATATGAATTAGCGATATTGAATTTTCGTCTGTCCGAGGCCTTTAAGAGAAAGAATATGAATTTATTTATTGTTCACAACTGCAGAGATTCCATTTCAGAGAGAGAAAAAAATTATTAAATATTCCTGTGTCATCCAGCAGATGGCACTGTAAAACTGTCTGGTTGGTTAATGAGGAATCTTGACTCCCAAGTCTGGATTATATCAACCATAAATCTGTCATTTGAGGCATTCCTTTGCCAAAGAGCAGAAAAGGGGGAATGACTCTGAGTCCTGGAGAAGGGATAAACTTCCCACTTTATGGCCGATGGGTTGTGTTACAGCTCTGGTCCTTGGGTGAGAGAAGCAGTTCATGACCAGACTTATGGGTGAAACAATTTCTTTAAAGTAAAGAGTGATTTTATACGTAGATTGGAACCAAAGGGGTTGACGCTCAGTGTTTCCTCTGGCTTAAAGACCGTGGCACGGTGGTAACATATTTTTCTGGGGGCGGGGGGGGGGGGGGGCAGAAAAGACATGCCACCATTGTAACCAGGAATGTTAATTTTACACTATTTTTTTTAATTTTGCACAGTAATATTGCATAATGGAACTTACCATTTGAAGTATTGTACTACCAAGGCTTAAATGTTGGAATATTGGGCCAGTTGGGGTCCCACCCAGATGTCCTGTGTTTGTACTTTTTACTGGTGTCATCCTTCTCTCCTCCCTCTGCTCTCACCTCTCCTGGACCCTCTGCCTGAACACCTTCCTCTCCTTGCCTCCTCTCTTCTGTTCTCTAAGAACAAATAAAATCAATGTCTCAAACTGGGTCAAAAGCCAGAGAATAAAAATGGGTTTTAAGAGGAGTTTTAAAACTGGACAGGGAAGAGGCCTGTCTGATGGACAAAGGCAGACTATTATAAAATTGCTGGGGATTTTTAAATAAATTTGAAACAGAATGTGGCAAATTTTTTACTTTTTCCTCGTACAATTTAAACTTTTGACCATAATTTTGTAGAGCCAGAACAGACCAATAACTCTGAATTTAAAGAAATATGATTATTAAAATTATTTTTAAAGAAATAAATTAACCTAAATGACCAAATATGCAGTTATTTCTGTTATTTCTATGTATTTATAGTTTTTTTAGAACTCTCCTCACCAACCCGACAGCAGGAAAAACCTCCCTTATTTTGAAATCCAAATGTTGGCACGTTTAGTTTGTCTGAAGGCTGCTGACAGATTAAAGTCATTGACTTTGTAAATTTCGGTCATCTTAACTTGCCAGGTACATAATAATGAACATAAATTATTAGTTAATATTGTAGTGGCTGGTGAAGTAAATTCTCAGCTATTCATCAGTCACGCTTGCCTTTCCCTACAATGAAACCTAACCAGACCTGTTAGCTAAGTGACTCCTCATTGTTGTTCCGGTTACCAGCGGGTTAAAATCACCATAAATGCCTCCACTGCTTATCTCTTGTACTTTTTTCCACGTTTAAAGTACTTTAATAAGCTCATGCTTCTCTTGGACAGCAATGCTAGAGAGACACGCCCTGCCTGCAGAAACGGTCACGTGGGCGCTGGGGGGGCGGGGCACTTCCACACGGTTGACAGTCACGCGCGTTGTTCGTGTGTGCGCTTGCGGAAGGGTTTCTTTCATATTTAATTTTGCGGCATACTTCCTTAGGAAGGCGGGCCGCCACACAGAAATGTTACCAGAGGAAACCCTGGGCGCTACAGTGGTATATAGATGTCACAAGTGTCCCTCAAGATAAAATACCTTAGTACAGCACAATTTTGTGGTAGATAAGAACAGGAAATGGACCTTTCTGCTTCTGAACACTTTGGTTAAGGTCTGATAAAAAGAAAGTCAATGAAAACTGGCTATAACAAGAGGCTAACTTTACAGTGATAATACAAAGGCTTCCGTCATCTTCTTCCACTGTTATTAGCATTTAAAAATGTTGTATATTAGGAGACAAGACAACACATTCAAATGGTTAAACAATAGAACATGTACATACCACATACTATTGAAAATGGGAAATGTCAAACAAGATATTATTTTGTGCTTGCCATTGTATGATGAATTGTGCTCAGTTCTCATCTTTGGTCAGATGTTATGGTCAAGCAGGGAAAAATGCTTTGCTCAATTCCAAACATTCTACAGACTGATTGAGGCTTGCTTGCACTCAGTTTTTTCCACCCGATTTTCTGTGAGATGAGCGGTAATCATTTTGTAATTGAAGTTTTACGGTTTCGAGTCAACACTGTTAGGTTGATTAGGGGAAAGATCTCTTTAGGTTGGAGCAAATTACCCCAAGGTCAAAATTGGAACATTTTGATTGTGTTTGGATGAGACTTCTTAAGTCCACGGTGCCCTGATTTTTTCCTTCAGTGACTGAATACTGTTTATGGCATTAGTTATGGCTGTATTCTTTTTAAATATCTGACTCCATCATCTTTATTATGCAGTATCTCACAAAAGTGAGTACACCTCTCACGTTTTTGTAAATACTTTATTGTATCTTTTCATGGGACAACAATGAAGATATGACACTTTGATACAATGTAAAGTAGTCAGTGTACAGCTTGTATAAGAGTGTAAATTTGCTGTCCCCTCAAAATAACTTAACACACAGACATTCATGTCTAAACGGCTGGCAACAAAAGTGAGTACACCCATAAGTGAAAATGTCCAAATTGTGCCCAATTAGCCATTTTCCCTCCCCGGTGTCATGTGACTGGATAGTGTTACAAGGTCTCAGGTGTGAATGGGGAGCAGGTGTGTTAAATTTGGTGTTATTGCTCTCACACTCGCTGATACTGGTCACTGGAAGTTCAACATGCCATCTTATAGCAAAAAACACTCTGAGGATCTGAAAAAAAAAAGAATTATTGCTCTACATAAAGATGGCCTAGGCTATAAGAAGATGTCCAGCACCCTGAAACTGAGCTGCAGCATGGTGGCCAAGACCATACAGCGGTTTAACAGGACAGGTTCCATTCAAAACAGGCCTCGCCATGGTCGACCAAAGAAGTTGAGTGCACGTGCTCAGCATCATATCCAGAGGTTGTCTTTTGAAAATAGACACATGAGTGCTGCCAGCATTGCTGCAGAGGTTGAAAGGGCGGGGGATCAGCCTGTCAATGCTCAGACCATACGTCGCACACTGCGTCAAATTGGTCTGCATGGCTGTCGTCCCAGAAGGAAGCCCTTTTTAAAGAAGATGCACAAGAAAGCCTGCAAACAGTGTGCTGAAGACAAGCAGACTAATGACATGGATTACTGGAACCATGTTCTGTGGTCTGATGAGACCAAGATAAACTTTGGTTCAGATAGTGTCAAGTGTGTGTGGCGGCAACCAGGTGAGCAGTACAAAGACAATTGTGTCTTGCCTACAGTCAAGCATGGTGATGGGAGTGTTATGGCTTGGGGCTGCATGAGTGCTGCCGGCACTGGGGAGCTACCGTTCATTGAGGGAACCATGAATGCCAACAAATACTGTGACATACTGAAGCAGAGCATGAGCCTTTCCTTTTGGAAACTGGGCCGCAGGGCAGTATTAAGATGAGGGATGTATTGTTGTATTGCAGTCTCCACACAGACATGTCCTTACCCTACCAGCCTGGGGATTCAAACCATAAACCATCTGAGGCAGCAGTGCTAACCACTGTACCAATGGGCTGTCAAAAACAGCTACAAAAATAGCTTCAACCCTTTGACATATAAAGTACCTTAAAAGGGTTCTTGACTGAAACATTGTATTTTTTGTTTTATGATTATGGAAAAAATATTCAAAAACTAACTTCTCTTAAACACACTCTCTCTCTCTCTCTCTCTCTCTCTCTCTGAGTGGGTGTGGTCGTGAGTGCGAGCTGAGAGCGTGTGACAGCGTGAGTGAACTATTTTCAACTTTTTCTCTATCTTTTCGTGTTTAAGGTGTTTTTTTTGTTAAATAATCTTAAGTTTTGTTGTTTTCTGTAGCTGGGGTGGGGTAGGCGTTTTGGGAGGGGGGTTTCTGCTGCCAGCTCTGCTGGTCAGCATGGTTTTGGAGCGAGGCTCCGGATTCGAGACGCTGACACGCCGGCATGCTGTCAAACTGACACCGGCTGTCAGCTGCTCAGTGGAGGAGTGTAGTCTGGCTGTAGGGGAGCTGGTCGGTTATGAAAGTGTTAGATCAGCTTCGAGAATGAATAGTGCCGTGGTGATTTTCCTCGATAGTGTGGAAAAAGTTAACCGGGTAGTGGAGAGCGGGGTTGTGATTAAAGACACACTGGTTCCTGTTCTGTCTCTGGTAAATCCCGCAAAGAGAATTACCATCTCAAATGTCCCACCATTTTTAAAGAACGAGCTGTTGGAGAAGGAGCTGTCGAGACACGGGCAGCTTTTGTCCCCGATTAAGCACATCCCTCTCGGTTGTAAGTCCCCGCGTTTAAAGCATGTCATGTCTTTTAGGCGACAGGTGCTCATGATTTTAAAGAATAGCGAGGAAAGCCTCAACCTCGTGTTTAAATACCGGATTGACGGCTTTGATTATACCAGCCACGTCACCTCCGATAATATGAAGTGTTTCGGCTGCGGAATGGAGGGACATTTGATTCGATCATGCCCTCAGGGAGTGGGGGGTGATCACTCGGGGGAGGCCGCTAGTGCGGCCTCGGGGCCGTCTGGCGGCGGAGCGGCTTTGCTGCCCTCCGAGGCTGACGGCGCTACCGCGCCGTCGGGCGTTTCAGCCGGAGCCGCAGGGTCGTCTGGCGGCGGCGCTTCGGCCGAGGCTGCGAGGCCGTCTGGCGGCGGGGCGGCTTCGCCGCCCTCCGCAGCCAGCCTGTCGCTCATAACTGAAACAGCAACAACAGTTAAAGCACATCGCGGGGCTGCTGCACAGACCAACATTGCAGACAAGGGTGATATTACCGAGAGGGATCACGCTGAGGGTCAGACAGAGGAGCCGAATGAGGCCCAGGTAGATGGTGGGACCAGAAAGATGAATATAAAAGCACAGCACAGGGTGAGCGAAAGACAGGAAGAGACAGCTACCAGGGTGGCTGAGTCAGTGTTGGAGGATGAGGATGACATCGAATTAGATGAAGAGTTATGTAAAATCTCCATCAAGCGGAAGAATTTGGAAACCAAACAGCAGAGGAGCAAAGTAAAAAGGGTTGTTAAAGACAGTTCTGAGGTTTCTCTATCTCAGCCAGATTCTTATGCTGGGTCTGAGATAGAGAGTGATGGTGAAAGCAGTGATGATGTGGCCAGTGGAGGCGGTTACCCCTTCACAAAAATACAGAAGTTTTTGCAGGACACTAAGGGGGTCAGAATGGTTAAAGTTGAAAGCTTCTTCCCTGATCTAAAACGTTTTGTTGACTCTGCTCGGGTCTACATGAAAAATAGGGGAGAGCTTGAGCAGGAAAGTTTCACTGATCAGGAGATCTACAGACTAAAAAAGCTTGTACTAAAAGTTAAGAACCAAATTGCCCAGGATGATTAGTCTTTTATTGCTCATTCTTTCTTTTCTGTTTTTATATTGGCTTTGCCCTCTTATATACATGTGTAGTTTTAATTTTGGCACACTCAACATCAATGGGGCAAGAGAAATGTCCAAGCGAGCGAGTGTTTTTACTCTTGCAGAATGCAAGAAAATTAATGTTCTGTTTGTTCAGGAGACTCATAGTTCTGAGGACAATGCTGCTGACTGGAGGAGGGAATTTCGGGGTGAAATTATTCTTAGTCATAGAAGCAGCAAATGTGGTGGAGTGGGTATTTTATTTTCTCGAGATTTTATTCCACTTTCTTATGACATTGATGAGATAATTGCAGGCCACATTTTAAAAGTTCGAGCTGTTTTTGAGAATGTGAAAGTTGTTTTTATAAATGTGTATGCTCCAACCGTAGGCACAGAAAGATTGGCCTTTTTAAACATTTTAGATGACACGATCAAAAATTGCAGTAATGATGACTTTTTATTTGTGGGAGGTGATTTTAATTGTACAGAAAATCCTCTTATGGATAGGAATCACCCAGAGCCACATGCTGCATCCAACAGAGTTTTAAAAGGTCTCATAGAAGCTCATGATCTGTGTGATGTGTGGAGGAATTTTCATGGCAAGGCTAGACAGTACACGTGGAGCCATAGAAAGGACAATATTTTGTCCTTAGCTAGACTGGATAGGGTTTACAGTTTTAAGCACCATTTTAGCATTTTTAAAAGTGCTTTTATAGTCCCTGTTGGCTTCACAGATCATTCCCTGGTTCAGTGTTGTGTTTTTATCAAGAATATAAAGTGCAGTAGTGCATACTGGCATTTTAACACGTCACTTTTATCGGATAACAGTTTTAAAACTGCTTTTATGTTTTTTTGGAGTAATTTTAAATTAACAAAATCAAATTTTAGTTCTTTGCAGCAGTGGTGGGATGTAGGGAAGAGCCAAATAAAGAATCTGTGCCTACAGTATACTCGCAATGTCTCTGGAGACTTGGCCAGGTCTGTCAGGGACCTGGAGAGAGAAGTAGTGGAGCTGCAGTCTTTGGCAGGCTCCACAGGAGAAAGAGGACATTTTGAGGCCCTCAATGGCAAAAAGTCTGTTTTAACTGACCTACTGGGAGTGGCTGCCAGGGGCGCTGTGGTACGCAGTAGGTTCCAGAACATCGCACTAATGGACGCTCCATCTCATTTTTTCTTTGGTCTGGAGAGGAAGAATGGTCAGAGGAGGATGATCCACTCTCTCAGCTCCGAGGACGGGCGGCCGATCCATGAGTCTGCGGAGATCCGTCGCTTTGCAGTTGCTTTCTACAAGGATCTCTTTAAGAAAGAATTTGTTGAGAATCCACATGCACTGAGTCATTTTTTGACGGACTTGCCAAAGGTGATGGCTAGCGTGAATGCGGAGCTGGAGAGCGGGATCACTCTGCAAGAACTGGCAGTGGCTGTCCAGTCTCTTCAGTGTGGAAAAGCCCCAGGGATAGATGGCCTACCAGCGGAGTTCTACAAGGCGTTCTGGTCTGAGATCTGTGAGGACTTGCTGGAAGTACTGTCTGACAGTCTGCGGAAGGGTCACCTGCCCCTAAGTTGTAGGAGAGCAGTCCTCACCCTCCTTCCAAAAAAAGGCGACTTGAAAGACATTAAGAACTGGCGTCCGGTGGCCCTCCTCTGTACTGACTACAAAATTCTCTCCAAAGTGTTGGCTACCAGACTGAGGAAGGCGATGGAGCAGGTCATACATGTAGACCAGACCTACTGTGTACCTGGTAGGTTGGTTACAGACAACATTGTTTTAATTCGTGATGTTTTGGACCTCTCCAGCTCATTGGTCAAAGAACTTGGTCTTATTTCAATAGACCAAGAAAAGGCGTTTGACCGAGTTGAACATCCATACCTTTGGCAGACATTAGAGGCCTTTGGTTTCAGCTCAGGGTTCATCGCCATGATCCAGGCTTTGTATAGAGACATTGAGAGTATTCTTAAGATTAATGGTGGTTTGAGTGCTCCTTTCAAAGTTGAGAGGGGTGTCCGACAGGGCTGCCCCCTCTCAGGTATGCTGTACTCTCTTGCCATTGAGCCCCTCCTTTGTAAACTAAGGCAAGGCCTCACTGGTTTTAAAGTCCCCAACTCTGAATCTGTTTTTAAAGTGTCTGCATATGCTGATGACGTTGTTGTTTTTACAAGAAATCAAAATGATGTAGACTACCTTTTAAGAACTGTCAATCTTTTTGGTGAGTGCTCCTCAGCGAGAGTGAATTGGGGTAAGAGTGAAGCTGTTGTGGTGGGGGGGAGACCACAAAAAATTGCCCTACCTGGTGGCCTCTCGTGGACACAAGGTGGTTTTAAATATCTTGGTGTGTTTTTAGGAAATCAGACTTTTACTGAGAAAAATTGGGAGTGTTTTTTAGAAAAAACTGAAGGAAGACTAAAAAAATGGAAATGGATTCTGCCAAACTTGTCCTTCAGAGGTCGTGTTTTAATTATCAACAACTTGATTGCTTCAATGCTGTGGCATCGACTGTCTTGTCTGGACCCTCCACCCAATTTGTTGGCCAGAGTGCAATCTATAGTCGTGGACTTTTTCTGGGACCGTCTTCACTGGGTTCCACAGAGTATCCTGTTTTTACCGAGGGAAGAAGGTGGTCAAGGGCTCATCCATCTGGCCAGCAGGGGGGCTGTCTTTCGCCTGCAGTTCATTCAGCGACTGCTGAGTGGCCCCCTTGACCTTGTGTGGAGACCTATTGCCAGGGCTGTCCTGGCTCGCTGTGGAGGGCTTGGACTAGAGGAGTCGCTGCTTTTAATGGATTTAAGGGGCCAAAAACTCCCAGAACTTCCCCAGTTTTACCAAAGTGCTTTTAAAATCTGGGGACTTTTTAAAAAGAACTCTCCCCAGGCTTCCTTGCCGCCTTTCTGGCTTTTAAAGGAACCACTTGTGTTCGGGACCCGTTTTGATGTGGGCAATGTTTTAGGACCTTCTGTTTTAAAAAAGTTTATTTTTGCAAAGGTCACAACGCTGGGACACTTGGTAAATTTATGTGGTCCTAACTTGGACAATGCTGTTGCCCTGTGCTCGGCTCTTGGCGTCTCTTCAGTCAGAGTTATAATGAACTTGTTGAAAGATTGGAGAGACTGCCTGTCTGCAGAAGAACACTCTGCTATTGTTTTACACTGCGAAAACTCTGTACAAACTGCTGATGAACCTTTTCCTTTTAGTATTTTATCTCCTGATTTTAAAGATGGCACTGGTGTGTTTTTAAACTCTGAGCACATTAACATTTGTGACTCTCCTGGTAAAAAAATGTATGGACTTTTGGTGAAAATTCTAAATTTGAATAAGTTAAAAGGTCGAGCTGATACACCATGGAGGAAACACTTGGGTCTGGGTCCAGAGGTGAGGCCTGCCTGGAGAGCACTCTGTAAACCACCATTAACTAAGAAGGTTGGAGACCTGCAATGGCGAGTTTTACATGGTGCTGTGGCTGTAAATGCTTTTATCTCTCTTTTAAACCCAAATGTTGTTGAGGTTTGTCCATTTTGTCCTCAGAAAGAAACTGTGTTCCATTGTTTTCTGGACTGTAACAGACTGCAATCGTTGTTTGTTTTTTTGGGGAAACTGTTTTATCTGTTTGGAGAAGTCTTTTCCCAGCAGATTTTTATCTTGGGCTTTCCATATAGACAGAGGACTAAGAAAAAGAGTGAACTCTTAAATTTCATCCTGGGTCAGGCTAAAATGGCTATTTATGTTAGTAGGAAAAGAAAAATTGAACAACTGCTGGATTGTAATGTAAAAGACATACTGGTTGGCATGATTAAGGCTCGAATAGTGATTGATTACAATTACTATCATCTGATGCAGAATGTTGAAACCTTTGAGGCTATGTGGTGCTTTAAGCACATCCTGTGTTGTGTTAAGGAGGGGAAAATTACCTATGGTATAATCCTGATGTAAGAAGCAAGTTTTTTTGTTTTAGTTTTCCTTGTTTGGTTACTTGTGTCTTTGATTTCTTGTCAGTGAGACATTTTTCTTTTCCATTGCTTCTTTTAGTTGTTTTAGTTGTGTTTTTCTGTTGAATTTGTGACAATAAAGGTGTGTTGAAAAATCAAAAAAATCTCTCTCTCTCTCTCTCTCTCTCTCTCTCTCTCTCTCTCTCTCTCTCTCTCTCTCTCTCTCTCTCTCTCTCTCTCTCTCTCTTTTATCTTGTTTTTCTCTGAAAGAAGCCATTTTAACTCTTCCAGGTATTTTCTTGTACTGTATGTCAAAAAATGGGAAACATCCCTAAAAGGTAAACATCACAAACCTTGATACCTGCCCACTGCTCTATTATTGGCCAGCCTAGCTGTCTGTCATGTAGATAGGCGGGGGGCCAAAGGTGTTAGTTTAAGAGCTTACAGTGGTACTAGAAAGCTCACATTTTTATTGTTATTTTCATTTAGCTTTCAGTCACCCTAATAGAAATCACTGTTTCTCCGTGGTTCACTAATCCACAATAATATATCTCATATTTACTCCGGGATTTCTCCGGTTTCCTCTCACATGCCAAAAGCATGCAAGTTAGGTTAATTGGCATCAAAACTGGGGATTCTAAATTGTCCATAGGTATGACTGTGAGAGTGAATGGTTGTCTGTCTCTCTGTGTTGGCCCTGCGATGGTCTGGCGATCTGTCCAGGGTGTACCCTGCCTCTCGCCCAAAGATGCTGGGATAGGCTCCAGCCCCCCCGCAACCCGAAAAGGATGAAGCGGAAGAAAATGGATGGATGGATGGATGGATGGATCATTCTGCCTTATTTCATTATAGTTTTGCTGTTATGCAACACTGAACTGTTAGCGTCACAAAGGTACTAGTCTTAGTTCTTTCATGAATGTTCCTGAGCTTATTGTACTCAGGGACCGGTCATATACTGTCAACCACTGAACCCACGCACCACTGTCCACCAGTGATGCATTATTTCATTCATTCTTTAAGACAAATTTACTTTAGTTGGCTCTGAGCTAGGAGCTGGGATCTAGCCAGCTCAGATTAGCAAAAGGGCGGTGCGGTGGCGCAGTGGTTAGCATTGCACCAGCACAGCAACTCACCCTTGGCCATGGGATCCCTGGTTCAATCCCAGCCCCTGACCAACAGTGATCTGTGTGGAGTTTGCATGTTCTCCCTGTATCTGCGTGGGTTTACTCCAGGATTTCTCTGGTTTCCTCCCACAGGCCAAAAACATGCAGGTTAGGTTAATTGGAGACTCTAAAGTGGCCCTAGGTGTGAATGTGTGTGTGAATGGTTAAGGGATAGTGCCGTACCGTGGCTGCTTCATCCATCCAGGAGGATGCCCTCAATTTCCCCTCTGGGGATCAATAAAGTACACAAAATCAAAAAAAAAAAATCAAATAGTGAAGAAAGAGGGAGGGCGGAGTTAAATGCAGCCTTAGAGATTTAAAGAGACATGCACTGAAACCAGACGTTCTCAGAAATGCTGCAAAAATGATGAACAATTGCATAGCAATAATAAAATAATGAAATAAAATTTTATTGGCTATATATATCCAAGGGACCGTTGGGGTGAGGTCACTTCTTGATAGTTCATTCATGACTCAATTGATAAAGTTTGCTGAGCCTCTTGATTATTTCATTCATGACTCAGGTTGTATCTGCTGACTACATGCAGGAAACCAGCTGACAATAGTGATAGGGCTGGACACAGTCACAGTGATAGAACTGAACATTCACAGTTGATAACCTAACAGTTACATCAGCATCCTTCAGTCTTTTTTTCCACTACTCAACAACTCCAAATATGGTAACAGGATTGCCTGAGTCAGTATACACATTAAGCTTTATATACACTACCGTTCAAAAGTTTGGGGTCACTTAGAAATTCTTATTTTTGAAAGAAAAGCACTGTTTTTTTCAATGAAGATAACTTTAAGCTAATCAGAAATACACTCTAATATCGAATATACAGTATATTGCTAATGTGGTAAATGACTATTTTAGCTGCAAATGTCTGGTTTTTGGTGCAATATCTACATAGGTGTATAGAGGCCCATTTCCAGCAACTCCACTCCACTCCAGTGTTCTAATGGTACAATGTGTTTGCTCATTGCGTCAGAAGGCTAATGGATGATTAGAAAACCCTTGCGCAATCATGTTAGCACAGCTGAAAACAGTTTAGCTAGTTAGAGAAGCTATAAAACTGACCTTCCTTTGAGCAGGTTGAGTATCTGGAAAAAAAATATTATTTCAAATACAAATCATTATTTCTAACCTTGTCAATGTCTTGACTATATTTTCTATTCATTTTACAACTCATGGTGGTAAATAAGTGTGACTTTTCATGGAAAACACAAAATAATTGTCCGGGTGACCCCAAACTTTTGAACGGTAGTGTATGTCAGTGGCGTCACTAAGCATTCAATGATAGTTTTGACTAAAAGCATATCAATGCCATCACAGTCCGTAGGTGTTTTACTTTTAAACAATTTAACAATTTCAATGACTTTTCTCTTGTCTGTGTTCTTTATGAAAATGGAGTCTTTTCTAGCAATGTTTTTGCTTATTGTATCACCTGTAGATGCTGTAATGGGTATTTCTCGAGCCAAATTAGGACCAATGTTAACAAAAAAAAATATTAAATTCATCTCCAAGTAAGTCAGCATTCACACTCTGAGTCTTTTTTTTTTTTTTTTTTGAAAGATTGGTTGGGTAGCTTGTATTTCTGTTTTTATTTCCAAGAATGTTGTTAAGTATTGTCCATGTATTTTTAGTATTATCTCTGTTTTTCTCCAGTTCTTTACTGTAATAGTCTCTTTTACTACATCTCATTTTATATGTTAATTTATTTTTGTTTTATACCGCTGCTCTGCTTCTTTTGTCCTTTTCTTTAGAAAAGCTTTATATCATGATTTTTTCTTTTTACACGCCTTTTGTAATCCTTTGGTTAACAATGGCTTGTCGACAGATTTCTGTTTAAGCTTTTTCTTTACTAATGGACAATTTTTTTTCCCAGCTGTGTGGGATTGTGACGTATATCTTCAACATGAGCCTGAAACTGGGGAGGGTACCACAGCTGTGGAAAACATCTTGTGTGGTACCTGTACCAAAAACTTCTCACCCCAAAGACCTGAACAGCTACAGACCGGTGGCCTTGACGTCCCACTTGATGAAGACCCTGGAGAGACTGCTCCTTGCTCACCTCCGCCCCCTGGTGGAACCAGTGATGGATCCACTCCAGTTCGCCTACCAGCATGGCATTGGGGTGGAGGATGGGGTGATCTTCCTCCTTCACCGTTCTCTGTCCCACCTGGAGAAGCCCGGGAATATGGTGAGGATCATGTTCTTTGACTTCTCCAGTGCTTTCAACACCATCCAACCGATGATCCTGAAGGACAAGCTGCTGCGCGCAGGGGTGGACCAGCACCTGTCATCATGGATCCTGGACTACCTCACGAACCGGCCTCAGTTTGTGAGAACCCGGGACTGTGTGTCCAACACGATCATCAGTAGCACGGGGGCCCCCCAGGGAACGGTGCTGGCTCCCTTCCTGTTCACTCTTTATACTGCGGACTTCTCACACAACACAACACACTGCCATCTACAGAAGTTCTCTGATGACTCTGCGATCGTTGGCCTCATCTCCAATGGAGATGAAGCTGAGTACAGAGGGCTTATCCAGGACTTCGTGGACTGGTGCCATCGGAACTGCCTCCAGATCAACGCGAGAAAAACTAAGGAGCTGGTGGTGGACTGCCGCAGGCAAGGACAACCCCTCACAGCACCAGTAAATATACAGGGAACAGACATTGAGATGGTGACAGCCTATAAGTACCTGGGTGTTCATCTGAACAATAAACTAGACTGGTCACACAATACTGATGCACTCTACAAGAAGGGACAGCGCAGGCTGTTCCTGCTGAGGAGACTCAGGTCTTTTGGTGTACAAGGCGCGCTGCTGAAGACATTCTATGACACGGTGGTGGCATCAGCCAACACTTTTGGAGTGGTCTGCTGGGGCAGTGGCATTACTGCAGCCGATAGGAAGAGACTGAACAAACTGATCAAGAAAGCTAGCTCTGTCCTGGGGCAACGCCTTGATCCGATGGAGGAGATAGGAGAGAGAAGGACGGTGGCTAAACTGTCATCTCTGCTGGAGTCTGAGTTCCACCCTATGCAGGACATACTGAATGCACTGAGGAGCTCATTTAGCAGCAGACTACATCATCCCAGGTGCACAACCGAGAGGTTTCGCAGGTCCTTCCTACCAACGGCTGTCAGACTGTACAACCTAAGCAGGGCTGCTCGCAGAGATAGCAAAAAGACGTAACAAACTAATAGTTTTTTGAATGCAAAAGATGCAATAGACTTACAGAATGGTCCCCTCCGGCATACAACTAGGAAAATACCGGTCGCTATGGAGAGTGAGAATATGTATGGGCACATAATCATACCATGTAGGATAACTAAGTAGACAGTTGTGCTGTTTCATCCCATCTAGCAACAATGCTCTGCACTGTGTGTGTTTATATATTTACATATTTATTCCATCTAGCTACAATGCTCCGCACTGGGTGTGTTTATGTTTATATATCTATATATTTATTCCATCTAGCTACAATGCTCCGCGTTGTGTGTTTATATATCTACATATTATTCCATCTAGCTACATTGCTCTGCACTGTGCGTTCACATATTCATATATTTATTCCATCCAGCTACAATGCTCTGCACTGTGTGTCTGTGTGTGTGTATATATATATTTTATAGTAATATGTACATATGTATATTAGCTGCTCTTGCTTGCTTGTTTTTTTTCTTACCTTCTGATTGTTGCTCTGAGTGTTGCTATCCCTGTGCTGTTGCAATCCTGGAATTTCCCCTTTGTGGGACTAATAAAGGCTTATCTTATCTTATCTTATCTTATCTTAAAGAGGGGTTACAATGTTCATGAATGTGTCATAGGCTTCATTTACATCTGATACATAGACTTTTGTCCAGTCTTGCTTCAGCAGGTCTTTTTTTAAAAGAACTGATTGCATTTTGTGATTTGTACCTGAAAGATTTTAAAGTTTTTTCTGTATTGGCTCCCGTGTGGCCATGGGTAAGTGCAAAGACTGGCAGATGGTCACTTATGTCATTTATCAATAATCCACTTTCTATTTACATAAAAATTCATATAACTCAGTGTAGCATAGAATTTTTCCATCATATTGGTATCCTTCAGAGGTTGTGTTAACTGAAAGTTGTCCTTCATTGATAGATTTTTTTTCAGCAATGACTGAAAATTCTGAAAGCTGTCTGTCATTTGCTAGATTATACTGAGGGTGATCTAGTAAGAGTCCGTTAAAATGACAGATAATAATAGATTATAACAGAATTTTAACAAGACCATCTGTCAAAATGATATACAGACGTGGACAAAATTGTTGGTACCCCTCTGTTAATGAAAGAAAAACCCACAATGGTCACGGAAATAACTTGAATCTGACAAAAGTGGTAATAAATAAAAATTCTGTGAAAATTAACCAATGAAAATCAGACAATGCTTTTGAATTGTGGTTCAACAGAATTATTTTAAAAAACAAACTCATGAAACAGGTCTGGACAAAAATGATGGTACCCCTAGAAAAGATTGAAAATAATGTGACCATAGGGACATGTTCAACCAACATGTGTCCTCTAATTAGCATCACAGGTGTCTACAAACTTGTAATCAGTCAGTCGGCCTATTTAAAGGGTGACAAGTAGTCACTGTGCTGTTTGGTGACATGGTGTGCCCCACACTAAACATGGGCCAGAGGAAGCAAAGGAGAGAGTTGTCTCAGGAGATTAGAAAGAAAATTATAGACAAGCATGTTAAAGGTAAAGGCTATAAGACCATCTCCAAGCAGCTTGATGTTCCTGTGACTACAGTTGCACATATTATTCAGAAATTTAAGATCCACGGGACTGTAACCAACCTCCCTGGATGTGGCCGCAGGAGGAGACGGATAATACGAATGGTAACAAAAGAGCCCAGAACAGCCTCTAAACACATTCATGGTGAACTCCAAGGTCAAGGTACATCAGTATCAGATCACACCATCCGTCGTTGTTTGAGCCAAAGTGGACTTCATGGGAGACGACCAAGGAGGACACCACTGTTGAAAACAAATCATAAAAAAGCCAGACTGGAATTAGCCAAACTGTATGTTGACAAGCCACAAAGCTTCTGGGAGAATGTCCTATGGACAGATGAGACAAAACTGGAACTTTTTGGCAAGGCACATCAGCTCTATGTTCACCGACTCAAAAATGAAGCATACCAAGAAAAGAACAATGTCCCTACTTTGAAACATGGAGGAGGTTCTGTTATGTTCTGGGGCTGCTTTGCTGCATCTGGCACAGGGTGTCTTGAATCTGTGCAGGGTACAATAAAATCTCAAGACTATCAAGGTATTCTAGAGAGAAATGTGCTGCCCGGTGTCAGACAGCTTGGTCTCAGTCGTAGGTCATGGGTCTTGCAACAGGATAATGATCCAAAACACACAGCTTAAAAACACCCAAGAATGGCTAAGAGTGAAACATTGGACTATTCTAAAGTGGCCTTCTATGAGCCCTGATCTAAATCCTATTGAACATCTGTGGAAGGAGCTGAAACATGCCGTCTGGAGAAGTCACCCTTCAAACCTGAGACAACTGGAGCAGTTTGCTCATGAGGAGTGGGCCAAAATACCTGCTGAGAGGTGCAGAAGTCTCATTGACAGTTACAGAAATCGTTTGATTGCAGTGATTGCCTCAAAAGGTTGTGCAACAAAATATTAAGTTAAGGGTGCCATCATTTTTGTCCAGGCCTGTTTCATGAGTTTGTTTTTTAAAATAATTCTGTTGAACCACAATTCAAAAGCGTTGTCTGATTATCACTGCAAACGGAGGTGTCATTCTTTATCTATTCCTGCATCTGGCTTTTGTCTTCAAACTGCACACATTTTTTTTTTACAAGACACACAGACGATCGGACAGAAGTGCAGCAGAGCAAACACATACATACATTTGGCTGATTGCACTTCAGCAGAAAGTAACAGACTGGCTACGATCCCTTTAAAGATCTTTAATTCCACACATAGACACAGACACACACAGACACACTCTTTTGCTTTGACTTCACACAGAATGTGCTCTCTCTGAGCACATTTGCATACTTATTTTGATGTTGCTTGTTGTTATGTCACAGATTGAGGTGTGTGACCCACTTGCTCTGTTGTCAATATTAAAGGAAATCCTGTTTCTTCAGCAGACAGGTATAAAATAACAAATCTGTGGAAAATAACTGAAGAACGCCCAAGAAATTACCTGTGCAAGATGACCATGCATTCATAACAATGCATTAAGGATTTCTGATCATGATGCTGGTTTTGCCTTTTCAAATATACCTTCCTCTTATCTAAGCAGACTGAATGTTTGCAAATCATTGACATAATGTAGCTCTAACTACTTATATAAGGAGTGAACAAGAACCTGAAAAGATTTGCATGCAGGATTCCCTGTTGCAGCCTCAAGTTTTCATTGCCAATTAATTGCTAATTATTGTGTTCAGCTACACTTTTGCAAATGGCCATAATTATAAGTTCAGAAACATCACATCCAAGTTTTTAATCTCTGATTAATGTGCTCTTTTTAACCACTGCATTATCGAAGACTCATGGGCATGCATATTTAAAGAGTAAACTACCCACTGTTTAGCCACTGGCAACAGGTGCATAGTTGCACAACTGAAGTCGGATAACAGAAGGCCGATGGGAAACTCTAGCAGGCTGACTGTTGATGTGGCTTCACCATCTCCATCTCTGATTACATGTAATATCAGGTGACTCCACCTGACCTCAGGCTGCTTGAGACAGTGCAATTTATAACAGAGTATCAAAGAATATGTTGAGTAACGGGTGCATTTTCTTTTCTGCTCTTAAGAAAGTCTTCAATCTTCTCTTGATTCACCTTTTATAACAACCTCCACTCCTCCAAGCTGTCGGCTCTTATAGGAAAAAAGAGATCTGCTGGACCTATCTGTAAAAACTGGGTGTTGTTTGCTAACATTCAATATTTCTCTAGTGGAGACCTCATGAGTTTATCCTTCAAACTGCTCCCTTCTCTCCTGTTTTCTAATATCTCTTCTTCCTTTTTGCAATGATATTTTTCTTCTTTCCTAACTTTCAAGCTGTTTTTTTAACAGTTTCATGCTTTTTTTTTTTTCTTTCCATGCTTCTGCTCTGCTTCCCTCTGGTTACACTAACCTCTGACTCCTTCAGACTGGCAGTATGAGGGTAAGGGGTGATCATCTGTTGTCTGTTTTTCTTTTGAGGTATTGCATTGCCATCCTCTCACCCCCACTCCTCTCTTCCTTGGTGAAAGGCATTTGATCCTCAACTTTCCTCATAGCAGCCTCTCAGCTCATTGGATTGCAGCACCTATTTCTCCACACTAGACACTTCCCTTTCTCCTGTCTCCCCCTCTCTACCTCTCCTGCTGCCCCATCTGGTGTTGTCTGTCAAGCTGCCATTACCTGTGTCCCATGTGCTCATACCATCTAGCTGCTGTGACCTCCATCTGTGAAGCCACGCTTGTCAGGGTTCTGCTTATGATGTTGCCACATGCTTTCACCACCCTGTTTGTCTGGTGTCACTATCGCATGGTCCATCGCTGCTGATAATTCTGTGGCAGCAGTCGTTGGTCCACCTGTTGTAAATCGATGCATCTGTATGACAGTGCAGCATTTCCCAGAAAGACACTAGAACAACAAATTGATGCTTATTTATTTTTGTGTCACATTTATGCAAAATTCTGACAAACAGAATGCTAACAGTTATACAACTCCAATTCCGGTGAGGTTGGGATGTTGTGTAAAACATAAATATAAACAAAATACAATGATTTAAAAATCCTTTTCAACCTATATCCAATTGAATGAACTACAAAGACAAGATACCAAATGTTCAAACTGATAAACGTGATTGTTTTGTTGCAAATATTCACTGATTTTGAATTTGATGCCTGCAACATATCCCCAAAAAGCTGGAACAGGGCAACAAAAGACTGAGAATGTTGAGGAATGCTAAAAAAAAAAACCACCTTTTTAGAACATTCCACAGGTGAACAGGTAAATTGGAGACAGGACCATCCCTGAAAGGCCCAGTCGTTCATGAGCAAGAATGTGGCGAGGTTCACCACTTTGTGAACAATTCCGTGGGCAAATAGTCCAACAGTTGAAGAACAACATTTGTCAACATACAACTGCAAAGAATTTAGGGATTTCATCTTCTATGGTCCATAACATCATCAAAAGATTCAGAGAATCTGGAGAAATTTCTGCATGTAAGCAGCAAGGCCGAAAACCAACATTGAGTGCCTGTGACCATCGATCCCTCAGACGACACTGCATTTAAAACCAACATCATTCTGTAAAAAGATATTACCACATGGGCTCAGGAACACTTCAGAAAACCATTGCCAGTTAGCACAGTACCTAAAGAGGAAAACAACCATCCAGGTTATCAGTGTTAAGTTCAAAAGGCAGCGTCTGTGATGGTATGGGGGTGTGTTAGTGCCCATGGCATGGGTAACTTGCACATCTGTGAAGGCACCGTTAATGCTGAACGATACATACAGGTTTTGGAGCAACGTATGCTGCCATCCAAGTAACCTCTTTTTCAGGGACATCCCTGCTTATTTCAGCAAGACAATGCCAAGCCACATTCTACATGTGTTACAACAGCGTGGCTTTGTAGTAAAAGAGTGCAGGTATTAGACTGGCCTGCCTGCACTCCAGACCTGTCTCCCATTGAAAATGTGTGGTGGATTATGAAGCACAAAATACAACAACCCCTGACTGTTGAGCGACTGAAGTCGTACATCAAGCAAGAATGGGAAAAAATTCCACCTACAAAGCTTCAATAGTTAGTGTCCTCAGTTCCTAAGTGCTTACTGAGTGTTGTTAAAAGGAAAAGTGATGTAACACAGTGGTGAACATGCCACTGTTCCAGCGTTTTTGGAAGGTTTGAAGGCATCAAATTCAAAATGAGTGAATATTTGCAAACAACGACATTTATCAGTTTGATCATTAAATAGCTTGTCTTTGTAGTGTATTCATTTGAATATAGGTTGAAAAGGATTTTTTAACCATTGCATTTTGTTTTTATATACAATTTACGTAACATCCCAACTTCACCAGAATTGGGGTTGTAATTTGTGCTCTGTTTGCTAAAAATGGCTCCTACAGTATTACGCATAGCTTGTATTTGAGATACAAGAGCAACAAATTCTTCTTATTATTGTTATTATTATTATTATTATTATTATTATTATTATTATTGTTATTGTTAGCTGTCATTTTGGTTCAGCCCTAATTTCACATAGGATCCCAGTTGTCACATCGAAAATTTGAGAAGCAGAGTTAGAGGCTTTTGTTTACACATCGCCTACATCAATGCTGGATGCAGGATTCATTATGAATAATGCCACAATAGGCTTAGGGATCTGCGAGTTAAGTGATGCAATGTAAAGGCCAGGAAACAAATTTTGCAATATTCTTAGCTGAAGCTGCAGTAGGCATTAGAATTTTGCTTAAATTTGAAAATAAGTCAATTACCATCCTATAGTGATTTGTAGTACGAGTGGCCTGACAAGACAGCCTCACCACAGCACCTCCTCTGGCCTCTGTTAAGCATGCGGAAAGTTTCACACCTGTGGTGGTTTCTTTTCCTAGCCAAACATCTTGCCAGCCAGAAGCTTTGCTACTGGCTACAGTATCAGCCCCCCCACCCCAGAACCAGATTAAGAGTGCAGTGTGTTACCTAATTCTACACTTGAAATGATGTCAGTTGACATAAAAATGCAATTCTGTCTTTATTGTACTCTTGATACAGAAAGTTGAAAGTATCTACATTTAAAATACAAACAAATATAAAAAATAAAAGAAGCTTTGACGTGTGTCATAGACGTGCGTTTTGGATGGGAAGTAGCTTAGGACAGGGAAGGAAGGAGTAGCTCCAATTTTTTTTTCCCTGTGATTTGGCGTATTTCTACCTACTGTAGCATTAAGTTTTACCCAAAAAGAAGTATCTAAATTAGTCATACGTGCATCTTAGAAGTGTTCTTAAAAGGGGTTGCTGAATGTACCTTCCTTCTTCTTCTGTAAAACGGCACCCTGGGCTTCATTTTTAAGTTTACTTAAATATCTTATTCTATTTAACGTGCTTGGACAGCCTACTGTTTAAGTGCTTTATTTTTAATCCTCCTTTCTTTTTTCCATATCTAGAGTGTAAGCTGTCCCGGCCGGGCCCCCCTGCAACCATAGTCACCATCGATGAGGAGAGCCCCAACGGTATGTACCCAACATTTGCCCACCTGCTGCATCGTCCTCTGTTACTGTATAGCTGCTCCCCCTCCAGGTTGTTTTCCAATACAGGAAATGCATTCATGCTGTGTGGTATTCACTCCAGTGAGAGTAATTTATTACGTGTGAATGCCTCCCCCGGTGTGCACCGTTAAGCTGTGTCGCGAGTACAGTCGCTCAGCGTTTCCATGCTTCTGAGAGACATGACTGTGATTTTAAATGTATCCTAGTTGCCTTCATTGCGTACATTTGTACTGATCTCCCAGTGTGAGCGTGCGTGTTCGAATGAATACAGATGATGTTTGGCACACAGGCGTGACGTGGGGCCCCATTAATGGCGTCTCCACTCTCTGTACTGGTTGCATTGGTGTGCATGTGCCAAGCGGTGCAGGAGTCGCTGGAGCGTAGATCAGACAATGCTGCACTTCAGTGGATGAGGTGAAACTACTGTATTCCACTCCTGCTCTTTCAGCTTTCCATCCTCTCTGTGTCTTCTTATCCACCTGCCTCTAGTCTTCCTCTCTTCTCTGCTCGCCTTTGTCTCTCTTTGCTGCTCATTTTGAGAACATTTCATCTGTGCTTTGCGGTGCATGGACTGCGTGTGCATGCTAACTGCTGTTTAGGTGGGCCTATATGTTCATTAAGGGAATGAGAAATGTTTTCCCCCTAAATGGAGCAGGTGTGTCTTTGTCTCCTTCACTTCTCCCTGCAGGCATTAGTGCTGCAGGTTAACAGCGTTTAATGAGCGGCTCTCTCTACAGATGGCACCCAGAGCTGATTTTCACTATCACAGTACTGTTTCACAGATGCTCCACTTCCCGCCAATCCTGCATGTGCTTTTTGGGCCCTGTGTGTGTGTTTTAGAGGAATAAATTGTGATTGCCCATATGCAAACGCCTTATGTGCGCATTTGTATCTCATCCAGTAATTATGAATGGGCGTCTCTGCACCACGTCAGGCCGCCCATTTATCAGTGCATTACTACAACTCTGACTGTCACGCAGTTTCACCTCCTCCTTCCTCTCTGGGTGTGCAGCTGTGATTTGGGGCTTTGATCGATTGCTGGGGGGAATTTGCGAGACAGAGGTAGCCAAGCCTGTATCTGAAGCCTCCCTCGGCCCACATGTGCCGAAGCTCTGTGTGAGGGATTTGCACTAATCTTCCTCATAAACCTCTCATTTACCTGGGATATGGGTGTCTTCTGGCTGCATCGTCCTTTTTATTTATCCGTGCGGTGATGAAGCAAGCCGAGTCGGTCCTCCCCGTAATGGAATGTAAGACGGGCAGCCTGTCGTTAGTGACCAACGCAATTATGTTTTTGAATTCCTTTCTTTCTTCTTCATCTGTTACAGAGAAGCCATACAAATGACACGATATAAGACCCCATCTCTTCTGAGCATTTGCCTTCATATGCACCCGTGTCTGAATTGGAAAGCAAACGACATAATCGTTTCTTTGTCTGGCTTTGTTTAGTCATGGTCAGAAAAGATGCACAAACAAATATCCTTTGGCTTCTCTGAAGAAGAAATTCAATCTGAGGCAGAAGAGCCAAGGAAGTGTAGGCTTCCCCATTGAAGAGACATGTTTCTCAGACACACAGTTTCATTTGCAACTGCCAAGCCGTTATCGCAGCACTTGTTTATTTATTGATCTTTTTGGGATTTATTTGTTGATTCTGTTAAGAATGAATGAATGAATGAATGAATTTATTTCGGATAATACAGTACAGGTTAAAGAAACTGTATAATATAACAACAGGGGTCAAATTAGACAAAGACTCCTTCTACTAAACAATTCCACGTGAGTTATCCGAAATGGGTGATGGCTGAAGCCGCAGCTTATATTGCCCACCCATATTCCATCCAAGAATTCAAAGAAAAAAGAGTAAACAAGACAAGAGTGATTACAATTTAGAACAAAGCTAAGACAAAGTGTGACTGAGAGAAAAAAAAAAAAAAAAAAAAAAAAATAAAACTAAGCTAAGCTAAGTTAAGCAGTTACTATTCGAGACAAATCTAAGACAGAATGTCACAGAGAGAAAAAAAAAAAAAAACTAAGCTACAACACAACACAGGCTGGAAATGTCAATCCTTATGTGAGTTTACATGTCGTCTTGTAAATATGTTTGGAGTATTTCTTCCTTTAGTTTTTGTTTAAATTGTCCAAGCGTTGTACATGATTTTAATTCAAGTCCAAAATCGTTCCATAATCTGACTCCTTGCACTGAAATACAGTGTTGCTTGGTGGTTGTTCTCACTGTAGGCTTTTGAAATATACATGTTCCTCTGAAGTGATATCGTTTCTCCCTTGTTTGGAACAACTTTTGGATATTTGCAGGCAGTGATAAATTCTTCACTTTGAACATTATTATTGCGGTTTTAAAGTCAACCAGATCTTTCAACTTGAGAGTTTTTTGTTTAAGAAAAAATGGGTTTGTTGGTTCCCTGTAAGCTGCTTTGTTTATTATTCTAATAGCTCTCTTTTGAAGCATAAAGACTGGATATATGTTTGTTTTATATGTATTTCCCCATACTTCATTACAATATGTCATGTATGGGAGTATTAATGAATGATACAAGGTGTATAGTGTGGGTTGATTCAGCAAATATTTCACTCTGTGTAATATTGCAATTGATTTGGAGACTTTACCTTTAATATAATTAATATGTGACTTCCAACACAGTTTGTTATCAATTATTACTCCAAGGAATTTGGTTTCAGATACCCTTTCAATCTCTACACCATTTACACTGAGTTTGGGTACTGGATTGTTGTGATGGTTGTTAAAGACTATAAATTTTGTCTTACTTAAATTGAGCGTTAATTTGTTTGAATCAAACCACAGTTTAAGCTTTCCTAATTCCTTCCCGAGTGTATCCAGAAGTTGTTCCAAATTGTTTCCACTGCATAGCAGATTAGTGTCATCGGCAAACAATATTAAGTCCATTTTTTCTGAGACTTTACATATATCGTTTATATACATGTTGAATAATAATGGTCCCAAAACTGAACCCTGTGGGACTCCACAGGTGACCTTCAGCAACTCTGAGTTTTTGTTGCTAACACATACATACTGATATCTATTCTTTAAGTAACTACTTAACCAGGACAGTGCTACACCTCTAATACCAGAATTTTGTAGTTTCTTTAATAATAAATTATGATCTACTGTATCAAATGCTTTTTTAAGATCTAGGAATACTCCAACTGAATACTCTTTATTTTCAATGGCTGTTG